>OY821793.1:6694919-7303094 GCA_963682175.1 Triglochin maritima | reverse complement strand
AAGAGGCGACTAGCTAGCAAGCATGGGAGGCAATTGCAGCGGGATTCCCGCAAAATCGAAGGTTCTTCTCCACCAGTTTCAGGTATGCTTCTACCCCCTTAGCATAAGAGGATGTAGAGTGGGTGTTGGATGAAGTCTAGTCCAGCCCCATTAGGTTAGCCGACCTGAGGTTCGGCGTGCACAAGTGGAGATCCACCCGATAGTGTGAATTGTATAGCACCATTCGAATTTAAGAGGTTGGTTGGGCTTTTCTCCCACTAGCACGACCCTTGCTTCATGCTTTCCTTGTTGGATTGATGAAGAAACCAGAAAGGATGAGGCTGGGCTGTGGGGAGCTAGTCGGGGTTGTGTTTGCATGCATGTTGTGTGTGATTTGCTACCACCTCTTGTGGTTGAAATTATGATTTCTTCATTGATCTGTTAATGTATTTAACATACTGTAACATGCGATTTTTGTAGGGTGTTACTGATTTTAGAACTCATGCTCCTTCATTATTTCTTGACTTAGTTAAGATGATATTTGCATGAATAATTATTGATCACTGATCCTAGGTCTATGCGTGACTTAGCAATGAGTCCAGATTTCCTTGCATGAGGTGCTTGCTGATTTAGGTCTTATATTCATGTATGGATTTATCATTTCATTCAGACATTAGTTACATGAATTGTTACTATTTTAGGTCACCTAATCTTGCATGATTTCATGACTGGTTACGTCAGTAGTTTATAAGTCATCACTGATTTCAGACCTTATATCTATGCATGATCTAGCTAATAAGTCTAAATAATACAGCATAACTCATTCTGATTTTAGTCCACTAACGACCAATACAAGTATACGCTCTGATCAGACTATTTCCTAAGATATATTCATGACATCTCATCTGAGAATAAGTTGCATAATTCCATATAGTTGATAATGCAATCGGTAGGGCTGATATGTGTCGATTGCTAGGATTGCTAATCTAGTTTGATTTCGTTCCAGCAGTAGCCATATCACATATATAATCTAATTTTCGTATACCTCCTCTGATATGTCTTGTTATGCTCTCACATGAAAATGAAATCAGAACTCATCCATGTTTTATGCAACTCATTCTATGGCTTATAAGTAGTAAGCAAATCTGAATGCATGCATGTAGATCAATTTATAAACCGGTTTGGACTATTGATATCACAAGCATGTTTCATAACCTTATCTTATTGTTATATACTTGTGCATGTTCATATCATCTCTGATCATGTTGAGTGTGGCTAGAACTAACGTGCACATGGTCTGAAATTTAATGTTCCTGTCATATAATGCTTGTAGTATCTCTTTTGTGATACCTCTCTTTGTTATGGATGTGTTTCTCATACTGAATACATGTTATTGTGTGAGTTTCATTTTCTGTTAAATAGGTACATCAGATACTTGTATAATTATCCTTTGAGATCTGATTTTATTGTTTATTTTTATCCCATAATTTAACTGTTGGGAATGTGCTACATGTTAATATATCTTTAGTTGCTAAATACATGTGATTCCTTCCTAACTAAGTGGTTGTTAAGATGTTGCATGCCTATGTATTATTTAGCTACTAGATTTATGGGAATATTCATGTTTAGATTATTTTTAGGAAGCTATACTTGTACGCATGACATCATCGCTGGAACCAGGAAATTGCACTACATGTAAGGGCTAACCGAACATTTTAATTCAACTATGTGCATGATGATATGCTCTAAAATGTTGGAATCAGAAGTGATTTGCCATCCATTCATGCATGCATGCTTGTCACTTGTATTATCATGATTCCATCGTGGGATCTTATATTATGCATATGGTCGCATATATCCCCTAAATATACCCACGATTGCATTATAGTAGAGTGAAGTGTTGTGTAATCATCTCAACATGACCATAGCTCCCACAGGTTGCATGGTTAATTCTCATGATCTATGATTATCATGACATGTGTTTTACCTAATTTATTATAATTGTTGTTGCTTCTGTTGTGTGCATCATGACGTGAGTGCATGTCGTGTATCCAAGTAAGTTCGTGTTGTGATATTATGACTATGATTCCATGATTTATTGGTTGTGTAGATACATCATGCCCATATATATTTATCCATCGAGATCTTATTATGATTACACGTCTTAATTGCTATCCTCATACATCATGTGCATGTACATACATAAACACATGGAGATCTTGTTATTAGCACATGATTTAATTGCTGCCTAGATATATCTTGTGCATGAATATTGCCTATCGAGATCTTGTCATTAATTCCATGTTTTATTTGTTGTTCTCATACACATTGTGCATATAGATATAAATATGTTCAGTGACCGTATTTTGTGTGACATTCCTAATTAGTTTGTTGTCAATAGACATTATGATCATGCATCATTAGTTTGTTGTTGTTAGGTCATACGTATATAGGTTGTTAGTTGTTGGATTCATGTGATTTGTTCATGATTAATTCTCAGAATCTATGACTATCATGACACTTGTATTTCATTGTCTTATGGCCATTGTTGGCAATGTTTTTGCAGTGCCCCTTGTTTTTCTTGTTACTGCAAAGTTTGGGTCCGGAGGATGATGTAAGGAGTTTGTATCCATAGCTCTTAATAAGAGTTAGGGGTAGCAAATTTCGAGGACGACATTTATTTAAGGGGGGGTAGGTTGTAAGAACCGCTCTCCTGCTATAATATTAATAAGCCCACTCTCCTCGGTTATGCATAATTTAGTTCTTAGAATGTCAATTTGTGTTATGGTATGTTTGTTTAAGTATATTTCATCGGATTTCTCATTGGTCGATCGGGTGCGACACATCGAGCTAGTGCGCGGTGGGTTGACTCGATCACCCCATTTTGGGCCCTTGTGAGTGTAGAGCCGGCTTTGGGATGACCTTGGTTAGGAGTGGCGTGGAATGGGAAGAGAGCTTGGGAGTTACACGAAATTTTCAAGGGAGACTTTTGGATGTCCAAGCTGACACCATTCTTGGCAAGTCTTGAAGTGGCTTGATAGCTAGGAAGTTTGAGGGTTGTGTGCACAAATATAAGGCCCTCCCAGCCATCCTCTTCCTCTCTTTCCATCTTCTCACGCACCACTTCAGACCACTCATTCCTCCCTCTCCAGCTGATTGGTGGGCTGATCTCCGTAGAGTTGGGAGCTACGTCAAGTGCAGCCTGGTGCAGCTAGAAGAAGAGATTGTGGGCAGAATCTCCGGAAAAGCTGGGGCAATATTTCTTGCCGATCAGGTATGCTCCTGGACCCTTAGTGTAATAGGACGCATGGAGTGTTCGATGGAGATTAGTCCAGCACAAATAGAGTGGTCGGTCTGAGGTTTGGAGTTGCACAAATGGAGATCTACCCGGTACGGTGGACTGTGGTGCACTCTCCAAATTTTCAGAGGTTGGCTGAGCACCTCTCTCTCTACCACGACTTGTGACTCATGATTCCTTGGGGGTTGGTTGGAAAAACCAGAGGTGGTGAGGCTGGGCCGTGGAGATCTAGAGGGGAGGGGTTTTGCGTGCATGTTGTGCTTCTTGCTATTCATCTTGTGATGTTGTTTTGTGAGCTTCGAATATTATACTTGTGTGTGATATTGTGATCATGTCCAGATGTGTTTGCATGAGATATTTTCAGATATTAGAGTCACATATTTATGTGTTATTTCACGAGTAGGGTCAGACAGCATATGTAGGGCTCGTTACTGAATTCTGCTCTTACGTCCATGCATGATCTAACTAGTAAGTATAAATAATATTGCATGAATCGCTCTGATTTTAGTCCAGAAATCATTAACACCCATACACACTCTGATTTGTTGATCCCTTATGATATATTAATGACATTCCATCAGTGAATAAATCGAATACTTTCATCAAGATTGTAATGTAACAAGTATAGTTGCCCGTCTCGACTTGAACATGCGTTGAGTTAAGCGAATCTGATTTTATTCGAACCATGTCTAGTTCAGGTGTACAATCAGATTTGTGTATGATTTATCTGACATATCTCGTTTTGCTCTCACACGAGACTAAACCAGGACTCATCTATGATCTATGCTATTCATACTATGACATCTAGTATGGTGCAAATCAACCAACATGCATGTCAATATATCTGTTTGGACTATGAAGGAACGTAGACTCCTGATTTCAGAGGCATGTTTTATATATATAGTACTACTGATACATGTATGAATTAATTTCCGTCCACCTATTCTCTGACCATGTTCGGGATCACAAGTTCTAATGCATGCGTCTTCTCAAATTTATAGTTTATGCTATCGATTACATGCAGTGGTTGATCATCATGTATTCTGTTATTATACATGCTTTTTGTTATTCGTTTACTACCAATATAGGACTGATATGAGGTGTTGTGTGGTGATTTTAGTTGACCCTTACGATATCAGACCTTATGACATCTTTATCATGACCCGTAGATAACTCAATGTGTTGTTACATTGAATTGCCATTGGGGTTGTCTGCTTGCTGATTTGTGTTTGGTTATTGTTGGGATGTTCTGATTTTGTTTTGTTTGGGGCTGTTAGGAGGGTATCCGGATGCCTTTCCTTGAGCGCACTCCATCCACTATAGATGCATTAGATTTTAGATGCTTAAGTAGCTTGCATCGCATTTAATCTGATTAATAATTCTGGGCACATTCTGTTTTTTGGCCGACGGGCCACGAGTGGGTCCTCTAGCTAGAGAGGCCATTCGCATAAGATCTTCACGTTGGGAGGCCAGGCGTAAGATAAGTCCTGGGCAGGCGCGCTGCCATTCTATCTCAGGGTATGTATTCCCAAGTTCGCGATGGCACCATGTAGGTCACTTGCCGCGAATTGGGACACTTATCCGGCGCACCGCTTTGTGCCGAGCGGTGGGTCACTGTCGAGTGACCGCCTTTGACCAGCGAGGCTGGTGTCTGGTTCCTATTGAGGAATGATTTGGATACGCCCGACCGGCACGGCTTATGGAGTCGTGGCCTTCTGTTGCATTACGTGTTTTTCTGTTTCTGTTTCGGATGCTTTTGTTTTACATAGATTGCATGCATTCTTCCATATAACTCCGATTGGGCCAGGGGCATACTAGGTTTTCTTTATAGAAAACTCACGCATATGTTGATGCGGTGCTTGCAGGTACTTAGATTCCTACAGGGTAGACTGGACGAGTAGTCGAAGATTCTGTACACGAGGGACACGTCGACCAGATTCTTCAGTTTGTCTTTTGCTTCTGCATTATTTATGATGTATTTCCCTTTTGAACTCGATGTAATGTATTTGACCTTGTTACCATATATGGATAATCTCTCACTTTTCAGTCATGTTTTATGTTAGTCTATCAATGTATGATCTCTCTACGTATTGTCGAGTCGTTGTTGTTCTGTCTTTTGTAACTCCTTCGGTCGTCGCGGAGGTCTCTGATCGCGACACTTGTAGTCTTTCCCAGTGTGCGTACCCGCGAGATCGGGGGCGTTACAACTAGGGTCCTTGTATTTGACTTGCATGGGTTGTGCCAACAAAGAGCTCACGTTAGCTGCAAGGAAAGCTTTCTTTGGAACATGAGTTTTTCTCTTCTTGGTGCATAAGTCCTTGAAAACCTTGGCATAAGGTGGCATTTGCTGAATCACGTCCAACAGAGGGATGTTCACCTTGACTTGCCGAAATATCTCAAGCATCTTGTCATGCTGATCCGAAGTTTTCTTTTTAAGGCGCTCGTGGTTATGGTGCCTTTGGGGCATAAGGGTTTTGCGAAGGAACCTCAGAATCCTTGTCCAAAGAAGCATGAGTGGGGACCTCAGACTCTGACTCCTTTGACACAAGAGGACACATGGGGACCTCAGGATTCGGTCCCATTGTCAGAGGAAATGTAGAAGGAACCTCAGGATCAGGCTCCTTCGTGGAAGTATTTCGGGAGGGAACCTCAAGATCCGGATCCCTCAGAGATGCAGGTATCACCGCAGGTCTGGTGACATCAAGAGATGGTGATTGCAAGGAAGGCACTCCAATGTGGTTATCCACCTCCTTACCAGACCTCAAAGTATGAATCACATTAATATGATGGGTCGGTTCAGAGGTAGCCTGAGGCACTGGTGGCCTTCCTTGAGAATGGGTACCCCGAGGATTCACCTCGGGTTGACTCGATAACTGACCCTTCTCGCGTTCATGGGCTGATGAGCCAACTGGTAACTTCCATTTCCAAAGCCTTGACAGTGTTTTGCATGCTCTGCATGAACGCTTGAAGGGTAGGATCACTAGAGGGGTTCTTAGGGTCAACCCGCTGGGGTGGTGGAGTTTGGTTTGAATAACCCGACGATGAGGCTTGAGGAGGTTGGTAAGTATAGTGCCGAGACCTTTGATGTGGGGGTTTGTTGGTCGCCGATGGGCGTGGAGGTTGATAAGGTGGAGGTTAAGCGTGCGAGCTCTGACTGTGACCCTCACTAGGCCCCCAAGAGAAGTTAGGATGGTTACGCCATCCTGGTTGTAGGAGTGACTGTACGGGTCATTACGGGGCCTCTGTTGATACATCGCATTTGCATAGTCAATATCACTTGGAGTGTAAGCGCATTCCAAGTCATCATGGCCCGTAAGTCCACACCTACTACATCCGGGAGTAGCGACCTGAGCGACAGGAGCTCGGTCCAACTCTAAATTCTCAATCCTACGCATGAGATCAGCCATTTTTGCCTAAGACGCGATAGTTGACTCAACTTCATATGATCCAGCTCAACCAGAAGATCTGGCGGCCGATGGCTCTCTCATGGTGTCTCACTGCAATGTACATTCAGCATTACTTCAAAAGTGTCTCATGCCTCATCGATTGGTTTGATTTGGAAATCACCTTGCCCATTGACTCCAACAATGTGCGGGTGTTGTAATTAAGGCCCTCATAAACAAATTGGCACAACTACCAAAGCTCAATTCCGTGATGAGGGCACTGCAAGAGAAGGTCCTTGAACCTCTCAAAGAAAGTATAAAATGATTCAGTCTCAGTCTGATACATTCGGTGTATCTGGTATCGTAACTGTTGAGTTTTCCTTTGAGGGAAGAATCTCTTCAGAAATACGGTCACAAAGTCATCCCAAGACCGAATAGAGCTCGCCGAGAGGCTGTACATCCATTTCATCACGTTATCCTTCAACGCGAAAGAAATCATCCTCAACCGGACTGAATCCTCATCAAGCTATTGAATCTTGAACATGGAGCATACTTCCTCGAATTCACGTATAAAATATACGGATCCTCCTTATGGGCAGTGAAGGTAGGAAACATGCTCACATATTGAGGTTTCAGTGAATAGTTGTTCCCGTGGGCTGGGGGAAGAACTATGAAAGAAGGTTGCGTTGCCCAAACAGGATGGGTCCGCTCCCACAAAGACATCGGCCTATCCTGTCGAGCTAAAGGTGGTTGTGAACCAAGAACTCGATCCTGACCGAAGCCCCCTTCCTTTCGAGAGAGAGGAGGAGGAGGAGAAGGAGGTCTACGTGGTGGTGGGAGCGGACCAAGGTAATCCATGTATGGAACCTGGTCTCCCCCGTCACCACGAAAAGACTCGGCCTCACGCTCCAAAAGAGCACGAGGCGGAGATGGCCGATAATCAAGACTATCCATCTCAGAAAAATGCACTCTCTGAAGTCTAGCGCTCTCACCAGAATGTGCCCAACCTCGCATAAAATGCTCGACTCGACTCTAAAAAACACACAATAGAAGGTGTACTCAGAGTAGGAGACTACTCGTAGAAAATAGATGAGGAGAGGACTCAGATGAGGAGGGAAGAATCCTAGAGCTAGCGTGGGCAGTGGGTGAAGGTAGAATCCTAATCTAGCAAGCACGGCTCAAACAATATATGGCTATGGGTCCTTCGGCTAGATAACGCCTAACTTTGAGGTCACTAATTGATTGACATCATTTCATGCTTATATTTGTATCTTATATCCATTATCTTTCACCTAAACAATGCTACGTGATGAGTTTTGTGTTTGAATTTCAGAAATAAATAGGTTTGAAGAGAAGAGGCATAAAAGGACCTAAAAGCATGAAAAATGACTGAGTTGAGAGACTCAAGGACTAAGATGCAGGATCGAAGGACCAATGAGCCAACAAGAATACTTCACACCATCATGGGGAGTTGATTGATTCGTTTTATATTAAACCGCAAGTGCACGGCCGCGTTGATGCGGTGGCAAATACGGGTCGATCCACAGGGAGGTGTGTCGACTTTTGGTTTGTTTGAAGGCGACTGGTAAAGAAAGGAGAGAAAGATTGATTACACTAAACTACACTAGAATGCAAAAGGAAATGAAAGATAAGCAATAAAAACTAAACCCCATAGGGGGTAGAAAAATAATGTGATATAAAGATGTGTGTGTGTGTGTTCAATTAAGCTCTTTACAACATGTAGTGCATGAAATCATAAAACTACATCCAACTTTGCCTCCACATGAATTAAGATAAGACTACATCATTAAAACATACAAGACAATAATTGGAATGAAGCTAAATGAACTCATGTATAAAGACTAGACCCTACTATGCCTCCACATGAATTAAGATAACCCAATATCATTAAAACATACAAGACATTAACAAAGGTAAAGGCAACAAGAGTACATACACTACAACTCGTGTTTCCAATATTAACTTCATCCATATCCTAACCTTATCATTCCCCATAAAATAGGTCCACTAATCAAAGCATAAGCTAAGCTTCATTCAAGAGCATTAGCATATCAAAGATAAGAGTGAAAACTCATTAGATGGTTATGGAAATCATATAAAGCTCAAGGGATAAGATAACACACACTTAATACACTACATGATCATATCACATATTACTCCACCCCCCAAATGGGGATGGAACTACTCACACATATTTAAACTAACTACTCTAACAAAATGAAGCATTATACTGAAATGAAACTACACTAATCAAGCAAGAAATATTAAAGAAGCATAAAACAAAATAAACAAACAAGCATGCATATGAAAGGAAATTAAACTAAGAGAGAAACAACACAATTAAAGGAAAAACATATATTATTAACTCACTCAATACAAGCAGCCCTTCCTCCACCAGAGTTTTGCTTCAAGGCTTCACTCTTAGTAGGAAAGATGGCCACCAAAGAGGGAGATATGCACAATGGAAGGTGAAGAGTTCTATTTATAGCCAAAGAAAAAGGCAATCCGGGACAATCCCCCGATGTGGGACTAAACAGATACCAAAAATAGCCTAAACATCCTCTAATACAAGTGCTGGAGAAATTTGGGTGGATCCGGAGTGATCTCGACCACCAATTAGCTGTCCCAGACCGCCAATTGGTGGTCCATAAACTTTGGATCGAGTTGGAATTTGTTGTGGGCTTTTCTTGGTATATTTTCTGGTCTTGGATGCATTTACTTGGTTTGTTGGAGCTCCGACCCGAATCGAATTGCTAAAATACTCCCCATGATGGTGTGGAGTATTATGTTTTGCTCTTAGGTCCTTCTGTCTTACATTCAGGTCCTTCTCCCTTGCATCTTAGTCCCCAGATCTCACAATTCAGTCCTTTTTCCCAGCTTTTGGGTCCTTTTATGCTTCATCTCTTCAAACCTATTTATTCCTGAAAACTAAACATAAAACTCGTCACGTAGCATTGCTTAGGTGTAAGATAATGGATATAAGATACAAATATAAGCCCTAAATGATGTCAATCAGGAGTATTTTGGCAATTCTATTCGGGTCGGGGGTCCAACAAGCAAAGTAGATGCTTCAAAGACAAACAAAGTCATCCAAAAAAGCCCACAAGAAAATCCAGAGTGATCCGAACACTGTAGACCGCTAATTGGCGGTCACTTTTGGTCCGGATTTATGCATGAAAAAGGGAAGATTTCAGCAATATGAAGTGCAACAGGAAGTTCATGGTTATAGTGATGGACACAAACCCGAGTTCCTTCAAAACCTGTGAGATGCTAAAGAAGGGATACAAATACATGAAAGAAATGGGGCCCAAATACTCAAGGGTTGGAGCCCACAACAATCGATGCTCACTGAATGAGTCTTTTTCACCTTTTTTTCTTTTTTTTATAACTATGTACAACAATGGGCTCCCATCTTCATATGTCATGGGACATCAAATGGGAACCCGCCATCTCTCGAGCCAGAAATGCACATGCATGGGCTCGCAACATACAAAACAGAATTGCTTAACCACCTGACACCCTTATAAGCATTGTGGTTATTTGATGCCTCTTCAGAGTGAGCAGCACAGGAGGCATGACTGAGAGGTGAACCGTTGTCTGGTTGTTTGAAATGAAGGGTATCAGGTGGTTGATTCTTAACCCACATGGGGTCCCCAGCAGATACAGAATGAAATATTAAAGAAGCTTAAAAGGAAAGGAAAGTAAGACTAAGCAAGCATGCAAAAATTAAAAGACAAGATTAAAATAAACTATAACAATTATTTTATTAAAATGACTCACATTGAAGGTAACATTCTTCTCCACCTTGAGTTTTGCTTCAAGGCTTACTCCAAGTAGAGAGAATGCCACCAAGCAATGGGTAATTACAATGGAAGGTGAAGAGTTCTATTTATAGCCATAGAAAAAGGTAATCCGGGACAATCCCCCGATGTGGGACTAAACAAATACCAGAAATAGAATAAACACACTCTAATACACATGCCCGCTGATTGATTCATTTTATATTAAACCGTAAGTGCACGGTCGCGTTGAAGCAGTGGCAAATACGGGTCGATCCACAGGGAGGTGTGTCGACTTTTGGTTTGTTCGAAGGCGAGTGGTAAAGAAAGGAGAGAAAGATTGATTACACTAACTACACTAATCTAAACTAGGAAAGCTGAAATGAAATCACAAAACAAACTAAACTAAGCAACTAATGAAAGGAGATAAAACTCAGGAATGGAAAACCCCTAAGGGGTGGAGTGTGTGTGTGCACATGAAATAAGTGTGGTGAATGCATACAATAAGCTCAAGTGTGGTTAGTGTTTGTTAATTCATAAGAAGTAACTCATGGCAAGACCTATCATTTACAACACTAACCTAGGTAATTAATATGAGCAATGCAAGGTTGTTATTAAGAACATAACGAGTATGGAGTGTACCTAACTATGGCAGAAACCATCAAGTAAAGTTCTTATTAATTCAAGCAAGCATACTAATATCTCTCACAAACAATAATATCTAGCATTCATACCACCTACATAACATGTACATACATCTACTCCACCCCCAAAGGGGATGGAACTACTCACTAATCATTACACTACCTACATTAACAAAATGAGACATTATACTGAAAGGAAAATTAACTAAGCAAGAAAGGAACATTAAAGACGCTAATTGAAAGAAACATAAACTAAAGAAAGATGCAAGAATTAAAAGACAAGATTAAAAGAAACTAAGAACAATTATTTTTTAACAATGACTCACATTGACGGTAGCATTCTTCTCCACCTTGAGTTTTGCTTCAAGGCTTACTCCTTAGTAGAGAGAATGCCACCAAACAATTGGTGGTTTACAATAGAATGTGAAGAGTTCTATTTATAGTCATAGAAAAAGATAATCCGGGACAATCCCCCGATGTGGGACTAAACAAATACCAGAAATGAACTAAATACACAATAATACGCGACCCACCAAAATCTTATTAGATTTGGGCCAAAACAGACCGCCAATTAGCGGTCTATATGGTCCGGATCACGCTGGATTTTATTCTAGGCTTTTCTGGATGTCTTTGTGAAGGGAATGTGTTCTAAAAGTTTTACTTTTAAATGTCAATTATTATGAATTGAAAGAGAAATCATTTTGTTCCTTGTTTATGTTATTCGTCTTTTAGAAGTGTTAAGGAAGAGGCTCTTGGTCCTTCACCGTAGAGCTCTAAAAGATAATGGTTTACATAAAACAAAAGGTATTCGCAATCATGGTAATTAACATGGTACATTAATTACCGAGTTAAGATTGTCGTGTTGGTCATAGATCGTTGTAGCTCTACAAGCGAGTGACAACACGGTACACAAAAGAGGAAAATACTACTTTTGTATACTGAATAGACCTAATAAGTAAAATATTATATAATTGTGTTTTTTGTGTCATTAATGTTTTACTGTGTCCTTGGTCCTTTGATATGAGACTTATATCCGATGACTTAAGAAATGCTTGATTAGACTAGTGTCTTGAGCTATCGATAAGTGTAGTGTAAAGGCATTGGTTGGTTAAGTATGACTTTTGTTGGAGAAGATAGTTAGTCAAAAGATTATCATTGCCCCTCTTAATTGAGTAATGATATTAGTGGGCCCCTTGATAAAGCAAAGTTATAATGTGCACAATGTGATTTGAGTTAAGTCACATATTTATAACTAGCTTAAAGAGATCAAGAAATGAATACTAATACAAAGATGACACAATAATACTTTGTTTGTATTCTTAATATCATGTGGCAAGGGACGGACACAAGTGGTGCACTCCATCACTAAATGGATCGGGTTTTGGTTCAAGTGGAATTAAGACATCTAACTAATTGGGAGCTATAATGAGTAGCTAGATACCGCTTATAGCTTGTGATATTAAGCTCTTAATATCACTGCCAACTTAGTTTAGATCCTCCCATAGGTCACACCACAAAACTGAGAAACAAGAAATGGGGATTTTGAGTTCATAAGGTTTGTCGGGTTTCATGTAGAAAATATGACACATGTGGTGAACAAGCAAAATCAAATTATGTTGTGATTAATAACATAATTAGAATCTAAATTAAATTCATATGTGATGTAAATATTATGGGGTGTAATGATTTATCATTACATAGGATAATATGTTACATAAGTTGTGAACTTACTACTAATCCCGAAATGTCAAATTTTGTAGGGGTTAAACCGAAATTTGACCAGTCTGTAGTACTGTGCAAAAACGGTCGACCGAATGTTGCACGGTCGACCGGATGTGTCTCGATCGTAACAAGGAATTTCGTCTTTTCATTTTCGGTTGACCGAAGTATATCGGTCGGTCGACCGAACATTGCGATGAAATATTTTTGTTACGAACGGTCGACCGAGTTATGAACGGTCGACCGAAACTTGGTCTAAACGGTCAACCGAACCTCCAAACAGTCGACCGATCCAGACGGTTTCTGCAGAATTAATTTAAGAATTAATTAGATCATGCATGGAATTGGTCCATAACTGATTTAATTCATGGCTAAGATTATTTGTTAGAAAATAATGGATGGTTAGATGGAAGTTTGCATGAAATCATGGGCAAGAGGTTGCACATGAATAGGTAATTTGGAGAGAACTTATAAATACAAGTTTATCTCATTACATAATAGAATTAATTCATTATATTCTTGTGCAAACATCTCTCTCTATAATTCTCCACGAATTTTCCTTAATTCTTGAGTTTAGTTTTAGTTTTCAGAGATCTTCTTCTCAAGGGAACTAAAGAGGGGTTAGTAGTTAGATTCTAAACCCTATTGGAGATTGAGAGGCTAGCTCTTCTCTCTTCAATCTTGTTTAGAGTTTGGTGAATACTCGGGGGCATCCGGCGCAGCGACAAGCATCCTCAACGTCTCCGGATCATCAAGAAGTTTTAGAGAACTTCTAGGTATGAAATTCGGAGCCCATGTTTGTTTTAATAAAGTTTTGGAACTAGTTATTGAAACAAACCGATGCATGCATGAAACAAATCATAGAAAATTGTAATTGATCCTTATTGTGCATAAGAATTTCGAAAATATACATGTGCAATTAAACTAGAAATCCTACAGTGGTATCAGAGCTTAGGGTTCAATTTTATAATGATTTGAAACTATAAACAAATTTAGTTTACCATGTAGGATTCGAACAATTTGATTTTCCCCTTTTTCGGTCTTTAAATGCTTTGTTGGAATAATTCTTTGTAATAATTCGTTTGGAATGTTTTAAGTGGTTTAAAACATGTCATGTAATTATTAGAATTATGATTTAGACATAAGTCTAACTTGCAATAATTTCGTTTTAAGCATAAACGATTGTTTTGTAAGAGAATCAACAAAACCGAAAAACTGTGGTTCGTCTTTCTTTTTAGGAAATTCGATGGACAGCGGTTCAAAATTGTTTTTGAACTTGTGGATGGATGAAAAACGTTTTTAATGGATTTCAAAATGTTTTTCAAAGAATTGTTTGGGATTCTAGATGATTGATAAACTAGGTTGTATAGTTTATAGCAATATTGCGTGCATGGATGCTCGAGTTGTCTTTGCAGGAATTGTGAGTTTATGTGTTCCAAATCAGCGCCTATGAATGTTTATAATTATTATTATATAGGGGCTTATTTATATGTAAAAGCCAAATTCTCTCTCTCTATCTTTAGATAATTGCATTGCATTTGAGAGGTTTTACATAGGTCTTGCACTAGTCGGTTTTTATCGAATGTGAGGAGCATGTTTATTGTCTGTAAAATCTACATCTCCGGTGCAAGAGGAAGTCGCCGCTGTAGCGCATCGATCGAGGATCGAGGATCAAGGATCAAAGGGAACATATAAACTCAGACGATGTGGATTGTGTGAATGGTTTAATTTCTGCTATGCATGATGAATGTGATTGAATGTTAGGATGTGTATGAATGATAATATGCATGATAACCTAAAATTCCGAATCACATGTTAATATATGAAATTATCCAACAAAATTAAGAGTAATTTTCCTTCTTATTTCATCCACTAGCAGCCATCGATCGAGGGATACTCTGCTCGCCCTTAGCGGGAGATAGCTCCCTCCATCTTTGGCAATAGTGGGAGATATAATGGTTGTCTATTGTTGTGCCACGATTAGATATATGAGGTGTGTTTCACCCTAGTGAACCCCAAGTATGCTTAGTTGTGAATACAATGGATAAACGTATCTCGTATCAAATGAAAATAAGTTTTCTTAACGTTACCTAGAGCCCTCGCTCGGTTTTGGGAAAACGTTTTTCTTAACGAGGATAGGTCGTATTCCCTCATAATTTAAACGACAAGAATCACAAGAGTTTGAAGATGCTAATGTTGCTAAAATTCAAAAAGGTTGTGATTTGATAATGCTTTTCTTACCTTGATATTGTAATGTATTCGATAGCCCTTAGCTAGTCTATATTACAATTGATGGGATCTTGGATTGTTGCATTTATGGGCCATTTTTTTTTATTTGCAGTATTTACATTTGTATGTATGTATGATAAACATAAAATTGGCATTAAAATCCTGTATGATTATTTTGTAGAAAATGTCGAACATCCAACCTATCGTACGATCCATGATAGAAAAAACCCTTTAGCAAATGATGGCTCAAACTTCATAAGTTGGCAACTCAAACTCAACATCGTGTTAAAGTTTGAGAAATTCTCTCACATTTTGGAAGGTCCAATCCCAAAATGGAATGAGATATTAACAGATGAAGAGAAAGAGGCTAAAGCCATGTGGGAAGACCAAGAGAACCAAGTTCACAATCTCATGCTAGCATCCATGGGTGACTCGCTTCAAGCGAAATACTTGGATTCAAAATCCAAGAAGACCATGGAGGCTTTGTCTAAGATGTTCATGGATAGTGCCCGAAAGGAGCGCTATAAGACCACCATCGCACTCACAAGGTGCCATATGGCGGAGGGAACATCAATATCCATGCATTTTCTCACGATGCAAGGGTACCTTGAGAAGTTGGCAAAGCTCTCTTCACCAATGCCCGAGGACATTGCTGAAGATATGATTCTTGGCTCTCTAGCCCCGTCCTTTAAGGACTTTGTGATGCACTATCACGTGCGTGAAAAATGGGTCAGTCTTGAGGAGCTACACAACGCTCTCAAAACTGTTGAAGTTGACATGGGCAAGGGTAGGGACAAGCATGTCCTTGCCGTCCATGGGAGGAGCCAAAAGATTGGTAAAGGAAAGGGCAAATCTACCAAAAGTGGTTCAATCAAGAGCAAGGGAGTAGGAGGTGCTCGTGCAAGTTCCTCAAGGGGGAAATCTCAGAAATCTCCAACTCCCAATACGGAGTGCTTTCACTGCGGTGAAAAAGGACACATCCGGTCAAATTGCCCCAAGTACAAGGAAGACCTTGACAACGGAGTGATTAAACGTCGGCGCCCCAAAAAGACAAAGGTATATTTGTTATTGAAATAAATTTAGTCACCTCTGTCCAGGATTGGGTAATTGATACCGGATATTGTGCTCACATAGTTTCTAATATGAAGCTACTCATGGATAGGAAGGAACTCGTAAGGAACGAGGTAGAATTGAAGGTCGGAAATGGTGCGAACGTTTCTGCGGTTGCACAAGGTTCTGTGGTGCTTCAATTATGTAGTGGTTTAAATTTAAGTCTAAAGAATGTTTATTATGTGCCTTCGATTAGCAAGAACATTATTTCTGTATCATGTTTAGATGTGGATAATTTTAATATAAATATTTCAAATTCTTGCTTGTCTATATCGAAGAATGGTGTTTTCTATGCAAATGCATTCATAAGGAATGATCTCTATTTGCTTGAATTGAATAATAAACAAGTCTTTAATATCAATAACAAAAGACTAAAGACCACTCACGAGAATGATACTCTCTTGTGGCACTATCGACTTGGTCACATAAATGAAAAGTGCATCAAGAAATTGCAAGAAGCTAACCTTCTTGGTCTACTTGATTTTAAATCATTGGAGACATGCCAACCATGTTTAATGGGAAAAATGACCAAAAGGCCTTTCAAGAAGAAAGGTCCAAGAGCGAGTGGCATGTTGGATTTGATACATTCCGATGTATGTGGTCCAATGAGTACTAGTGCACGAGATGGTTTCAGGTACTTCATTACGTTCACGGATGATTATAGTCATTATGGCTATGTTTATCTAATGAGAAACAAAAGTGAATCATTTGACAAGTTCAAAGAATTCAAGAATGAAGTAGAGAACCAACTCGACAAGAAAATCAAGTCTCTACGAACAGATCGTGGAGGTGAGTACTTAAGTGCCAAATTTGACTCATACCTAAAGGAGTTTGGTATTGTACCTCAACTCACCCCTCCGGGTACACCTCAGTGGAATGGGGTATCCGAAAGTATGAATAGGACATTGATCGACATGGTTCGGTCAATGATGAGTCATGCGGAATTACCTATTTACTTTTGGAGTTATGCACTACAAACTGCGGCTTACACACTAAATAATGTTCCATCCAAATCCGTGGAGAAAACTCCTTATGAGCTATGGAGTGGTAAAACACCCAAGCTCAATTTTCTCAAGATTTGGGGTTGTGAGGCTTACGTCAAGAAATTGATGTCGACCAAACTTCAACCAAAAGCGGATAAGTGCTTCTTTATTGGTTATCCTCGTGAGACAAGAGGATACTACTTTTTGCATATCACCTCCAATCGAGTGATTGTAGAGAGGGATGCCACATTTATGGAAAAGGAATTTCTGGAAAGAGTAAAAAGTAGTGGGAGTAGGGTTGTGCTTGAGGAAACTCAAGATACTTTACAAGATCATGACGTGAATGATGACATTCAAGATCATGAAGGCCCAACCGAGGTTCCTTTGGTCAGTAGGAGCATGAGTGAGAGACCCTCGCAAGAAATTGGGAGAGAAACTCAATCTTCCCCACCAAGTGTACGTTCGAGAATCGAACACGAACCAATTCCGCAAGAAATTGTGGAAGAAGTTCGAGAAGTACACGTAGAACCAAAAGAACTTAGAAGGTCAACGAGGGAAAGGAAGAAACCCGATATGTATTTGGGACTTCAAGAGATCATGGTACTAGATACCGATGATCCCTCGACCTTTAAGAAGCAATGGAAAGAAAAGAGTCCAAACTAAGGTTTAAGGCCATGGAATCCGAAATAGAATCCATGTATGATAATTAGGTGTGGAACTTTGTTGACCTTCCTCAAGGGAAAAACACCATTCAAAATAAATGGGTTTTCAAGAGGAAGATGGACATGGATGGGAACTTGACAACCTACAAAGCGAGGCTTGTAGCGAAGGGTTTCACTCAAGTTCAAGGAATTGACTATGATGAAACTTTTTCACCAGTTTCCATGTTCAAGTCTATTCGGATAATGCTCGTTATTGCTTCATTTCATGATTATGAAATATGGCAAATGTATGTCAAAACGGCGTTCCTAAATGGGAACTTTGAAGAGGATGTGTACATGATACAACCTCAAGATTTTGAAGATCCAAAGAATAGCGAGAATGTATGCAAGCTTCAAAGGTCCATTAATGGATTGAACCAAGCATCAAGGAGTTCGAACAAATGCTTTGACGAGGAAGTGAAGAAGCTTCACTTCATTCAAAGTAAGAAAGAACCTTGTATATACAAGAAGGTTAGTGGGAGCCATGTAGTATTCCTAATCTTATATGTCGATGACATATTGCTCATGGGAAATCATATTCCTTTGCTTGAGCAAACGAGAAGTTCATTGAAATCTGCATTTTCAATGAAAGATATGGGTAAGGCTCAATACATCTTGGGAATCAAGATATATCGAGATAGATCCCGTAAACTCATTGGCCTCAGTCAACGTGCATACATTGATAAGGTCTTGGAAAGGTTCAAGATGAACAACTCCAAAAAGGGCAGTGTGCCAATGAGTATGGGTGTGCAACTCAAGAAGTCTCAACGTGCGCAATCACGTAAGGACTTAGAGTACATGAAGGACGTCCCTTATGCTTCGGCAATTGGATCAATCATGTACGCAATGACTTGCACAAGACCCGATGTCTCGTATGCTCTAAGCGTGACAAGTCGTCACCAATCCAACGCAGGTCCTGAGCATTGGACTGCGGTCAAGAATATCCTGAAGTACCTTAATCGGACTAAGGATAAGATTCTTGTTTATGGAGGACAAATGGAGTTGATAGCCGAAGGGTACTCGGATGCGAGTTTCATGAGTGATCCAGACGATAGATGGTCGCAATCAGGATATGTCTTTCTTCTGAATGGTGGAGTTGTGAGTTGGCGTAGCTGGAAGCAAACCACTACGGCCGATTGAACCACCGCTTCAGAAGTAATGGTTGTCGTTGAAGCGAGCAAGGAAGGAGTGTGGATCAAGAAGTTCCTTGAAGAGCTTGGAGTAGTTCCCACGAGCGAGGGACCCATTAAGCTATTTTGCGATAATAGTGCATCTATCTCGCAAATCAAGGATCCTAGATCACACCACAAAGTGAAGTACATGGATCGAAAGTACTTTGTCACACGTGACCTCATTGACGAAGGCAAAATAATAGGTGGACACCAACAGCAACACAGCTGATCCATTCACAAAACCCTTATCCCAAGCCAAGGGCGAAATGCATTTCGAGTCCATGGGATTGAGGAACCATGTAGATTGGCTTGATGATTGATATGTAATGGGGTTTACCCTGGTTATTATTGTTTTATACATTGAGTATATATGTGAAAGAAAACTTTGATAACAAGTGGGCGATTGAAGGGAATGTGTTCTAAAAGTTTTACTTTTAAATGTCAATTATTATGAATTGAATGAGAAATCATTCTGTTCCTTGTTTATGTTATTCGTCTTTTAGAAGTGCTAAGGAAGAGGCTCTTGGTCCTTAACCGTAGAGCTCTAAAAGATAATGGTTTACATAAAACAAAAGGTATTCGCAATCATGGTAATTAACATGGGACATTAATTACCGAGTTAAGATTGTCGTGTTGGTCATAGATCATTGTAGGTCTACAAGCGAGTGACAACACGGTACACAAAAGAGGAAAATACTACTTTTGTATACTGAATAGACCTAATAAGTAAAACATTATATAATTGTGTTTTTTGTGTCATTAATGTTTTACTGTGTCCTTGGTCCTTTGATATGAGACTTATATCCGATGACTTAAGAAATGCTTGATTAGACTAGTGTCTTGAGCTATCGATAAGTGTAGTGTAAAGGCATTGGTTGGTTAAGTATGACTTTTGTTGGAGAAGATAGTTAGTCAAAAGATTATCATTGCCCCTTTTAATTGAGTAATGATATTAGTGGGCCCCTTGATAAAGCAAAGTTATAATGTGCACAATGTGATTTGAGTTAAGTCACATATTTATAACTAGCTTAAAGAGATCAAGAAATGAATACTAATACAAAGATGACACAATAATATTTTGTTTGTATTCTTAATATCATGTGGCAAGGGACGGACACAAGTGGTGCACTCCATCACTAAATGGATCGGGTTTTGGTTCAAGTGGAATTAAGACATCTAACTAATTGGGAGCTATAATGTGTAGCTAGATACCGCTTATAGCTTGTGATATTAAGCTCTTAATATCACTGCCAACTTAGTTTAGATCCTCCCATAGGTCACACCACAAAACTGGGAAACAAGAAATGGGGATTTTGAGTTCATAAGGTGTGTCGGGTTTCATGTAGAAAATATGACACATGTGGTGAACAAGCACAATCAAAATTATGTGGTGATTAATAACATAATTAGAATCTAAATTAAATTCATATGTGATGTAAATATTATGGGGTGTAATGATTTACCATTACATAGGATAATATGTTACATAAGTTGTGAACTTACTACTAATCCCGAAATGTCAAATTTTGTAGGGGTTAAACCAAAATTTGACCAGTCTGCAGTATTGTGCAAAAACGGTCGACCGAATGTTGCACGGTCGACCGGATGTGTCTCGATTGTAACAGGGAATTTCGTCTTTTCGTTTTCGGTCGACCGCAGTATATCGGTCGGTCGACCGAAGTATATCGGTCGGTCGACCGAACATTGCGATGAAATATTTTTGTTACGAACGGTCGACCGAGTTATGAACGGTAGATTGAAACTTGGTCTAAACGGTCGACCGAACCTCCAAACGGTCGACCGAACCTCCAAACGGTCGACCGATCCAGACGGTTTCTGCAGAATTAATTTAAGAATTAATTAGATCATTCATGGAATTGGTCCATAACTGATTTAATTCGTGGCTCAGATTATTTGTTAGAAAATAATGGATGGTTAGATGGAAGTTTGCATGAAATCATGGGCAAGAGGTTGCACATGAATAGGTAATTTGGAGAGAACTTATAAATACAAGTTTATCTCATTACATAATAGAATTAATTCATTATATTCTTGTGCAAACATCTCTCTCTATAATTCTCCACGAATTTTCCTTAATTCTTGAGTTTAGTTTTAGTTTTCAGAGATCTTCTTCTCAAGGTAACTAAAGAGGGGTTAGTAGTTAGATTCTAAACCCTATTGGAGATTGAGAGGCTAGCTCTTCTCTCTCCGATCTTGTTTAGAGTTTGGTGAATACTCGGGGGCATCCGGCGCAGCGACAAGCATCCTCAACGTTTCTGGATCATGAAGAAGTTTTAGCGAACTTCTAGGTATGAAATTCGGAGCCCGTGTTTGTTTTAATAAAGTTTTGGAACTAGTTATTGAAACAAACCGATGCATGCATGAAACAAATCATAGAAAATTGTAATTGATCCTTATTGTGCATAAAAATTTCGAAAATATATATGTGCAATTAAACTAGAAATCCTACACTTTCTTGGTCTTTGATGCATCTACTTCACTTGTTGGAGCTCCGACCCGAATAGAATTGCCAAAATACTCCCCATGATGGTGTGGAGTTTCCTGTTTTGCTCTTTGGTCCTTTGGTCTTACGTTAAGGTCCTTCTCCCTTGCATCTTAGTCCCTAGGTCTCACAATTTAATCTTTTTCCCCGCTTTTGGGTCCTTTTATGCTTCATCTCTTCAAACCTTTTTATTTCTGAAATTCAAACATAAAACTCGTCACATAGCATTGTTTAGGTGAAAGATAATGGATATAAGATATAAATATAAGCATGAAATGATGTCAATCACCCGCCAAAGATTAGCGGATCCGGAGCCAAACAGACCGCTAATTGGCAGTCTATTGGTTCTGGATCGGTCTGGAATTTGTTGTGGGCTTTTCTGGTTATCTTTGTTGGTCTTTGATGCATATACTTTGTTTATTGGAGGTCCAACCCGAATCGAATTGCCAAAATACTCCCCATGATGGTGTGGAGTTTTCTGTTTTTCTCTTTTGTCCTTCGGTCTTACGTTCAGGTCCTTCTCCCTTGCATCTTAGTCCCCAGGTCTCACAATTCAGTCTTTTTTCCTTACTTTTGGGTCCTTTTATGCCTCATCTCTTCAAACCTATTTATTTCTGAAATTCAAACATAAAACTCGTCACGTAGCATTGCTTAGGTGTAAGATAATGGATATAAGATACAAATATAAGCATGAAATGATGTTAATCAAATACCCCCACACCTAAGTTTTGCGAGTCCCGGGCAAAAACAAAGAAAGGAAAAGGCGGACGAAAAATAAGAAATCCTAACTCACTTTCGTAGGAATCACGGTTGCACTTAGCACGTGCAACAAGTCGTTAAACCTCCTTGTTGCCAAGGAGGAGGAGTGTTGTCTCCTGAGGGTTTTCAGCGGATATACCCACAAAATCCGAACAAGATGCATTATTCAATCTAGACACTTGACTCGTTGGACATATTTTGTCGATCAATGGACGTTGTAATCCTACGGGCCGACTCTATATAGGTAATCAGTCCACACACCTAGCCTAATGAACCATTCGTGCAAGTTAAATAAGGAATTAAGTGAAAGACATGGACAACCTCAACATCCTCAAGTGATACAAAGTGTAAAGTCCATTAAGGTTCTTATTTACCTTACCATTTTTTTCTTTTTGTTTCTTTTCTAATTTTTTTGTTTTTCTTCTTTTCTTTTTATTAGTTGGAGCTTCATTCTCCCAGGGTCAGGTTTCGTGCAGCATTGCCCATGAAGACTTACACTATCACCTACACCTTTCCCCAAATTTCCACATAGGGCAAACCCTACCACCCGTGTAACGAGAGTTCGGTCCGCGCATCCCAAGTCAGATGACTCGAAAGCACAAGGCACAAAGTCCCCTCAGACTTACATTCCCAAGTGATGGGAGCCGTGCGAGAAGAGAGAACACCTACTCACTTATTTCTTATCTACACATGAACCAAAACCCCTACACTTAATGTCTTACAACAAGATTTAAAGGGTCCTTGACTACAACAAACTCCATTAAATTAAGAGACACGAATTATTGACTCACTAGGTTCAGGGTGGACTTCTTTAAATGTTTGAGTACTGAAACCATATGATTACTCACCCCCAAGGGAAAACTGGGGTGCATCCTAATGACTCGATAAATCCTAAAGCCACTGTACTAGATATCCCAATGCATCATGTTCAAGACAATTTTGGGAGCTTTCTTTTTACTTTGCCTCTAAAATGTTTTGCACATGCTAAACACACGCAAAACCCACAAAACATTTTCTTTTGCAAACACATGAAGATTTTGAAAGAAATGTGAAAATTTTAAAGCACTAGGCAAGCAAAAGAAGACAAGTCACCCAAGGATCATGGCAAGCAGATAAATCGATATTAAATGTAGCACACTAACATGACCCTATCAATACACACAAAAGAAAACAATATCAAAGGAAAAGGCTCGACTATGTACACACGTAAAACACCCCCCCCCCACACCTACTTCATGCATGGATTTATGCATGAAAAAAGGAAGATCTCACCAATATGAAGCGCAAAAGGAAATTAATGGTTATAGTGATGGACACAAACCCGAATTCCCTCAAAACGTTTGAGATGCTAAAGAAGGGATACAAATACGTGAAAGAAATGGGGCCCAAATACACAAAGGTTGGAGCCCACGACAATCGATGCTCACTGAAGGAGTCTTTTATTGCACATTTTCTTTTCTTTTCTTTTTTTGAATATAACTATGTACAAACATAAGTTCCCATCTTCATTTGTCAAAAGACATCAAATGGGAACCTCAAGAGTGGGTCAATGCACTTGGAAATGGAACATGACACCACGCGGGGCCAGAATACTAGTACGTGGGCCCCCTTCACGAAGAGCACAAGATGAAATGAGAGGTTCATGAATTGGACGCAAAGGCGTCTCATTCAAAGGATCAAACTGAAAGAGCTTGAACCTCTCAAGAGTTTGGGAAATATGGGGCAACGGAAGAAGAGTTTCTCCCATTGCGATGCTGAAGTTATGATCGTCAATCCAAACTCTCCAACCAACAGGGTGGTGTGTCGGAACGAGGTCAAGAACCTCGTTAGGCATGTCCGACACACCAGGCGAACAAAAAGTGGGTCTCATACCCAATGTATCCTCCAAGGAACTCCTAATACCCTCATGAGCCATGTAGTTGTTTGATGTTCCATCATTTCCAAGATGATCAGGAACAATAGTGAGAGGCAAACTCTCATCAGGTTGTTTGAAACTGAGGTTACTAGGGAGCTCTTGCTCCACTAGAGGTGAGTCCTGAAGAGGCACAATATGAAGATCATGTGGCTCAAGGGACACGGGACAAAAAGATAAGACACAATCCTGTGCCGAATCATAATGAATTTGGTCCTTGTTTTTCTCAATTTGAATCGAATCCTCCATTAAGTGATCGTGAATTGAAACCCCAAGACCCTCAGACTGACTAGTAGTTTGACTTTGAAAGATTGTGCTTTGAATTTGTGGATGTGGTGGTGGTTCGATATCAAAAGATGAATCCTCATGTTGACAAGAAAAGTTACTCTCCTCACGTTCACGTAATTGCTGCGATATTTGACTCACTTGCAGTGCCATATTTTGTATGGACTGTTGAGTGGTTTCCATGAATGTAAGGAAAGTTTGTTTCAAGGAATCAGGTATGTGGTCAACTATGAGGTGCAAGTCAGAGCTTGGGAAATTTTGGGGTTGGGTGTTGATGGGTTGAGAATGAGTCCAATGATTTGAAATGGGGTGTTGGTAGAATTCTGGGTATTCGGGAGGAGGATACTGGGGTGAAAATGAAGTATAAGAATTTTGATAAGAATTGTTTCCCCACGACTCCATCTCTCTCGGGCTGTACGCGGATGCGTAATGGTCATATGGATCATTTTGGGAAAAGGTATCCTCATACTCAGGCTCTGAGGGAACATAAGGACATTCCCCGATAACATGACCACTCAACCCACAACAGTCGCACGGTACGGCTACTGGAGCTACCGGTGCACTCATGTCTTCTACCGCACGCATGAAAGAGGCCAAATTTTCTTGCAATGTCTCAGTTTGATGACCAACATATGATCCGACGTAACTAGAAGGAGATCTAGCAGTCGGTGTCTCTCTCATATCACCCTTATACGAAGATTGCTCAGAAACACAATGAAGATTATCCCAACCATACAGGGTGTTCGTCTGAGCCACCCCAGGTTGCATGGGTCCGGAATACCAGGATGAATTTTCATAGTCCCAACAATGATATGGATGGTGCCAATGTAATCATCCATCTCAACAAAGAACTCTAAAGTCGAGCACTCTCACCACCACGAGGCGAAACTCGCAAAAAGTGCTCGACTCGACCCTAAAACGCTACCAGAGAGTGTAAAGGGGAGGAGACTAGAATGTAGACGTAGGTGAGAAGAAGATGACTCAGAGGAGAAGGGAAGAATCCCTAAAGCTAGCGTAGGTAAAAGGTGAAGGTAGAAGCCTAACTAGCAAGCACGGCTCAAACAATGTAAGGCAATGGGCCTTAGGCTGGACGACGCCTAACTTCGAGGTCACTAGCCTCGACACGCCTCACCTCCCTACAACGAAGACCACAATGCCCAGCAAGTGATACCATATCCGGAGATGCAGTACCTCCTACTATCGACAAGGTAGGCAACGTCGATAAGGCCATGACGGTCTCAACTAGATTACTCTCCTAGTGCGTCCAAAATCCTAGGGCCAATGTCTACTTGCTTTTAGTTAAGGCTTGATTAAGAGTGATTTTTGGGGCGAAGGAAAGGGTGATGAAATCCCCCACCTTATCTTTTATGGGACAGCTCCTCCTTATTACCATTTTGATCCTCAATCTAGCAATCAACGCTCCAATCAAACGCTCAACTCACTCTTGTCCTGATGCAATTCCTACTAACTAATGCATGGGCATACAAGATGCATGAATGAGTGTAGGAAATGCGTACCTTACACCAGCGCTCAACAACTGAAAATAAAGCTAAAAGAAAGACAACTACGTGCCTAAGTCAAGTACATGATGCGTGACCTAAACAAGTAAGAATGTCTCGTCTTTTGCTTTGGATTTTAAGGCCATGTTGATTAATGGGGATTGGTTTAATGATCTGGGAGCAAACTAGAAATCAGAACATGCAAGATTGTGCTCCCAGACAACTAATATCAAAGCACAATTCTCTGAAGTACTTGAAAGTGCCCTCAACTTCAATCTCATCCATGCCCTGGATAAGGTTGACCCCAACAGGGTCATTAAAGGCACTTGGCTTCTTGCCGTTGGTGAAGATGTTGAAATCAGCGCAATGACTACCATAAGTCAAGCGCATCAGACCATTGCGACAATTGATCAAGGCATTGGAAGTCGCTAGAAATGGTCGCCCCAGAATAACAGGAATTTGTCCAAGTGGGTTTGGCACAGGTTCAGTATCCAAAACAACAAAGTCGACGGGATAAATGAACTCTCCCACTTTGATGAGCACATCTTCCACCACACCCCTCAGTTTCTTCATAGACTTATCAGGCAATTGAAGAGTGATTTTTGTTTGTTAGAGGTCTCCAAAACTGAGGTGGACGTAGACCGAATATGGAAGAAGATTAACATATGCACCAAGGTCCAATAAAGCCCGACGTATCGACACATCACCAATCACACAAAAGATAGTAGGACAATCAGGGTCCTTGTATTTGACTTGCATGGGTTGTTCCAACAAAGAGCTCACGTTAGCTGCAAGAAAAGCTTTCTTTGGAACATGAGTTTTTCTCTTCTTGGTGCATAAGTCCTTGAGAACCTTGGCATAAGGTGGCACTTGTTGAATCACGTCCAACAGAGGGATGTTCACCTTGACTTGCCGAAATATCTTAAGCATCTTGTCATGCTGATCCGAAGTTTTCTTTTTAAGGCGCTCATGGTTGTGGCGCCTTTGGGGCATAAATGATTTGTGAAGGAACCTCAGAATCCTGGTCCAAAGAAGCATGAGTGGGGACCTCAGACTCTGATTCCTTTGACACAAGAGGAGACAAGGATTCGGTCCCATTGTCGGAGGAAATGTTGAAGGAACCTGAGGATCAAGCTCCTTCCTGGAAGTATTTGTGGAGGGAACCTCAGGATCCGGATCCCTCACAGATGCAGGTATCACCGCAGGTCTGGTGATGCCAAGAGATGGTGATTGCAAGGAAGGCACCCCAATGTGGTTATCCACCTCCTTACCAGACCTCAAAGTATGAATCACATTAATATGATGGGTCAGTTCAGAGGAAGCATGAGGCACTGGTGGCCTTCCTTGAGAATGGGTACCCCGAGGATTCACCTCGGGTTGACTCGGTAACTGACCCTTCTCGTGTTCATGGGCTGATGAACCAACTGGCTAACTTGCATTTCCAAAGCCTTGACAGTGTTTTGCATGCTCTGCATGAACGCTTGAAGGGTAGGATCACTAAAGGGGTTCTTAGGGTCAACCCGCTGGGGTGGTGGAGTTTGGTTAGAATAACCCGACGATGAGGCTTGAGGAGGTTGGTTAGTATAGTGCTGAGACCTTTGATGTGGGGGGTGTAGGTCGCCGATGGGCGTGGAGGTTGATAAGGTTGAGGTTGAGCGTGCGAGCTCTGACTGTGACCCTCACTAGGCCCCCAATTGAAGTTAGGATGGTTACGCCATCCTGGTTGTAGGAGTGACTGTACGAGTCGTTACAGGGCCTCTGTTGATATATCGCATTTTCATGCTCAATATCACTTGGAGTGTAAGCGCATTCCATGTCATCATGGCCCATAAGTCCACATCTACTACATCCGGGAGTAGCGACCTGAGCGACAGGAGCTCGGTCCAACTCTAAACTCTCAATCCTACGCATGAGATCAGCCATTTTCGCCTAAGACGCGATAGTTGACTCAACTTTATATGATCCAGCTCGACCAGAAGATCTGGCGGCTGGTGGCTCTCTCATGGTGTCTCACTGCAATGTACGTTCAGCATTAATTCAAAAGTGTCCCATGCCTCATCGATGGGTTTCATTTGGAAATCACCTTGACACATTGACTCCAACAATGTGCGGGTGTCGTAGTTATGGCCCTCATAAACAATTTGGCACAACTACCAAAGCTCAATTCCGTGATGAGGGCACTGCAAGAGAAGGTCCTTGAACCTCTCAAAGAAAGTATAAAACGATTCAGTCTCAGTCTGATACATTTGGTGTATTTGGTACCGTAACTGTTGAGTTTTCCTTTGAGGGAAGAATCTCTTCAGAAATACGGTCACAAAGTCATCCCAAGACCGAATAGAGCTCGTCGGGAGGCTGTAAATCCATTTCTTCGCGTTATCCTTCAACGCGAAAGAAATCATCCTCAACCGGACTGAATCCTCATCAAGCTATTGAAGCTTGAACATGCAGTATACTTCCTCGAATTCACGTATAAAAATATACGGATCCTCCTTATGGGCAGTGAAGGTAGGAAGCATGCTCACATATTGAGGTTTCAGTTCATAGTTGTTCCCGCGAGCTGGGGGAAGAACTATGCAAGAAGGCTGCGCAGCCTAAACAGGATGGGTCTGCTCCCACAAAGACATCGGCCTATCTTGTCAAGCTAAAGGTGGTGGTGCATCAAGAACTCGATCCTGACCGAAGCCCCCATCCTCTTGAGACAGAGGAGGAGGAGAAGGAGGTCTACGTGGAGGTGGGAGCGGACCAAGATAATCCATGTATGGAACCTGATCCCCCTGTCACCACGCAAAGACTCGACCTCTCACTCCAAAAGAGCACGAGGTGGACATGGCCGATCACCAAGACCGTCCATCTCAGAAAAATGCACTCTCTCAAGTCTAGCACTCTCACCAAAACGAGCCCAATCTCGCATAAAATTCTCGACTCGACTCTAAAAAACACACAACAGAAGGTGTACTCAGAGGAGGAGGCTACTCGTAGAAAATAGGTGAGGAGAGGACTCAGATGAGGAGGGAAGAATCCTAGAGCTAGTGAGGGCAGTGGGTGAAGGTAGAAGCCTAATCTAGCAAGCACGACTTAAACAATATATGGTTATGGGTCCTTAGGCTATACGAAGCCTAACTTCGAGGTCACTAATTGATTGACATCATTTCATGCTTATATTTGTATCTTATATCCATTATCTTTCACCTAAACAATGCTACGTGACGAGTTTTACGTTTGAATTTCAGAAATAAATAGCTTTGAAGAAAAGAGGCATAAAAGGACCTAAACATGAAAAAGGACTGAGTTGAGAGACTCAAGGACTAAGATGCAAGATCGAAGGACCAATGAGCAAACAAGAATACTTCACACCATCATGGGAGTATTTTGGAAATTCTATTCGGGTCGGAGCTCCAACAAGCAAAGTAGATGCATCAACGACAAACAAAGCCTTCCAGAAAAGCCCACAAGAAAATCCAGAGCGATGGGAACACTGTAGACCGCTAATTGGCAGTCCCTTTTGGTCTGGATCCGCTAATATTTATGTGGAGCGTGTATTAGTGTGTATTTAGTCTATTTATGGTATTTGTTTAGTCACATGCCGGGGGATTGTCCCGGATTACCTTTTTCTATGGCTATAAATAGAACTCTTCACCTTCTATTGTATTCACCCATTGCTTGGTGGCATTCTCTCTACTGGGAGTAAGCATTGGAGCAATCTAATAAAATAATTTTTCCATTATTTTGTTCTTATGTTGTTTCTTTATGCATGCTTAGCTTAGGTTTATTTCTTTGATTCTAGGCTAAAGTAGTTAGAATGTTTCTTTTCTTCTTTAGTTTAATTGTTAGAGTAATGTGTAGTGAGTAGATCCATCCCCCTTTGAGGGTGGAGATGATGTTCATACATGCATTAAACAATGTATATGAATGCTTTATATTTTGATTGTGTTGATGAATGTGAATGTATGCTTGCTTGTTAGAGTAGAATACTACATGATGAGATTTTTATTTATACTACAAGTGCACGGCGTCAATAAAGACGTGGCAAGTACGGGTCGAACATAAGGAGGGAGAGATATTGTTATTTGTGTGATTTTCGAGTTAAGGGAAGAAATAGAGAGAAAACATAATTTTGGTTTGAGATTTTTGGTTTTTGATTTCTAAGGCAAGAACAACAAAAACAAATTAAGAATAAAGCAAAGAAGGGTGAGAGTCCAGCAGGTGGAGGTTTAGATGTCGGGTTTTGTTTAGAGAAATCAGAAACTTCTAATAAATCATATTAGTTATAAAGCATTACATGATAAATGATTTAACACAAACTCAAGTAATCAAAATATCCTAGCACGAAATTAGAATAATAACCTCATTGTTCTTCTCATCATCCTAAATCCGTCACCCCCACCCTTTGGAGAGACTTAGAAACTCATGGATGGAGGGAAGAAGAAGGGGTCCTAGAGAAATTACAAAAGAAACAAAAAACACATGATAAAACAACAAGACTTTACTACTAAATTATGGAAAAAAATAAGAACATCCTCTACAACATCGTTTCGGGGCTATTTATAGCCGATACAAGGGACCTAGGTATAAAATAGGAAAGTACACGTGGCGAAACACGACTGGGAAAATCCGAAGCCACCGATCCACAAGGGGGCGGCATTTCCGCCGCACATTACAAGTGATGTGCGGCGGATTTTGCCTCACGAATGTGTCTGATTCGATCCGGATTTTTCCTGTGTGTTTGTGGTATGATTTAAATGTCATTTGCGCATCCAGATGATTTCTTTCCTTTCTTTTGAGCTCCGAATTAATTCTTTGTATATTTGGAGATCCAAATTGATTTTTTAGAACTTCTCCAAAATAATATTTTGGTCCTTACAGCCGGGTCCTTGCCTTTTAGCAATTAAGTCCCTAGCTACTTTTGTGCTTAAGTCCTTGGCCTTTTTGTAATTAGGTCATTGAATGCTTTTATGCTTGCATGAACTTCTATTTGAATCCCGATAATCTTGAACTTGGTCTTTATGACAGGAATGAGTCTCTTGTACGCATTTTTGCTCGGGATATGGGTAATTTGCATTCATGTCCATGTATTCTGTAGATAAGACTAAACACATACCTTAGTAGCATTTATTGATATAAAATTAATCTAAATGAAAGACATATGATGCAATGTATGCAATGCATCAAATACCCCCACACCTAGATTTTGCTAGTCCCTAGCAAAACATAATATAAGGCAAATGAAAACAGGGAAATCCTAACTCACTTTCGTAGGAATCACGGTTGCACTTAGCCTGTGCAACAAGCCTTTAAACCCCCAAGCTTCCTTAGAGGACGAGTTTTGTCTCGTGAGGGTTTTCAGTTGACACACCCACAAAGTCTTAATTCAACATTTCATTAATAACTCTCTATATTTTCACCTCAACCTTATACATCTCACATAGAATTCTTGCATGCTCATTATACAAATCTAACTTATAAAAAGTCTGACTTGGTCTTTGTTCCTCCAACATTCACACCACTAACCCTTCTACACATGTTATCACTTAAATTATTTTGCACGCCTCCTCTGGTGGTGAAGTATCATTTGGATCAACCATGGCATGGATCATTCTTTTAACTTTGGACCTTGAGTATCTTAAAGTATTTTTTTTCCCGTGATTCAAGACATTTGCTTTTTCAGACACTTTTACCTTTTTTGCATTTGTGTAGCGAGTTTGGTCGATAATCCCGAGCTGGTAGACTCAAGTTACTGGGTTTTAAGATACCCCTACGGACCAGTGACTCAAAGGCTTGGGCTTTTGTGATCATTTTGCAAAATGTGCTTTCCTCACTTGATTCCTTTATTATTTTTTTACTTTTATTTTCCTCAAGGCTTAATTGCTATTAGAAGTCCACACTTCCCGGTATATTTTCCTCAACCTCTGCTTTTTATCAACCACTTCAAAGATTTGATTCATCCAATTTAAGTGCATACATGTCTTAAAGGGTAATGTGTTATTTCTTTGGAACTTAGATTTATGTCATAATTTCTACAAGCAGAATTATATAATAAGGAACAAAAACTCAATGCATTTTGTACACGGGTTTTGGAAGTTCAATCTTAAGCTATGTCATGGAACATTGAATTTTTTTTCTTCTAAGAATATATATATAGATAGATACATAAACATCCCCCCACACCTAAATCATGCATTGTCCTCAATGTATGCAAAGATAAAGCAAATGCACTTATTACCTGCGTCAACTGTGGTGGAGGGATTGAATTTGCTTAGAGTCAACCATAGTCAGAACTGGATTGAATGACACCATGTTGGTGCATGTATCCAGTTGAATAGTTCCCCATGTTGCAATGAGAGTACTGAGTCACAGATTCCACACCCCTCATATGTATTGGTTCTCTTATTTGCTCGAGTGATGGTGGGTGTGTCGAAGAATTACTCCCCTTCTTCTCACTTTGATTTTGATTTTGTGATGATTTATTTGATTCAGAAATCTTATAGATACGTGCTCTCATCACAACATCACTTTGATTGCATATGATTTCTGGCTCACTATCAACATTAAAGATATTAAATTAAGCTTTTAAGTTCCCAAAAGATAATAGCATGAGCCCATTTCGACAGTTTATCAATGCTTCAGAAGTGGCTAAAAAGGGTCTGCCTAGTATTACAGGGATTTGTCTATTAGGATTTACAACAGGTGCAGTATCTAGTACGACAAAATCCACTGGGTAAATGAAGTCACCCACCTTGATCAAAACGTCCTCGACTACACCTCTTGGTTTCTTAATAGAGCAGTCAGCAAATTGAAGAGTTGTCATAGAGGGTTTAGTGGACCAAGGTTGAGTTGCTCGTAGACAGAGAACGGGAGTAGGTTAACACTAGCACCAAGGTCTAGAAAGGCTTTGTTGATAAAAGTATCTCCTATTGCACATGAAATTGTGGGACACCCAGGGTCCTTATATTTAATAGGAGATGAGTTGGACAGAATAGAGCTTATGTTTGCAGTTAAGAAAGCCTTCTTTGGTACGTTTGTTTTTCTCTTTTTAGTGCCCAGATCTTTTAAGAATTAAGCATAAGCAGGTATTTGTTGAATCATATCCAGGAGTGGAATATTCACCTTAACTTGCTTAAATACATCCAGGATTTTCTCCATTTGTGCACTTGAGTTCTTCTTAAGTCTATTGGGGAATGGAGCTTTAGGAACATAGACTCGCTCAGGTTGAGCTATGGGTTCAGGTTGAGTAGGTGGGTTGGGCGTTTCAGATTGGACGTCAGGTTCAATGGTTAGGTCATATGTGGTTGCTTGATGGCTAGATTGATTAGACGTTCTAGGATTTACCACATTGTTATCAACTTGTCTTCCGGACCGTAATGATACTACTGCATTTATTTGTTGGAACGGTCCTTCCACATTAACCATTTGAACTGGTATCGAGTTGTTACTTCCTAGAGGTGGTTGATAGGGCTGATATTGATTATTAGATCTAGGATTCACCTGAGGTTGACTTGGAAACTGACCCTTTTCTCTTGCACCTACAATTTGTGCGAGTTGGCTGACTTGTGTCTCTAGCCTTTGGAAGGACTGGTTGGTTGTTTGTATAAAAGTCTTCATCAAATTTTCCAAGCTTGTCAACCTAACGTCATAATCTCAATTGTTACTAAACCCAGATGATGTATTATTTTGGTTATACGGGTTTGGTTGTTGTCTAGGAGGTTGACCTTGTTGGCTTGATGAGAAATTGGAATTATTACGCCAACCCGAGTTATAGGTTGATGCGTGTGGGTTATTTCTAGCATGGTTAAACGTGGCATTAACTTGTTCCCAGTCCGCACAATCCTCCATTAAATGACCAGTCTGACCACATCTAGAGCAAGAGATAGACGAGGCTTGATTAACTCGGGGTCGGGTTTGTAGCTCTAGACTTTCCATTCTGCGCATAAGGGTAGCTAGTTTTGCTTCAGCCGCTACATTGACATCTACAGCTAAGACACCTGGTTTGGGTTGACTTGCTATTCTAGATCCAATACTCGGGTTAAGCGGTGCTCTAGCATTGTCCCATTGCATACTATTTTCAGCTAAATCCTCAAGAAAAGTCCATGCATCATTTTCATTTTTTGACATGAAGTTCCCTTGGCTTACGGATTCTACCATAACCCTAGATGTGGGTGTCAATCCCTCCTAAATAATTTGGCACAGTTCCCATCTTGGAATTCCGTGATGAGGGCATTGGGTCAGCACACTTTTAAATCTTTCTAGATAGGAATAGAAAGGCTCGCTCTCAGATTGAACGAACGCAACAATTTCATTCCTAATCCTCATAGTCTTATGGTTGGGGAAATTGTTTTTTTAGGAATACTTGAACAAACTCAGCCCAACTTTTAATGGATTTTTCGGCTAGACTATATAGCCATTTCTTAGCGTCGTCCTTCAGTGCTAGAGGCACGAATTTCAGACGCACTGCCTCCTCAGAGATATGCTGGTATTGCATAAGAGAGCAGATTTCCTCAAATTCTCTAAGGAAGAGATATGGGTCTTCCCTAGAGGTGAACTTAGGCAACATACTCATGTATTGTGCCTTAAGTTCGAAGTCGCGACCCTGTATGGTGGGCATAACGATGCACGATGGCTGAGCAGCCATCGCTGGGTAGCATCGATCCCTCAGAGTTATGGGCGGGTTCACAACATTCTCACCCATTGGATCCGGGTGAGGTGGTGCAGCAGATTGATTGGGGCTAAGCTCTAGACTGGAATCTAGATGAACTCATGAGAGTCGATTGCTCAAGTCCCGAACCCAAATATGAGTGCACCGATTTGAATTAAATTTTTTTTTTGAATTCAAATTTGAAATTTAAATTCCAAATTCAATTTCAAGAATTAATTACAAAAAAAAATTCGTTTTTTTTATTTATTTTTTTTCTTTTTCAAAAGGGAAACAATCAATAGAAAGAAGAAAGATGAGAAAGGAAACTTAACTCTAAAAGATAGGTTCTAGGGTTGGTCACAAGTTTCCTGAACAAGCACGGTTCAAACAATCCTAGACCTAGTGTCGCTTAAATCTAGACGACTCCTAACTGGTTGAGTCGAATTGATTTGCTTGATTCACCTCCCTCACTAATCAAACCAACTTGGTCAGGCAATGTATAGCTAGTGGGGGCGCTTCCGACAGAGTCGGTGCCAATTAGACAACCACTTCGCTTGGAAGACTTACGTCAACACAAAAACATTTTCTAGACACCAAATTAAATTCGATCAGCTTCAAGTCATAGCAAGTCAAACCAATTTCCTCCTTAATTGAGTCTGAGTCCTTAGGGGCCAATGTCTAATTGATTTTAACTTTAAAGCTTGGGTGACACTTTAGGATTGCGATTTGTGGGCTACGGAAAGGTGATGAAATCCCCACCGTATCTTTTTCCTACGGAGTTGCCCTTAAGATAGTTTAACTTAAATCTAGCAAAGATAGTCAAACAATGGTCATTAGTGGGGGGCAATTGCAGGGTTGTATGGAAATTAGATTATATGCTTAAATGCAATCGATAAAAACCACGATACGTACCTTGCCTCCAACACTCTTCAACAAGAATTAATTTGCAAGAATTTAGCAAGAATAATGCAAACAAAACATTATATGATGCATGCACTAAGTTCTTCTAGCTTTGCCAATTTTTAGGTCAGAGTTGAATTATTGCCAATTATGGAATTTACGCTTAACACATGTAGTTCTACAAAAGGAAATTTTCCGAAACTAGAAATTACGAGGAAAGAGGCAACAAAGGTTACCTATGCAATGCTCAGTCGGGTTCACCGCCCGCTCTCGAAATTTCAGTAGCTCCACGCGTCCACCCAGAGATGACGCTAACCCCAGAAAAATTTGAATCCCAGAAGCCTCTGTTGTGCGGCGGATCTGCCGCAGCTTGTGCTTGATATGCGGCGATTTCGCCACCCTGCTTGCTCCGGCTGCGTTCAGATTTCACCGTGCACTCTGTTGTCTCCTGAAACACAAATCCAAATACTTAGATTGCGTACAAGATAAACAGAATAGAATCGAGAACACAACAATAAACAAAATTTGCGTCGCCTCTCCGGCAACGGCGCCAAAAACTTGATGAGATTTTTATTTATACCGCAAGTGCACGGCGTCAATGAAGACGTGGCAAGTACGGGTCGAACACAAGGAGGGAGAGATATTGTTATTTGTGTGATTTTCGAGTTAAGGGAAGAAATAGAGAGAAAACATAATTTTGGTTTGAGATTTTTGGTTTTTGATTTCTATGGCAAGAACAACAAAAACAAATTAAGAATAAAGCAAAGAAAGGTGAGAGTCCAGCGGGTGGAGGTTTAGATGTCGTGTTTTGTTTAGAGAAATCAGAAACTTATAATAAATCATATTAGTTATAAAGCATTACATGATAAATGATTTAACACAAACTCAAGTAATCAAAATATCCTAGCACGAAATTAGAATAATAACCTCATTCTTCTTCTCATCACCGTAAATCCGTCACCCCCACCCTTTGGAGAGAGTTAGAAACTCATGGATGGAGGGAAGGAGAAGGGGTCCTAGAGAAATTACAAAAGAAACTAAAAACACAAGATAAAACAACAAAACTTTACTACTAAATTATGGAATAAAAATAAGAACATCCTCTACAACATCGTTTCGGGGATATTTATAGCCGATACAAGGGACCTAGGTATAAAATAGGAAAGTACACGTGGCGAGACACGACTGGGAAAAATCCGAAGCCACGGATCCACAAGGGGGCGGCGTTTCCGCCGCACATTACATGTGATGTGCGGCGGATTTGCCTCAAGAATGTGTCTGATTCGATCAGGATTTTTCCTGCGTGTTTATGGTATGATTTAAATGTTCTTTGCGCATCCAGATCATTTCTTTCCTTTCTTTTGAGCTCCGAATTAATTCTTTGTATATTTGGAGATCCAAATTGATTTTTTAGAACTTCTCCAAAATAATATTTTGGTCCTTGCAGTCGGGTCCTTGGCTTTTTGCAATTAAGTCCCTGGCTACTTGTGTGATTAAGTCCTTGGCCTTTTTGTAATTAGGTCTTTGAATGCTTTTATGCTTGGATGGACTTCCATTTGAATCCCGATAATCTTGAACTTGGTCTTTATGACAGGAATGAGTCTCTTGCACGCATTTATGCTCGGGATATGAGTAATTTTCATTCAGGTCCCTGTATTCTGTAGATAAGACTAAACACATACCTTAGTAGCATTTATTGATATAAAATTAATCTAAATGAAAGACATATGATGCAATGTATCTAATGCATCAAATACCCCCACACCGAGACTTTGTTAGTCCCTAGCAAAACAGGATATAAGGAAAATGAAAACAGGGAAATCCTAACTCGCTTTCGTAGGAATCACAGTTGCACTTAGCCTGTGCAACAAGCCTTTAAACCCCATGCTTCCTTAGAGGACGAGTTTTGTCTCGTGAGGGTTTTCAGTTGACACACCCACAAAGTCTTAATTCAACATTTCATTAATAACTCTCAATGTCTCCACATCAACCTTATACATCTCACTTAGAATTCTTGCGTGCCCATTATAAAAATCTAACTTATAAAAAGTCTGACTTGGTCTTTGTTCCTCCAACATTCACACCACTAACCCTTCTACACATGTTATCACTTCAATTATTTTGCACGCCTCCTCTGGTGGTGAAGTATCATTTGGATCAACCATGGCATGGATCATTCTTTTAACTTTGGGCCTTGAGTATCTTAAAGTATTTTTTTCCCGTGATTCAACACATTTGCTTTTTCTGACACTTTTACCATTTTTGCATTTGTGTAGCGAGTTTGGTCGATAATCCCGAGCTGTTAGACTCAAGTTACCGGGTTTTAAGATACCCTTACGGACCAGTGACTCAAAGGCTTGGGCTTTTGTAATCATTTTGCAAAATGTGCTTTCCTCACTTGATTCCTTTATTATTTTTTTACTTTTATTTTCCTCAAGGCTTAATTGCTATTAGAAGTCCACACTTCCCGGTATATTTTCCTCAACCTCTGCTTTTTATCAACCACTTCAAAGATTTGATTCATCCAATTTAAGTGCATACATGTCTTAAAGGGTAATGTGTTATTTCTTTGGAACTTAGATTTATGTCATAATTTCTACAAGCAGAATTATATAATAAGGAACAAAAACTCAATGCATTTTGTACACGGGTTTTGGAAGTTCAATCTTAAGCTATGTCATGGAACATTGAATTTTTTTTCTTCTAAGAATATATATATATAGATAGATACATAAACATCCCCCCACACCTAAATCATGCATTGTCCTCAATGTATGCAAAGATAAAGCAAATGCACTTATTACCTGCGTCAACTGTGGTGGAGGGATTGAATTTGCTCAGAGTCAACCATAGTCAGAACTGGATTGAATGACACCATGTTGGTGCATGTATCCAGTTGAATAGTTCCCCATGTTGCAATGAGAGTCCTGAGTCACAGATTCCACACCCCTCATATGTATTGGTTCTATTATTTGCTCGAGTGATGGTGGGTGTGTCGAAGAATTACTCCCCTTCTTCTCACTTTGATTTTGATTTTGTGATGATTTATTTGATTCAGAAATCTTATAGATACGTGCTCTCATCACAACATCACTTTGATTGCATATGATTTCTGGCTCACTATCAACATGAAAGATATTAAATTAAGCTTTTAAGTTCCCAAAAGATAATTGCATGAGGCCATTTCGACAGTTTATCAATGCTTCAGAAGTGGCTAAAAAGGGTCTGCCTTGTATTACAGGGATTTGTCTATTAGGACTTACAACAGGGGCAGTATCTAGTACGACAAAATCTACTGGGTAAATGAAGTCACCCACCTTGATCAAAACGTCCTCGACTACACCTCTTGGTTTCTTAATAGAGCAGTCAGCAAATTGAAGAGTTGTCTTAGAGGGTTTTAGTGGACCAAGGTTGAGTTGCTCGTAGACAGAGAACGGGAGTAGGTTAACACTAGCACCAAGGTCTAGAAGGGCTTTGTTGATAAAAGTATCTCTTATTGCACATGAAATTGTGGGACACCCAGGGTCCTTATATTTTATAGGAGATGAGTTGGACAGAATAGAGCTTATGTTTGTAGTTAAGAAAACATTTTTTGGTACGTTTGTTTTTCTCTTTTTAGTGCCCAGATCTTTGAAGAATTTAGCATAAGCAGGTATTTGTTGAATCATATCCAAAAGTGGAATATTCACCTTAACTTGCTTAAATACTTCCAGGATTTTCTCCATTTGTGCACTTGAGTTCTTCTTAAGTCTATTGGGGAATGGAGCTTTAGGAACATAGACTCGCTCTGGTTGAGCTATGGGTTCAGGTTGAGTAGGTGGGTTGGGCGTTTCAGATTGGACGTCAGGTTCAATGGTTAGGTCATATGTGGTTGCTTGATGGCTAGATTGATTAGACGTTCTAGGATTTACCACATTGTTATCAACTTGTCTTCCGGACCGTAATGATACTACTGCATTTATTTGTTGGAACGGTCCTTCCACATTAACCATTTGAACTGGTCTCGAGTTGTTACTTCCTAGAGGTGGTTGATAGGGCTGATATTGATTATTAGATCTAGGATTCACCTGAGGTTGACTTGGAAACTGACCCTTTTCTCTTGCACCTACAATTTGTGCGAGTTGGCTGACTTGTGTCTCTAGCCTTTGGAAGGACTGGTTGGTTGTTTGTATAAAAGTCTTCATCAAATTTTCCAAGCTTGTCAACCTAACGTCATAATCTCAATTGTTACTAAACCCAGATGATGTATTATTTTGGTTATACGGGTTTGGTTGTTGTCTAGGAGGTTGACCTTGTTGGCTTGATGAGAAATTGGAATTATTACGCCAACCCGAGTTATAGGTTGATGTGTATGGGTCATTTCTAGCATGGTTAAACGTGGCATTAACTTGTTCCCAGTCCGCACAATCCTCCATTAAATGACCAGTCTGACCACATCTAGAGCAAGGGATAGACGAGGCTTGATTCACTCGGGGTCGGGTTTGTAGCTCTAGACTTTCCATTCTGCGCATAAGGGTAGATAGTTTTGCTTCAGCCGCTACATTGACATCTACAGCTAAGACACCTGGTTTGGGTTGACTTACTATTCTATATCCAATACTCGGGTTAAGCGGTGCTCTAGCATTGTCCCATTGCATACTATTTTCAGGTAAATCCTCAAGAAAAGTCCATGCATCATTTTTATTTTTTGACATGAAGTTCCCTTGGCTTACGGATTCTACCATAACCCTAGATGTGGGCGTCAATCCCTCCTAAATAATTTGGCACAGTTCCCATCTTGGAATTCCGTGATGAGGGCATTAGGTCAGCACACTTTTAAATCTTTCTAGATAGGAATAGAACGGCTCGCTCTCATATTGAACGAACGCAACAATTTCATTCCTAATCCTCATAGTCTTATGGTGGGGGAAATATTTTTTTAGGAATACTTGAACAAACTCAGCCCAACTTTTAATGGATTTTTCGGCTAGACTATATAGCCATTTCTTAGCGTCGTCCTTCAGTGCTAGATGCACGAATTTCAGACGCACTGCCTCCTCAGAGATATGCTGGTATTGCATAAGAGAGCAGATTTCCTCAAATTCTCTAAGGAAGAGATATGGGTCTTCCCTAGAGGTGAACTTAGGCAACATACTCATGTATTGTGCCTTAAGTTCGAAGTCGCGACCCTGTATGGTGGGCATAACGATGCACGATGGCTGAGCAGTCATCGCTGGGTAGCATCGATCCCTCAGAGTTATGGGCGGGTTCACAACATTCTCACCCATTGGATCCGGGTGAGGTGGTGCAGCAGATGGATTGGGGCTAAGCTCTAGACTGGAATCTAGATGAACTCGTGAGAGTCGATTGCTCAAGTCCCGAACCCAAATATGAGTGCACCGGTTTGAACTAAATTTTTTTTTGAATTCAAATTTGAAATTTAAATTCCAAATTCAATTTCAAGAATTAATTACAAAAAAAAAATTCGTTTTTTTTATTTATTTTTTTTTCTTTTTCAAAAGGGAAACAATCAATAGAAAGAAGAAAGATGAGAAAGGAAACTTAACTCTAAAAGATAGGTTCTAGGGTTGGTCACAAGTTTCCTGAACAAGCACGGTTCAAACAATCCTAGACCTAGTGTCGCTTAAATCTAGACGACTCCTAACTGGTTGAGTCGAATTGATTTGCTTGATTCACCTCCCTCACTAATCAAACCAACTTGGTCAGGCAGTGTATAGCTAGTGGGGGCACTTCCGATAGAGTCGGTGCCAATTAGACAACCACTTCGCTTGGAAGACTTACGTCAACACAAAAACACTTTCTAGACACCAAATTAAATTCGATCAGCTTCAAGTCATAGCAAGTCAAACCAATCTCCTCCTTAATTGAGATGGCGCTAACCCCAAAAAAAATTGAAGCCCAGAAGCCTCTGTTGTGCGGCGGATCCGCCGCAGCTTGTGCTTGATATGTGGCGATTTCGCCACCCTGCTTTCTCCGGCTGCGTTCAGATTTCACAGTGCACTCTGTTGTCTCCTGAAACACAAATCCAAATACTTAGATCGCGCACAAGATAAACAGAATAGAATCGAGAACACAACAATAAACAAAATTTGAGTCGCCGCCCCCGCAACGGCGCCAAAAACTTGATGAGATTTTTATTTATACCGCAAGTGCACGACGTCAATGAAGACGTGGCAAGTACGGGTCGAACACAAGGAGGGAGAGATATTGTTATTTGTGTGGTTTTCGAGTTAAGGGAAGAAATAGAGAGAAAACATAATTTTGGTTTGAGATTTTTGGTTTTTGATTTCTAAGGCAAGAACAACAAAAACAAATTAAGAATAAAGCAAAGAAGGGTGCGAGTCCAGCGGGTGGAGGTTTAGATGTCGAGTTTTGTTTAGAGAAATCAGAAACTTATAATAAATCATATTAGTTATAAAGCATTACATGATAAATGATTTAATACAAACTCAAGTAATCAAAATATCCTAGCACGAAATTAGAATAATAACCTCATTCTTCTTCTCATCACCCTAAATTCGACACCCCCACCCTTTGGAGAGAGTTAGAAACTCATGGATGGAGGGAAGGAGAAGGGGTCCTAGAGAAATTACAAAACAAACTAAAATACAAGATAAACCAACAAAACTTTACTACTAAATTATGGAATAAAAATAAGAACATCCTCTACAACATCGTTTTGGGGCTATTTATAGCCGATACAAGGGACCTAGGTATAAAATAGGAAAGTACACGTGGCGAGACACGACTGGGAAAAATCCGAAGCCACGGATCCACAAGGGGGCGGCGTTTCCGCCGCACATTACATGTGATGTGCGGCGGATTCGCCTCAAGAATGTGTCTGATTCGATCCGGATTTTTCCTGCGTGTTTATGGTATGACTTAAATGTCCTTTGCGCATCCAGATGATTTCTTTCCTTTCTTTTGAGCTCCGAATTAATTCTTTGTATATTTGGAGATCCAAATTGATTTTTTAGAACTTCTCCAAAATAATATTTTGGTCATTGCAGTCGGGTACTTGGCTTTTTGCAATTAAGTCTTTGTCTACTTTTGTGCTTAAGTCCTTGGCCTTTTTGTAATTAGGTCTTTGAATGTTTTTATGCTTGGATGGACTTCCATTTGAATCCCGATAATCTTGAACTTGGTCTTTATGACAGGAATGAGTCTCTTGCACGCATTTATGCTCGGGATATGGGTAATTTGCATTTGTGTCCCTGTATTCTGTAGATAAGACTAAACACATACCTTAGTAGCATTTATTGATATAAAATTAATCTAAATGAAAGACATATGATGCAATGTATTCAATGCATCACTACACTTGATGGGTTTTGCCACACATCTTAGACACCTCCCATGCTTGTTTAGGTTCTGAAATAACTAGCTCGTGTATATGAATGTTAATCAACTAGGTTAGTGAATGGATTGATAGGATTTGCCATAACCTTTCGACACTTCCTATGCATGAAAACACTACCTACATTTGTGCCTATGGAATGCATTCTTCACCATCTTTTTACATGTGTGCACACACTCCACCCCTTAAAGGTTTCCATTTCTGATTTCCAGCTTTCAATTTCCCTCGCTTTCGTTTTCCTTGTTTGATGCTTACTCGTTTAGTGTAGTTAGTCTAGTTTAGTGTAATCACAACTTCTTCGCCTCTTTTCCCAATTGCCTTCGAACAAACCAGAGTCTACACACCTCCTTGTGGATCGACCCGTATTTGCCACTGCTTCAACACGGCCATGGACTTGCGGTATTTAAAACGATTAAACGCTAATCTCGACACGCCTCACCTCCCTACAACAAAGACCACAATGCCCAGCAAGTGATACCAGATCCGGAGATCCAGTACCTCCTACTATGGACAAGGTAGGCAACACCGATCAGGCCATGACGGTCTCGACTAGATTACTCTCCTAGTGCGTCCGAAATCCTTAGGGTCAATGTCTACTTGCTTTTACAATTAAGGCTTTATTAAGAGTGATTTTTGGGGCCAAGGAAAGGGTGATGAAATCCCTCACCTTATCTTTTATGGGACAACCCCTCCTTCGTAGCGATTTGATCTTAAATCTAGCAATCAACACTCCAATCAAACGCTCAACTCACTCTTGTCCCGATGCACCTTACTAACTAATGCATGATTTAAAAATGCATGAATGAGGGAATTGGGTGCACGTACCTCACGCCAGAAATCAACAACAAAAATGTAAAGTAAAGAACGACAAATGCGTGCAAGGTCTACAAATGATGCATGACCTAGATGACAATCAATCTATTCTTTTGCTTTGAGTTTTAAGGTCCAAGTTGATTAAAGGGACTTTATTGTTAATCTGGGAGCGAACTACAAGTCAAAACATGAAAAATTGAACTCCCAACCAACCCAGTGAAAGTAGAAACAATCAGAAAAAATGGGAGAGACGTATGTTGATCCTTGAAGCCTCACCAGAAAAAACTCACCAGGCCGCAGTTGGCGGTCCAGAGCCGCTGATTGGCGGTCTGTTTGCTTCTGATTTTCTCCTGTCTTCTCCTGGAGACGTCTCTTGATCCTTGAAGCCTCCTGAAACAAACAAAACTAAAAACAAAAAATTAAAACCACTCGAATCGTCCGAAGTAAAGTCTGGACAGAACACCTCCCCGGCAACGACGCCAAAAACTTGATTGATGCCTTTTAATTATAACTGCAAGTGCACGTCCGCGTTGAAGTGGTGACAAATACGGGTCGATCCACAGGGACGTGTCGACTTTAGTTTGTTCGAAGGCGAGTGGGAAAGAAAGGAGAGAAAGGAGTTATGGTCAAACTACACTACAATGCAAAAAGGAAATGGAAGATAAGCAATAAAACTAAACTTTATAGGGGGTAGAGAAAGAGTGTGAATACAAAGATATGTTTGTGTGTGTTCAGTTATGCTCATCACAACATGTAGTGCATGAAAATCATAAAACTAAATCCAACTTTGCCTCCACATGAAATAATACAACCCAATATCATTAAAACATACAAGACAATAATTGGAATGAAGCTAAGTGAACTCATGTATAAAGACCAACCCCCACTATGCCTCCACATGAAATAAGATAGCACATTATCATTAAAACATACAAAGCATTAACGAAGGTAAAGGAAACAAGAGCACATGCAACTACAAGTCATGTTTCCTTCATCAATTCTATCCATATTCTCGCCTTAACATTCCCCATAAAATAGGTCCACTAATTTAAGCATAAGCTAAGCTTCATTCAAGAGCATTAGCATATCAAAGACAAGAGTGAAATCCCGTTAGATGGTTATGGAAATCATATAAGGCTCATTAAGATAACACACACCTACTACATCACATAATCATATCACATATTTCTCCACCCCCAAATGGGGATGGAACTACTCACTAATCATTACACTACAACATACATTAAAATGAAACATTCTACTGAAATGAAATTAACCTAAGCAAGCAAGAAATATTAAAGATGCTAAAAGTACATAAAACTAAAGAAGCATGCAAGCATATGAAAGGAAATTACACTAAGAAAGAAACAACATAACTAAAGGAAAACATTTATTATTACTCACTCAATTACAAGTAGCCTCTCTCCACCAGGGGTTTTTGTTTCAAGGCTTTTACTCTTAGTAGAGAGGATGGCCACTAAAAGAGTGATGGGGTACAAGAGAGGAGGGAGAGTTCTATTTATAGCCATAGAAAAAGGTAATCCGGGACAATCCCCCGGTATGGGACTAAACATATACCAGAAATAGACTAAATACACACTAATATGCGACCCTACGAAATCTTAGCGGATCCGGATCAACATAGACCGCCAATCAGCGGTCTTGGACCGCTAATTGGCGGTCTATATTGTTTGGATGCGACCTTTGTTTCGTGGGGCTTTTCTGGATGTCTTTGTTGGTCTTTGATGCATCTACTTCACTTGCTGGAGCTCCGACCCGAATAGAATTGCCAAACTACTCCCCATGATGGTGTGGAGTATTCTTGTTGGCTCATTGGTCCTTTGATCTTACATTCAGGTCCTTCGATCTTACATTCAGGTCCTTCGATCTTGCATCTTAGTCCTTGGGTCTCTCAACTCAGTCATTTTCCTTGCTATTAGGTCCATTTATAGTCTCTACTTCTCAAACCTTCTTATTCCTGAAAACTAAACATTAAACTCGTTACATAGCATTGTTTGGGTGAAATATAATGTATATAAGACACAAAGATATGCATGAAATGATGTCAATCAATGATGCATATAAGCATGTATGTGTGTGTGTCATGTGTGTGTTGTCATGCAAAGGAAGTGTCTAAAGATGTGACAAAACCTATCAATCCATTCACATAATGTTTCGACAATTACTACTTGATTATCATAAGATTAGGCTCAGCATGAGAAGTATCTAAAGATATGACAAGACTCATCAAAAAACATAAACTCATGTTAAGAACAAAGCTAAGCATGGGAGGTGTCTAAATGTTATTGCAAAACTCATCAAAACAATATTTCTTTAACAGTCAAGCAAGCAACCACAAATACAAACACTTAACTAACATGTAGCATATTCAACAGGAAATTTCAGTCAATTAACATGTGAAAATTAAGCATGGGAGGTGTCTAAATCTTATGGCAAAACCCATCAAAATTTCCAAACATATAGATGATTAAAATCCACAATCAAAAATTCATCAAACATCAAAACTTCACAACATATATCTGTTGGCTTTTTGGCTTTAATCTATGTTTTGATGATTTAATTAACCTAATCTTAATTATGATCATGTAGAGTAGCACACATATTGCATTGCATATATATTGCTCTGTGTTAACCTCTACAGGTGATCAAAACTCAAGGAAGAAAGAAAATCAAGTCAAGACATGTAATCAAGCTCATTTGAAGACATGTATTTTGTATTTCTTTAAGTATTTAGGAAGCTTGTGTAATTGAGCATACTTGAGCTAAAAACTACTCAACCACACACTAGGTTCCCTATAGAAGTCACTCACAAAATTTCACATAATTTGGACTTCAATAGATCATCCAAACTAGAACCGGAAAACACCTAAACAAAACTTGAACTGCCTGGACCAAAACGGTCGACCGTTGAAACCTTTCCGTTCGACCGTTTACACGTGTCACATGACCGTTTGTTTTGTCGTATTATACCCAACGATCGTATTCGTATTATTCACAAATACCCCAAATTTCCAAACATCCGGTTGACCGAAACTTTCCTAACGGTCGACCGAACCAACACAATTTGGTCTCTCAGAAGTGCCTGAACTAATTCGGTCGACCAATCCCCTGAGCTCGTTCGACCGTTAACTTAAGTTAACTTAAGTCAAAGCTGAAATTTGACCAAACGGTCGAACGAAATACCCGTTTCAGTCGACCGTTTTTAGGCAGAATTGGGTCCTGCATGTTTCTGTTTTGTGTATCCTACACCAACTCTTACCCAATCAATTCCAACGGCTATAACTCTTTTGGAGCTTATAAATAGAGATGTAAAACACTTTTTAAGACATCTCTCCAACACCTATTTGTCCCCAACATTAGAGAGAAAGCTCCACACACTCAAAAGCTCAAACCTTACACACCTTAGTGATCAATTCCTTATTCCTTCCCTACTCGCTTGTTCGTTTTAAATTCCGCTGCACTTATATTGATTGTTTAAACAAGTGGATAATTAGGGATAAAAGTGATTAGTATAATCGATCCACACGATCCTACATTTGGTATCAGAGCCTTGTGCGCTAAATTCTATACTTAATCGTATTTTTAGCATGGCTAGTACATCTAATCACGTAGAGGGATTATGCACAACTCGGCCTCCTTTGCTAAATGGGTCAAATTGTGATTATTGGAAGAATAGGATGAAGATTTTCCTAAGTTCTAATGACCTTAAGTATTGGATGTTTCTTCAAAATCCATACACACCCCCAAATGAAGATAAATTAGATTCTCTTACAAGACCGAAAATGAAAGAAATCGAAATGAATTCGAAAATCGTGAACATCTTGTATTGTGGCCTTAATGAGGGTGAATATAATAGAATTAGGGGTTGTGAAAGTGCATATGAAATATGGCATAGATTGCAAATGCATCATGAGGGGGATAGCAAAACTAAGGAAACCCGCATTAGTCTCCTCATGCATAAATATAAAATATTTTCTATGCAAATCGGTGAGAACATAAGCGAAATGAACACTCGCTTCACCGATATTACTAACTCTCTTTTGGTTCTTGGAAGAAAATTAAATGAAGGAGAGATGACAAGGAAATTCCTCCGGTCGTTAAGCCACGATTGGGAAGACAAGGTGGTTGCAATTGAAGAGGCGCACGATCTTTCCCAACTCAAGATGGTGGAATTAATTGGAAACTTGATGGCGTATGAACTCCAAATCAACCATCGAAAGGAGAAGGAAGCTTCAAGGAACAAACTCTTCTTTTCATTACATGCAAATATCGAGAAACCAAGGAGGAGTGTAGAAGATGAGGACATTGAAGTCCTAGCCAAAGACTTCTTCAAATACCTCAAGAAGGATAAGGGAGAAAAGAATGAAAGAAGAGGTACAAGAAGTGAGAAAAGAGAAAAAGAAAAGAAGAAGGAGGAGAGTGGAGATGAGAGAAAGGAAAAGGAGAAGAAAAATGAGAGGAGGGAGAGAAGGAGAGAAAAGGAGAAGAGTGAGAGAAAAGAGAAGAGGTTGGAAGCTCACAAGGCTACTTGGGACGATTCATCGTCTTCATCATCATCCAAATCAACCGCACCTTCATCAACAAAGGAATATGCACATATGTGTTACATGGAAATTCAAGATGAAGGAAGTGAGGTATCTTCTAACTCTCACTCTAGAAGATCACATTCATGATCAACTAAGTCTTATTATAGTGATAGCTCAAACTCTAGTGCAAATAATGAAAATTATACACATGATGAGCTTCAAAAAGCATTCCATGACTTAGTTAAACAATATGACATCATTTGTGATAAAAATAAGAATGCTAGAAAGCTAATCAAAGATCTCCAAAGCCAAATTGAAACATGCATGAATGAGAAGAATGAGGTGGTTGCTAAACTAGAAAGTAATGCATCAAATCTTGAAAAATTAAAAGCAACACCTATAGATTGTGAACAATTAGATCTTCAAGCTTGCAATGTGCAATTAAGAAAAGATTTAGAAAGGTTCACACATGGAACTAAGATGCTTAACATGCTATTAGGAAGTCAAAGACAATCTTTGCAAAAACATGGTTTAGGATTTAATGCCAAATTGAAAAACCATGTTTCTTATACAACTTTAAATGGAAAGCACTTAGTTGTAAAGCATACTTCCTCAAATGTGTGGGCTCCTAAAACCAATATGGTTTGGGTTCCCAAAGCTAACATTCAAGGACCTAAAGTTGTTTGGGTACCAAAATCTACACTTGTAGGTGCTTGAGGAAGAAATCGGTGGTGACCGGGTGAGCTTAAGAGTTAAATTCAAATCCGGTTGCATCACCAAATGAGATTGGAACCAATTCAAGCTTCAAGTTGGTATAATTTGCTTATCCTCTAAATTCTTCAATCAAGTTGGTTCTAGTCTAGACTACTACATGCTTAATTGACATATCATACTTCATTCATTGCAAATCTTAAATTTGAATCACATCCATAGTTTTAGAGTCAAATTTTCTAATTGGATGTCAAGAAGGGGAAATTAAAACATCACATGCTTAATTGTAGTATTTGCTTGATGTCAATATGGGAGCAATAAAATTAAACTTAATTGCAAAATCATATTCATATCGATAGGGGGAGCTTAATGAATATCATTTTCTTAGAGTAATGAAGTGCAAAATTCAGGGGGAGCAACTTCATTACAAGACAAGCAAGCGAGGTTGTTCGCGGTGCTTGTTTTGTAAAAGGCGTTCTCTCCCGGCCCGGAACGAGGAGTGGTTAGTGAAGTCGTGAGCAGAGCTCGGTGATCCGAGCGGAGCTTGCAAGAGAGGACTAGGACCCGGGTGGGGTGCCAAACCTCTATAAAAATCCCCCGTGTCGATTGTGGTTTGCATATATCTTTCTTTCTCTACTTTTGATTGTTTATTCCGTTGCGCATGTTCATTGCTTAATCAAGTAGAGAATTAGGTGATTAGCCTTAATTGTGGACCCATAACCCACACGATCCTACAATATCTACATCATCTGTACCCCCAAAGGGGGATGGAACTACAAACTACACATTAAGCACTCATTCATATAAAGAAAATGAGACATTCTAACCAATTTAGACTAAGATTAAAGAAACAAGACTAAGCTAAGCATGCAAGAAAAAGAGACAACATGAGAACAAAACTATGAAAAATTATTTTATTAAATGAGTCACATTACAAGTAGCATTCTTCTCCACTTAAGTTTTGCTTCAAGTCTTTACTCCAAGTAGAGAGAATGCCACCAAACAATGGGCTCAATACAAATGAGGAGGAAGAGTACTATTTATAGGCATGAAAAAAGATAACCGAGGACAATCCTCCGGTATGGGACTAAACACATACTATAAATGGACATAAAACAACATAATACAAGACCCGACTCAACCATGATACTTGTGGACCAATTTAGACCGCCAATTCATGGTCTGGGACAGCGAATTGGTGGTCCAGATAACTTTGATTGCGTCTGGATTTTGGTGGTTCATTTCTGGCTTGATTTCTTGTATTTGATGAACCTGATTTGGTTGTTGATTAGCTCAGATCTAATTGCCAAAATACTCCTCATAATTGTGTAGAGATTCTTGATTTCCTCATCATTAGTCCTTTTGATTTTACATCCGGGTCCTTTTCCCTTGCATCTCAATCCAAAAGTCTTGTAACTTAGTCTTTTTTCTTGTTTTTATGTCCTTTTTAGTCTCTTCTTTTCGAACATATTTATTCTTGAAACTTAAACATAAAACTTGTTACGTAACATTGCTTAGGCTAAGAATAAAGGATATAAGACACAAATATATGCATGATATGATGTCAATCAACGTTCGACCAAAAATAACAAGCATTTTTTGTGCACAAAACTGTCTACATCTTGTCGACCGTTTTCAGTTCAACGTTCGACCGGTCGCCAAAAACATTTTAAGGGTTGGATATACAATACAAATACGACCATTGTAGAATACGACAAGTACAACGGTCATCCAAAAAATACAGGTGAATCGGTCAACTGAAAAGGTAAAATAGGTCGACCGGTTGTGTTGGGTGAAATCACTATTGGTTAACTGAATAACTGACAAAAACGGCTAAATGATTTTCCGACTAAGGATTGGGTGACATATTGAAGTCTAATTGATCAGAAATTTGGTGTGTGACTTCTACAAGGAACGTAGTGTGTATGTGAATAGATTTTAACTTTTGTATGCTCAAGTTCTACAAGGAACGTGTGTGTATGTCTTCAAATAGCTTGATTACATGTCTTGACTTCATTCCTTTCTTCATTGAGTCTTGAACTTGTAGATGTTAAGACAATGTAATATATACGTTATGCATAATGTGTACTACACTACATTTGATTGTGATGATGTTTATGTTGATTAAATCATGAAAACAAGGATTAAGGCTAAAAACAACAGTTACTACCTACATCAGTAACATTACATTCCTTAAAAAGAACACAAGTCAACCAAAGGCAATGCTAGGAGTTTAGATTTTTTTAGAGTTGATTTGGTTTGGTTTGGGAATCGTACAGGTTTTACACCATCTTCTTATCAGGTAACAGAATGCTTACGAAGTAGGGCCCATTAACAATCGAGGCGCATAGAGGTAAAACATTGACAAGTGGGGTGCACTGAGGTAAATGAGAAATGCAGATGCACATGACCAATTGTAACCTTATCAAGATGCATAGAACCAATTCACCATTTCACACCTTTTAAGGGAAAGATTCAGACACCAGCTTACAACTCACAACGAATACTAACTAGAGAATGTGTATTAACGTTACGAGATTTATTCCATCATTGTATCCACATCTTCATTTTGACCATGTTTGGTCAAAGGACACAGAGCCCCTATGCGTAATTTACTTCACCGCTGGAAAATAGAGTTCTTACATCAGTTTTTTTGACCATATCACGTTGGTTTTACTGATCAAATTTACAGACATCATAATCTGGAGACGTAATAGTGAAGATGATACCACGTCGGTCGAAAAACCGACGTGAAATATTCAAGATTTCACGTCGATTCTAGGAAAACCGACGTGAAATATCCATATGATATTTCACGGCCATATGATATTCATATGATATTTCACGTCCATATGAAATATCCATATGATATTTCACATCGATTTTCCTATAACCAACGTGTAATCTTGGAAATATCATGTAATTATGGGAGAGATATCACGTCGGTTTTCAGAAGACTAACGTAATATCTCCATGTTTTACAAAAAAATGTAATTGTTCTAATAATTTTTCCAGCAATAAACACATTCACAAACACGAATCTTATCACATTCACATTCACAAACACAATTACAATAATATTCACAATCACAATAACACAACTACTATTACAATAACACAATAAAACTATCATTTCAAACACAACAAAAGTTAGGTAAAAGCACATGATCAGAACTTTTATTACTTAGACTAAGAACGCAACTGATAATTCAACCAATGTAGTCCGATCCGACTTCTGTTACATATGCAAACTCGTTCAAGTTTAGTTCATTAAGACGACCATTCCAGACCCTAGGAGCAACAACAAGCATATTGTATATCTACACTTATTACCTAATGAACAATTCCAAACCCATGAGGAACAACAAGCATGTTTGTCAAAGGCACTGGATCCCCACTTCAGAAACCAAAATATTTCCTTGTTACGTTCAAACTCAAGCTCCATACAGCTTGCACTGTAACATCCTGGAACAACAGAAATATTTGAAATTTTAACAATAAAAGATCACAAGAGAACGATCATCAAGGTAGGATTATTACTCAAATACATAACTAGTTGGTGCACCAAAATACAGTAGAGTTTGTCAAAATACATGATTACATCAATACAACAAAAGATAAATGCAGGTAATCATGACGACATCGAATAGTCCAAAGACGATCCTAGCCCCAAAATGTGCACGCCCGCGGTCACCACCCAACATAACCTACAGCGATCATGAAATGCAAATGTAACAACAATGCACGAGTTTCCATAAGGAAACCCCGTATGCCAAGCTCACCTATATGAATGCAATAGTACGACAAAATGAACCTATCATACTAGTGGCACGTTGATTGACATCATATCATGCATATATTTGTGTCTTATATATCATGCATATATCATGCATTTGTCTTTTCTTTGCTTTAGAATTTTGTTGTTGATTGCTGGCTTGAGGTACGTGCACCCAATTCCCTCATTCATGCATGTTTAGATCATGCATTAGTTAGTAATGTGCATCGGGACAAGAGTGAGTTGAGCATTTGTTTGGAGTGTTGATTGCTAGATTTAAGATCAAAACGCTACTAAGGAGAGACTGTCCCATAATAGATAAGGTGGGGAATTTCATCACCCTTTCCTTGGCCCCAAAAATCACTCTTAATGAAGCATTAATTATAAAAGCAAGTAGACATTGGCCCTAAGGAGTTCGGACGAACTAGGAGAGTGATCTAGTTGAGACCGTCATGGCCTGATCGACGTCGCCTACCTTGTCGATAGTAGGAGGTACTGGATCTCCGGATTTGGTATCACTTACTGGGCATTGTGGTCTTCGTTGTAGGGAGGTGAGGCGTGTTGAGACTAGAGATCTCAAAGTTAGGCGTCGTCTAGCCTAATGACCCATAGCCATACATTGTTTGATCCGTGCTTGCTAGATTAGACTTCTACCCTCTCCCACTACCCACGCTAGTTTCTAGGGATTCTTCCCTTCTCCTCTGAGTCATCTTCTTCTCACTTACTTCTACGTTCTAGTATCCTCCCCTTTACACTCTCTGTTTGCATTTTAGGGCGAGTCGAGCACTTTTTGCGAGCTTAGCCTCGTGGTAGTGAGAGTGGTCGACTCGAGAGTTTTTTGTTGAGATGGATGGTTACATGAGCGACCATTCATATCATTGTTAGGACCAGGACAATTCTTCCTGATATTCTGGAGTCATGCAATCTATAGTGGCTCAGACTAACACCCCGTATGGTTGGGACAATCTCAATTGTGTGACTAGGCAATCTTCATATTGGGGTAGTATGAGATAGGCACCGACAGCTAGACCATCATCTAGTTACGTCGGATCATACGCTGGTCAACAAACTGAGACATTACAACAACCTTTGGCCTCTTTCATGCGTTCGGTAGACAACATGAGTGCACCGGAGGCTCCAGTAACCGTACCGTGCGATTGTTGTGGGTTGAGTGGTCATGTTATTGGGGAATGTCCTTATGTTCCCCAGAGCCTGAGTATGAGAATACATTTTCTCAAAATGCTCAATACGACCATTACGCATCCGCGTACAACCCAAGAGGGATCGATTCTTGGGGAGACGATCCTTATTCAAATTCTTATACATCATTTCCACCCCAGTATCCTCCTCCCGAATACCCAGAATTCTACCAACACTCCACTTCAAATCATTGGACTCATTCTCAGCCCATCAACACCCAACCCCAAAATTTCTCAAGCTCTAACTTGGACCTCATAGTTGACCGCATACCTGATTCCTTCAAACAAACTTTCCTTACGTTCATGGAAATCACTCAACAGTCCATACAAAATATGGCACTGCAAGTGAGTCAAATGACGCAGCAATTACGTGAACATGAGGAGAAACTTTTCTTGTCAACATGAGGATTCATCTTTTGGTATCGAACCGCCACCACCACATCCACAAATTCAAAGCACAATCTTTCAAAGTCAAACTCCTAGTCAATCTGAGAGACTTGGGGTTTCAATTCACATTCACTTGGTGGACGATTTGATTCCAATTGAGAATAGCATGGACCAGCTTCATTATGAGTCGGCACATGATTGTGCCTTACCTTTTTGTCTTGTGGCCCCTGAGCCACATGATCTTCATGTTGTGCCTTTTAAGGACTCACCTATGGTAGAGCAAGAGCTCCCTAGTACCCTTAATTTCAAACAACCTGATGAGAGTTTGCCTCTCACTATTGTTCCTGATCATCTTGGAAATGATGGGACATCAAACAACTACATTGCCAATGAGGGTATTGGGAGTTCCTTAGATGATACCTTGGGTAAGAGACCCACTTGTTGTTCTCCTAGTGAGTTGGACATGCATAATGTGGTTCTTAACCTCGTTCCGACCCACTAGCTTGTTGGTTGGAGAGTTTGGATTGATGATCATAACTTCAGTTCCGCGACGGGAGAAACTCTTCTTCCGTTGCACAATATGTCCCAAACTCTTGAGAGGTTCAAGCTCTTTCAGTTTGATCATTTGAATGAGACGCATTTGCATCCAATTCATGAACCTCTCATTTCAACTTGTGCTCTTTGTGAAGGGGGCACCGCATGAGTATTCTGGCCCCGCGTGGTGTCATGTTCTCTTTCCAAGTGCATTGACCCACTTTTGAGGTTCCTACTTAATGTCATTGACAAATGAAGATTGAAACTTATTTTTGTGTACATAGTTATATTAAAAAAAACGAAAAAAACAAACAATAAAAGTCTACTTCAGTGAGCATCGATTGTTGTAGGCTCCAACCCTTGACTATTTGGGCCCTATTTCTTTCACGTATTTGTATCCCTTCTTTAGCATCTCACAGGTTTTGAGGGAATTTTGGTTTGTGTCCATCACTATAACCATGAACTTCCTTTTGCGCTTCACGTTGGTGAGATCTCTTTTTTTTTCATGCATAAATCCATGTAGTATTTTTCTCTCATTCTTTGAGGACAATGCATGAAGTAGGTGTGGGGGGTATTTTACGTATGTACATAGTCAAGTCTTTTCTTATTTTGTTTTCTTTTGTGTGCATTCACACGTCATGTCATCAACAGTAAGGAAGACAGTTCCCCTCCAAGAGTAAATCTGGATATCAGTCCAACAATCAACATCGGGTCTCCCTCAGAAACCTACCGTAGGCACATACGGTCTTACGGACCATACATAATGCACCCCACATTCGGCTATACTAAACATGGGGTTCGATGAGGTACATTTGCACGTCCACATCAGTAGAATCAGATATGAAACATCGTGGTCAACACCACACGACGGAGCTGTCACTCAGGTTGGTCCAATCAATCGCCTAGTACGTGCCCAACTGAGGTAACATGCCGGAACAACATCAGCAGCATCAATAGCCGGAACAACATCGGCAACATCATCACAGTAACAACATCAGCGGCATCGCCGTAACAAAATCGGTGGTACAACAATACGTCTGGCACAACATCGGACGGTACAACCTACGTCCGACACAACATCTGACGGTTCCGGACCGAAGTCTGTCATGTCATCATGCTCCAATGACCAATGAAACATCATACATTGGGATTGACGATCCCTCAGGTCTACTACTCTAATAATTTTCCAAGTAAAACATCAACGATCCCACAGTCCATAAATCAGATGTGGCATGTCCCGAGTATCTACGCTCTTCTACATGGCGGTCCCTGAGCAGCACGATCAACACACCCACCGTCACCTCCTGGCCCACGCGTTAGGCGAGGACACGAGTTTCCATGGACAAACTCGACACTCCGCTAGGACAAAGGATTCAGTTTTGGGCCCAAACGGTCGACCGCTCCTCACGGAATCGGTCGAAAGACGCCTACATTCGGTCAAACTACGAGCTCATAACTTAGCCCCAACGGTCGATCAATCAATGAAAACTGGTCGACCACTACTAGGTTAAAATACGAACTAAGTCACAAATCATACAAGGCAAACGGTCGACCAGTCCCAGTCGACCGAACACTACTAGGTTGAGAAGTTCTAGTCATCAATCGGTCGAACTAACAATCAGTTGGTCAAACAATTATTAAGTGAACTTAAGGTACCGGTCGGACAATGTCAAGAGCGGTCGACCGTTTAGATGGTCCACGCTCTGTCTAGACCAGTCCAACGACCAAGGGTCGACCGACTCAGGGGTCCCAGTCGACCAAAAACTACCAAGCAATCCTGACCCACCAGCATAAGCAGGCCCGACCCAATAGCAGGAGTAGGGTGAGCTCCTGCTCTGGGCCTCATTCTGGACCTCATTTTAAGACGGCCTCAAAAAAAAATTATGTACATAGGTTTATTGGGTTGCAAAGAAAATTAGTGTTAACACATAAATAGCACATAAACATTGATAAATTTGTCTCAAATATTGCTAAGAGGACAAAAAAATTCTATTAATATTACATTAAGTTAGTGAAATTTTTATTATTTAAACTAGGAGGACAATTTTTTTCAAATTTAGGAGTCTCGTTGTTGATTTCCACACAGGGCCTCAAAAATTTCCGAGACGGCCCTGAGCATAAGCACGACCGGTCACCCGCCACATGACATCGTTCGACCGGTGTTGGTTAAAGTCGGACATTTACACTACATTCGGTCGACCGCCCGAAGGAACCGGTCGACCGTTGGCCGATAACTACCTAGCAGAGCTAGGTCTAACTTGTTGCCCACAGTTCGCCGACGAGGTCCCCAACCTCGGACGACCAGCCAACACTTCACACCAACGTGTGCAAACAAATCATCTATCTATTGAACCGACATACCTCTCAGGATGATGTTAACTAGTCGGAGCATCGCTCGCGCTACGCCGCCTCCGAAAGTCCTCCTCGCGTTAGACTCCATGCGTCTCGTCGTCTTCCTTGTTAGCCGCCGCAGCTGTTCATCGGAGAAGAGGGGGAAGGGTGAGAGAGATGATGAGTGGAAAGGAGTGGAAGGAGATGGAGAAGAAGAAGAAGAGAGGAAGATGCATGGTTTTGCGCACGTTATTTAAGAGAGTTAAAAATCACTTTCACATCACGTACCAATGGATTTGTTTTATTTGAATCACCTCCAAGTTTGTTAATAGCATCCCTCGTGCATGCAAGATCAACAACAGCTGGGACACCGGTGAAATCCTGAAATTTGACATCCAGATTAAATCAGATCAAAGAGAGCCCAACACATCTACTGTTGTTGCTCACAATTGAGTGAAATTTCTAACATCCAACTAGGTGTAATAAAGTGAAATTCAAAGGTTGAGCAGCAGTATTTGCTTAATATTTTTACCATTATCACTTGTCCTTTTTTTAATCGGTGCCGTACATTATCAGTTAAGTCATAAATGCATTTGGATAATTGATTGCTGGAAGTACTTATAAATTAGTAATAACTGATTTTAACTAAATGCATTTTCAAGAGAGGATATCATCGAAAAGTAGGTCGTCACTGGGAAATAAAGACATACGTGATCATGAAGATTAAATTACCATTTTCCCCTTAGAAGATCAGATAGCAAATGCACTTAAAACACCACAAACCTAAATTAAACCACCCACAAGACTTGCAACCTGTGTTGACTTTCCACATCAACACCACAACAGATTCACAACACACAAACACCAAACTCATTAGGGATGAATCCAAAAAACAAATTGAAGAAGTGACCAAAGACACATTTGGAACAAAACAACAAACTGAAACAAGAAAAGTAAGAGAACACGAACATGTAATTCTCTTGGAGAACTCGTCCCACCAATCAGAACCAACATGAGAGATGTCATTGTCCATGTCCACTCTCTCCTCAGCCCTCTTGGCCTTCCTCTTCCTCAGCCCTCTTCCAGCAATGAGAAAGAGAAGTTGAACTACCAACACCCAAACTCACTTTCCAGCAAAACCAAACTCCATTTCACATCACAAACACCTCTAAAACTCAACCAAACACGAATCGACTGAAACGCTCACAAATTCCACAAATCCAACCGAAATTTGCAGTAAACAACAGCAATCCAGACGTCAAAGCTCATGGAATCAAAACCGAACTCCATTTGTACCATTTCACAACACAAACGTATCAAAAACAACAACCAAAGCCACATTCCTCAAGTTCACCGGAAAGGTCACCAAATCTCACGAACCAAGACGGAATCAGCAGCAATCCAGACACCGGAATCGAGGATCGAGCGGAGGAGGAGAAGAGGCGAAGAAGGTGTAGGAGTTTGGATCGGCCGACGTGAACGCACGGGACTGGATTGGGCGGAGTTGCGGGAGAGGATGTTCGGCGGAGTTTTCGGAGTGGGATTTGCATTGTTTTGAGATAGGAGTGAGAAGTAGATGTCGGAAGGGTTAAGCGGATATTTCAAAAACAAAAGGAAAACACATCGGTTTTAAGAAAAAAACCGGCGTGTTTTCTTGAATATTTCGTGGTTTTTAGAAACCGACGTGATAAGGAAATTTAACGTCCGTTTTTGAAAAACCAAAATGAAATGCCGACGTCATAGTCTTTTTTCCAACAGTACTTGTGATTCCTTCTATTATCTACAGCTGTGCATTTGAGGAAAATCATAATACGATTTTCACCATTGCACTCAGGTCCTAAATCACGAACTAAATTTAAAAAAACCTTAGAAATCACATGCGTTCATGTATGCATAATGATAAGTTAAGATACTGAACTGGTCACTTCAAGATAATTCTCCTCCGCTTTCTCATACATATATACACATTCGGTCTCTTTAAAAATAATAAAAAACGACACCTATTTTCTTAGAATACATGACATGCATGGCAGCGAAGCAACACTTGTCACCTCAATATCAAGCCCACAACCCACGTACCTACGTGGCACTCAAAACCAACTCCACCACATTCCCAAAACCTACTCCATTTCCAACAACCAAAACTCCCTTACATCTCAATGCCTGTAATTCCCAACACAACCTCACCCTCACCCTCACCACCACCTCCAAGGAGAGATGCAGGAGCAAAGGACACAACACACAATAGCACAACAACCACAGCTGCAGCAGCAGCAGCAGCGTGAGGAAGAAAATGACAAAGACAAAGATGTTGTGCCTCTCATGGCACTCAACCATGTCTCGAGGATGTGTTGGTCAGTGGAGGAATCAGTGAAGTTCTATGTTGATGTCCTTGGCTTTGTGCTTGTCAATAGACCTCCCAGCTTTAACTTTGATGGTGCTTGGTATGTTTTGAATTTTGTGGTTTTTTTAATTTTTGTTTGGGTGGTTAATAATATTATCAAAGTCATAATTACCGGAAGATATTGTTTTTTTAGTTAGTTCTTGAGTTTCTCAGAATTTTCAGTTTGACTCTTTCCTTCTGGATTGACTGTCAAATTCCTAAAGCACTAAACTATATAGTGTCACGTAGAATAAAGTCATAATTGGAGGAGTATATGATTCTAATTGCCAATTCTTGATTTTCTAAGAATCTTTTAATTTTTCTACATTTTTCTTGTTGGATTGGGAAACAAACTGTTAAAGCATGAAACTACAGTTTCATGCGAAGACCGCTACTAAAGTCATTTTTAGTGGAATATATGTTTTCTATAGAAAATTTAATTCTTGATCAATTTCTTAAAATCTTGAATTTGTTTTTATTTTCTTGTCGACCGGGGAATCAAATTCCAAATAATTAAAGTAAACGTAAAGAATGTTTTAGGATTGCTATAGTTTGCGATTTGCCACTTATTATTATATTTCAAAACATGGTTTAAACATAGTTTTTTTAGGAAGTTTAATTCTTTATTTTCTCGAATTTGTATTTTCGGTTAATTTATTTTCTTACTGAGTGAGCCGTGAGGAATCAAATTCTAAAGAATTCGTGTATTACTTAAGAATGTTTTAGAATTAATGATTTGTGGTAGCTCGATTTGCTTTGCTACAAATTGGACAACCGTACGGTACTATATGCTTTTGAACGTCTTTCCAAGTGGACCCTAGACTGTGTTTATTAATTTCAGGATGTATATCATGTGATTTTAATAGTGCTTGGTTCGTTCAAGAATTTGGGGTTTTCTATTTCAGTTTTGGGTAGTCGGTCAGTTGCTTGGTTACTAATTAATAGATGTTTAATTAAAATAATGTAAAGACGGCACGAGGTCGATTGAATTTTGAAAAATATAAAATTATATTTCTTACATAAATGCTTCTCACGCATAATGGTGAATGCTTTTCTCCATTGAGATCATTGTGACATTTGTCATGAATGCCCGACTACATGATTTGCTATAGATAACAATTATTACAAATTTGAAGTAGATCAATGTAAAATTTTCATATCTTGCATACCTTTTAGCATTTTTGTTTAGGGTCATTTGCTTGGGTAGACCTCAAAAGGTGCACAATTGGTGAAATACACTTAGATTTTTACTATTCACTTGGGTACACCTCGTTACACTGCATATTGCTTGCATGCCCTCGGACTGTTTATGGGTCTCACTCCGTTAAATTTTCTGTTGGTTTATTTACAAAACACACCCTCTAAAATTCAAATATCCTTAATATTAAATATAAAAACACAAAACAAATATTTTCTTTACAAACACACCATTATTCTCATTCTCTCTCTTTTCTTCTCTCTCTACTCTCTCTCTCTCCACCCTCTCTCTTGTTTTCTCTCTCCTCTCTCTCGCTACTCTCTCTCTTGTTCTCTCTCTCTCCTCTCTCTCTACTCTCTCTCCTCTCTCTCTACTCTCTCTCCCCTCTCTTTCTCTCTTTTGTTCTCTCTACTCTCCACTCTCTCTCTTGTTTTCTCTCTTCTCTCTCTCGCTACTCTCTCTCTTGTTCTCTCTCTCTTCTCTCTCTCTCTTGTTCTCTCTCTCTCTACTCTCTCACTACTCTCTCTCTTGTTCTCTCTCTCTACTCTCTCTCCCCTCTCTTTCTCTCTTTTCTTCTCTCTCTACTCTCCACTCTCTCTCTTGTTTTCTCTCTTCTCTCTCTCGCTACTCTCTCTCTTCTCTCTCTCTCTTGTTCTCTCTCTCTCTCTACTCTCTCTCCTCTCTCTCGCTACTCTCTTTCTTGTTCTCTCTCTACTCTCTCTCTCTCTCTCTCTCTCTCTTCGGTTCTCTCTTCTTATTCTCTCTTTCTCTCTCTCCTCTCTCTCTCATGTTCTCTCTTCTCCCTCTCTCTCTCTCTCGAATTCTCTCTCTTCTCTCTCGAATTCTCTGTCCTCTCTCTCTCATCTCCCTCTCGAATTCTCTATCCTCTCTCTTTTCTCCCTCTCAAATTCTCTCTCCTCTCTCTCTTTTCTCCCTCTCGAATTCTCCCTCTCAAAAGAATCTAAGATGGACCAAGTCCAATCTCAAGAGTGAGACGTACGTAGTGAATATTGTTGTAATCAGTAATCTAAATATATAGGTCCCTCAAGAATTCGAGAGAGAAGAGGAGAGAGAGAAAGAGAGAACGAGAAGAGAGAACCGAAGAGAGGGAGATTAGAGAGGAGAGAGAATTCGAGAGGGAAGAGTGAGAGAGGAGAGAGAGAATTCAAGAGAGAGAGAGAGAGAGAAAGAGGGAGAAGAGAGAACATGAGAGAGAGAGAGAGAGGAGAGAGAAAACAAGAGAGAGTGGAGAGTAGAGAGAGAACAAAAGAGAGAAAGAGAGGAGAGAGAGTAGAGAGAGAAGGAGAAGAGAGAATCGCAGAGAGGGAGATGAGAGAGAGAGGAGAGAGAATTCGAGAGGGAGATGAGAGAGAGAGGACAGAGAATTCGAGAGAGAAGAGAGAGAATTCGAGAGAGAAAGAGGGAGAAGAGAGAACATGGGAGAGAGAGAGAGGAGAGAGAATAGGAGAGAGAGAAAGAGAGAATGAGAAGAGAGAACCGAAGAAAGAAAGAGAGAGTAGAGAGAGAACAAGAGAGAGTAGCGAGAGAGAGAGAGAACAAGAGAGAGAGAGAAGAGAGAGAACAAGAGAGAGAGTAGCGAGAGAGAAGAGAGAAAACAAGAGAGAGAGTAGAGAGAGGAGAGAGAGTAGAGAGAGAGGAGAGAGAGAACAAGAGAGAGAGTAGCGAGAGAGAGGAGAGAGAAAACAAGAGAGAGGGTGGAGAGAGAGAGAGTAGAGAGAGAAGAAAAGAGAGAGAATGAGAATAAGGGTGTGTGTAAAGAAAATATTTGTTTTGTGTTTTTATATTTAATATTAAGGATATTTGAATTTTATAGGGTGTGTTTTGTAAATAAACCAAAAGAAAATTTAACGGAGTGGGACCATAGGCATGCAAGCAATATGCAGTGCAACGAGGTGTACCCAAGTGAATAGTAAAAATCCAAATGTATTTCGTCAATTGTGCACCTTTTGAGGTCTACCCAAGCAAATGACCCTTTTGTTTACTATCTACCAACAACAAGACACAATAGTGTACTTTTTGCCTCTCGACGAGGCATTAATATTCCTTTGTTCTTGGGATGATGTTATTTCTGTGCATGCAGGTTGTTCAATTATGGGGTTGGGATCCACCTATTGCAGAAAAAGAATGAGGAGCATACGCCTCAAGAGGCTTCACCAGATAAGCTGGATCCAGTGGACAACCACATCTCTTTTCAGGTCTAGCTCTTAAACATTTGGTTTTCAAATTAGAATGTTTGCAAAGTGCGTTCTAGTTTTTTTTTTTTTTTGGAGTGGCTAAGTGCGTCAAATTCATGATATGATGTTAATAGTTATGTTTTTTTTTTTGAGTTTATGATTTAATATTAGTTTGTCGTTAGGTTAGAACTAATCTAAGGTATATTTGGTGTTGAAAACATAACCATACATCACAAATCCAATAACAACATAGGGAAAATAATTAAATTAATTAAAAATTAGAATACAAGTTCAAGCATATTGGAAATTTCGCAAATACCCGAACTAGACCAAAGTCGGATGGATCCAATTCGATTTGGATTAGATTATCGGTCTGATTTCCCAGGTTGAACCAGTTTTTGTACAACCTTAGATGCCATGATGGATATTATAGGTTCGCAAAAGGTGATGAAGATGGTGAAATCTACATTTAATTGGTGTTAAGTTAAAACAAACTCCTACAAAATATTTAGGGTGATTTCATTAAATGATGTCAACTTGTTCTTTCTTAGCAATCATTGAACCAATTATTTCCTATTTATATATCGGATAAAGTTAATTTTTTTCCTTAGATTTATACTGACGGAGTAATTGGCTAGACAAACTAGGTTCCCACATGAACACATAATCAGTTTATGGGAATTGTTTTTCTTTGAACAAAACTATATTGAAATACCAGTTGGCTAAGCAAATTAGATCAACCTCGATATTTATTCAATATGTTATTTGTTTAAATAATTGCTAAATCAACAAGCAAGATGGCTTACACGATTTATAAAACATTTGATCGAAACTTAAGAACGTGACTCATGAAATTACCTGCATAAATCTTATCGTGTCCTTTCTTTGGTCAAATTAATTTTTAGTGTGAGGACATGGAGAAGATGGAAAGAAGGTTAAAGGACATGAACATAAAGTACATGAAGAGAACTGTCGGCAATGATAACAACAACGATGATAAGAGTGATAATAATGGTTCATCAGAAGCTCCACCTATAGACCAATTTTTTTTCAACGATCCAGACGGTTACATGATTGAGATTTGCAACTGTGAGAATCTTAAGCTCATCCCTGCTGGTTCTCTTGGCCAAATCAAGTTGCCTACAGACCGTCATGTTCCTCCTGTCATTATGAATACTGGTCAATAAGTTTCTTCACTTTACTAAGCCTCTCAAAATTGCGAGCTGATATAAATCATTAAACTAGACTTGTTGAAGCTCTTTCAATGGTTAATTATCAGCTGTTAGTAATAAATGATTCGGAAAATGCTGTGGTGTTGCTGTGGTGTTTTGTTCAAGAGGTGATTGTGAAGCTTAAAACTGTAACGACACGGTTGCGTTGAAGTGGTGACAAATACGGGTTATGTTCATAAAGAGTTAGAGCGGGTCATCGTCGAGTGGGAAAAGAAATGAAGAGTGAGTGAGTGTATCAAAACTAATTATGCTACGTTAATCGCCAAAGAAAACCTACTATGACTAGTTCCATAGGAAGTGGAGAATGCATGTAAAACTATAGATATCTGACACGTGTGTGTACGATTAAGTGCTATTAAGCGTCAAGAAGACTGAGACATATCAAGCAACTCATATATGAGTAACATTAAAATCTATAATGACTATAATTCTAATTGTGTCTCTACATGGATTAAGATTTATTACCATCACTAAGACATAAATCACTATACATTACCATCACTAAGACATATAAATCACTATTTAAGATAAGGACAAAGATAATCACATGTTTACATGTCGATCTTATATCATTACCTACTCTAATCTTAGCTTTACCTCATCATTTTCCGTTAAGTAAACCTATTAACCAAAACATGTGCTAAGTATCAATTATGACCATTAACACATTAAGGTAATAGTAGAAACCCATCAAAATGTGCAAAATCATATGAAGTTCCAAAATTAAGATTAAACACACACAAATTAACTACATCTACATTTCACATCGCCCTCCACTCCCTTTATGGGGATGGATTACCCTTTAATCTTGTAAACAATAGGAAAAGCAACTAACTTAAAACAACACATGAACAAGTAAAGAAATTTAAATCTAACCAAGACAATGAAATAAAAATTGCATCAAACAAATGACAATAACATAAAAAACAAGAAATCAAAAGTTATAGTGACTTCCTCTTCACCCCTAGTTACACTGCTAAAATAGGAAATAAAACCTATTATAATGGGGGAGATAGAGGAGAGGATAATGGAAGGATTACAAGTTTATTTATAGAAGATTAGAATGTTTGGATTAATCTAGACGATATCCTACGACAAAAATCAAATAAGAGTGCTCCGGAGTGCTCTGGAGTGCTCTTACCTAAATACCTGACCTGTTGCCAAAGTTTCAGCTGCCAACAACGGATGGAAATTCGCCAATGGCGGATCTGGTTGACTAGATCCGCTTGAAACTGGAGCATCGGGTTATCTTTACAGTACGTTGGATGTACTAGTCCATTAGCTCGAGCCACTTTGATCTTAATTATAGAATTACTCCACATATTCTTGAGATTAAGGACATTTTGCAACCAGAATATTTTCTTTGTGATTAGGTCCATCCAAAATTTTCAATTAGGTCTAACTTGATTTGTAATTAGGTCCTACGACATTATAAACAAGTCCATAATGCTTTCAAATTAGTCATTTCTTCTTACATTTGAGTCTTTTTTTGCTTCCTTTCTTTTTTCATTGCCTAAAACCTGAAGTACATGAATATAGTATAAATCAACTATATTATATGCTACTAATCAAATACCCCTACACTTATCTTTTGCTAGTTCCGAGCAAACCAAAGAAAGAAAAAAATAAAAACATACAAAACGAGAAATTTTAACTCACTTTCGTAGAGATCACGATTGCACTTAGCACACCCAACAAGTTGTTAAACCCTCTGTCACCAAGGAGGAGTAACGTCTCCTAAGGGTTTTCAGCGTATATGCCCACAAAATCCGAACATTTTTTGTATTATTCAAACTTGAAACACGACTCGATTGATCTACTTTTATCAATCATCGGACACGGTAATCCTATGGGCTAATTCAATCATTGAGGAGTGGTGTCTCTTGAGGGTTCTTGTTTTGTTTTGTTTTGTTTTTTTCTTTTCTTTTCCTTAGTGTTTAATTCTCCCAACGTAAGTATGATATTACGTGGATTTGTTCTATTGTCCAATGAATGTGAGTATGATACTACGTGGATTTATGCATGAAAAAGAAACTTAAAAATGGAGCCCACTTCCTCATGGAGTGGAACTCACAACGTTTTTTCCTTTTTTTTTCTTTTTTATATGTATGTAGAAACATGAAACCTCAACCATTCAAATGGTTAAGTGCGAGGGGGGTTCATGAAGGATCATGACCTCTTTGACTTCATATGGTGCACCCTCCAAGTATGGTTTGAGGCGTTGTCCATTAACTTTGAACATGTCTCCATTCCTTGGTTTCAAGATTTCAATAGCTCCACGAGGGAATATAATTTGCACAACAAATGGGCCTGACCAGCAACTGTGAAGCTTACCCACAAACAGAAGAAGTCGGGAGTTGTACAACTCTTCCAAGTCCACAATGTCGAGCTTACGTCGAGCCCTTGCTTGATCAAGATCGATATTCAAGTTCTTGATCACCCAGAATGCACGATGCTCAAACTAGATGGGTCGGTGGCAAGCCTTGTCGTACACTACCTCATAAGGGGATATACCCAAATTGGTCTTGTACGCGGTGCGAAAAGCCCACAATGCGTCCTTCAATTTAGTTTGCCAATCCTTCCGCGAGAAATTAATCGTCGTCTTAAGGATTTGCTTTAGTTGACAGTTAGAAATTTTACCTGCCACTACTTTGCTGATGATATGGAGTCGTAAACTTGTGGGTAATCGAATACTTCCTCGTAAGCACTTCAAAGGGGCAATTATAGAAGTGGGTGTCCCGATCTCTGATTAGGGTGAAAGATGAACCAAATCATGCAAAAATGTCGTTTAAGAATTCGGTGACCACCTTGTTGTCATTGGTCCTTGTGGGGATAGCCTCAACCCGCTTAGAAACATAGTCAACAACCACCAGAATGTAAACATTCGCAAAAGAGTTTGGGAAACGACCCATGAAGTCAATGCCCCATACATCGAAGATATCGACGATGAGGATATTTTGCAAAGGCATCATATCTCGTCATCCTATTTTGCTAAGGCTCCGCTTGCAGCTATCACACTGCTTATAAAATCGTAAACATCTTTGAATAACGATGTCGAGTAAAATCCAGATTGGAGCACCTGCCTCAAAATGGCAAAATTGGAGCAAACATTGGAAGTCATTATTTGGGACGCATCGCCTAAAACATTGGTTAGAGAAGTATTGAATAGATAAGGATCGTACTAGTGAAAGAATCTGACATACGATCTTCGTCAGATTTTGACCAACCCACAGGTAGTTGCTCACTCACGAGGTAGTTCACAATGTCAGGAAACCATGGTTATCCTCAATTATGAACAATTCTTCGTGAAGAAATTTGTCATTGATAATTTTGTTATGTGGGTTGGTCGTCTCAAGTCGAGACAAGTGGTCTGCTACTACGTTTTCACACTCTTTCATGTCTTGAATCTCGAGATCAAATTCTTGTAACAACAAGATCTATCTCAAGAGTCAAGATTTGACTTCTTTCTTTTCCAAGAGGTGCTTAATGGTTGTGTGAGCAGAGTATATAATCACGTGAGAGTCAATCAAGTATGACCATAATTTCTTCAAAGCGAACACGATCTCTAAGAATTCTTTCTTGGTCACAGTGTAGTTCAATTGGGCGTCATTGAGTGTTCTACTGGCACAGTAAATCACATTAGCCAATTTGTCCAATCGTTGCCCAAGCATTTCTCCCACAGCAAAGTCAGATGCATCACATCAACTCGAAGGGTTCGGTCCACACCGGTGCCTTAATTTTAGGCCAAGGAAACTTTGATAAAATCTCCTACCTTATCTTGTATGGAACAACCCCCTTAGGGTATTTTGATCCCTAAACTAGAAATCAAGCCTTCCAATCAAACGCTCACCTCACACTTGTTCCAATGAAACCTTACTAACTAATGCATGCAAGCTAATGCATAAATAAGTGAATGAGGTGTCGTACAACACACCAGCAATCAAGATCAAGAAGGTAGAGAGGAGGAAAGACAATATATGTTCAAAGCCTATGTATGGTGCATGCCCTAGATGACATTTAGCTACTCTTCTGCATTGAGTTTTAATGTCCAAGTTTTCTTAAAGAGGGGAAGATTGATTGACATCATATCATGCATATATTTTTGTCCTATATCCTTCATTTTTACCATAATCAATGCTACGTAACGAGTCTTATGTTTAAGTTTTAGGAAAAAACAAATTTGAAAAGAAGAGACCCAAAAAGGACTTAAAAGGAAGGAAATTGACTGCATTGCAAGACTTATGGACTGAGAAGCAAGAGGGAAGTGCCCGGATGTAAACAAAAAGGACCAATGAGTAAATCAAGAAACTCCACACCATCATGAGGAGTACTTTGGCAATTAGATATGGACCTAAACTCCAATAACCGATCTGAGTGCACCCCATGTGAAGAATTGAAGAACTAAAAAAATATCCAAAAATGGGTCGGATTCGAGAAAAAGTGACCGCCAATTGGCAGTTCAAGATCGCCAATTCGCGGTCTATTTTTCTCAGAATCTTAGCCGATTTCTCCCGGATATGGGTTAAGTGTTTATGTCTATTCTGGGAATGTTTCATTAGTCCCACATCGGGGAATTGTCCCCAATTACCTTTTTCTATGACTATAAATAGAACTCTTCTGTCTCCCTTGTAATCTACCCATTGCTTGGTGGCATTATCTCTACTTGGAGTAAAGTCTTGGAGCAATACTCAAGTGGAGACGAATGCTACTTGTAATGCGAGTCATGTAAATAAAATATTTTTTTTTTTTGTTTTAATGTTGTCTTTTTTTTAATTTTTACTTGCTTAGCTTAATTTTGTTTTATCTTAGTAGAAGTAATGATTGTTTCATTTTCTTAATGTAGTTTGTAGTTTAATGAGTAGTGAGTAGTTTCATCCCCTTTGGGGGTGGAGATGATGTATAATTATGTTGAGGTTTTGAATGTTTGACAAATTTAGATTGTGTAGACTTAAATATTTGTATGTTCATCGGGTTTGTTTTATTCATCACATGTTGGGGGATTTTTTATGCGTTTTGCGACAAGATTTAGACACTTCCCATGCTTGGTTTCCTCATGTTTGTTGGCTGAAATTTTGTATTTGATATGCTACATGTTAGTCGTGTGTTTGTATTAGTGTTTGCTCGCTTGATTGATTGAAGAAACTTTTATTTTGATGAGTTTTGCCATTAAATTTAGACAGTTCCCATGCTTAGCTTTGTTCTTCACATGAGTTCCTAGTTTTTGATGAGTCTTACCATATCTTTAGACACTTCTCATGCTGGGCCTTGTCTTATGATAATCAAGTAGTAATTGCCAGTATGTTGTGTGAATGGATTGATAGGTTTTGCCACATCTTTAGACACTTCCTATGCATGAAGACACACACAAGACACACACACGTGCATACATGTGTCATTCATCACCTCTCTCAACTCATATATGTTCGCACTCCACCCCTTGGGGGTTTTTATTCCTGAATTTAATCTTGCTTTCGATTTCTCACACTTTCTATTTCTCTCGTTTTCGTTTGCCTTGTTTGATGCTTGCTAGTTTAGTGTAGTTTAGTTTAGTCTAACCACATTTCTTCTCCTCTCTTTTCCCACTTACCTTCGAAAGAACCAGAGTCGACACACCTCCATGTGGATCAACCTATATTTGTCACGTCTTCACCGATGTCGTGCACTTGCGGTATTTAAAATGAACACATCAAGTTTTTGGCGCCGTTGCCGGGGAGGTGCTCTGTCGAAACTCTGGTTTGGACGATTCGAGTGCGTTTAATCATTTCTTTTTAGTTTTGTATATTTTAGGGACATCTCAATATTCAAGGGAGGCACTAGGAGAAATTTGGACAAGTGGAAAGCTATTTGGACCGTCAATCAGCGGTCTGGGACTGCCAACTGGCAGCCTGGTGAGCTTCTTTTTCTCCATAGTTTGTTCTGGTTATTTGCTATTTCAATCTAGTGGTCTGGGAGCTCAATTTTGCATGTTGTGACCTGTAGTTTTCTCCCAGATTAGACTAATCGTCATCTCGGTCATGCATCACTTGTAGACCTCACATGCACATTGTCTTTCCTTTCCTTTAAATTCCTGTTGTTGATTGCTGGCGTGAGGTACGTACACCCATTCTCTCAATCATGCATGGTAAGAGCTTGCATTAGTTAGTAAGGTGCATTGTAACTGACTAATGCAAATCTGCCACTGGCGGATTTTTTGAAGATTTAGGTCCCCAAACTCCTCTTAGATCCTTGGTTCCCTCAGTTATGCTCCCCTGCCCACTTAGTCCTCTTTCCAGTAACAAAACTAAAAGGAAAATGTGAGAAAACCCACCAAAATGGTGGAAACAAGAACGACGACGGCCAACTCCCCGGCAGTAGTGCCAAAAACTTGATTGATCGTTTTACTTTACAGTAAGTACACAACCTCAGTGAAGATGCAACAAGTCCGGGTCTTACGTTGTTGCAATCACCATACTCGACAGGTAAGAGAAATAGATAGAGAGATTTAAGGTAAGCTAACTAAATTTAACTAAGATAGAAGTAAACAATCTAACTAAACCCCTTGCAGTGGAGGTGCAATAGTGTGGTGTGTGTGCATGGGGATGTCCAACCTTTAAACATATGTGTAAAAGTGTGTGTTTACAAGTATAAGCTAGTGTGGAATCTAAGTGTGAAACACATACAATTACATGGTATACAAGACTAGGACAGACAAGCATGAAGTTAAGATCAAATTTATGGATTCTCAAGTATGCAATAAGCACCTAGGGTGGCCACTAAAGCATCAACTAATCCTAAGCATAACATGGTTCATTCAGAAAACATAAACCAAATCAAGCAACCATTCATTTCAAGTCAATTCCATCATCGAATAGAACCTATCACAAGCAACATGTCAAACATATATCTAGCATGAAACAAGTACCTAGTGTGGACATTACCTCATCTAAAACAAGGATAACATGCTAAAAGTTTTAGTTCTATCATTAAGCACATGGAAATGACACAAACTTAGGACCCTCCATCATACACTTCATTACCAACTATATTGCCTCCACCCCAAATGGGGTAGATCTACTCACAAATCATCACTACAACACATGGAAATGAAGAGACTAAGTCTAAACATGACATAATACTTCAACTAGAAAACTAACCAACAAAATCAAAAACTAATTGGATAGAAAGAAGCTAATGACAAGAGGTACGTGCACCTGTTCTCTAATTCATGCATGGTTAGAGCATGCATTAGTTAGTAAGGTGCATTGTAACAAGTGTGAGTTGAGCATTTGTTTGGAGAGTTGATTTCTAAATTAAGACTCCAAAACGCTACTAAAGAGGGGTTGTCCTATATAAGATAAGGTGAGGGATTTCATCACCCTTTCCTTGGCCCTAAAAATCACACAAATAAAAAAACCTAACTATAAAATCAAGTAGACATTTAGCCTTAAGGATCTCGAGCGCATTAGGAGAGTGCTACGGTCACGACCGGTCGTCATGGCCTGATTGGCATCTCCCACTCTGTCGATAGTAGGAGAGACGAGACATTCAGATCTTGGCTCACTTGCTGGGCTTTGTGGTCTTTGTCGTAAAGAGGTGAGGCGTGTTGAGGCCGTGTGACCTCGTAGTTAAGTGTCGTCTAGCTGTAAGGACCTATAGCGACCTCAGGTTGTTTGAGCCTTGCTTGCTTGTGTGCGTCTGCCAGTACCTACTCGTCGTAGCATATTGACTTCTTCCTTTCTCTCCTGAGTCATTCTCTCTCATCTATGTCTTCCCGTCTTCTCCTCTACGCACATTCTCCTTTAGTTGTTTAAAAAAAGTTTTTTTTTTACTTTTTGTCTGACTCGTGTGGGTGCGCAGCTTTGTGCATGCCAGTGTGGCACGAGATGTTGCAGGTCATTTGACGAGATACGACATCGATTTGTCTTCGATTGTCGACTTTTCGAACAAATCCCCGTCTCATGCCATACACAGTCCCAGGACCATGACGAGTCGTGAACCACACGAGGATGACTCATGTTTTCCACCTCCACCACCCTCTGATCCAGAAGGTAGGGGTCCACAACCTCATCAATTGGTTCCCCAGATTCCCATTCCCCTCCGCGATCGATGCTACCCGAGTCGTACTGCTCTACCTTCTTGAATCGTATTACCATAGGAGCAACAAGAACCACTTTGAGGTTAAGCCTTAGTTTATCTCCATGCTCCCTCACTTCACTGGGAAGGGTGACCCCTATATTTTTCTCAGGGAATTTATGGAGGTTTGTGCTATGTTCAAGCTACAACAACATAGCACAAACTCCATCCATCTTAGGCTTGTCCCCTTTGCACTAAAGGATGATGTCAAGAAGTGGTTGTACAGCAACCCGACGAATGCTTTAAGGACTTGGGATGAATTTCAATCTGCAATGCTCAAGAAGTACTTTCCAAATCATCGGACTTAAAAATTAAGGAACGAAATCAATTCGTTTTTATCAACATGAGACTGAATCATTTCATGCATACTTAGAGAGGTTCAGGGAGCTACTATCGTCATGCCCTAACCATGCATCGAGTTGTGGTACCTTTTTCAGTTTGTCTACGAGGGTCTTAACATCCCATCCTGAATGCTCCTTGAATCCATGTGTGAAGGAGAGTTCTTAGGAAAGGATGAAAGGGAGTCATGGGCTTTCCTAGAAGACCTTATAAAGAAAACCATACAGTGGGAGAGTGCGAGGGAACCTTCACCATCATCTAGCATAGGAGAGAGGATCGTAAACGCAAACTCGACTAGATCAGGTGCCACATTTGCTGTCGATACCACTACGACCACCAAGGCACGCATGGTGGCCTTAATGTGTCGTATGGATTCGATTGAGCTCAAAACCAGCATGGTGTGTCTCGTGTATTGATTGACATCATTTCATGCTTATATTTGTATCTTATATCCATTATCTTTCACCTAAACAATGCTATGTTACGAGTTTTATGTTTAGTTTTCAGGAATAAATATGTTTTAAGAGATGAAGCATAAAAGAACCCAAAAGTTGGGAAAAAGACTGAATTGTGAGATCTGGGGACTAAGATGCAAGGGAGAAGGACCTGAATGTAAGACAGAAAGACCTAATAGCAAAACAGAATACTCCACACCATCATGGGGAGTATTTTAGCAATTCGATTCGGGTCGGAGCTCCAACAAACCAAGTGAATGCATCCAAGACGAGCAAATATACCACCAAAAGTGCACAACAAAAATGAGTTGGATCTGAACCATATAGACCGCCAATTGGCGGTCCAAGACCGCTAATTGGCGGTCCATTTTGGCCCAAATCCGCTGAAATTTCTCCAGCACTTGTATTAGAGGATGTTTAGGCTATTGTTGGTATCTGTTTAGTCCCAGATCGGGGGATTGTCCCGGTTTGCCTTTTTCCGTGGCTATAAATATAACTCTTCACCTTCCATTGTAATGACTCCATATTTGAAGTGGCTATTCTTCCTACTAGAAGTGAGGCCTTGAAGCACACATTAAAGTAGGAGGATGCTACTTTTAATGTGAGTCATTTTAATACAAGTTTTCTTTATTATGTTGTTTGTTTTATGTTTCTTGTTTTGCTTTGCTTAATCTCATCTCATTAGTTTTATTAGCTTAGTTAATATGCTTTCTTTGTTTAGTTTAATAATTAGTGTAATGTTTAGTGAGTAGTTCCATCCCCTTTGGGGGGAGTAGATGTACATACATGCAAATGAGAATGGATTGAATGCTTTATTTCCAATGTGTTGATAAAACATGAATGTATGCTTGCTTGTTTAGGATAGAATTTATAACTTGATGAGTTTTGCCAAAATGATTAGACACCTCTCATGCTTATTTAGGTTCTGAAATAAACATCTTGCATATGTAAATGTTAATCAACTAAGTTGGTGAATAGATTGATAGGTTTTGCCACAACATTTAGACACTTCCTATGCATGATAACACCACCTTTATTTGTGATTAAAGAATGTGTTCAACACCCACCTCTTTGCTTGTGTGCACTCACTCCACCCCTTAGGAGTTTTCCCATATATGTATTCCAGCATTCTTCTTTTGTTCTTAGCTTAGTTGTCATTTCATTGTTTGTTTCTTTCGTTCGCATTTCATACTTCTTAGCGTAGTTTAGTGTAGAGTAGCATAATCAATCTTTCTCCCCCAATTTTTGCCACTTGATTTCTGATAAACAAGAGGTTGCTCACCTCCCTGAGGACGACCCGTACTTGCCACCGCTTCATCGCGGCCGTGCACTTGCGGTCTAATTAAAACTTTCAACATGTATTTGCATCTGGTCCGGTTCATTTTTTATTTGTGTGGTAGGATAGGTCATGTAGGACTTGAGTGTGCATCAATTACTCCTGAGATTGAATAGGTCAATTTCATCTATGATAGACTAAGGAATCACTCATATTCATCATCATATAACCATGGATGGAGGAACCACCCTAACTTTTCATGGAACCCAAACAATGCCTAGGGTAGTCCTTCAAACTTCTCTAGACCACCTAATAGACCACACCAACCTCCCATGCATTCACAATCTTTTCAGCCACGCCAAACCCAGATCATCAACCCACCGGGTTTCCCAAATTCCAACAATATGGAAACCCGATTCAATTCTCTTGAGACCTTGACTCGTGGACTTGAGAACTCAATTAAAAACATTATGTCATCCACAAGTCAATTTATCACTTCAAATCAGCAGACCATCAAATCTCTTGAGCTTCAAATGAATTAATTGGCTCAGTCTGTACATAAGAGAGAGTGGGGGACTCTGCTTAGCTAGCTTTAGGCTAATCCCCGCATGTACCTACAACCACACTTGCAAAATGAGAGTTCGGTACCTCGGGGGCGGCAAGTGAACCATTTGCGGGAACCAGTTCACCATGTTAATGTCATTATAACCTTAAGGAATGGAAAGCAGGTTGACAATCACATTTCTGTGCCGCCACCACCACCTGTGCAACCCCTCATTGGGAATGATGGTGAGAAAGAGGCTGAGGGTGAGGGTAATACATCAACGCCTCCTTCTCAGGCACCGCAGAAAACCTATCTGCCAAAAGCTTCATATCCTAGTAGGTTAAGCAAAAAGTTGGGAGATACAATGGATAAGATATTAGAGGTCTTCAGACAAGTGAAGGTTAACATTCCTTTGTTGGACGTCATCCAACAAATACCTCAATATGCCAAAGTGTTGAAAGATCTCTGCATAACCAAGAGGAAGACCAATGTTCCTAAGAAAACATTCTTAGCTGCAAGTGTGAGCTCACTTTTGTCCAATCCCACATACACAAAGTGCAAGGTCCCTGGTTGTCTTACTATTAAGTGTATGATAGAGGACACTCACATGAGTAATGTATTGCATGATTTAGGATCAACAGTTAACCTCCTCCCATCTTCTGTTTATCGACAATGGAACTTGGGAGAATTGAAACCAACTAAGATCACCTCCAATTGGCAGATAGATCCATTTGTGTCCTAAGGGGATGATTGACATCATTTCATGCTTATATTTGTATCTTATATCCATTATCTTATACCTAAGAAATGCTACGTGACGAGTTTTATGTTTGAATTTCAGAAATAAATAGGTTTGAAAAGATGAAGCATAAAAGGACCCAAAAGCAGGGAAAAATTACATAATTGTGAGACCTGGGGACTAAGATGCAAGGGAGAAGGACCTGAACGTAAGACCAAAGGATCAAAGAACAAAACAGAAAACTTCACACCATCATGGGGAGTATTTTGGCAATTCTATTCGGGTCGGAGCTCCAAGAAGTGAAGTAGATGCATCAAAGACCAACAAAGACATCCTGAAAATCCCAGAATAAAATCTAGCGTGATTCGGACCATATAGACCGCCAATTAGCGGTCTGTTTTACCCCAAATCCGCTAAGATTTTGGTGGGTCGCGTATTAGTGTGTATTTAGTCCATTTCTGGTATTTGTTTAGTCCCACATCGGGGGATTGTCCCGGATTACCTTTTTCTATGGCTATAAATAGAACTCTTCACCTTCCATTGTAACTACCCATTGCTTGGTGGCATTCTCTCTACTAAGGAGTAAGCCTTGAAGCAAAACTCAAGGTGGAGAAGAATGCTACCTTCAATGTGAGTCATTGTTAATAAAATAATTGTTCTAGTTTCTTTTAATCTTGTCTTTTAATTTGTGCATGCTTGTTTAGTCTTTCCTTTCATTTCCTTTTAAGCTTTTTTAATGCTCCTTTGTTGCTTAGTTAAATTTCCTTTCAGTATAATGTTTCATTTTGTTAATGTAGGTAGTGTAATAATTAGTGAGTAGTTCCAACCCCATTTGGGGGTGGAGAAATATGTGATATGATCATGTAGTGTATTAGGTGTGTGTTATCTTAATCCCTTGAGCCTTATATGATTTCCATAACCATCTAATGAGATTCCACTCTTATCTTTGATATGCTAATGCTCTTGAATGAAGCTTAGCTTATGCTTAGATTAGTGGACCTATTTTATGGGGAATGATAAGGTGAGGATATGGATGGAATTAATATTGGAAACACAATTTGTAGTGTATGTACTCTTGTTACCTTTACCTTGGTTAATGCCTTGTATGTTTTAATGACATTGAATTATCTTATTTCATGTGGAGGCATAGTAGGGTCTAGTCTTTATACATGAGTTCATTTAGCTTCATTCCAATTATTGTCTTGTATGTTTTAACGATATAGGCTTATCTTATTTAATGTGGAGACAAAGTTGGATTTAGTTTTATGATTTCATGCACTACATGTTGTGAGGAGCATAATTGAACATACATACATATCTTTATATTCACATTATTTCTCTACCCCTTATGAGGTTTAGTTTTATTGCTTATCTTCCATTTCCTTTTTGCATTGTAGTGTAGTTTAGTGTAACCAACCTTTCTCTCCTTTCTTTACCACTCGCCTTCGCACAAACCAAACGTCGACACACCTCGCAGTGGACGACCCGTATTTGCCACCGCTTCAACGCGGCCGTGCACTTGCGGTTTAATATAAAACGAATCAATCAAGTTTTTAGCCCCGTTGCCGGGGAGGTGCTCTTTCCAGACTTTGGTTTGGATGATTCGAGTGGTTTTAATTTTTTGTTTTTAGTTTTTGTTTGTTTCAGGGGACCTTTGGATCAAGGGGAGGATACTAGACGAGTTGGAGCACAAAAGCTTCAACAGGGACCGCCAATCAGCGGTCTGGAACCCCCAATTGGCGGCCTGGTAAGCTTTGCTTCCTCTAAGTTTTGTTCTGGTAGTTGTTTGCTTCGACATAGTTGTCTGGGAGCACAATTTGGCATGTTTTAACTTCAAGTTTGCTCCCAGAACATTAAACCAATCCCCATTAATCAACTTGGCCTTAAAATCCAAAGCAAAAGATTAGACTTTCTTACTTGTTTAGGTCACGCATCATGTACTTGACTTAGGCACGTAGTTGTCTTTTCTTTTAGCTTTATTTTCAGTTGTTGAGCGCTGGCGTGAGGTACGGATTTCCTACACTCATTCATGCATCTTGTATGCCCATGCATTAGTTAGTAGGAATTGCATCAGGACAAGAGTGAGTTGAGCGTTTGATTGGAGCGTTGATTGCTAGATTTAGGATCAAAACACTACTAAGGAGGGGTTGTTCCGTAAAAGATAAGGTGGGGGATTTCATCACCCTTTCCTTCGCTCCAAAAATTCACTCTTAATCAAGCCTTAACTAAAAGCAAATAGACATTGGCCCTAGGATTTCAGACGCACTAGGAGAGTAATCTAGTTGAGACCGTCATGGCCTGATCGGCGTTGCCTACCTTGTCGATAGTAGGAGGTATTGGATCTCCAGATCTGGTATCACTTGCTGGGCATTGTGGTCTTCGTTGTAGGGAGGTGAGGCGTGTCGAGGCTAGTGACCTCGAAGTTAGGCGTCGTCTAGCCTAAGGACCCATTGCCTTACATTGTTTGAGTCGTGCTTGCTAGTTAGGCTTCTACCTGATCCCATTACCCACGCTAGATTTAGGGATTCTTCCCTTCTCCTCTGAGTCATCTTCTTCTCACCTTCTTCTACGTTATAGTCTCCTCCCCTTTACACTCTCTGGTAGCATTTTAGGGTCGAGTCGAGCACTTTTTGCGAGTTTAGCCTCGTGGTGGTGAGAGTGGTCGACTCGAGAGTTTTTTTGTTGAGATGGTTGTTACATGGGCGACCATCCATATCATTGTTGGGACCAGGACAAATTCTCCCTGGTATTCCGGACCCATGCAACCTGGGGTGGCTCAGACGAACACCCCGTATGGTTGGTATAGTCTTCATTGTGTGACTGAGCAATCTTCATATAGGGGTGATATGAGAGAGACACTGACTGCTAGATCTCCATCTAGTTACGTCGGATCATATGTTGGTCATCAAACTGAGACATTGCAAGAAACTTTGGCATCTTTCATGCGTGCGGTAGACGACATGAGTACACCGGTGGCTCCAGTAGTCGTACCGTGCGACTGTTGTGGGTTGAGTGGTCATGTTATCGGGGAATGTCCTTATATTCCCCAGAGCCTGAGTATGAGCATACATTTTCCCGAAACGCTCAATATGACCATTACGCATCCGCGTACAACCCGAGAGGGATGAATTCATGGGGAGACAATTCATATCCAAATTCTTATACTTCATTTTCACCCCAATATCCTCCTCCCGAATACCCTAAATTCTACCAACACCCCACTTCAAATCATTGGACTCATTCTCAGCCCATCAACAGCCAACCCCAAAATTTCCCAAGCTCCGACTTGGACCTCATAGTTGACCGCATACCTAATTCCTTGAAACAAACTTTCCTTACGTTCATGGAAACCACTCAACAGTCCATACAAAATATGGCACTGCAAGTGAGTTAAATGTCACAGCAATTATGTGAACGTGAGGAGAGTAACATTTCTTGTCAACAAGAGGATTCATCTTTTGATATCGAACCACCACCACATCCACAAATTCAAAGCACAATCTTTCAAAGTAAAACTCCTAGTCCGTCTGAGGGACTTGGGGTTTCAATTCACAATCACTTAGTGGAGGATTCGATTCAAATTGAGAAAAACAAGGACCAAATTCATTATGAGTCGGTGATTGACATCATTTCATGCTTATATTTGTATATTATATCCATTATCTTTCACTTAAACAATGCTATGTGATTGACATCATTTCATGCTTATATTTGTACCTTATATCCATTATCTTACACCTAAGCAATGCTATGTGACGAGTTTTATGTTTAGTTTTCATAAATAAAGAGGTTTGAAGAGAAGAGCCATGAAAGGACCCAAAAGCAGGAAAAAAGGACCTAATTGTGAGACCTGGGGACCAAGATGCAAGGGGGAAGGGCCTGATCGTAAGACAGAAGGACCTAAGAGCAAAACAGGAAACTCCACACCATCATGAGGAGTATTTTGTCAATTCGATTCGGGTCGGAGCTCCACTAAACCAGCTAGATGCATCCAAGACCAAGAAACACACCAAGGCAAGCCCACCAGAAGACCCAGCCGGATCTGGGCTTTATAGGCCGCCAATTGGCGGTCTAGAACCGCCAATTGGCGGTCTGGTTAAGCCCAAATCAGCCAAGATTCTTCCTGGACTTGTATTATCATGTGTTTAGGCTATTTTTGGTATTGGTTTAGTCCCACATCGGGGGATTGTCCCGGATTAGCTTTTTCCATGCTTATAAATAGAACTCTTCACCTCCCATTGTATCCATCTCCCTCTTGGTGGCCATCTTCCCTACTAAGAGTGAAGCCTTGAAGCAAAACTCTAGTAGAGGAAGAGCTACTTGTAATTGAGTGAGTTAATAATATAAGTTTTCTTTTAATGATGTTGTTTCTCTCTTAGTTTAATTTCCTTTCCTTTGCATGCTTGTTTGTTTGTTTAGTTTTATGTTTCTTTAATATTTCTTGCTTAAGTAGTATAAATTTCATTTCAGTATTATGCTTTCCTTTGCTAAATTAGTTAGTGTAATGAGTAGTGAGTAGTTCCATCCCCATTTGGGGGGTGGAGAAATATGTGATATAATAATGTAGTGTATTAAGTGTGTGTTATTTTTATCCCTTGAGCTTTATATGATTTCCATAACCATCTAATGGGTCTCCACTCTTATCTTTGATATGCTAATGCTCTTGAATGAAGCTTAGCTTATGCTTTGATTAGTGGACCTATTTTATGGGGAATGATAAGGTTAGGATATGGATGAAGTTAATGTTGGAAACACAATTTGTAGTGTATGTACTCTTGTTGCCTTTTCCTTAGCTAATGTCTTGTATGTTTTAATGATGTAGTCATCTTAATTCATGTGGAGGCATAGTAGGGTCTAGTCTTTATACTTGAGTTCATGTAGCTTCATTCCAATCATTGTCTTGTATGTTTTAATGATGTAGTCTTATCTTAATTCATGTAGAGGCAAGATTGGATGTAGTTTTATGATTTCATGCATTACATGTTGTGAGGAGCTTAATTGAACACACACACACACATCTTTATGTTCACATCTGTTCTCTACCCCCTTTGGGGTTTAGTTTTATTGCTTATCTTCATTTCCTTTTGCATTTCATTTCAGCTTTGTAGTTTAGATTAATGTAATACATCTTTCTCCCTTCTTTTTACCTCTCGCCTTCGAATAAACCAAGTGTCGACACACCTCCCAGTGGACGACCCGTATTTGCCACCGCTTCAACGCGGCCGTGCACTTGCGGTTAAATATAAAACGAGATCAATCAAGTTTTTGGCGCCGTTGCCGGGGAGGTGCTCTGTCCAGACCTTGGTTTGGACGATTCGAGAGGTTTTTAATTTTTTGTTTTCAGTTTTTCTTAGTTTCAGGGGAGACTCTGATCACGGGGAGGCCACTGGAGAAGTTTGAGGAAGCAAGTCCAACAACAGACCGCCAATCAGCGGTTTGGAACCGCCAATTGGCGGCCTGGTAAGGGATTCTGTCTTCCAATTTTTTTGTGGTCATTTGTGTTGTAATTTGTGTTATCTGGGAGCCCAATTTTGCATGCTGTGACTTCTTATTTGCTCCCAGATCATTAATCACTCCCCCTTTAATCAACTTGGACCATAAAACTCAAAGCAAAAGATTAGACTTCTTGCCATCTAGGTCATGCACCATTGGTAGACCTTGCATGCATTTGTCTTTTCTTTGCTTTTCATTTTGTCGTTGATTGCTGGCGTGAGGTACGTGCACCCACATCCCTCATTCATGCATGTTTCGTTCATGCATTAGTTAGTAAGGTGCATCGGGACAAGAGTGAGAGAGCGTTTGATTGGAGCGATTGATTGCTAGAACTAGGATCAAATCGCTACTAAGGAGGGGCTGTCCCATAAAAGATAAGGTGGGGGATTTCATCACCCTTTCCTTGGCCCCAAAAATCACTCTTAATAAAGCCTTAACTAAAAGCAAGTAGACATTGGCCCTAAGGAATTCGGACGCACTAGGAGAGTAATCTAGTCGAGACCGTCATGACCTGATCGGCGTTGCCTACCTTGTCGATAGTAGGAGGTACTGGATCTCCGGATCTGGTATCACTTGCTGGGCATTGTGGTCCTCGTTGTAGGGAGGTGAGGCGTGTCGAGGCTAGTGACCTCGAAGTTAGGCGTCGTCTAGGTTAAGGACCCATTGCCTTACATTGTTTGCGCCGTGCTTGTTAGTTAGGCTTCTTCCTGATCCCACTACCCACGCTAGCTCTAGGTATTCTTCCCTCCTCATCTGAGTCATCTCCTCATCTATTCTCTACGTTTAGTCTCCTCCTCTAGTACACCTTCTGTTGTGTGTTTGGTAGAGTCGAGTCGAGCATTTTTATGCGAGGTTGGGCTCGTTCTGGTGAGAGCGCTCGACTCGAGAGAGTGCTTATTTCTGAGATGGAAGATCTTGGTGATCGACCATCTCCGCCTCGTGCTCCTTTGGAGCAAGAAGGCGAGTCGTCTCGTGGTGGCGAGGGAGACCGGGTTCCATACATGGACTACCTCGGTCCATTCCCACCACCACGTAGACCTCCTTCTCCTCCTCCTCTGACTCGAGAGGAAGGGAGATTCGGTCAGGATCGAGTTCTAGGTGCACCACCACCTTTAGCTCGACAGGATAGGCCGATGACGTTGTGGGAGCGGACCCATCCTGTTCGGGCCGCGCAACCTTCTTGCATAGTTGTTCCCCCTGCTCGCGGGAACAACTATGAGCTGAAACCTCAGTATGTGAGTATGCTTCCAACCTTTACTGCCAATAAGGAGGATCCGTATATTTTTATACGCGAATTCGAGGAAGTATGCTCCATGTTCAAGCTTCAACAGCTTGACGAGGATTCTGTCCGGTTGAGGATGATTTCGTTCGCATTGAAGGATAATGCGAAGAAATGGATGTATAGCCTCCCGGCGAGCTCGATTCGGTCTTGGGATGACTTTGTGACCGTCTTTCTGAAGAGATTTTTCCCTCAAAGGAAAACTCAACAGATACGGCACCAGATACATCAGATGTTTCAGACCGAGACCGAATCTTTTCATGGTTTCTTTGAGAGGTTCAAGGACCTTCTCCAGCAATGCCCTCATCATGGACTTGAGCTATGGCAGCTGTGCCAGATTGTTTATGAGGGCATCAACTACAACACCCGCACATTGTTGGAGTCGATGTGTCAGGGTGACTTCCAAATGAAACCCATCGAGGAGGCATGGGACACTTTTGAATCCATGGCTGAGCGCACCTTCGAGTGGGACACCATGAGAGAGCCACCAGCCACCAGGTCTTCTGGTCGAGCTGGATCATATCATGTTGAGTCGACTATCGCGTCTGAGGCAAAAATGGCTGCTCTCATGCGTAGGATAGAGAGTTTGGAGATGGACCGAGCTCCTGTAGCTCAGGTCGCTACTCCCGGGTGTACTAGGTGTGGACTGTCGGGACATGATGACTTGGAGTGCGCTTACGCTCCAAGAGATACTGAGCATGCAAATGCGATGTATCATCAAAGGCCCCGAAACGACCCGTACAGTCATTCCTACAACCCGGGATGGCGTAACCATCCTAACTTCTCTTGGGGGTCTAGTGGAGGACACGGTCAGAGCTCGCACGCTCAACCTCATCCTCCACCTTATCAACCTCCACGCCCATCGGCGACCTACCAACCCCCACATCTAAGGTCTCAGCACCAAAATTACCAACCTGGTCAGGCCTCTTCGTCGGGTTATTCTAACCAGACTCCACCACCTCAGCGGGTTGACCCTAAGGACTCTACCATTGAACAAACCCTTCAAGCATTCATGCAGAGCACTCAATCCATGCTTGCGGCCAACAATAATACGGTCAAAGCATTGGAAATGCAAGTAAGTCAGTTGGCTCATCAGCTCCATGAACGCGAGAAGGGTCAATTCCCGAGTCAACCTGTGGTAAATCCCAGGGGTCAGCCTGCTAATACCAGGCAGAATGTACACAATGTTGAAAGTGACCCTTCCCAACATGCTAATGTTATTCATACCTTGAGATCGGGAAGGGTCGTTGACAACAATGTGAACATGCCGGAAGCCAACCCTGTTGGCAAGTCTTCCGAGGAGAGTCTTGATCCTGTCAAGGAACCTAATTCTGAGACTCCTCCTCGTGATTCCTATGTCCCCAAGGCACCATTCCCTCATCGGTTGACTAAAAAACGTGATGAGCATTGGGATAAGATCGTTGAGGTACTTAGGCAAGTAAAGGTGAACATCCCGTTGTTGGACGTTGTTCAACAAATGCCACCGTATGCCAAGTTCCTCAAAGACCTTTGCACCACCAAGAGAAAAACAAATGTGCCCAAGAAGGCCTTCTTGGCCGCCAATGTGAGCTCCATATTGACACAACCCATGACTGTCAAGTACAAGGACCCTGGTTGTCCAACTGTCTCTTGCATGATTGGGAATGTGACCATCTCTCAAGCTCTATTGGATTTGGGGGCATCTGTGAATCTCCTGCCTTACTCGGTCTATGTCAACCTTGGGATAGGCGATCTTAAACCAACGAGGACAACCCTCCAGTTGGCTGATAGATCCGTCAAAATCCCACGAGGGAGTGTGGAGGATGTCCTTATCAAAGTGGGTGAGTTCGTATTTCCAGTTGATTTCATCATCTTGGATACCGAACCCGTGTCCAACCCACAAGGACAAATTCCTGTAATCCTTGGGAGGCCATTTCTTGCGACATCTAATGCCTTGATCAATTGTCGCAATGGCTTGATGAGGTTGTCTTTTGGAAACCTCACGGCGGATTTCAACATCTTCACTCTTGGTAAGCAACCTGGGCTCTTCGACGACTCAGTCGGAGCCAATTTCATCCAGGACACGGATGAGCCCGATTCATTAGGCATGTTCGACTCACATCGACATATTATTGAGGTGCCTAATGATAAGGTTGCGAGTGAAGAGGATCTTGAGGAATCCGCCAGCATATCTCTGGACGAGGAGGCACATCTGGGTGCTTGCTCCTCTTACCCCGTGGCCCTTGAGCCACTTGAAATTAACTCTGAATCCGACAAGGACCCACCTCTGGTCGAGCTTAAACCGCTCCCCGATAACCTAAAGTACATCTTTTTAGGGGATAATGAGATCTTGCCACTCATTATTGCTTCTGATCTTGAAAAAGATCAAGAGGTTGCCCTCAAAAGAGTACTCTTTGAAAACAAAGAGGCGATCGGGTGGTCCTTGAAGGATATCAAGGGAATTAGCCCTGGAATTGTTCAGCATCGGATCCACATGGAAGAGGATTCTAGGCCCCGCAGGGACCCACAACGGAGATTGAATCCTGTACTGAAAGAAGCCGTCCGAAAGGAGGTTCTTAAGTGCTTGGATCATGGCATAATCTATCCTATCTCTGATAGTTCGTGGGTGAGTCCTGTCCATGTGGTTCCCAAGAAGTCAGACGTGACGGTTGTGGAGAATGAGCATAATGAGCTTATCCCGTTACACGCCTGCAAACTGGCTGGCGAGTTTGCGTTGATTATCGCAAGCTCAATGCGGCAACACGGAAAGATCATTTCCCGTTGCCATTCATTGATCAGATGTTGGAAAGGTTGGCCGGACATGAGTACTATTGTTTTCTTGATGGATACTCCGGTTACAACCAAATTCCCATCGCCCCCGAGGACCAAGAGAAAACCACATTCACTTGTCCCTTTGGCACGTTTGCCTACCGTCGCATGCCCTTTGGGTTATGCAATGCGCCGGCAACGTTTCAGAGGTGTATGATCAGCATCTTCTCCGATATGGTTGAGCGTTTCCTTGAGATCTTCATGGACGACTTTTCCATATTTGGCGCTTCCTTTGATGAGTGCCTTCATCACTTGAGCCTTGTCCTCAAGCGATGCCGTGAGAAGAACCTCGCTCTCAATTGGGAGAAATGTCACTTCATGGTGAAGCGAGGGATTGTACTTGGACATGTGGTCTCAAGTAGGGGAATTGAGGTCAATCCCGCCAAAGTGGGTATCATTGCTAATCTCCCACCGCCACGTAATGTGAAGGATATCCGCGCCTTTTTGGGGCATGCTGGATTCTATCGGCGGTTCATTCGGGATTTTAGCAAAATCGCTCGACCTCTCACCGCCTTGTTGGCTAAGGATGCCATTCTTGAGTTCACACCGGATTGCCACCATGCCTTTTTGACCTTGAAGAAAGAGTTGACTTCAGCTCCCATTATTAAGGCACCGGTGTGGACTGAACCCTTTGAGTTAATGTGTGATGCATCTGACTTTGCTGTGGGAGCAGTGCTTGGGCAACGATTGGACAAATTGCCTCATGTGATCTACTATGCCAGTAGAACACTCAATGATGCCCAATTGAACTACACTGTAACCGAGAAGGAATTCTTAGCGATCATATTTGCTTTGGAGAAATTCCGGTCGTACTTGATTGGCTCCCACGTGATTATCTATTCTGATCACACAGCCATCAAGCACCTCATGGCGAAGAAAGATGCAAAATCCCGACTCTTGAGATGGATCTTGTTGTTACAAGAATTCGATCTCGAGATTCGGGACAAAAAAGGGTGTGAAAACGTTGTAGCTGACCACTTGTCTCGTCTAGAGACGACCAACCCACAGGACCAAATCATTGACGACAAATTTCCTGACGAGCAGTTGTTCATGATCAAAGATAACCCTTGGTTTGCCGACATCGTGAACTACCTCGTGACCGAGCAATTTCCTGTGGGTTGGTCAAAATCTGACCAATCCAAATTTAGATCGTATGTCAGATTCTTTCACTGGGACGACCCCTACCTATTCAAATACTGCTCTGACCAAATTTTCAGGCGGTGCGTCCCAGATACCGAGTTCCAAAGTGTGCTCCATTTCTGCCATTCCAAGGCATGTGGAGGACACTTTGGAGCAAAGAAAACTGCTGCCAAGGTGCTCCAATCTGGATTCTACTGGCCCTCTCTTTTCAAGGATGCTTACGACTTTTGTAAGCAATGTGATAGGTGCCAGCGCCTTGGCAGGATTGGTCGACGTGACATGATGCCTTTGCAAAATGTCCTTGTTGTCGACATCTTCGATGTGTGGGGCATCGATTTCATGGGTCCCTTCCCGAACTCTTTCGGGAATGTTTACATTCTGGTGGCCGTTGACTATGTGTCTAAGTGGGTTGAGGCTATACCCACAAAGACCAATGACAACAAGGTGGTCACCAAATTCTTGAGGGACATTTTTGCGCGATTTGGTACTCCTCGTACCATAATCAGCGATAGGGGTACCCACTTCTGTAATCGCTCCTTTGAAGCGCTTATGAGGAAGTATTCGATCACCCACAAGCTTGCGACCCCATACCATCCGCAAACTAGTGGGCAGGTCGAAATCTCTAACCGTCAATTAAAGCAAATTCTTGAGAAGACGGTTAGTTCCTCGAGGAAGGATTGGTCTACCAAATTGAATGACGCATTGTGGGCTTTCCGCACCGCGTACAAGACCAATTTGGGTATGTCCCCTTATCGGGTAGTGTACGGCAAGGCTTGCCACCTACCCGTCGAGCTTGAGCATCGTGCTTTCTGGGCGATCAAGAACCTGAATATGGATCTTGATCAAGCAGGAGTACAACGTAAGTTCGACATTGTGGAATTAGAAGAGCTACGCAATGATGCGTACGAGAATGCCAAAATTCATAAGTCCCGAGCCAAGATGTTTCACGATCGCATGATTATGCGAAAGGTGTTTACGGCCGGGCAGAAGGTGTTGCTCTACAATTCCCGGCTTCATCTGTTTGCGGGTAAGCTCCGCAGTCGCTGGTCTGGCCCGTTTATTGTCCAAACCGTTTATCCTCATGGAGCGGTTGAAATCTTGAACCCAGGGAATGGGGACGTGTTCAAAGTTAATGGACAACGCCTCAAACCCTACTTGGAGGGGGCACCAGCCGAAGTCGAGGAGGTCATGTTCCTTCATGAACCTCCCTCGCACTCAACCATTCATGCTCCTACATGAGTGGTTGAGCTTTCATGTTTGTACATAGTTTCTTTAAATAAATAAAAAACTCCTTCAGTGATCATCGATTGTTGTGGGCCCCAACCCTTGAGTATTTGGGCCCCATTTCTTTCACGTTTTTGTATCCCTTCTTTAGCATCTCACAGGTTTTGAGGGAAGTTGGGTTGTGTCCATCAACATAGCCATGAACTTCCTTGTGTACTTCACGTTGGTGAGATCTCTTCTGTTTCATGCATGCATCCATGTAGTATCTTGCTTGCATTCATTGAGGACAATGCATGAAGTAGGTGTGGGGGGGTGTTTTACGTGTGTACATAGTCGAGTCTTTTTCTTTTGATTTTGTTTTCTTTTGTTTGCATTTTTAGGGTCATGATAGTGTGCTGCATTTAATATCGATATATCTGCTTGCCATGATCCTTGGGTGACTTGTCTTCTTTTGCTTGCCTAGTGCTTCAAAATTTTCACATTTCTTTCAAAATCTTCATGTGTTTTCGAAAGAAAATGTTTTGTGGGTTTTGCGTGTGTTTAGCATGTGCAAAACCGTTGAGAGGCAAAGTAAAAAAGAAAGCTCCCAAAATTGTCTTGAACTTGATGCATTAGGATATCTAGTACGTGGCTTTAGGATTTATCGAGTCGTTAGGATGCACCCCAGTTTTCCCTTGGGGGTGAGTAATCAGTGGGTTTCAGTGCTCAAACATTTAAAGAAGTCCACCCTGAACCTAGTGAGTCAAATAATTCGTGTTTGTTAATTTAGGAAGTTTGTTGTAGTCAAGGGCCCTTAATATCTTTTTGTGAAACTTAAGTGTAGGGGTTTTGGTTCCCATGTAGATAAATGAATAAATAAGTGGTGTTCTCTCTTCTCGCACGGCTCTTATCACTCGGGAAAGTAGGTCTGAGGGGACTTTGTGCCTGGTGCTTTCGAGTCATCTGACTTGGGATGCACCGACCAAACCCCCGTTACACGGGTGGTAGGGATCGCCCTATGTGGAGATTTGGGGGAAGGTGTACATGATAGTGTAAGTCCTCATAGGCAATGATGCACGAAACCTGACCCTGGGAGAATCAAACACCAACCAATAAATGCTCCAAAGAAAAAGAAAAAAAAAAGAAAGAAAAGAAAAAGAAAAAAAAAGAAAAAGAAAAAAGAAGAAAAGAAGAGTCAAATAAGAACCAAAATGGACTTTACACTTTGTTTCACATTCAGAAGTTAAGGTTGCCCATGTCTTTCACTTAATTCCTTAGTTAACTCTCACGAATAACTCATTAGGCTAGGTGTGTGGACTGATTACATATATAGAGTCGACCCGTAGTATTACCGCATTCCATGATCGACAAAATAAGTCCAACGAGTCGTGTAGCAAGATTGATTAATGCATCTTGTTCGGATTTTGTGGGTATATCCGTTGAAAACCCTCAGGAGACACCACTCCTCCTCCTTGGCAACAAGGAGGTTTAACGGCTTGTTGCACATGCTAAGTGCAACCGTGATTCCTACGAAAGTGAGTTAGGATTTCTTGTTTTTCGTACGCTTTTTCCTTTCTTTGTTTTGCTCGAGACTAGCAAAAACTTAGGTGTGGGGGTATTTGATTGACATCATTTCATGCTTATATTTGTACCTTATATCCATTATCTTACACCTAAGCAATGCTATGTGACGAGTTTTATGTTTAGTTTTCAGAAATAAAGAGGTTTGAAGAGAAGAGCCATGAAAGGACCCAAAAGCAGGAAAAAAGGACCTAATTGTGAGACCTGGGGACCAAGATGCAAGGGGGAAGGACCTGATCGTAAGACAGAAGGACCTAAGAGCAAAACAGGAAACTCCACACCATCATGAGGAGTATTTTGTCAATTCGATTCGGGTCGGAGCTCCACTAAACCAGCTAGATGCATCCAAGACCAAGAAACACACCAAGGCAAGCCCACCAGAAGACCCAGTCGGATCTGGGCTTTATAGGCCGCCAATTGGCGGTCTGGAACCGCCAATTGGCGGTCTGGTTAAGCCCAAATCAGCCAAGATTCTTCCTGGACTTGTATTATCATGTGTTTAGGCTATTTTTGGTATTGGTTTAGTCCCACATCGGGGGATTGTCCCGGATTAGCTTTTTCCATGCTTATAAATAGAACTCTTCACCTCCCATTGTATCCATCTCCCTCTTGGTGGCCATCTTCCCTACTAAGAGTGAAGCCTTGAAGCAAAACTCTAGTAAAGGAAGAGCTACTTGTAATTGAGTGAGTTAATAATATAAGTTTTCTTTTAATGATGTTGTTTCTCTCTTAGTTTAATTTCCTTTCCTTTGCATGCTTGTTTGTTTGTTTAGTTTTATGCTTCTTTAATATTTCTTGCTTAAGTAGTATAAATTTCATTTCAGTATTATGCTTTCCTTTGCTAAATTAGTTAGTGTAATGAGTAGTGAGTAGTTCCATCCCCATTTGGGGGGTGGAGAAATATGTGATATAATAATGTAGTGTATTAAGTGTGTGTTATTTTTATCCCTTGAGCTTTATATGATTTCCATAACCATCTAATGGGTCTCCACTCTTATCTTTGATATGCTAATGCTCTTGAATGAAGCTTAGCTTATGCTTTGATTAGTGGACCTATTTTATGGGGAATGATAAGGTTAGGATATGGATGAAGTTAATGTTGGAAACACAATTTGTAGTGTATGTACTCTTGTTGCCTTTTCCTTAGCTAATGTCTTGTATGTTTTAATGATGTAGTCATCTTAATTCATGTGGAGGCATAGTAGGGTCTAGTCTTTATACTTGAGTTCATGTAGCTTCATTCCAATCATTGTCTTGTATGTTTTAATGATGTAGTCTTATCTTAATTCATGTAGAGGCAAGATTGGATGTAGTTTTATGATTTCATGCATTACATGTTGTGAGGAGCTTAATTGAACACACACACACATCTTTATGTTCACATCTGTTCTCTACCCCCTTTGGGGTTTAGTTTTATTGCTTATCTTCATTTCCTTTTGCATTTCATTTCAGCTTTGTAGTTTAGATTAGTGTAATACATCTTTCTCCCTTCTTTTTACCTCTCGCCTTCGAATAAACCAAGTGTCGACACACCTCCCAGTGGACGACCCGTATTTGCCACCGCTTCAACGCGGCCGTGCACTTGCGGTTAAATATAAAAGGAGATCAATCACTATGTTACGAGTTTTATGTTTAGTTTTCAGGAATAAATAAGTTTGAAGAGACGAAGCATAAAATGACTCAAAAGCTGGGAAAAAGGACCGAACTGTGAGATCTGGGGACCAAGATGCAAGGGAGAAGGACCTGAACGCAAGACAGAAGTACCTAAGAGCAAAACAGAAAACTCCACACCATCATGGGGAGTATTTTGGCAATTCTATTCGGGTCGGAGCTCAAATAAACTAAGTAGATGCATCCAAGACCACCAAATACACTAAGCAAAGCCCAGCACAAATTCCAGATGGATCCAGACTTTTTAGACCGTTAATTGGCGGTCCATTTTGGCCCAAATCCGCTAAAATTTCTCCAGCACATGTATTAGAGGATTGTTAGGCTATTTTTGGTATTTGTTTAGTCCCACATCGGGGGATTATCCCGGATTAGCTTTTTCTCTAGCTATAAATAGAACTCTTCACCTTCCATTGTAATCACTCCATATTTGAAGTGGCTATTCTTCCTACTAGAAGTGAGGCCTTGAAGCACACACTAAAGTAGGAAGATGCTACTTTTAATGTGAGTCATTTTAATACAAGTTTTCTTTATTATGTTGTTTGTTTTATGTTTCTTGTTTTGCTTTGCTTAATCTCATTTCATTAGTTTTATTAACTTAGTTAATATGCTTTCTTTGTTTAGTTTAATAATTAGTGTAATGTTTAGTGAGTAGTTCCATCTCCTTTGGGGGGTGGAGTAGATGTACATACATGCAAATGAGAATGGATTGAATGCTTTATTTCAAATGTGTTGATAAAACATGAATGTATGCTTGCTTGTTTAGGATAGAATTTATAACTTGATGAGTTTTGCCAAAATGATTAGACACCTCTCATGCTTGTTTAGGTTCTGAAATAAACATCTTGCATATGTAAATGTTAATCAACTAAGTTGGTGAATAGATTGATAGGTTTTGCCACAACATTTAGACACTTCCTATGCATGATAACACCACCTTTATTTGTACTTAAAGAATGTGTTCAACACCCACCTCTTTGCTTGTGCGCACTCACTCCACCCCTTAGGGGTTTTCCCATTTCTGTATTTCAGCATTCTTCCTTTGTTCTTAGCTTAGCTATTATTTCATTGTTTGGTTCTTCCTTTCGCATTTCCTACTTCTTAGCGTAGTATAGAGTAGAGTAGCATAAACATCTTTCTCCCCCTATTTTTTTCCACTTGATTTCGTACAACCAAGAGGCTACTCACCTCCCTGAGGACGACCCGTACTTGCCACCGCTGCATCGCGGCCGTGCACTTGCGGTTTAAATTAAAACGTTCAACAAGTTTTTGGCGTCGTTGCCGGGGAGGTGCTAGTCCATACTCTTGTTTGCACGATTTGAGTGGATTTAATTTTTGTTTTGTAGTTTTTCTTTGTTTCAGGAGACTTGGAGTCGAAAGGAGAGGCATCTGGAAAAAATTGGAGGAAAGCTGGGCAGTTTGGCCAATCAGCGGCCTGAGACCGCTGATGCATTGCATACATTGCATCATATGTCTTTCATTTAGATTACTTTTACATCAATAAATGCTACTAAGGTATGTGTTTAGTCTTATTTACAGAATACAGGGACCTGAATGCAATTTACCAACATTCCGAGCATAAACGTGTGCAAAAGATTCACTTCTATCATAAAGACCGAATTCAAGTTTATCGGGTTTCAATTGGAAATGCATCCAAGCATAAAAGCATTCAAGGAGCTAATCACAAAAAGGTCAAGGACTTAATTGCAAAATGCCAAGGACCTAATTGCAAAAGAAAAGGATCAAGTTATTTTGTTGGAAAAGTCAAAAGAAAAATCAACTATAAATCTCCAACAATGGAAGGAATTAATCCGGAGCTCAAGACAATGGAAAGAAATCATCCAGACACGCAAATAAAGATCAAATCATACCATAAACGCGTGACAAAAATCCTGATTAAATCCGACCAACGTGGGAGGCGAATCCGCCGCACAATACACATGATGTGCGGCGATTCCGCCGCCCATTGGTCGATCCGTGTGTCCCAATTTCGTCCACTCGTGTATGGACACGTGTACTATCCAATTCTATACCTAAGTCCCTTGTAGCAACTATAAATAGACCCGAGAACGATGTAAATAGGGTCCTTGGTTGTTGTTCTTATTTGTGTACCTTAGTTTTATTAATAAAATTCTGTTCTTTTAATTCTTGTTTTAGTTTTCTTTTAATGTCTCAAGGACCTCTTCTTCTTCCTCCCTCCATGAGTTTCTAACTCTCTCCAAAGGGTGGAGGTGATGGAATTAGGGTTAGAGAATGATGAATGCATGTTATTATTTTAAGTTCATGATTAGTGTATTTTGATTACTTGAGTTTATGTTAAGTCATTTATCTTGTAATGCTTCATAACTAACATGATTTACAATAAGTTTCAGTAATTCTCTACTCTAAACCTAAGTCTAAACCTCCACCCCACGGATTTCTCTCTTTGTTCTTGTTTTAATTTTAATTGCTTTTGTTTCGTACTTTAGTTAATTAAACCAAAAACCCCAAAAACCCAAATTAATTCTTCTCTCCCTTCTTCCCCTCAATCGAAATCACACTAACAACGAAATCTCTCCCTCCTTGTGTTCGACCCGTACTTGTCACGTCTTCATTGACGCCGTGCACTTGCGGTATAAATAAAATTTCTCACCAACCGCCAATTGGCGGTCTAGTGAGCTGCTTTTGCCTTCTTATTTCATTGTCGTGTTGCCATAATTGATCTAGTAATCTGGGACTCAATTTTGCATGTTCTGACTCTTAGATTGTTCCCAGATTAATAATCAACTTCCCTTAAGCAACTTGGACCTTAAAACTCAAAGCAAAAGATTAGGCACTCTTTTTGTTTAGCTCATGCATCATGTATGTGACTTAGGCATTTAGATTGTCTTTTATGTTAGCTTTATTTTCTGCTGCTGAGAGCTGGCGTGAGGTACGCACCTTCTACTCTCATTCATGCAATTCGTATGAACATGCATTAGTTAGTAGGAAGTGCATTGAAACAAGTGTGAGTTGAGCGTTTGTTTGGAGAGTTGATTGCTAGATTAGGACTCCAAAACGCTACTAAGGAGGGGTTGTCCCATAAAAGATAAGGTGGGGGATTTCATCACCCTTTCCTTCGCCCCAAAAAACACACTAATCAAGAGCCTAATTTTAAAATCAAGTAGACATTGGCCCGAAGGATTTCGGGTGCATTAGGAGAGTGATCCGGTCCCGACCGTCATGACCTGATCAGCGTTGCCCACTTTGTCGATAGTAGGAGAGACGAGATCCCCGGATCTTGGCTCACTTGCTGGGCTTTGTGGTCCTCGTCGTATGGAGGTGAGGCGTGTTGAGGCCATGTGACCTCGCAGTTAGGCATCGTCTAGCTGTAAGGACCTATAGCGACCTTAGGATTGCTTGAGCCTTGTTTGCTTGTGTGCTTCTACTTGTACCCATCCGCCGTAGCATAAGGACTTCTTACCTTCTCTCCTGAGTTATTCTTTCTCTCCTGTGTTCCCTCGTCTTCTCTTCTACGTACATTCTTTGTTAAAATAAAAAAAATAAAAAAATAAAAAATTGGTGTGCACCTTTGTGCATGCTTTCGTGGACACGAGACGAGAGTGGTTTTTTGACGAGGAGCGTTGTCAATGCGGCTTCGGTCATCGATTTCTCGACACCTTCCTCCTCTCGTGTCGCACGCAGTCCGGGTTCAATGGCTGCTAATTTCCGTGAGGAGGAGCAGTTGCTGGACCCACTTGCTCGGCCAGTGCTTCCAGTTGTCGTTCCCATACCACTACGTGATCGATGCCCTCATGCATCGTATTACCAGAGGCTAATGGGAACCATTTTGAGGTTAAGCCTCAATTTATTTCCATGCTCCCTCACTTCAGTGGGAAAGGTGACCCCTATATCTTTGTCAGGGAATTTGAGGAGATCTGTGCTATGTTCAAGCTGCAACAACTTAGCACAGACTCCATCCATCTTAGGCTTGTCCCGTTTGCGCTGAAGGATGACGCCAAGAAGTGGTTGTACAGCAACCAGGCGAATGCCTTTAGGACTTGGGATGAGTTTCAATCTGCATTCCTCAAGAAGTACTTCCCAAATCATCGGACTCAAAAATTGAGGAACGAAATCAATTCGTTCTATCAACATGAGACCGAACCATTCCATGCATACTTAGAGAGGTTCAAGGAGCTACTATCCTCATGCCCTCACCATGGCATCGAGTTGCGGCGCCTTTGTCAGATTGTTTACGAAGGTCTTCACATCCCGTCAAGAACGCTCCTTGAGTCCATGTGTCAAGGAGAGTTCTTGGGAAAGGATGAAAGGGAGGCATGGGCTTTCCTAAAAGACCTTGCTGAGAAAACAATGCAATGGGAGAGTGTAAGGGAACCACCTGCATCATCTAGTATAGGAACGAGGATCGCGAATGCAAACTCGACTAGATCGGGTGCCGCATTTGCTATCGATACCACTACGGCCACCGAGGCACGCATGGCGGCCTTAATGCGCCGTATGGATTCGTTTGAGCTCCAAAACCAACAAGGTGCACCTCACATGTCCACATCTGGTACAAATCCCTGTCATGCATGTGGTAGGGTAGGTCATGTAGAAAGGGAGTGTGTGTCTATTCCTCCTAAGATGGAGCGTGTCAACGCCATCTGTGACAGAGCTAGGAATGACCCATACTCATCATCTTATAATCCTGGATGGAGGAACCACCCCAATTTTTCATGGAACCAAACTAATGCCCCGGGTGGTCCTACAAACTCCTCTAGACCACAATACCAATCACACCAACCTCCCATGCATGCACATTCCTATCAGCCACCCCAAGCGCAAACCACCAATCAATCGGGTTTCCCAAATTCCAATAATATGGAAATCCGATTCAATTCGCTTGAGACCTTGACTCGTGGACTTGAAAACTCAATGAAAATTTTTATGTCAACTACGAGTCAAGTTCTCACTTCAAATCAGCAGACCATCAAATCTCTAGAGCTTCAGATGGGCCAATTGGCTCAGTCTGTACATGAAAGAGAGAGAGGGTCTTTTCCTAGCCACCCTGAGGCTAACCCCCGTATGTACCAGCAACAACACATACGAAATGAGAATGTGGTACCTCGGGGGATGCAAGTGAACCATGTGGAGGAACCTGTTCACCATGTCAATGTCGTTGTTACCTTAAGGAATGGAAAACAGGTTGACAATCACATTTCCTTGCCACACCCACCACCATCTATGCAGCCCCTCAGTGGGAATGGTGGTGAAGAAGAAGCTGAGGGTGAGGGTAATACACCAACGCTTCTTTCTTCTCAGGCACCGCAGAAAACCTACCTGCCAAAAGCTCCCTATCCAAGTAGGTTAACCAAAAAGTAGAGTGACAACATGGACAAGATATTAGAGGTGTTTAAGCAAGTAAAGGTTAACATCCCCTTGTTGGATGTCATCCAACAAATACCTCAATAAGCCAAAGTGTTGAAAGATCTCTGCACAACCAAGAGGAAGACCAATGTTCCTAAGAAAGCATTCTTGGCTGCAAATATCAGCTCACTTTTGTCCAATCCGACCTACACAAAATACAAGGACCCTGAGTGTCCTACTATTCAGTATACGATAGGGGACACTAGAATGAGCAATTTTTGCTTGATTTAGGATCAGCGGTCAACCTCCTCCCATTCTCTGTTTATCAACAGTTGAACTTGGGACAATTGAAACCAACTAAGATCACCCTTCAATTGGCAGATAGATCCATTCGTATTCCCATGGGGATTATCGAGGACGTGCTTATCAAAGTTGGAGATTTTATATTTCCAATCGATTTTGTTATCCTCGATACCAATCCTGTTGCGAACACCCACTCTCAAATACCTTTGATTTTGGGTAGACCATTTCTGGCCACCTCCAATGCCTTGATTAATTGTAGAAATGGTCTCATGAAGCTCTCATTCGGTAACATGAGTGCCGAGTTTCATGCGTTCAACTCTGGTAGGCAACAGGAGCCCATGGATGAACCGTTAAATCTAAATCTCATCTGCCAAGTGGAGAAAGCACCACAAAATCAACGAACACCCCTAACCCCAATGCAACCCGTTGAGAATGTTCGTGGGCCCAGCGAAAACTCATTACATGTCTTCGCAATGCAACAAAGTGAGCTGGCCTCGAACATGAATCTCCAAAGGGAGTGTTCGTTGCATGATTCAGTTGAGAGTACTAGGGAGAGTGAGACACCTCATCATATGCCTATACCAGAAGGTGTCTCTACCTCATGTCCCATGGCCATTGAGCCGTTTGAGCTTCATATTGACTCCAACAAGGACCCACCTATGACCGAGCTTATGCTTGATGATCTAAATGATGGTGGGAGGTCCTTGTTGGATGACTTGGGGAGAAGCCTCATTCTTAGTGATGCAAGTCTGCTGCATCCATCGAATGAGCCTGAGGAACTCATTCCGATGCACCCGCCTATTGGTTGGAGGGTATTCTTGGATGAGCAATTAAACCCTAGTGAGGCAACACAACTTCATTCTTTGTTGCCCACACCCAACCAATATCATGAGGGGTTCGAGCCTTTCAGCTTTGACCTTTCATCCCTCATGACACCTCAGAGTACCAGTGGAGTTTGCCCATCTCGACAAGTCTCTGGTCCTCATGACTTGATGTTCTCATTTGATGTACCTTGACTAAATGATTATGAGAATATCGTTGTTGTTGTACATATCATGTAAAAAAATCGAAAAAAAGAAGAAAAAAAGAGAGAGAAAAAAGTGTGTAATAAAAGACTCCATAAGCGAGCATTGATTGTTGTGGGCCCCAACCCTTGTGTACTTGGGCCCCAATTTCTTTACGTATTTATCTCCCTTCTTCAGCTTCTCACAGGTTTTGAGGGAATTTGGGTTTGTGTCCATCAACATGACCCTGAACGTCCCTTTGTACTTCATGTTGGTGAGATCTTTCCTTTTTCGTGCATATATCCATGTAGTATCTTGTTCACATTCATTGAGGACAATGCATGAAGTAGGTGTGGTGGGTGTTTTACGTGTGTACATAGTCGAGTCTTTTCTTTTGATTTTTGTTTTCTTTTGTGTGCATTGTTAGGGTCAGGTTAGTGTGCCGTATTTAATATCGATATATCTGCTTGCCATGATCCTTGGGTGACTTGTCTTCTTTTGCTTGCCTAATGCTTTAAAATTTTAACATTTCTTTCAAAATCTTCTTGTGCTTGCGAAACAAAATGTTTTTTTTAGGTTTTGCGAGTGTTTAGCATGTGAAAAACCGTTGAGAGGAAAAGTAAAAAGAAAGGTCCCAAAATTGTCTTGAACTTGATGCATTAGGATTTCTAGTACTGGCTTTAGGTCTTATCGAGTCGTTAGGATACACCCTGGTTTTCCCTCGGGGGGCGTGTAATCATAGGGTTTCAGCACTCAAACATTTAAAGAAGTCCACCCTGAACCTAGTGAGTCAAATAAGTCGTGTCGTTTAGTATAAGGAAGTTTGTCGTGGTCAAGGGTCCTTAATCTCTTTTTGTGAAACTAAAGTGTAGGGGTGTTGGTTCCCATGTAGATAAATAAATAAGTGGTGTTCTCTCTTCTCGCACGGCTCCTATCACTCGGGAAAGTAGGTTTGAGGGGCCTTTGTGCCTGGTGCTTTCGAGTCATCTGACTTGGGATGCACCGACCGAACTCTCGTTACACGGGTGGTAGCGATTGCCCTATGTGGAGATTTGGGGAAAGGTGTACGTGATAGTGTAAGTCCTCATGGGCAATGATGCACGAAACCTGACCCTGGGAGATTGAAGCTCCAACCAATGAAAAGAAAAAAAATGAGAAAAGAAACGAAAAGAAAATAAAAATGGTAATGCAAATAAGAACCTTAATGAACATTACACTTTGTATCACTTGAGGATGTTGAGGTTGTCCATGTCTTTCACTTAATTCCTTATTTAACTTGCACGAATGGTTCATTAGGTTAGGTGTGTGGACTGATGATTGACATCATTTCATGCTTATATTTGTATCTTACATCCATTATCTTTCACCTAAACAATGCTATGTTACGAGTTTTTTGTTTAGTTTTCAGGAATAAATAGGTTTGAAGAGATGAAGCATAAAAGGACTCAAAATCTGAGAAAAAGGACTGAACTGTGAGATCTGGGGTCTAAGATGCAAGGGAGAAGGACCTGAATGTAAGACAGAAGAACCTAAGAGCAAAACAGAATACTCCACAACATCATGGGGAGTATTTTAGCAATTCGATTCATTTCGGAGCTCCAACACACCAAGTAGATGCATCAAAGACAAAGAATACCATCCAGGAAAGCCTCCAAGAAAGCCCAGACTAATCCGGATCCTGTAGACCGCCAATTGGCGGTCTGGAACCGCAAATTGGCGGTCCAGGTGGATCCGAATCCGCTTAGCTTTTTCTGGCGCGTGTATTAGAGCGTGTTTATGCTATTTATGGTATTTGTGTAGTCCCACATCGGGGGATTGTCCCGGATTATCTTATTCTCTAGCTATAAATAGAACTCTTCACCTTCCATTCTAATCACTCCATATTTTAAGTGGCTATTCTTCCTACTAGAAGTGAGGCATTGAAGCACACACTAAAGTAGGAGGATGCTACTTGAAATGTGAGTCATTTTATCAATAAAGTTTTGTATTTCTTGCATTGTTTGTTTATGTTTCTTTTATTGTTTGTGCATGTTTTAGTTTAATCGTCTTTTATTTCTAGCTTAGTTTAAATATGCTTTCTTTGCTTAGTTTAATAATTAGTGTAATGTTTAGTGAGTAGTTCCATCCCCTTTGGGGGGTGGAGTAGATGTACATACATGCATTAGAGAATGGGATGAATGCTTTATTTTTGATGTGTTGATAAAACATGAATGTATGCTTGCTTGTTTAGGATAGAATTTATAACTTGATGAGTTTTGCCAAAATGATTAGACACCTCTCATGCTTGTTTAGGTTCTGAAATAAACAACTTGCATATGTAAATGTTAATCAACTAAGTTGGTGAATAGATTGATAGGTTTTGCCATAACATTTAGACACTTCCTATGCTTGATAAACACCGCCTTCGTGTGCTTAAAGAATGTATTCGAAACCCACCTCTTTGCATGTGTGCACTCACTCCACCCCTTAGGGGTTTTCCCATTTCTGTATTCCAGCATTCTTCCTTTGGTCTTAGCTTAGTTATTATTTCATTGTTTGGTTCTTCCATTCGCATTTCCTACTTCTTAGCGTAGTTTAGTGTAGAGTAGCATAATCAATCTTTCTCCCCCAATTTTTTCCACTTGATTTCTGATAAACAAGAGGCTGCTCACCTCCCTGAGGACGACCCGTACTTGCCACCGCTTCATCGCGGCCGTGCACTTGCGGTTTAATTAAAACGTTCAAGTTTTTGGCGCCGTTGCCGGGGAGGTGTCAGTCCAGACTCTTGTTTGGATGATTCGAGTGGATTTAATTTGTGTTTTGTAGTTTTTCTTTGTTTCAGGAGACTTGGAGTCGCCAGGAGTAAAACCTGGAGAAATTTGGAGGCATTCTGGGCACTTCAGACCGCCAATCAGCGGCCTGAGACTGCCAATTGGCGGTCTGGTGAGCTCATTTTACTCTCTTATTTCAGTGGCGTGTTTACATAATTGATGTAGTGATCTCGGACTTGATTTGACATGTTTTGACTTATAGTTTGTTCCCAGATCCATAATCAAACCTCCTTTAAACAACTTTGACCCTAAAACTCAAAGCAAAAGATTAGGCATTCTTTTTGTTTAGGTCATGCATCATGTATGTGACTTAGGCATTTAGATTGTCTTTTATCTTAGCTTTATTTTCTGCTGCTGAGAGCTGGCGTGAGGTACGCACCTTCTACTCTCATTCATGCAATTCGTATGAACATACATTAGTTAGTAGGAAGTGCATTGAAACAAGTGTGTGTTGAGCGTTTGTTTGGAGAGTTGATTGCTAGATTAGGACTCCAAAACGCTACTAAGGTGGGGTTGTCCCATAAAATATAAGGTGGAGGATTTCATCACCCTTTCCTTCTCCCCAAAAACCACACTAATCAAGAGCCTAACTTTAAAATCAAGTAGACATTGGCCTTAAGGAATTCGGACGCATTAGGAGAGTGATCTGGTCCCGACTGTCATGACCTGATCGGCGTTGCCCACTTTGTCGATAGTAGGAGAGACGAGATCTCCGAATCTTGGCTCCCTTTCTGGGCTTTGTGGTCCTCACCGTAGGGAGGTGAGGCGTGTTGAGGCCGTGTGACCTCGCAGTTAGGCATCGTCTAGCTGTAAGGACCTATAGCGACCTTAGGATTGCTTGAGCCTTGTTTGCTTGTGTGCTTCTACCTGTACCCATCCGCCATAGCATAAGGACTTCTTCCCTTTTCTCCTGAGTCATTCTTTCTCTCCTGTGTTCCCTCGTCTTCTCTTCTACGTACATTCTTTGTTTTTTTTAAAAAAAAAAGTTTTGGTGTGTGTGCACCTTTGTGCATGCTTTCGTGGACACGAGACGAGAGTGGTCGTTTGACGAGGAGCGTTGTCAATCCGGCTTCGGTCATCGATTTCTCGACACCTCCCTCCTCTCGTGTCGCACGTAGTTCGGGTCCAATGGCTGCTAATTTCCGTGAGGAGGAGCAGTTGCTGGACCCACCTGCTCCACCAGTGCTTCCACTTGTCGTTCCCATACCTCTTCGTGATCGATGCTACCCGAGCCGTACAGCTCTACCCTCATGCATCATATTACCAGAGGCTAATGGGAACCATTTTGAAGTTAAGCCTCAATTCATTTCCATGCTCCCTCATTTCACTGGGAAAGGTGACCCCTATATCTTTCTCAGGGAATTTGAGGAGGTCTGTGCTATGTTCAAGCTGCAACAACTTAGCACAGACTCCATCCATCTTAGGCTCGTTCCTTTTGCACTAAAGGATGACACCAAGAAGTGGTTGTACAGCAACCAGGCGAATGCCTTTAAGACTTGGGACGAGTTTCAATCTACAATCCTCAAGAAGTACTTTCCAAATCATCGGACTCAAAAATTGAGGAACGAAATCAATTCGTTCTATCAACATGAGACCGAACCATTCCATGCATACTTAGAGAGGTTCAAGGAGCTACTATCCTCATGCCCTCACCATGGCATCGAGTTGTGGCGCCTTTGTCAGATTGTTTACGAAGGTCTTCACATCCCGTCAAGAACGCTCCTTGAGTCCATCTGTCAAGGAGAGTTCTTGGGAAAGGATGAAATGGAGGCATGGGCTTTCCTAGAAGTCCTCGCTGAGAAAACCATGCAATGGGAGAGTGTGAGGGAGCCACCTGCATCATCTAGTATAGGAGCAAGGATCGCGAATGAAAACTCGACTAGATCGGGAGCCGTATTTGTTGTCGATACCACTACGGCCACCGAGGCGCGCATGGCGGCCTTAATGCGCCGTATGGATTCGATTGAGCTCCAAAACCAACAGGGTGCACCTCACATGTCCACATCTAGTCCAGTTCCCTGTCATTCATGTGGTAGGATAGGTCATGCCGAAAGCGAGTGTGTGTCTATTCCTCCTGGGATGGAGCGTGTCAACACCATCTATGACAGAGCTAGGAATGACCCATACTCATCATCTTATAATCCTGGATGGAGGAACCACCCCAATTTTTCATGGAACCAAACTAATGCCAAGGGTGGTCCTTCAAACTCCTCTAGACCACCTTACCAATCACACCAACCTCCCATGCATGCACAATCCTATCAGTCACCCCAAGCGCAAACCACCAATCAATCGGGTTTCCCAAATTCCAACAATATGGAAACCCGATTCAATTCGCTTGAGACCTTGACTCGTGGACTTGAAAACTCAATGAAAATTTTTATGTCAACCACGAGTCAAGTTCTCACTTCAAATCAGCAGACCATCAAATCTCTAGAGCTTCAGATGGGCCAATTGGCTCAGTCTGTACATGAAAGATAGAGAGGGTCTTTTCCTACCCAACATGAGGCTAACCCCCGTGTGTACCAGCAACAACACATGCAAAATGAGAATGTGGTACCTCGGGAGAGGCAAGTGAACCATGTGGAGGAACCTGTTCACCATGTCAATGCCATTGTTACCTTAAGAAATGGAAAACAGGTTGACAATCACATTTCCTTGCCACACCCACCACCATCTATGCAGCCCCTCAGTGGGAAAGGTGGTGAAGAAGAGGCTGAGGGTGAGGGTGAGGGTAATACACCAAGGCTTTCTTCTCAGACACCGCAGAAAACCTACCTGCCAAAAGCTCCCTATCCAAGTAGGTTAACTAAAAAGCAGAGCTACAAAATGGACAAGATATTAGAGGTGTTTAAGCAAGTAAAGGTTAACATCCCCTTGTTGGATGTCATCCAACAAATACCTCAATAAGCCAAAGTGTTGAAAGATCTCTGCACAACCAAGAGGAAGACCAATGTTCCTAAGAAAGCATTCTTGGCTGCAAATATCAGCTCACTTTTGTCCAATCCGACCTACACAAAATACAAGGACCCTGAGTGTCCTACTATTCAGTATACGATAGGGGACACTAGAATGAGCAATTTTTGCTTGATTTAGGATCAGCGGTCAACCTCCTCCCATTCTCTGTTTATCAACAATTGAAATTGGGAGAATTGAAACCAACTAAGATCACCCTCCAATTGGCAGATAGATCCATTCGTATTCCCGTGGGGATTATCGAGGATGTGCTTATCAAAGTTGGAGATTTTATATTTCCAGTCGATTTTGTTGTCCTCGATACCAATCCTGTTGCGAACACCCACTCTCAAATACCTTTGATTTTGGGTAGACCATTTCTGGCCACCTCCAATGCCTTGATTAATTGTAGAAATGGTCTCATGAAGCTCTCATTCGGTAACATGAGTGCCGAGTTTCATGTATTCAACTCTGGTAGGCAACAGGAGCCCATGGATGAACCGTTAAATCTAAATCTCATCCTCCAAGTGGAGAAAGCACCACAAAATCAACGAACACCCCTAACCCCAATGCAACCCGTTGAGAATGTTCGTGGGCCCAGCGAAAACTCATTACCTGTCTTCGCAATGCAACAGAGTGAGTTGGCCTCGAACATGAATGTCCAAAGGGAGTGTTCGTTGCATGATTCAGTTGAGAGTACTAGGGAGAGTGAGACACCTCATCATATGCCTATACCAGAAGGTGTCTCTACCTCATGTCCCATGGCCATTGAGCCGTTTGAGCTTCATATTGACTCCAACAAGGACCCACCTATGACCGAGCTTATGCTTGAGGATCTAAATGACGGTGGGAGGTCCTTGTTGGATGACTTGGGGAGAAGCCCCATTCTTAGTGATGCAAGTCTGCTGCATCCATCGAATGAGCTTGAGGAACTCATTCTGATGCACCCGCCTATTGGTTGGAGGGTTTTGTTCGATGAGCAATTAAACCCTAGTGAGGCAATACAACTTCATTCTTTGTTGCCCACACCCAACCAATATCACGAGGGGTTCGAGCCTTTCAGCTTTGACCTTTCACCCCTCATGACACCTCAGAGTACCAGTGAAGTTTGCCCATCTCGGCAAGTCTCTGGTCCTCAAAACTTGATGTTCTCATTTGATGTTCCTTGACCACACAATTATGAGAATATCTTCATTGATGTATATATCTTGTAAAAAAAACAAAAAAACAAAAAAAGTGTGTAATAAAAGACTCCTTCAGTGAGCATCGATTGTTGTGGGCCCCAACCCTTCTGTACTTGGGCCCAATTTCTTCACGTATTTATCTCCCTTCTTCAGGTTCTCACAGGTTTTGAGGGAATTTGGGTTTGTGTCCATCAACATGACCCTGAACGTCCCTTTGTACTTCATGTTGGTGAGATCTTTCCTTTTTCATGCATATATCCATGTAGTATCTTGTTCACATTCATTGAGGACAATGCATGAAGTTGGTGTGCGGGGTGTTTTACGTGTGTACATAGTCGAGTCTTTTCTTTTGATTTTTTGTTTTCTTTTGTGTGCATTGTTAGGGTCATGTTAGTGTGTGGCATTTAATATCGATATATCTGCTTGCCATGATCCTTGGGTGACTTGTCTTCTTTTGCTTGCCTAGTGCTTTAAAATTTTAACATTTCTTTCAAAATCTTCATGTGTTTGCGAAAGAAAATGTTTTGTAGGTTTTGCGTGTGTTTAGCATGTGCAAAACCGTTGAGAGGCAAAGTAAAAAGAAAGCTCCCAAAATTGTCTTGAACTTGATGCATTAGGATATCTAGTTTACTGGCTTTTGGTCTTATATAGTCGTTAGGATGCACCCCGGTTTTCCCTCGGGGGGTGTGTAATCATAGGGTTTCAGCACTCAAACATTTAAAGAAGTCCACCCTGAACCTTGTGAGTCAAATAATTCGTGTCTGTTAGTATAATGAAGTTTGTCGTAGTCAAGGGCCCTTAATCTCTTTTTGTGAAACTTAAGTGTAGGGGTTTTGGTTCCCATGTAGATAAATGAATATGTGGTGTTCTCTCTTCTCGCACGGCTCCTATCACTCGGGAAAGTAGGTCTGAGGGGCCTTTGTGCCTGGTGCTTTCGAGTCATCTGACTTGGGATGCACCGACCGAACTCCCGTTACACGGGTGGTAGGGATCGCCCTATGTGGAGATTTGGGGGAAGGTGTACGTGATAGTGTAAGTCCTCATAGGCAATGATGCACGAAACCTGACCCTGGGAGAATCAAACACCAACCAATAAAATGCTCTAAAGAAAAAAAAGAAAAAAAAAGAAAAGAAAAATAAAAGAGTCAAATAAGAACCAAAATGGACTTTACACATTGTATCACATTCAGAAGTTAAGGTTGCCCATGTCATTCACTTAAGTCCTTAACTGACTCTCACGACTAACTCATTAGGTTAGGTGTGTGGACCGATTACATATATAGAGTCGACCCGTAGTATTACCGCGTCCCATGATCGACATATGAGTCCAACGAGTCTTGTAGCTAGATTGATTAATGCATCTTGTTCGGATTTTGTGGGTATATCTGCTGAAAACCCTCAGGAGACAACACTCCTCCTTCTTGGCGACAAGGAGGTTTAACGGCTTGTTGCACGTGCTAAGTGCAACCGTGATTCCTACGAAAGTGAGTTAGGATTTCTTGTTTTTCGTATCCTTTTCTCTTTCTTTGTTTTGCTCGGGACTAGCAAAAGTTAGGTGTGGGGGTATTTGATTGACATCATTTCATGCTTATATTTGTATCTTACATCCATTATCTTTCACCTAAACAAAGCTATGTTACGAGTTTTATGTTTAGTTTTCAGGTATAAAAAGCTGGGAAAAAAGACTGAACTGTGAGATCTGGGGACTAAGATGCAAGGGAGAAGGACCTGAATGTAAGACAGAAGGACCTAAGAGCAAAACAGAATACTCCACAACATCATGGGGAGTATTTTAGCAATTCGATTCATTTCGGAGCTCCAACAAACCAAGTAGATGCATCAAAGACAAAGAATACCATCCAGGAAAGCCTCCAAGAAAGCCCAGACTAATCCGGATCCTGTAGACCGCCAATTGGCGGTCTGGAACCGCTAATTGGCGGTCCAGGTGGATCCGAATCCGCTTAGCTTTTTCTGGCACATGTATTAGAGCGTGTTTATGCTATTTATGATATTTGTTTAGTCCCACATCGGGGGATTGTCCCGGATTAGCTTTTTCTCTAGATATAAATAGAACTCTTCACATTCCATTGTAATCACTCCATATTTTAAGTGGCTATTCTTCCTACTAGAAGTGAAGCCTTGAAGCACACACTAAAGTAGGAGGATGCTACTTGAAATGTGAGTCATTTTATCAATAAAGTTTTGTGTTTCTTGCATTGTTTGTTTATGTTTCTTTTATTGTTTGTGCATGTTTTAGTTTAATCGTCTTTTATTTCAAGCTTAGTTTTAATATGCTTTCTTTGCTTAGTTTAATAATTAGTGTAATTTTAGTGAGTAGTTCCATCCCCTTTGGGGGTGGAGTAGATGTACATACATGCATTAGAGAATGTGATGAATGCTTTATTTTTGATGTGTTGATAAAACATGAATGTATGCTTGCTTGTTTAGGATAGAATTTATAACTTGATGAGTTTTGCCAAAATGATTAGACACCTCTCATGCTTGTTTAGGTTCTGAAATAAACAACTTGCATATGTAAATGTTAATCAACTAAGTTGGTGAATAGATTGATAGGTTTTGACATAACATTTAGACACTTCCTATGCTTGATAAACACCACCTTCGTGTGCTTAAAGAATGTATTCTACACCCACCTCTTTGCATGTGTGCACTCACTCCACCCCTTAGGGGTTTTCCCATTTCTGTATTCCAGCATTCTTCCTTTGTTCTTCGCTTAGTTATTATTTCATTGTTTGGTTCTTCCTTTCGTATTTCCTACTTCTTAGCATATTTAAACTAAGGTAGAAATAAAAGACGATTAAACTAAAACATGCACAAACAATAAACGAAGCATAAACAAACAATGAAAGAAACACAAAACTTTATTGATAAAATGACTCACATTTCAAGTAGCATCCTCCTACTTTAGTGTGTGCTTCAAGGCCTCGCTTCTAGTAGGAAGAATAGCCACTTAAAATATGGAGTGATTACAATAGGAGGTGAAGAGTTCTATTTATAGGCATGGAAAAAGCTAATCCGGGACAACCCTGCGATGTGGGACTAAACAGATACCACACATAGCCTAAACATCCTCTAATACATGTGCTGGGGAAATTTGAGCGCATTTGGGCCAAAAGGGACCGCCAATTAGCGGTCTTGGACCGCTAATTAGCGGTCTACAGTGTCCGGATCGCTCTGGAATTTCTTGTGGGCTTTTCTGGAAGGCTTTGTTGGTATTTGATGCATCTATTTTGCATGTTGGAGCTCCGACCCGAATAGAATTGCCAAAATACTCCCCATGATGGTGAGGAGTATTCTGTTTTGCTCTTAGGTCCTTCGGTCTTGCATTCAGATCCTTCTTCCTTGCATCTTGGTCCCCAGATCTCACAATTCAGTCCTTTTTCCCAGCTTTTGGGTCCTTTTATGCTTCATCTCTTCAAACCTATTTATTCCTGAAAACTAAACATAAAACTCGTAACATTGCATTGTTTAGGTGAAAGATAATGGATATAGGATACGAATATAAGCATGAAATGATGTCAATCATTAACATTCACATACACAAGTTGGTTATTTCAGAACCTAAACAAGCATGAGAGGTGTCTAATATTTGTGGCAAAACTCATCAAGTTACAAGTACAATCCTAAACAAGCAAGCATACATTTATGTTTATCAACACATTTCATACAAAGCATTCATTTCCATTCTCTTTTGCATGTATAAAACATCAACTCCACCCCCCAAAGGGGATGAAACTACTCACTACCCATCACACTAATTATTATCCTAAGAAAGTAAAACATATTAAATAAGTTACTAAGATTAATGAAATTAAACTAAGTATGCAAGCAACATGAAACAAGCAACATAAGAAAGAAACTTTTATTAAATTCAGACTTACAATACAAGTAGCATCTTCTTACTTTAGTATTTGCTCCAAGGCTTCACTTCAAGTAGGAAGAATAGCCACCAATTATGTAGTAGATTACAAGGGGAGGTGATGAGTTCTATTTATAGTCTTTGAAAAAGGTAATCAGGAACAATCCCCCGATGTGAGACTAATACAACACCAAAAATAGATATAATCATCCCTAATACATGATCTGCCTGAAGCGTGTTGGGTCCAGAGCCAACCCGACCACCAATCAATGGTCCCTGACCGCCAATTGGCGATCTACAGAGTCCAGATCCCCTCTGGATTTTGGTTAGGGTTTTTTGGGTTGTCTTCATGTTTGATGCACCCAAGGAAGTTGTTGGAGTTTAGGCCCAACCCGAATTACCAAAATACTCCTCATGATGGTGTGGAGTATTTTCATTTGCTCATTGGTCATTGGATCTTACATTCATGTCCTTCTCCCTTGCATCTCAGTCTCCAAGTCTCACAACTCAGTCCTTTTTCCTGCTTTTAGGTCCTTTTATGCTTCTTCTCCGCAAACCTATTTATTCCTGAAACTTAAATATAAAACTCATTACGTAGCATTGTTTAGGTTCAAGATAATGGATATAAGACACAAATAAATGCCTGAAATGATGTCAATCAAAAATCAACTCAGACACACACTAGGTTCCCTATAGAAGTCACACACAATATTTCACATCAATTAGACTTCAATAGATCACCCAAACTTAGACCGGAAAACACTAAAACTAAACCAGAACTGTCTGCCCACATTTGGTGACTGACCCAAGCCTTTCGGTCGACAGAGTGATCAATTATCCCACAGTGTTTTAGACTACCCACTTTCGATCGACTGTTCATACCTTTTCGGTCAACCGAATCAACATAGTTTCTGACCGTTAGGGTTGTCGTATTATACCAACGGTCGTATTCGAATTATTCACAAATACCCCAAAATACAAATTGCATATCTGTTAACCGTGGACCATTTTTGGTCGACCGAACTTAATTGTCTCCAAATTGTGCAACTGCTTGGAAGTTTCCGGTCAACCGAAGACTTTGGATTAGTCGACTGAACTTGATCATGTTCGTCAACCCCGTAGAGCCTGTTAATTTTTGGTCGACCAAACCTTATTCGGTGTTCAACCGTTAACTTAAGTGTACCTAAGTTATAGCCAAAATTGACCAACCGGTCGACCGGCTAGCCCGATTCGGTCGACGGCTTTTGCTCTAAAATGTGACCTGCACTTCACTATTTTGTGTTTCTTACACAAACTCTTACCAAACTTGTCCCAACGGCTATAAAACCTTAGGATCTTATAAATAGAGTTGTCCAACACTATTTTACACAACTCTCCCACTCTATATTGACCACTAAATCTCCACACACACAAAAGCTCAAACCTTCCACACTTAGTAATCAATTTCATATCCTACTCAAGTGTGCTCAAGTTTAGAGAGTGTTGTCCCACTCATCCCTTTGTCAAAGAAAACAAGGATTTTGGTGAAAGCCCAAAGTGTTCCCTCTCGGATTGTGAGAGGAAGAAAGTCAAGCAAGCGAGGGTGTTCGCGGTGCTTGTGTTGTAGAGGCGTTCTCTCCTGATCCGGAGCGGGGAGTGGTTAGTAAAGTCGTGAGCGGAGCTCGGTGATCCGAGCGGAGCTTACAAGAGAGGACTATGAACCAGGTGGGGTGCCGAATCTCTTTAAAATCCCCCATCTCCATTGTGGTTTCCCTTTTTTCTTCTTTACTTGCTTGTTTGTTTTTAATTCCGTTGTGCATTCATTGTTTTCTTAAACAAGTAGGTAATTAGCTTAAAAGTTATTAGAACTAAGCCGGATTCACGATCCTACATTAGGGACCTACTGCTCCACCACCAAAGGTAGGTCCTTGACGGGCACAACATTAAGATTATGTAGCTTAAGGATTATGAGACAAAAAGAGAAGGCACAATCCTGTGCCAACTCAAAATCAAATTGGTCTATGTTATTCTCAATTTGGATTGAATCCCCCACCAAGTGGTCGTGAATTGAAACCCCAAGACCCTCAGATTGACTAGGAATTTTACTTTGAAAGATTGTACTTTGAATTTATGGTTGTGGTGGTAGTTTGATATCTAAAGATGAATACAAATGTTTACAAGAAAGGACATCCTCCTTATGTTCACTTAATTGTTGTGCCAACTAACTCACTTGCATTTCCAAAGTTTGCAAGGAATCCATGTTGGCCTTCATCAGATTTTGAGTGGTTTAGATGAATGTTTGGAGGGTTTGTTCTAAAGAATCAAGTATGAGGTCAATTGTGAGGCTCAAGTCAGAATTTTAGAAATTTTTGGGTTGGGTGTTCATGGGCTGAGTATGAGTCCAGTTATTGATAGTTAGGTGTTTGTAGAGATCTAGGTATTTGGGAGGAACTTGGGTGGGCATGATGTACAACTTAGGATTTCTAAGGTTTCCCTATGGATATGACCTCTATAGGTTATACGTGAATGCGTAATGAGTAATTTGGGAAAAACAGCATCGTATTCGAATTCGGAAGGAACATATGAAAATTCCTCAAACACATGACCATGTAAACCAGTTTGGTCATCTAACTCTAGAAGCACGAAACAGGCCAAAGTTTCTTGTAATGACTCGATTTTTTAAAACATATAATCCAACACAATTAGATGACGGTCTAGTAGTCGATGCCTCTCCCATATAACAACAATCTAAAGCCTACTCATGAGCTACACAATTAAAATTATCCCAACCCACTTAGGTGTTTGTCAGAGGCACCCCAAGATGCATGTGTTGGGTATACTGGGAAGATTTGTCTTGGTCCCAACAATGAAATTAATTGTCACTCATGTACACTCTCAAAATAACACTCTCAAATCAACTTCTCACCACCACGATACCAAGCTCACATAAACGCTCTCGAGTTGACCTAAAACACTAAGAGAAAAGGTGTAAAGGGAGGTAATTTAACTTAGCATAAGACGAGAGGAAGTAAAAATCAGGAGTGAAGGGAAAAATCCCTAATACTGTCGTGGGAAGTCCGAGGAAAGAAGCTGAAACTAGTAAACACGACCCAAACAAGCTTACGTTGTCTATAGGTCCTTAGACTAGACCACACCTAACTTTGACTCCTCCTACTCCCCTAAATATGTTCCTGAAAGAAGTGCTCCGCTCAAATGCCTCACCTCCCTCGGCTGAAGTTCAAAAAGCCGAATGAGAAAGTAAAGACCTGAAAGTCTCGACAACCGCAAAGCAACTAAACAAACAACGACGTTCAAGTCATGACATCGAAAATGGACTTGTCTCCTAATTGCACCTGATACCTAGTGGCCACTGTCTACTTGATTTAAGAATTAAGGTTTTTTAGTGTGGTTCTTGGGGCTAAGGAAAGGGTGCTGAAATCCCTTACCTTGTCTTATAAAGGATGCCCCCCCCAAGGGCATTTTAGATCCTAAGTTTAGCAATTAACTCACCAAACAAACGCTCACCTCACACTTGTCCTGATGCACCTTACTAACTATTGCATGTTATAACCATGCATGTAGAGGAGAAAGATGCACGTACCTCTCATCAGAAATTGACAATAGAAATATACAACAGAAATGTACAACAAAGAAAAGACAAATGCGTGCAAAGTATACAAATGATGCATGACCTAAATGACAATCAATCTTATCTTTTGCTTTGACTTTTAGAGGCCAACTTGTCTTAAAAATGGATCATGCATGCTTAATGGGTTCTGACATGAACATGGAGCATGTATTGAGTGAACACGAAATGAAATAGTAACAAAGCATGATAGGAAACCACTACTGAAAAATAGAGCACATAAGACACACTCAATCCGCCACTAATGGATTGAAATCCGTTATGGGCTTATCAACAATGGCTTCTAGTGTCACAACTCATCTGACATGCTCCCCTATTTACATGTGTTCCCTGCTCACTATAACCCCCTACGTATAATTCCAAAAAAAAACCCATCAAAAGAATAAGAAAAGAAAAAACCGTCAAAATGGAAAATGCGACAAAATCGACAACTTGCTCCTCAACCGTGGCACTAGAAACTTGATCAATTGTGAAGCTTAAAACCGCGAGTACACGACCATGTTGAAGTGATGGCAAGTACGGATCATGTCCGTGAGGAGCTAGAGCGAGTCGTTGTCAACCATACTCAAGTGGGAAAAGAAAATGAAGAGTGACTGAGTGTGTTGAAACTAACTATGTTACACTAATCGACAAACAAAACCTAATATGACTAGTATCGTAAGAGGTGGAGAATGCATGCAAAAGTGTCGATATGTAACACGTGTGTGTACGATTAAGCGCTAATGATATAAATTACATCAAAACCTATAATGACCACAATGTTAAGTGTATCTCTACTTGGATTAAGATTTATCATCATCATTAAAACATACAAAATAGTAGTCAAGATAGGGACAAAGATAACGACGTACTTACATGTCAATCTTATATTTTTACCAACTCAAATCTTATCATCACCTCATCATTCCCCATTAAGTAGACCCACTAACCAAAGCATGCGCTAAGTATCCATTAGGATGGTTGACAAATCAAAGTCAATAGTAGAAACCCATCAAAATGACTATGAAAATCATATAAAGCTCTATGATTAAGATTAAACACACATACAAATCAACTACATCCACACTTCACATCATCCTCCATCCCCTAATGAGGATGGATTACTCCTGAATTATGTAAACAAGAAAAAAACATAAAACACATAAACAAGTAAAGAAATCTAAATCTAAGGAAGACAATCGAATAAAAAATACATTAAATGAAAAACAAGAACATAAAGAACATGAAATCAAAATTTGATTAATGTAGAAAGGTTACAATGGCTTCCTCTCCACCCCTTAGTTACACTACTAAACATGAAATAAAACCTAGTTTAATGGGGAAAGATAAGAGAGGAGAAATGGAATGTTTATAAGTTTATTTAAAGAAATTTAGAAGGTTTGGATTAATCTGGACGACATCTGAAGGCTAAAACCCCAATAAGATGTAGGATCGTTATGGTCCGAATTAATATAATCACCTTCCCAATTCTCTACTTAATTCCATCAAAAGTGCAACGTAAATAAATAATAAAAGCAAATAGGGAATAGAACAAGCAAACCACAAATGCGACTCGGCGATTTTATAGAGGTTCGGCACCCACACCCGGTCCTACTTCCTCTCTTGCGAGCTCCGCTCGATCCACCGAGCTCCGCTCACGTCTTCACTATCCACTCCTCATTCCGAGCCGGGAGAGAACGTCTTTACAAAGCAAGCTTCACGAACACCCTCGTGATGTTGGTTTCCTCCTCTCACAATCCGAGAGCGATGTTTGAGGCTTTCACCAAAACCTTTACAATTTGACAGCAATTGATGAGTGCATCAAACACTCTCTAGCTTGAGCACACTTTGAGTATGATTGGGGATTGATCATTAAAGGCCAAAGTTTTATCTCTTGAGTGTAGGGTTGGGGAATTTAGGAGAAGAGGATTTCTCTCTAATGTATGTATGAGTTTGGTGTGGGAGAGTTGTGTAAATAAGGTGTGTAAACCTCTATTTATATGCTCCTAAAGTTTTATAGCCGTTGGGAAAGATTTGGTTGATGTTTGTGCAAGATACACAAAATAGAAATCTAAGTTCAGCAAATTTGTCCTACACCGGTCAACCGACACGGGATAAATGGTCGACCTTTTCCATAAGAATAAGAAAACGTTCGAACCAACAAGAGACACGGTCGAACCAAATGGCTACAACTTAAGTTAACGGTCGAACTAAATCTAGGGGTGGTCAACCGTTAAGAGGGTTTTGGCCAGGTCAAATGTCAATCGGTCAAACACAATATGAAGGTTCGCTCGACCGAAAATAACAGACACTTTTGGTGCACAGAGATGACTACATCTGGTTGATCGTCATCCAGGCATCGTTGCACCGGTGGCCAAAAGTATTTTAGGAGTTATATGAAAATACGAATACGACCATTGTATAAAAAACAAGTATAACGGTCGTCAAAAAATTACAGGTTAACCGGTCGACCGAAAGGTCAAAAGAGGTTGACCGGTTGGACTGGGTAAACACACTATGGGTTAAACGTTTAACTGGTACAAACGATCAAATGGAAAACTGGTTTCAGTCGACCATTTCACACAAACAGTTTAAGGTTTAGATGTGTGATTTTGGACCTAAGTTTTGGTGATCTATTGAAGTCCAATTGATGTGAAATTTGGTGTGAGACTTCTACAAGGAACCTAGTGTGTATGTGAATAGGTTTTAACTTTTGTATGCTTAAGTTCACATAAATTCCTAAGACTCAATTAAAGACAAAATTACATGTCTTGACTTCATTCCATTCTTCCTTCAATCTTGATCATCTATAGATGTTAGGATGCACTATACAATGTATATTCCATGCCTAATGTGTGCTACACTACATTGGATTGTGATTAAGAATAGGTTTGTTAAATCATCAAAACACAGATTAAGGCCAAAGAGTCAATATAATAGTGCTCCAGAGTGCTTTTACCCGTATACATGACTCACTGGCAAAGTTTCAAGGTTAGTGGACCCTAACCATCCACCACCAACAGTTGGAAATCCACCATTGGAGGATATGGTTGATTGGATCCACCTAAAATTGGAGAAGCGGGTTAAGTTACATTTGCAGCACATAGGGTGCACCCTGGTCCATTAGGTTGGGCTGCTTTTGTCTTAATTATAGAATTATTCCACATGTTTTTAAGATTAAGGACTTTTTACAACCTGAATGTTTTCTTTCTGGTTAGGTCCCTTTGTGTTTTTCAAATATGACCTTGACTGGCAAATAGGTCCTCGGGCATTACAAATAAGTCCATAATGTTTTCAAATCAGTTTATTCTTCTTGCATTTGAATCATTGTTGCTTCTTTTCTCTTCTTTATTGCCTAAAACACTAAATACATGCAACACAAGGCCGAGGAGCACAAAAATAAGGCAAAATAAAGAATATATAACATTAATTCATTGTATGATATGCTACTGATCCAGTGGATATATCATGGTGAGGATACGAACATAGCTAGCTCAATTAACGTCATTGTAGGTTTAGGAGTATGTTGATTGGTTTGTTGCAACATGTTTGAAATCAAGTGCAAATGGTAAAATGTACAAGTGGTAGTTATTGTTTAATATCCATGTGTTGGGTGGGATGCCCATCTGATTTACTCACAAATGGGCTCTCTGGCAAAATATGGAACACCATGAGTATAACCCGACCATCCAACCAATTAAGCTTGTAGTGGGAACTTCTACAAAGTATAAAACAAACAAGTCATGCAAGCACAAAATTGCAAAATGGTTGGACGGACTTACAAAATTGCAAAATGTCTGGCAGACCAGCAATGGTCAATTCTGGACGACAACACCTTCCGTCATAAAGTGTACGCATCCATCCACCTGGACCTCCACCAAACCTGAATATCATCTCCACCTGGTTTCATATACCCTTTTGGTGTACCTAACGCTTCATCCATGGTCTTCATGAGATATAAATCTTGTCTCATTGTCCCCTAATGCCCATTTGCTTGTATATGCAATCACCATACTTACCAAGCTATTGACAAATGAGACAACTGTGCAGATCATAGCATAAAACTGACGGATCCTTCTGCATGTACATATGGAACTCAATCCATATTTCCTTTCCTTTGTGTTGTGGTGCCACACTTCATATTCCCGAAGTGCACATTCAATGGTGTAGTGATAATGCTTGGCTTTTTTCGATGAAACTTATCTTCTTCCACTACCCCCACTGTGAGCTTAATCTCCTCCACCGGAGTTGATCCTTTCTTCTTGTGATATATCCATCTGCACCCGATAGATTCAAACCAACTTGGATATGTCCATCCCATATCACGTACCAATGCAATCCGAGAGACTCCTGTATCTCTCCAAGCTATCACCAAAACCCACTTGTGTTCTTCATCTTTTCCCTGGACTTTTGTGAAAGGATCTCCATAGTCCACAACAGGTGACAAAGGCCACAATTCTTTCTTCATCACCGTGCCTTTTAGGTACTTAATGGTCCTTCTTGCCCTCCATGGGCAATGCTATGGTGCTCATGTCGTTCACTAACACCTCACGAGCTTTACTTTTGATCAACACATTCTTGGTTCTTCTTTTGAATAAGTAGTCACCATTTCATTCAACCACTCTTTGTCACTTCCCATGTGTCTATGTCATTGTTGTTGTGGCACGAAGCAAACTTTCTACATAGAATGCCACCATGAGAAGTCATCCACACATGTGACAAAAGGCTTTTGCTCTACCTTTCAATTTAACTGGAGTCAGTCCACATACGCCCAAGCTGGCGCAATTCTGCCACTACATTACTCTTGTGGATCTTCAGAAGTAAACTTGTGTCAATCCCCGAAGACACAATTATCACAAGATTTCAACTTGCGATTTATTACACATCTTAACTGACCCTGCTTGTGAAGCTCACACATAAGCATGTCTAGTTTATATGCCCCAAGGGTATGCAACTACACTTGTTCGATTCATGCAACTATACTTGTTGCACCCCTTTCTCTTGCTCGACGTACCCCCATTTTCGTTGTTTCTTGTCTTGCCCCATGTTCGTTTGTGCCACCCTCACATTGCTAGATTTGCTATCTGAGAGCTCAGACCTTGCATAACATGAAGCTGACAAGTGAGTTCATCACATGCAAGCTTCTCCACAACCATGAGACTAGTGAACACCACCTTGAACAACAATCAAAACTTTGAGCTCTACAACCAAAGACCCTTAATTATGAGTAGTCAACCTCTCCAGCTTTCCACAAGTCTTGTGGTACTTTCAAATCCATATCATCCGAAGGTGAGAGATTTACTGACAAATCTCTCCAGCTTTCCAAATTCAAAGCTTCCGCCCAAAAAGCTTTTGACAAGCCAACATTCAACTTAGTCAAGTGCCTTTTAATTTTATTCAACTCAGTCAAGCTAGTAGATTTGCCAAAATTGATGTGTAGAAGTCAAGATAAACCAAGAAAGTGTAGAGCAAAGAAATTCAAAGACAACAACGAAAACAAATTGACTTTTGGACGAGAATCAAGCCCGGAAGGTGTTGTTGTCCAAAATTGACCACTGCTGGTCTGCCCGACACGGTCGACCATTTTGTAATTCCGTCTGACCGTTTTGGTGCATATTTTGAATCTAAAGTTTGGCACACATTTTTGTTTGACCGTTCGGGATGAACGATCGACCATTTTTGGGTTGCCTACGATCTGATTTTGAGTCTCTCTTGAGCCTTGTTTTGTATTATCTTTTGGGAATTTGGTTAGTTGATTATAGACCAACCTGAAGGGCTAACTTGAGCCAATTTTATGTTCCAAGATGGAGTGCTTTCAGCCACATTGAATTGGGTTTGGGGACTTGTATAAAAGGAAATTTATAACCCTTTGTTCATTAGTGAAGTGGATGAGACTTCATCTCTGAGAGAGAAAAGGGGACAGCCACGTGGGGTTTGGCTTGAATCTTGGCCACCACTAATGTTGGTCTTGGGTAGGTTCAACCAGCAAATAGGAGTGTTTGGTGCGATAGATTCTTGGTGATTGATGAAGAAATCCTAGAGTTGGAGAGACTTTTGTGAGTGATGTGAAGAACACATTGTATGCTTCTTGTAACCCTTTTGAGTGGCTCCCAGTTTTGAGGGAAGATAGTGGAAGGAGACCCAATGAGACCCCCTGAGGATGTAGGTACACCGAACCTTTTTAAATCTGTGTTATGTGTTTTCCATATGGATGGTTTGTGGTTTGTTCATGTGCTACATATTTTATGTTCTCTTGTGATGATTGTGTGCTTGGACAACTTGTTTAATGTATGCTTTGTCAAAGTTTCCGTTGCAATTTTGGTTTGTTGGTCGGTGTGTTCGATGTTTGCCGAAGAGTCCATTTGTGGGTAAATCGGATGGGCTTTCCTCCCAACAACTGGTATCAAAGTTTTGATTTAGGTTTTTGGTTGGATTCTTGTCGGTGCGAGATCGAGGAGTCGACGTAGAAATTTCCATTAGGCAAAGGGTTCAAGCAATGTTAGCTTGGACAGTGGGTGTGTGAGTACCAATGACGGGTTTTGCAAGATGTTGAGGTCCGGACACGATAAAATTAGTTAACTTCGAATGTGAGAGCAATGAGTTTGTTGGCATCTAATTTGAGGTGTCGGGTTTGAAATACATAGATTGGATCATACCTAGGGGATTATCAAATCCATTCTACAAATCGGAAGTCGGGTTGCATGTGGAATTACTTCAGAATCACCTCCAAGTGTTCACCAAACTCTAAACAAGATTACAAGGATCGAAGCTAGCCAATCAATCTCTAATACGAGGTTAGAATCTAGCTAATAATCTTTTCTATGCTCCAAAGAAATTAATCTCCAGTACATAATTAAAACTAAAAGAATTTCGGATGAAATGATGGAGTAAATATGTACGAGACGAATTTTTGCATTTATATAGTCAAGGAAGGAAGGAGTGACCTATTTATAGGGTTTCCTCTAACCCACATCATGTGCAATAACTTATACATGATCCCTTGTTAATCTCTCCACTAAATCACATCATGTACAAATCACTTTGCACATGATCTCTTGTTTATTTTGTCACATAATCATCCTATAACTACTTTTGACAAAACTGGATTAAGTCCAACCATTAATCAACAAACAATCTCTTATTACTATATGCAAAAACGTGGGCAAACAGTTGTACCATTTTTCACTGTTTTTGATTTTACCAAATTTTGGATTAATATCCAACAAAATTTGGACTTTGGGGTTTTACCAAATTCAATTATAATGTTGAGGATGACATTATATCATGTAATATATTATCATATAAAATGTAAAAAATTATGCCCCATAATATATACATCTCAAACGAATTTATTTGTTATTCTAACCATACCGTTATTACGACATATTCATTTTATTATTTTACCACATGTATATTATTTCATAACACATAAAACTCGATACATCATATAAAATATAAAATCATATTTCTTGTTTCCCAGTTTGTGGTGACTTATTGGAGGATCTAAGTTATGTTGGTAATAATAGAAAATATTTTATATCATAAACTATAAACGGTATCTAGCTATACATTATAGTTATCTAAATAACAAATATATTTTTGCTCACTAAACTAGACACGATCCACTTAGTGATATAAGTAATATCACTTGTGTCTATCCCTTGCCTCATGATATTACGAATATTATACAAAGTAGAAATGTGTAAATTATAAATATGTAACTATACATAAGTTACATTGTGCACATTATAACTTTGTTTTATCAAGGAGCTTAGCAATATCATCAGTCAAGTTAAGATGGACAATGCTAATCTTTTGACATATTATTTTTTCTAGCACAAGTCATGTATAATCAACTAATATATTTATCATTATGCTCACTGATAACTTTTGATAATAATCAAACTATATACTTCTCGTGTGAAAAGATATATGTCTCATATCATATGATTCAAAGACACAATGAAACATTAATGACACAAACATAATTTCATAATGTTTCATTTCATAGGTCAATTCAATATATGAAAGAAACATTTTCTATTTCATATAATCATGTTGTTAAAATATTTGTAGAGTTACAATATCTTTTAATCAATATGACAATCTTATCTCGGTAATTAATGTCTCATGTTAATCACCATGATTGTGATTTACGTTTTGATTTACGTAAATCATTATCTTTTAAAACTCTACAGTTAAAGACTAAGAGTCTCTTCTTTAACACTTATAAAAGACGAATACATTGATCAATGAACAAAATATTTATATATTCAATTCATAGTAAAAGACAAATAAAAGTAAACTTATAGAACACATTCATTTTACCAACATCATGGTTGTCACTACCGTGTGATTGATGTTTTGCGTTGATTTTCAGTATATAGTTGTTTACAAGCAAGATATCGTGTTGTACAGAGGAAGTCGAGCCTATCTCGTTCTTACATATTTACATTGATGGTGGATTCCCATTGAGATAAAAAATTCAACCCCGAACTAGGTAAAACATCTCCCAACATGATTTTTTCGAATCTCGCTTGAAATTTGGACATAAAAAGAAAATTCTTGAGATTTTAAAAGATCACAGATATCGTACCTAGTGAGGATGGAGAAGATTATCTAATAATATTCGATGGGTGTGTTGATCTTGTTTCTATTGGTGGATTTGAGTGATGTTGCCAATCTTATTTTCAAATTTCGTATTCGAGCTACTTATTTTTGCATATTTTCATGTTCAATTCGTCAAGAGATTTAAAAATTATGATGTAATTTGTTTGTTACTTTCCAAATGTAGTTTTAATATTTTGTTATTGAAATTTTTATATAAAATATATAGTTGTTAAAGTTACTTGAGATAGGAGGTATGTTGTTGGCATGAAAGATCAAACGTTCTCGAAACTCTGGATGATCAAGAGTCAACCAAAGTAGTTTCATTGAAAGAAAAAAATCATATTTGTAACTTGTAAATTTGAAATTCGATCCATATATGTATCTATAAAAAAGAATTTATAATCCATTGAATCATATGCCATGTCGTTTTGAGCTTCTTCCCTTTTATTTCTGTTTGAAATCCTGGATGTTTGAATTTTAATTTTGATTTTCTCCAAGTAGGTAACCATGGAATTCAAACATGCGTCCGTATTATCTCCAAGTAGGTAACCTACCACCACGTTACCAATTAAAACTGATATATTATGAGATATATAATATATAATAGATGTGTTTATATCCGTGTACTTTCGGGTACCCGACCAGTTAAACACGAACACGACACGAAAAAAAATTTGTGTACCATCTACACCACACGATAAGAAACATGAAATCGGAAAACCCAAACACGATTTTTTTGTGTCGTGTTATAGTATTTCGTGTCAAATTGTCAGGTCTAATAATAGATATTCATAATATTATATTTTAACTTAATATATTTTTGTTCTTAAATTATAGTCAAGCATTTAATTAATTTTTTTACGGATTCCTGTAAAATATGCACAAACAACAACCGAATATTGATTAAAAAGAAACTAGATTATGCTTGATTTCTTTTCCGTTGGTTTCCTTGGAAAACGGAACACATGTTTTGACTTTTGTGGCTTTAGAAATGCACAATAGATCCTTCTTCGTCGAGATTTAATTCAACAACAGTAATCAAAGGAACATGTCCCCGCAATTCTATTATATGATAGCTTTTGTTTTGAACTGGATCCGAACTGCACCACGATTTCGAACAATAATAATTTGATTGCAGAACAAGCATGTATAACAAAATGTTTCCTTTCTGAATTGCAACTATTTATCACTCCTATGTATCTAATAGCATAGACACTGCTTCAATTTATTTATTACCCACCGTACACTCACAAAAACGAACATATAGCATACATCTAAGGTGGAAATTTTATTGGATTTTCTTTGTAGTTGTTTTGTTGGATTAGCATTGTCTTCTGCAGTAGCAACGCCAGCCAGGAGGAAGGGGCGTCCAACGAAATCTGCAGTTTCCCTTGTATGGATAACCTTCGGCTACACACTCATTCTCGCACTTTTCATATGGGAAGCATTCTACTTGTTTCTTCGCTAATATCCAACACTTCGGTTCACCATCTGCTGAGGGGAAAATACAAAATGTTAAGCCATGGAACTTGTTGTGATTGGTTCGTATGAAGTAAAGGAACATTTAGAATTTAAGTATTAGAAAAAAAGTTTGTAAAACTTTAGTTTTAAAAAATTCAGTTCGGGTGATTTGTACAATATGTATTCGATGATAAAGTGTAGAAAAAACTTTCTTTTTTGCGACATAAATAAAATGGTCATATTTTGGGTAAAAATACAAGGAATTGGATTTTATTTGATTTTGGAGTACAAGTTGGGGAACTCATTGCATCCACAACTAAATTCCTCAACGACCTTGACGTTTTCCTGCAAAAAAAATCACACCCCCAACTTAAAGCCCAATCTCAGAATATTTTCAATTTTCCAACAAATCGATCTCCCGGGGAAGGTCAATCGAAAAATTTTCCTTACAATTTTCGAAGGAACTAATCACACCTGTAAGCTTAAAATCTTCAAGCAAGTAATTAAACTCTTTAAAGGAGTATACTGGATTGATCAATGCGGTACGATTTTTAGAATAATAGGTAGCTTGATGGATGTATATATATTCAAAATTGACGTTACTAAACTACAAGTTGATGGATGTATATATAATAGTGAAACATTGAACATGAGCCTTCCAACACAAAACCATTTAGCATTTCTAAACAAATAGAAGGTAGCTTATGTGATCATTCTTTTGAAACAACACATCATTTTGTAATTCTTTAAGAACAATTTTACAGGGTAGACTACATTCTGTCAAGACTGGACACTTCACCTTTTGTTGCCGCTAACACCAAAGCTGACATAAGAAAGAAACAGAAGAGGATGATTTGAGCAGTTGTTCTTTTCATTGTGAAACGCAACACAAACCTTCAAAGTGCACAGGCCTATATATAGATTTCATGATAGGTGAGTTTTTTTTGGCCAAATATAAGAAAACGTGTATAGTAATTAAATGCGTATAAATGTCCATTACGTTAATATCAAGGTTTAAGTGAGATGATAAGATCAAGTAAAGTGATAAGATCAAATTTCTTTTGTTCCTAAGAGAGGGCGTGAGGAAAGGAAAATTTATTGATCTAGATCCTCTCAAACTGGGAGAAATTTTGAACGGTCAAATTCTATCGATCTCAATCATCCAATTTTATTAATTTCAAATCTGTGGTAGATGTTTCATCTCTAGTTAATGGCAAATTTGCATTGATGTTGGCAAGTGTTTGGGAGGTAATATGTAATTTAACACTTACTAATTGAGGTTTACATTGTGTTTAAAACAAAGTAAAGGATAAGCATGCAATTTTATTTTTAGAAAAAAGATGTGTTTTCTGATTTGTTTTTAGAAAACAAACCAGAAAACACATCTTTTTCCTCTGGTACAACAAATTAACTTATATTCAAACATATTTTATTATTATTTTAAAATAGTACGTTTTGCACCATTCGTGGCCTTGCTGCAAGAGATTGTTATTGAAGCTAAAAATGAAAGAGCGCCTGGACCTAATGGGTTAAATGAAAAGTTTCTTGACCATTGGAAAGCAGTGCTGGCGAATGTAGCATACAACTAACAACATGACTATGAAAGTGTATATCCAAACTTTTTGGGAAAAAAGTAACATTAAAATATGTCAATTAGTTTTCATACATAAATTATAATAGAATAATATTTAGTACATTTAGATATCAATGTAAATTTTAAGAATACGATCATGTTTTGGTGTAATATTTAGTTATGTTATAAGTAGAAATGTCATCTACAAACAACATTATAGAACCTTTTTGGAATTGAAGAATTTTTTCGACTCACTCCTATACCAGTTCGCTACTCCAAAACCCACATACAAAGCCTAAGATATTCGACAAAACCCACGATAACCAACCACTACGACTTTTGGGTTTCCAAATTATGATTATGTGCCTCCTTCTTGAAATAAAGCAAGATAAAAAGGTTGGAGGACTTACCTATTATGGATCCCAATCAACGTAAATCACCTTGATCATAGGACTCGATCATGGAAAGCCTAGTGGCTCTAAGATTACTGTATAAATAAGTATGTAAAACGCTAAATAAACATCTTTTTTACGGTTCAAATCCGGCCTCGAAAGCACCCATGAGCTCATCAAATGTCGGAAAGCTAGGCGGTTGTGACATCCGTCGCCTTCCAATCCTAGCAATGGCAGACGGCGGTGGAAAATCTCAATGTCTCACCACACAACCCCTCAATGGGTCACCCTTTCTCTCCTAGGCGTGTGTCATCTCTTCGTCCCTCAGTGGAAAAGAGAAGCTAGGCCTGTAGGATTTCGTGTCCCTATGTATGTATGTATTTTAAAAAAAATGTTTTTAGCAATTTCATGTACATTGTTTTGTATTTATTCTAATATCATATAAATTACATATATATATCAAAACAAATACAAGAGAATCATACCCAAAGGTTCTGTAAAACCTTTATGAAGATCCGGAGTTGTGCTGCTCGTCAAATCACCTGCTGATTCGTCTCCAAGTGTTCACCAAAATCTAAACAATATTAGAGAGAAAGAAGCGAGTCAATTAATCTCTAAATCAATGTTACAATCTAGCTAATAACCCTTATTGTGCTCCCAAGAAATTAATCTCTAGCACACATTGGATGGAACGATGGAAAAAATTGGAGAGAGAACAAGGAAGAGAGGAGGGACCTATTTATAGCATTTTCTCTGACCCGCATCATGTGCAAACCACTTACACGTGATCCTTTATTAATCTCTCCACTATACCACATAATGTGTAAACTACTTACACATGGTCTTTTGTTTACATCTCCACTAAAGCACATCATGGGCAAACCATTTTGCACATAATCTCTTGTTTATTTTGCCACATCATCATCTCATCACTACATTTGACCAAGGTGAATTAAATTCAGCCATTAATTAGTAAAAATTCTCTTATTAATATATGAAAATACGTGGTCAAATGGTTGGACCATTTTTCACTATTTTTGACTCTACCAAATTTTAGATTAATATCCACAAAATTTGCACTTTGGGGTTTTAGCAAATTCATATGTTATAATGGTGTAGATCACATTATATCATGTAATATATTATCATATATAATGTCAAAACATTATACCCCATAATATATACATCTCATATGAATTAATTTATTATTCTAACCGTGTCGTTTTTACGACATATTGATTTTATTATTTTACCACATGTATATTATTTCATAACACATGAAACTTAACACATCATATAAAATATAAAATCATATTTCTTGTTTTCCAGTTTTGTGGTGTGATATATAGGAGGATCTAAGTTATGTTGGCAATAATATAAAACATTTTATATCATAAACTATAAGCGTTATCTAGCTACACATTATAGTTATCCAAATAAAAAAGATGTTTTACTCACTCGAACTAAACACGATCCACTTAATGATTTGTAAAATCACTTGTGTCTATCCCTTGCCTCATAACATTAAGAATATTATACAAACTAGAAATGTGTCACATTTGTATTATATATTCATTTCTTTATCTCTTAAGGTAATTATAAATATGAACTTAACACAAGTCACATTGTGCACATTTTAATTTTGTTTTATCAAGGAGTCCACTAATATCATCACGCAAATAAAGAGAAGCAATGACAATCTTTTGACAAACCATCTTTTCCATCATAAGTCATGTTCAACCAACCATAAAGAAGGGCAATGACGTAGAACATTAATTACCGAGATAAGATTGTGGTGTTGGTCATCGATTATTGTAACTCTACAAATATCATAAAGGCTAAGATGTTCTTGCCTCATCCTTAAAATTTGATCCTTAAGATGATTATTGTCGTGTTGTTCACTCAAATAAGATGTTTTATATCATAACTTAATTCTTAAGTCATGTTCAACCAACCATAAAGAGGGATAAATATTTGTATATGTACAATAATCGATGACCAACACGACAATCTTATTTCGGTAATTGATGTTCCATGTCATTGCCCCTCTTTATGGTTGGTTGAACATGACTTACGATAGAAAAGATGGTTTGTCAAAAGATTGTCATTGCCCCTCTTTACTTGAGTGATGATATTAGTTGACACATTGATAAAACGAAATTATAATGTGCACAATGTGACATATGTTAAGTCACATACTTATAATTAGCTTAAGAGATCAAGAAATGAATATATAATACAAAGGTGACATAATTTCACTTTGTATAATATTCTTAATATCATGTGGTGAGGGATAGACACAAGTGATGTCTTACATCACTAAATCTCTAAATGGTTCGTGTTTAGTTCTAGTGAACAAGACATCTTTACTAATTGGTTAACTATAATGTGTAGCTAGATACCGCTTATAGATTGTGATATTAAGTGTTTAATATTACTGTCAATATAACTTAGATCTTCCTATATGTCACACCACAAAACTTGAAAACAAGAAGCTTGATTTTGTGTTCATATGATGTATTGGGTTTCATGTAGAAAATGATACATGTGGTGAATCGATAAAATCAATATGTCGTGAAAATGACATAGTTAGAATCATAAACAAATTCATATGAGATGTATGTATTATGTGGTGTAATGTTTTACATATGATAATATATTACATTATATGTGAATTTGCTAAAAACCCCAATATCAAATTTTGTTGGATATAATCCTAAATTTGACAAAGGCAAAATCTGATCAAAATGGTAGACTGTTTTGAGATCGGTAGACCGAAGGCTATAGAACGGTCGACTGGACTGAGATCGGGTTACGTTTGGTTCGACCGAAAATTTTCAAGATGTGTCTTGGCAATAAGATCGGTCGACCGAGCGTAAGGACACGGTCAACTGACCGTAAAGACACGATCGACTGAACATTTCCAGGACGTATCTGTAGGATTTCGTGTCCCTATGTATGTATATATTTTAAAATTTTAATATAACATACAAGATCGATTTTCATATTTTCAGCAATTTTATGTACATCCATTTGTGTTTTATTCTAATAACATGCAATCCTACATTTATTAAAATAATCCACATGGATAGAATCATACCTAAAGGTTCTCTAAAACCTTTTGATGATCTGGAGTCGCGTCGCCTGTTGAATCGTCCACGGAATTGCCTCCGAGTGTTTGTTGGCTTTTTGGCCTTAATCTAGGTTTTGATGATTTAATTAACCTAATCTTAATTATGATGATGTAGAGTAGCACACATATTGCATTGCATATATATAGTATTGTGCTAACCTCTACAGGTGATCAAGACTCATGGAAGGAAGGAAATCAAAGTCAAGATTTGTAATAAAGCTAAATGAAAACTTGTAATCTTGATTTTATTTTGAGTCTTAGGAACATGTGTAAATTGAGCATACAAGAGTTAAAAACATATCACATACACACTAGGTTCCTTATAGAATTCACACACGAAATTTCACTTTATTTGGACTTCATTAGATCACCCAAACCTTAGTCGGAAATCACTTATAAACTTAAACCCAGATTTCCTGTGTGAACCGGTCGACCGAACCAGTTCTCAGTTCGACCGGTTTATAACAGACTCTCCACAGTGTTTTTACCGAACTCTACCGGTCAACCGGTTCTACCTTTTCGGTCGACCGATCTCGGATTTTAATATGGCCGTTTTTCTTGTCGTATTCCTATAACGGTCGTATTCGTATAAAACAAAACTTAACCCCAAAATACATTCGGTAACCGGTCGAACGAAGACCTTGTTTCGGTCGACCGGTTGAACATTTCTTCAAGAAACAAAATTCCCTGCTATCGGTCGACTCATTCTCCGTTCGACCGTTGCACCTTTATCTCAACCGAATCCCCTGAACGGTCGACCGCCCCATACTTTGGTTCGACCGTTTAACTTAAGTAGAGTTAAGTTCTAGCTCGTTTGTCCGACCGAATACTCTTTTGTTCGACCGTTCTCTTTGAAATCATGTTAACGGTCGACCGGTTTACTAGTTTCGGTCGACCGGTTCTGGACAGATTTGCAGCCCGATTTTCTGCTTTGTGTATCTTGCACAAAACCCAATCAAATCTATCCCCAACGGCTAGAATACCTTAGGAGCTTATAAATAGAGGATCATGACTTGTTGTTAACACAACTCTCCAACTCCAATTGTCCCAATACATTAGAGAGAAACCTCAATCCTCAAAGCTCCCAATTCTACACTCTTTAAGCCTAAACTTCACACATTTGATCATATACTCATCCTACTCAAAGTGTGCTCAATTAGAGAGTGAATCCCACTCAGTTACAAGTGTTGTCAAAAGAAGCAAGGACTTCGGTGAAAGCCCGAAGTATCCCTCTCGGATTGTGAGAGGAAGAATTCAAGCAAGCGAGGGTTGTTCGCGTTGCTTGTGGTGTAAAGGTGTTCTCTCCCGGCCCGGAACGGGGAGTGGTTAGTGAAGACGTAGGCGGAGCTCGCGGAGTCGAGTGGAGCTTACAAGAGAGGACTAGGACCCGGGTGGGGTGCCGAACCTCTATAAAAACCGACGCGTCTTTTGTGGTTTGCATTGTCTTTCTTTCTCTACTTGTTTGTTTATTCCGCTGCGCATTTGTTTGCTTAATCAAGTAGAAAATTAGGGATTAGATTAAAAGTGATTAGTGGACCCATAACCCACACGATCCTACATTTGGTATCAGAGCCTTGTTAGCTAAATTTCATTATTTTACCGTAATTTTAGCATGGCTTGAACATCTAATCACTTAGAGGGTTTATGCACCACAAGGCCTCCTTTGTTTAATGGGTCAAATTATGATTATTGGAAAAATAGAATGAAAATCTTTTTAATATCAAATGACCTTAAGTATTGGAAGTTTATTCAAAATCCATACATACCCCCAAATGAAGATGATTTAGATTCTCTATCTAGGGCTCAAATGAAAGAAATTGAAATGAATTCAAAAATTATGAATATTCTTTATTGTGGCCTTAATGAGGGAGAATACAATAGAATTAGGGGATGTGAAAGTGCAAATGAAATATGGCATAGGTTACAAATGCATCATGAGGGTGATAGCAAAACCAAAGAAACTAGGATAAGTCTCCTCATGCATAAATATGAAATATTTTCTATGCAAATCGGTGAGAACATAAGCGACATGAACACTCGCTTCACCGATATCACTAACTCTCTTTTGATTCTTGGAAGAAGGATAAATGAAGGAGAGATGACTCGAAAATTCCTCCGGTCATTGAGCAACGATTGGGAAGACAAGGTCGTGGCAATCGAAGAATCGCACGATCTTTCAAAATTGAAGATGGAGGAACTCATTGGAAATCTCATGGCCTATGAGCTCCAATTGAGTCATCGAAGAGAGAAGGAAGCATCAAAGAAAAACTCCGTGGTGGCATTACATGCAAAGTTTGATGAGCCAAGGAGGGTGGAAGAAGAGGACATTGAGGTCCTTGCCCAAGACTTCTTCAAATACCTCAAGAGGGATAAAGGAGAAAAGAATGAAAGAAGAGGTAGAAGGAGTGAGAAAAGAGAAAAAGAAAAAGAGAGGGAGGAGAGTGAAAATGAGAGAAGAGAAGGGGAGAAGAAAAAGGAGAGAAGGGAGAGGAGAAAAGAAAAGGAGAAGAGCAAGAGAAGAGAAAGGAAGGAGGAAGCACACAAGGCTACATGGGATGATTCTTCATCACCATCATCATCGTCTTCTTCCTTGCAAAGTAGAAGAGAAGTGGCTCATTCATGCTTCATGGCCATTGAAGATGAACAAAGTGAGGTAGCTTCTAACTCCTCTAAATCTTATTCCACTAGAAGTAATTCATGTTCAAGTAAATCATATTCTAGTACTAGCTCAAACTCTAATGCTAATGATGAATCATATACACATGATGAGCTACAAAATGCATTTCATGATTTAGTTAAACAATATGAGATCATTTGTGAAAAGAACAAAAATGCTAGAAAAACTATAAATGATCTCAAATGTCAAATTGAATTAATCATGAATGAAAAGAATGAGGTGATTGCTAGACTTGAATCAAATGAATCATCACTTGCTAGTCTAAGTAAAACACCCATTATTGATGAACATGTAGATCTTAAAGCCTCAAATATGCAACTAAGAAAAGATCTTGAAATGTTCACTAAAGGAACAAAAATGCTTGATATGCTTTTGAGTAGTCAAAGACAATCATTAGCTAAACATGGTTTAGGATACAATGTGCATTTGAAAAACCATGTATCTCATACTACTTTAAATGGCAAGCATTTATTTGTTAAATCTAGTTCCTCAAGTGTATGGGCACCCAAAACTAAAATGGTTTGGATCCCAAAAGCTAATGTTCAAGGACCCAAAGTTGTTTGGGTACCCAAGTCTACACTTGTAGGAGCTTGAGGAGGAAATTGGTGGTGACCGGGTGAGCCAAAGCGTCGAATTCGAATCCGGTTGCATCACCAAATGAGATTGGAGCTAATCAAGATTCAAGTTTGGTATAAACTTCTATCCTTGAAGTTTCTGAAAATTTAGCTCTAATCTAGTTTATATGCTTAATTGTCATATCTTTAGAATTTCAATTCATTGCAAATCATATACCCTATTCATTGCAAATCATTTATCACATCCATTGATTCTAAATGCCTAATTTTAAATGGATGATTAGAATAAGGCTTAAGTTAAAACTTAAATGAACTTAACTTAAATCATACTCATTGTTTCCATTTAGCCTTATTGATAGGGGGAACTTAAATGTTATATCTTTTATTAGAGTAATGAAGTGCAAAATTTAGGGGGAGCAACTTCATTACAAGACATCCAAATTCTATGCTTAAAGTCTTAAATAATTGTTATTTTTGATGGATGTCAAAGGGGGAGAGATAATAAAGGGGGAAACTTGGAATTTGGGAATTTGGCATAAAATTGAACAAAAACTATGCACATCCATAGGGGGAGCATTAATATGCATAGTTTACATATACAAATTCCATGTATTTAGATAGAATTAAGATATAGGTTGCCATCATCAAAAAGGGGGAGATTGTTGGCTTTTTGGCCTTAATCTAGGTTTTGATGATTTAATTAACCTAATCTTAATTATGATGATGTAGAGTAGCACACATATTGCATTGCATATATATAGTATTGTGCTAACCTCTACAGGTGATCAAGACTCATGGAAGGAAGGAAATCAAAGTCAAGATTTGTAATAAAGCTAAATGAAGACTTGTAATCTTGATTTTATTTTGAGTCTTAGGAACATGTGTAAATTGAGCATACAAGAGTTAAAAACATATCACATACACACTAGGTTCCTTATAGAAGTCACACACGAAATTTCACTTTATTTGGACTTCATTAGATCACCCAAACCTTAGTCGGAAATCACTTATAAACTTAAACCCAGATTTCCTGTGTGAACCGGTCGACCGAACCAGTTCTCAGTTCGACCGGTTTATAACAGACTCTCCACAGTGTTTTTACCGAACTCTACCGGTCGACCGGTTCTACCTTTTCGGTCGACCGATCCCGGATTTTAATATGGTCGTTTTTCTTGTCGTATTCCTATAACGGTCGTATTCGTATAAAACAAAACTTAACCCCAAAATACATTCGGTAACCGGTCGAACGAAGACCTTGTTTCGGTCGACCGGTTGAACATTTCTTCAAGAAACAAAATTCCCTGCTATCGGTCGACTCATTCTCCGTTCGACCGTTGCACCTTTATCTCAACCGAATCCCCTGAACGGTCGACCGCCCCATACTTTGGTTCGACCGTTTAACTTAAGTAGAGTTAAGTTCTAGCTCGTTTGTCCGGCCGAATACTCTTTTGTTCGACCGTTCTCTTTGAAATCATGTTAACGGTCGACCGGTTTACTAGTTTCGGTCGACCGGTTCTGGACAGATTTGCAGCCCGATTTTCTGCTTTGTGTATCTTGCACAAAACCCAATCAAATCTATCCCCAACGGCTAGAATACCTTAGGAGCTTATAAATAGAGGATCAAGACTTGTTGTTAACACAACTCTCCAACTCCAATTGTCCCAATACATTAGTGAGAAACCTCAATCCTCAAAGCTCCCAATTCTACACTCTTTAAGCCTAAACTTCACACATTTGATCATATACTCATCCTACTCAAAGTGTGCTCAATTAGAGAGTGAATCCCACTCAGTTACAAGTGTTGTCAAAAGAAGCAAGGACTTCGGTGAAAGCCCGAAGTGTCCCTCTCGGATTGTGAGAGGAAGAATTCAAGCAAGCGAGGGTTGTTCGCGTTGCTTGTGGTGTAAAGGCGTTCTCTCCCGGCCCGGAACGGGGAGTGGTTAGTGAAGACGTAGGCGGAGCTCGCGGAGTCGAGTGGAGCTTACATGAGAGGACTAGGACCCGGGTGGGGTGCCGAACCTCTATAAAAACCGACGCGTCTTTTGTGGTTTGCATTGTCTTTCTTTCTCTACTTGTTTGTTTATTCCGCTGCGCATTTGTTTGCTTAATCAAGTAGAAAATTAGGGATTAGATTAAAAGTGATTAGTGGACCCATAACCCACACGATCCTACAGTGTTCACCAAACTCTAAACAAGGTTAGAGAGAAATGAGCTAGCCAATCAATCTCTAACAAGGTTTAGAATCAATCTAATAACCCCTCTTTAAGTCTCCTGAGATTCTAATCTCCAAACTTAATTTTACTAAGAGAAATTTCGTGGTGATTAGGGAGAGATTAATGAGAGAAAATTTTTGCATTAGTCTTAAAACAAGTAGGAATATGTGCCCCTTTTATAGGCTCCCAAAATATCTTTATCAAGAGCTATTATTTAGCCATGATCCCTTGTTTTTCTCTCCTAAAATTAATCTCTAAATTCCACTTAATCACCCACATTTAAAGTTTTAATTAAATCTGGAATTATTCCACCCATGATTTAATTAATCTCTTAATAATTCAGGTAGAATCGTTCTTGTTCGGTAGACCGAGTATTATTTGGTTAACCGAACCTTTCGGTTATAACACGTTTTCGGTGCACCGTGAGCTAGACGGTCGACCGAATCTGTATGAGAAAAATTCCAAAGAATAATTCGGACGAACCACGTCTTGTAATCGGTTTACCTTTGACCCACCAAAATCGCTCCTGGAACATAGTCATCGGATGACCGGGTCACCTTCGGTCTACCGAAAATACTACTTCTCAGTTGACCGTTTCCAATCGGTTAACCGAACCCGATTGTCCAGGCACTCTGGGCAATCTCGGTCAACCAATTGCGCTTACCTGTTCCTAATTCGGTTAACCAATCCGAAGATGCCCCGGTCGACCGAACCATGAACGGTTCACCGTGTTTGACCCCGATTTTACCTTTATCAAATTTTGGATTTATTTCCAACAAAATTTGATCTTTTGGGGTTTTTAGCACTTCACATCCTATATATATTATCATATGTAATATTAAATTATTACACCCCATAATATATACCTCATATGAATTTATTATGATCCTAATTATGTTAATTCTCATAACATATTGATTTTAATTAATTCACCACATGTGTCCCATTTTCACAAAAACCCGACACATCATATGAACTTAAAATTAAACCTCTTGTTTCCCAGTTTTGTGGTGTGACCTATGGGAGGATCTAATCCTAATTGGCAGTGATATTAAACACTTAATATCTCAGACTATAAGCGGTATCTAGCTACACATTATAGTCACCCAATTAGTATAGATGTCTTTGTTCCACCTGACCTAAAACACGATCCATTTAGTGATGTAAGTGCATCACTTGTGTCCGTCCCTTGCCTCATGATATTAAGAATATATACAAAGTAGAAATGTGTCACCTTTGTATTATATTCATTTCTTGATCTCTCTAAGCTAATTATAACTATGTGACTTAACTCAAGTCCATTGTGCACATTATGATTTTGCTTTATCAAGGGGCCCACTAATATCATCACTCAATTAAGAGGGACAATGATAATCATTTGATTAGCTATCTTTTCCAGCACAAGTCATGTTCAACCAACTATTGCCGTTATCACTACACTCATTGGTAGCTTTTGACAATAATCAAATTAAACACTTCTTGAGTGAAAAGATATAAGTCTCATATCTTAGGATCCAAGACACAGTAAAAACATTAATGACACACGAAACACAATTCTAAAATGTTTTACTTGTTAGGTCTATTCAATATATAAAAGTAATTTTTTCCTCTTTTATATACTCGTGTCGTCAATTATTTGTAGAGTTACAACAATCGATGACCAACACGACAATCTTATCTAGGTAATTAATGTTCCATGTTAACTACCATGATTGTGAATAACTTTTGATTTATGTAAACCATTATCTTTTAGAGCTCTACGGTTAAGGACCAAACGTCTCTTCCTTAACACTTCCAAAAGACGAATACCATAATCAAGGAACAAAATGTTTGCACATTCAATTCATAATAATTGACATATAAAAGTAAAACTTTTAGAACACATTCCTTTCAGTCTCTTGGTAATGGGAACGGTCGACCGAAGTGAGACGTGGTTCGACTGTAAATTTCCAAGAACTCATCCTGATGGATATTCGGTCGACCGTCTGGATCATGGTCCAACTAAACTTGTCAATGACTCAACGATTCGGTCGACAGAGTGGTTATTTCGGTCGACCGTTGACTATGATTCTGCCTTGAATTATTAAGAGATTAATGTTGATCATGGGTCGGATTTGTTCCAATTATGGTCAAACATTTTTAAGGATGATTATGTGTCAATTTGTGATTGGTTTAAGGGAGAGAAAAGCAAGAGATCATTGGTTATTGGGTAGCCTATGATGTGGGTGTTGGGAGAACCTATAAATAGGTCTCATCCCTTTCCTTGTTTTAATTAATGTGAAAATTCTCACTCTCCCTAACCTCCCCACTAATCCCCGACAAACGGCGTCAAAAACTTGATGTGTTCGTTTTAATACCACAAGTGCACGACCGTCAGTGAAGACGTGACAAATACAGGTCGATCCATAGGGAGGTGTGTCGACTCTCGTTTTTCGAAGGCAAGTGGGAAAAGAAGGCAGAAGAAATGTAGTTACATTAGACTAAACACACTTAACTAGCAAGCATCAAACAAGGCAAACGAAAATGAGAGAAATTGAAAGCAAGTTCAAATTCAGGAAAAGAAGGCCCTAAGGGTGGAGTGTGAACATATATGAGGTGAGAGAAGTGATGAATGACGCATGTATGCACGTGTGTGTGTCATGTGTTTCTTCATGCATAGCAAGTGTTTAAAAATGTGGCAAAACCTATCAATCCATTCACACAACATACTAACAATTACTACTTGATTATCATAAGATGAGGCTCAGTATGACAAGTCTAAAAATATGACAAGACTCATTAAAAACCAAGAACTCATGTGAAGAACAAAGCTAAGCATGAGAAGTGTCTAAATGTTGTGACAAAACACATCAAAATAAAGTTTCATCAATCAATCAAGTGAGCAAACACTAATACAGACACATGACTAACATTTAGCATATCCAACAGGAAATTTCAGTCAATAAACATGAGGAAACCAATCATGGGAAGTGTCTAAATCTTGTGACAAAACACATAAAAAATCCCCCAACATGTATATGAATAAAACAAACCCGATTAACATACAAACATTCAAGTCTACACAATCTAAATTTGTCAAACATTTAAAACCTCAAAACATAAATGTACATCATCTCCAACCCCAAAAGGGAATGCAACTACTCATTAAATTACAAACTACATTAAAAAAAGAAAACATTCTCATTAGACTATGATTTAGAAAATAAATTCAAGCTAAACATGCAAACATTAAAAGAGATAAAATGAAGATAAAACTAGAAGAATTATTTTATTTACATGACACATTACAAGTATCATTCTTCTCCACTTGAGTTTTGCTCCAATGCTTTTATTCTAAGTAGAGAGAATGTCACCAAGGAATATGTAGATTACAATGAATGATGAAAAGTTCTATTTATGGACATGAAAAAAGAAAACCTTTGGATAATCCCCCGATGTGACATAACTCATATCCGAGCGAAACCGGGTCGGATTCTGAGAAACACGGACGGCTAATTGGCGGTGTTGGACATTGGGTGCTATGAAATTAAAAAAAAAGTAAAAGGACATTGGGGTCCATCCAAGTAAATGTAATTAAGTTTTGACATGTGTACTTGGGGTGATTTGGTAAAATTGTCCCCTCAAGAAATTTTCTTGTAATTTATATTGGCCCCCGCTAAGGTTAGCATGAAAGTTTGGCTAGAAAACATGGATTTGAATTCGTTTCACATTCTATCGATTTGCACTTCCCAACAACTACAAGAAATCGATACGGTAGAGCATTGTGCACCTCGACAGGGCGCCGGGGCCGGTCGGATTACCTCCTCTCTTCCTCTAGAAATTTGGGAACCAAAGATCCAAACCACTATACCGCGCTGCATGCCCTCGCTTCGACTTCCAAACCCTAGGCGAAGGTCTGAATCACACTCACCTCGTCCTTCTGCCACAACGTGAGCCACACACCCACTCCACTTCAGACCCATTAGCCTATCAATATATGCTACTGACTCAAAGCAAAAACACTCGCACAAAGGCTAAAGCTACTTATGTAGCAACTCATCTCCACAACTCAAGGTGCATTCGTCCTGGACCGTAGCGTAGAAGACAATATTCTCATCGGAAAGAAATCGTGCATGGCATGAACACACCGAGCATTCCCGCAAGAATTCCTGACATACTTTGTAAAGTATTGATTTTACCTTTTTCTTTGGGGGTCTTTCTGATATTTTCCCCCATTAGCTTAATTAGATTAGGAGATTTTGGGGTGGGATCGTGATGTCTAGGGCTATGTTTTCTCTTCCTCCCATGCCAAATCCAGACTGAGATCTCTTCTCCTCCGGTTTTTCACCCAAATCCAAATGGGTTTCATTTTTCCCCAACCCCATCCTTCATCTTCCTCCTTTTCGAAGGTGCAGCAGCAAAGGAGGAGCTCCCACCGCTACACCGACGCCCTAAGCAAGGCCAAGGACAACTCCCAGTGCGTGAGTGAGTACAAGGGGATCGTTGCGATGGTGCATAGTAGGAACAACAAGGCGAAGCAGCTGGCGGCGTAGTTGATTCCGAGATTCTTCAAGTTCTTCCCCAATTTGCTAGTTCGGCTGTGGATGCACACTTCGACCTCATTAAGCTCTCCGTGTGTGGTTGCCATCAAGGATGTGTGGTGGTTCGAAACTGAGACTCGATCGGTTAGACGGACTCGCAAACGCAGGTATGTCGTTGGATCTACTTACTCAAGCTTTTTATTAGTCATCTTAATCTTTGATAAAATCCTTGTGTTAATGTTTAATGATTTGTTTCGCACTTTAAAATGTGTTTAAACCCATCGAACATAATGGAGACCATACCACTCCGATTGGGCTGTCCTGGTTCATGTTTTTCAAGTGGGTAGTTTCATGCCTACAAGGTGTATGATGAAATGTTGGGTTGACTCTCTTGTTGTTTTATGGGATGTGTCTATGCATTGGTTTGCTTTATCATTTGAAGTTTTAAATAAGATTCCCCATGATCATCGCATAGCATTTGTGAATATTATGGTGCAACCTAGGAGCAAACTTGCAACCATAGGGTGTTAGATACTTATTCTTTCACATGGTAGTGAAGCAATTGAAATGTCATCACTATTGGTTTTCATGATATTCGAATAAAAGGTAGAATGATTGAATTGCTAAATCTACCTAATGACCTTGTTTTGGTTCGAGATAAGAGTCTACCTTACATGACCTTTGCCTTGGGTAATGAGAATATTTTGGGGTAAGCGATAGTAATTTTAGGAAGAATGGAGTCAAGCATATAGCGAGTGTAACCATCACTCTTGCAATTATAAGATTCATGTTAATGTCAAAGATTGAGAAGATACGTTAGTAACCAATAACTATCTCATGATTATGCAAATTCCTTTGTGTTCATGTTTTGGAGTCATTATGTGGCTTACTAAGATAATGTATATCTTAATGGTATAATTGGTTACTTACCGATTTCGTTAGATTTAATTGCCTTGACTGGTAGGATGACAGAAAGGAATTTGATCGTAGTTGCATATTGAATGGCATTGGGCATACAAATTAAATGATGGAATTTCAGGTCAATATTCATGACTCCATACTCATTTGTGGGCAATATAATTGCAATGATTATCAATTATTGTTACGCATTTCGATGAACTCAGGAATTACCAAAGTTGTGGTTCATATGTACTAAGGAAGATGATTAATATAGGTTCTAACCTTATAGTGACTTGGTACGGCATTATTAATTGTTGGTATTGTGACTCTTAGTGAACTAGAATAATAAATTGGTGGTTGAATGCTTGGATTGTGTATTCCACACATGGTCATCAATAAGTAAGTGTCTAATGTCCTTAAAACCCAATCGTGTATAAGGTGACCAATCGATAACAACATTGCATTGTTTTATCATTTAAAATCTGATTAACCATAGCTCTTAATGAAGTTTGAGTTCGTATTCTATTTAATCAGTTATCACTCCTTGCAACTAATCTTGGGTGATTTTGTGCATGTAGACAAACCTTTGGTTTGTCATGTTTGAGTGGTATTCAAACTTAGAACTCAACATATTGTTTCACTCGATGTTGGGCTTTCATAAATTTAATGTAGTGAGATACAATGATTTTGGACATTCATGTTCGACTTTTGTGCTTATTATACATTTGATGTGTTCGATCAAAGGGTTGCATAATATATTTAAATTGTATTTTTGTTAGGTATTGTGATGTATTGCTTTACATAGGTTATGTTAACCTTAATGTCATTTTGCAATCTTCATAGAGATAGAAATGGTAGTAGTCATGATAAATGTATTGCCTCATTATCTTGCATAACCAAATGGATGGTGGATTCGGATAGTATTTCCAAGATAAGGAAATAATGTGCACCTAAGAAATAGGTCTTGTTGGGTATCCATCGGTTTGTTGCCAGGTGTAAAATAATTGGAATCATAGTGAATATATATATATATATATCTTTGCTGTATTGAAGTTAAAAGATCTCCAAGAGGAATGCATTAGTTCTACATAGTCTTTTCATCAGTTTGGACTTCCCATAAATTATGGTTATATTAGGTTAACTCTGCAAATTTTTGTTGTATGACTAAAGGAGTAGAATTTCTCATGTGTTGGAACTTATATTGTTTAACCTCATTAATAATTTATGTATTAGTCGATGATTATTATTAATGTCTCCAGTATTCTGTCAAATGCTTGTTTAATTGATGAATGTCATCTTTGGAAGTTGACTACATGACTTAGTAGTGTTTTAGAGTGCATGATCATCTTATTTGAGTACTACTTGGCCGATGGTTTCATGCATTTGCTTTATGTCTCATATGATTGTTTCCGAAAGAAAGTGTATCGAATTTAATATCTTAAATAGAATATGACTAGATCCAATGTAAATTTACCATTTATAGGGAATGGATAATAATGATAAAGATTAATACCCAATTGGATATTGTGATTTTAAATTGCCGAGTTTGGCTAATGATAAATTGCATTGTTGGTCCCGAATTCTTGCAGAGGACTTGGGCAACCACATCTGGATATTATTGCATCTGATTGTGTTTTACTGGCATTGATTTGATGTGATTTGAATCCATTAGCTAATGCATGCTAGCATCTTTGTTGCTTGTATAAACTAGTGAGTTCTAGTTAAATCACCATTCGGGGTGGGCAGTGAATGTTGAACTTTATATCATTGGTCTAGTTGCTCATAGTTTGAGTAAATTATGATTTATTTATTACCATAGTCATTTGAACTAACCATGAGTTAGTGATTATTAATAGACCTGATTGTGAGTTATTCTCAAGGAATAACTAGTGATGAATTACACACTACTGACTTAACACTGAAAAATAAATTGTGGGTTTGGCACTATTGGCTCTTTAAGAGCATATTGGGCTCTACGGAGCATGACTCTTCGGAGTATTGGGCCCGACGGGGCACATCTCTTATGAGATTATTGGCGGCTGTAGGACCGCAAATACAAATATGTTATCTATCGTATTGACACAGGTTGGTGTATGTGACCCCACAATGAACTGAACTGAATGAAGATCGAAACTAAAAGTGTTTTAAAATGGTTATGATTACATAATGGGTGTGGGGATGGGCCATACACTAACTGGAAGACCGCACGTGCCAGCGGTGGGTTTCCTTCGGGATCCCTGATACATGTATGTATCATTAATGAATTGACTGACTGAATTGAATTGGGAACCAAGACACTTGCTTGTTCTTTAGTTCATCTTGATATTGATTGTTACTGAATTGATATGGAAACTAAGACACATGTTTGATCTTTAGTTCATACTACTTATTGATTGTTATTCTTTTTTTGAAATGGAAAATATAATGCAAGAATATGATCTAGATCATTATGTTTTGTCTATTGAAGCTCATATAGATGTGTGAACGATGATTCACTTTTAAATTCGAATTCTTTGAATTGTGGTACTTGATCATATTGGAAGTGGCTTTTGTGGAGCATTTATGCTCAAGTTAAACGTATTGTTAGACTTACACTTGTAAGAAAGTATGAACTAGAAATGTTACTCGTATGGTTTTGTCTTTGTTGGCATGTTATTTCTCTTGAACCATTAATGTATTGATTTATGTGTTTCAGCTTCGAGCTATATTGCTAAGGTCATTATCATTTTTGGAAAATTGGCTATTGGATTGCATTTATTGATTGAGTTTGACTACTAAATTGCTTGTTTAAGTTTGATCCATTGACATACGAGTTTTCCCAAACTCATAACGTGGTGAATCTATATTTTGCAGGTAACCGTCTTGAAGTGGTGATACTAGCATGACATTCATGACATATAGTTGCATAAGAGGTGTTTAGTTTTCTTTTATGTCTCTATGCACCTAGAATTTGATTGGTGGTTATTATTGATTCTTTTAATACCTCTTGAACGTATTGATTTTCGGATTTGTACATTGTGTACATGTCTTATTCTTGAATCCTCAAACACATACATGTATTTGAACTAATGGAGCTCATATTATCTTCTATTGTCTTCCAGTAACTATCTCCTTCCATTTATTTATTTTTATTTTCGTATTCCGCTTTGACCGTCAAGGGGATGTTACATACTTGGGCCTACAAATCAACATAGCAAAATCAGCAATCTATTATGGACGCAATGCGACCGTCGCCCAAGCACACCTCCCAAATCACTGGCTTCATGAACGTGCCGGTGGACAACCTATACCTTGGTGGATCCCTCCACGGTAAGGAAGGCGGCCTATATCTCAAAATCATTTCGTCTAATGGATGCGACACAAAATGGAAAATTGGAAAATAGGCTCCTTCTTGCATGTAGGACGAGCGCTCCAATCTGTACCCATCTACGCAATGGGAACACCAAGCTTCACCAAAGGCGACTACAAAGCCATCTCCAACGTTTGTCGCGAGTTCTGATGGGCGAGCAACTCTACGAGAAACAGAAAATACTAACCGGTAGCGTGGGACACCCTGCAACTCCCTCGCCATTGGGGCGGGATCGGCTTTAAGGAAACCACACGTTCTTAATCAAACTCTACTTCTCAAAAATTTCTACCGCATTATACATGGAGAATCACTGCCTATTGGGAGAATCTACGATGCCATATACAACATGAACACAAACAATATCTAGACAGAAAACAACCCTCGCACTGCCACAATTTTTTTGGAGAGCAATGCTAAACTTGCAACCACAATAACAACACTTCTTCCAAGCCTACCCAGATCAACAAAACAAGTTAAAGTTGACAACAAACATCCTATAAGATTTCTATTACGACAACAGTACACACCGCCACCTTCATTGATCAACTACCACTCCTTTTCAAAATCAACTAAATCATGCATACACACCTCGCATCACTTTTTTCCTATGACGGTTACTCAATAGCTGGAGCATTTGTTTTAGTAACCGTCTCATTATAAACTCCCCAATATCCCAAATGGCTGTGTATTCGGCTGTCCCATGCCAGAAACGCCAACACGTCTCTTTCTCGAACAGCTGAATCAAAAAAATTCGGTACTATCATAGTATCGGCCAAGTTCTCAGGCTGGAGATAAGAGGACTCGAACCGTTGACATCCGCCGCATTATAAACCACCGCCGTCCGATACTAAACAATTGAGCATCTTCTCGATACGGGAGGATATTTTCTTGAAGAAGTAATTTTGTTCTATTCACTGAGCTTGAAGAATTCCTAATGGGCCGGTATATTCTAAGTCCAATACGTTGTTGGTAGACTGCTCTTGGTTTTAAATCCAAGTTCCAGGAGTGTAAGTGAGCATCAAGCAAAATCACAAAGGATGTTCTATGAACGACACAAATCCACAAGACAACCAACTACAACGATTAATACATGATTGTCGACAAATGGGCCCACGACCACTCACATACGCCTGGTTGAGCATTTGGAAGATGCGATGTCACCACCCAAAATTTCCATATCTCCTTGTAGAATGTTGGTACTGTAACATATCTCCTACGATAATTACTAAATATAGCAACCTTGATTCCTAAAAGAAAGGAATCAATGCGGTAATTTACAAACTAGTCCTATATTTACTATATATACCAAGATTTCATGTCCAAATCTCCATGTCTCATACTATTTCATTCTTCTCTTCACCTTCTCATTCTCCCAAATATTTTGTGCTCCATTTTCATTCAAGTGGATGACGAAACTCATTGTAGGAATTGTCGTAGGATATTTTACTTACTATTTTATCAAATTGACCAACTAAAGAAGTTGGTTACATACCTCGACATTATGGAGGTGCAAAATAGGTTGTGGAAATCCTTGAAGGCACAACATATGTTGTGGAAATGAAAAGAGATTCATTATTCACTTCAACATTATGAAGGTATGACATATCTTAGAGTCAATTTCAGCAAATTTCCACTAGAACCCAAACAACGAATCTACTTTTACCATTTGAAAGCACACGCAAGGGAGAACTAGTGTTATTGATGGGGAAAGTTTAAGTCGGGAATGGGACTCTTAACGTGATTTTGTTTGATAATAAGAAAACTTAAAACTTCTCAAATTCAGGAGTTTTTATAACTTAAAATATATAGTTAGTGAGCTCTCTCTAGTCTAAAATGAAAAGTCGTTGGGTTATAGCTTATAAACTTTCTACAATTCTTACCTACCAATCTTAAACTAAGTCCATCTTTTTTCTTATCGTTGTATCTGGTTAGAAATTGCCACCAACTCCATTTGATAATACATTGCCCACATGATATACCATAAAACCAATAGAATATGCAACTAACTATTGTTGGCCAACATGATGTTAACTGGTATATGAGTACAGGAATTTAGGAAAATAGCAGCTCTTGGACGTCTTCGGCTTCTAGAAACATCTAAAAGCCAAAAAAGCAATGCCAAACCTGGAACATAAACTTCAAGAGAAGATAAATCTTACTGAATTACTGACTTAGGGGAACACATTCAAGCTTGATCTCTAGCTCCCCAGTTTCGACATTTTGCAACCTTAAGTTGATAATCTGCTTCACATTGTCATCTACACAAGTGATTATGCTGTCCTCGATTAAACCATTGTCGTCGTTAGCCATGCACTTTCCAAGCTGCATTGGCTCTGTGACGGTCGAGTTCTCGCACGCTCTAGCAGCCGCAACCAACGGTTGTATGTCAATATCCGCCTCGCCCATGCGATCATCTGTCTTGAATGTGTCTTTGTCGTATACTTGCTGAGACTCAAAAATACAGGAGCAGGAGGTATAAAGACTATGATAGATGCAGGCATTGGGGAGCTACAATTAATATAGAGTTCCAAACGCAAAGTGAATATACCAGCTTGAGTGAAGGAATGCTATCGGGGATGGCCAATATCAACTTTTCGTTCCACACCGGATTCAAGCTGCTCTTTACGACTTGAGTTCTGATAGACTACAAATAACAAATCTTAGGGTCCGTTTTGAATCACATCTGATAAGCAGATTTTAGTTCTCAAAAATCAATACTCAAATTTGATTTACAGTTAACATGTAAAAGATAGAATCTTCGTTCACGATAAGGCACATTTGGGAACTCATTCTGAGATTTGATTGAATTTTAGAAAATATGATTATGAAAATAAGATTCCATACATAACCTAGACGATCAAGTAGAGTTTTGTCACCGAGTCCCATAGCAATTTAAATGGAATACACTCTTACCTGATGCCCCATAGTTACGACAACATATGGGTCGCTAGACAACATGTCGCGGATCGCTAGGTTTGTGCCTTTTATTATGTTAACCTTCATCAAGCCGACAAACTCGACCATTCCCATCTGTAGCTGTAGAGGACTGTATGCTAGTTAGTGTACTACAATAAATATTATTACCAACGAAAAAGCAGACAGGAATGGAACAGAACATACCGTTGAATTTGTTTTGGCAGACTTACTTTCGGAATTTTTCCTCCAACTATGCCGCAGAGCATGGCCTAACCCATGGAGACGCCTCCCACCAGTGTACTGCTTCCAATAATGCTTTTTATCATGTTGCGGAATCGAGTTCAAACTAACCAATTGAGACTCCTCTATGTGTACGTTGGAGTTCAGAAACTGCTGCAGCACATATTTCCGTCTGAGGTTGACAAAATTATTCGAATGAGATACTAGAGAAATTTGATGACCACAAATAGAGTTGTGGAGTAAGTGTACTTGATGAAGTTGACTCGCTCCTCAGCTGATGACTCTGGTGTTGGTTTTTTATAGTTTTCAGGCAGAAAAGCTTCATATCTCATATTTATCGCAGCATTTCCGCCCCCGTCGGCAACAGAATCCACTTGTTCACTTGTCCAGCCGTCTAGCTTTACCGAGATGATCTTAGTTCACCCAAGGTAATGCTATTAGTTCATAGGTGCATATAAATGAATTGTCAATATTTTTTTCTGTAAATAAAAAAATGATGGCTTAATACGAACAGGCTTAATATTGAATGTGATGCCTATTGTTACTTCAGTCAAAATATAATATTTATTCACTTGTTTGTCAACAATGACGATGTTTCAATTACTACTATACATAATCAGTTAATGGTAAATGTAGAAGATTCATACCTTAGATACGTGCACCCCAAGGCTTCTATGTACGCCGGAGCATTTTATACAAACAAATACCCCAAGATTCAGGGACCTGAATTCACCAACTTGTTCATTCAGATTTGGCAAAGATGAAAACTAAATTTCAGAACTACACAAAACATAATTTTTTTTCTCCTTCTACCTCATCCAGTTTATTTATATATAATCTGTCGAACTAAAAAGTTGGGACACGATTTGTCTTCAGATAAATTTGAAACCTTCGAAACCACAACTTCGGCTAAACAAGGCTGCAGGTATTTGGCATCGAAATAGCCAAACAAGGGCTAGTGCAGCAAAACAGGTTGCATCATGAAGTTCAGTTAAAATAGTGTATGAGAAAAAAATCAATAAAAAAGCTTCAAAACAAAGTGTAATTTGTAGAGAAGGACAAATTCAATGATATGCAAGTTCAATTCAATGCAGCTCTCAGGTTACAAAATTATCAAACTCTAACAAGTCTCTTGACAACTAAGAACTCTCTCTAAAGAAAGAAATGATTACTTCTTGCCTTTTTACTTTGTTTCTCTAACCAAGTATAGCATTGTAAGAGTAGTAGTATCCCAAGTATTATCTAGAAAAAAACAAGAATTAGTTTGCCATTCAAATTCCTTCTTTATCTGCTGTGCTGTTTAAACAGGTACCAAATGGGCGAATACTGGTATTGATCATGTGAAAATTTGCATAAAATGTGCGAATCTCCATATTCTTGTAGAAGATAATGGTGGGAAGCAACTTTAATGATTAATCAGAGAATATGAATGAATGTTGTTAAGGATGTAGATAAGTAGTATAGAATTATCAATTACGCACACCCATTTCGGATCAGGAGCGCTGCAATCTGCACAAAATCTATTACCCGGTTGACGCAACAGATTTTCCAGCCTTTCCTCTGGACCTGCAAAAACAGGTAATTTTTAAAGAAATGCATGGGTTTCCTGAACATGAGAGATCTCGTTTCCTCAGGTTTCAGATTTAACACAGGCGTACTTGAGACGATCCAGAAAACGTACAAGCAAAACACAAATTAGTAAATGCACATCAACCGCTCGTAAAATTCACTATTTTATTCAATTCATTCATCCCATTCTTACTCCGAGTTCGTAAATTCAGGTCTTCGTGCAAAATAAGGAGCATTTACAGGGATTTTGCAATCCAAAAAGATTAGACACTTTCCCCAAAGAGTTAGGTGAGTATTGTGAACATAGCATATTTCCAAATGTCAGGTGGACTAAGTTCCAAGCGATATTTCCAATCTACCTACAACATCGTATCACTTATGTGGATTCAACCGAAAACCATTTGTCACAACTCTAATGATCTCGTGAGCTTGGCCAATTACCATAAAAGTGAAGACCATTAGAGTCAATATTAGCCGAGCTCGTGAGCTTAAGTTATTTTGGCTCAAATGACAGATCTGCACATCGATATCCTAAAATATAAGTTTCGCATCATTTTTGTACAAATTCAGAAAAATAAGTATGATTGAGATAACGACTAAATAACTCTTTCCCTCAAACTCCCTTCGTTTAGGAAACAACATAAACACGATTTTCTATCCTCACCTTCATCTCTTCTCCCGATTTTTCTCCATAAATTGCCCATTAAAGAAGTCAGTTCTGTCCAAAATAGCTTAATCTAGCACAAACACCTCAAAAGCCATTAGAATCACAATTGGTCTCCAGTTCCTTATATCTACCTACACAAGCTTGAATGGACAACCATGCAACCTTAAGTTAGCTCGACAAATCGCCTATTTGACATCCTACAACTCTCTTCTTTTTTTGTGTGGTGAAACTCTCTTCTTTTTGACTCACAGAAACAACAAATGCGTGGGTTTGTATTCTTCCCCCCCCCCCCCCCCCCCCCCCCCCCATCAATTGCAGCCCAAAGATGTCATAATTCTCCGAAAACAAAACCCTTTAACTCGCACTAGTACCTAAATCATATTTCTCCATGATTTGCCACTTAAACAAGCCATACCTTCCATGAAAATACCCTAATCTGACTCAAGCATTTGATCAATATTTTCTCCATAAGTTGCTATGTATATGTTGCTAATTGAACTACCGAAAAGGTCACAATTCTCTAAACAGACACATAATACAACAAGGAGTCCCCTTTGAATCATAATTCAACCCCAAATAAATCATAATTCCCATAAAAAACCCTGATGTAACACAATATCGATAAACAGGCTAACCATATTACAGAAAAGCTCACAATGTTCGTAAAACCACTAATAGCTACAATAATCTTATAAAAACAAGGAGACCGTAGACATGATACCTGGAATGTCATATAAATCATAATTTGTTTCCATCCCTTTCACTTTCAGCTACTTTCGGCCTCAAAACTACCATAACAGGACACAATTGCTGCTGCCACAAAAGTCGAATAAAAATGAGCATAATAATATAAGTAACAGCAAAAACAAAATATGAGAAAAATCGTGCCTGACTGATGTCTTAAGTCTCCTTAGAGAGAGTGGAAGGAAAATCTGAAACATGTTTTTATCAAAGTTAATGGATATTCAAATAATGTGGTAGTTGGCGGTGGATAGGACATGTTTCCACGTTCGTTCCAGCTTTCTTAAGCATTCTTTTGCACAAAAGTCAAACGTGAAACTTAGATTTATTTTAGAATTATTTGAAGAAAAAACAGGGTTTGAATCTTAACCGCCGCTGCATTCACATATTTCGGATGTTGGAATTTATGGGGGTGGGTAGTAGAGTAAATCCGGAAGAAAAAACTATAATCGGGAATATATAATCTTATTGCTTAGGTAAGTCTTCTATGTATATCTATAGATATTACAATGATGAAATAATGAAACAATAATTAGGAAACATTAATATAGAAAGTCCTATCAACTAAATATCGAAGATTCTAATACTCCACCTCAAGCTGGAACACATATATCTAACATGTCAATTACATAAACTACTAAAAATATTAACTGTAACTTCCCGAAACAACGAAAAATTTAAACAAAATACCACAAGGAATAAAACCAGAAAGTGCAGGAACATTATTCGTAAAATACTCAAAATGTGTACCATTACATAAGAGTTTTCAAAAGGAATTCCTACATCAAAGTACGCGAAAGATAGATGCAAGTAATATACAACCTAGGAAAGTAAGATTGGAGGATATGATCCCAGAGTGCGCTCGTCTTCAGTCGCCACCCACCCAACACCTATTGTGGTCCTGAAATGCAAATGTAATAACAATACTTGAGTTTCCATAAGAAAACTCCGTATATCAGTCCACCTACATGCATATGAAAGTACAGTACAATGAACCTATCATACTAGTGTAACACGATGATGCATTGCATACATTGCATCATATGTCTTTCATTTAGATTACTTTTATATCAATAAATGCTACTAAGGTATGTGTTTAGTCGTATTTACAGAATACAGGGACCTGAATGCAAATTACCCACATTCCGAGCATAAACGTGTGCAAAAGATTCATTTCTATCATAAAGACCGAATTCAAGTTTATCGGGTTTCAATTGGAAATGCATCCAAGCATAAAAGCACTCAAGGAGCTAATCACAAAAAGGTCAAGGGCTTAATTGCAAAATGCCAAGGACCTGATTGCAAAATAAAAGGACCAAGTTATTGTGTGGAGAAAGTCAAAAGAAAAATCAAATATAAATCTCCAACAATGGAAGGAATTAATCCGGAGCTCAAGACAATGGAAAGAATCAATCCAGACGCGCAAAGGAGGATCAAATCATACCATAAACGCGTGACAAAAATCCTTATTAAATCCGACCAACGTGTGAGGCGAATCCGCCGCACAATACACATGATGTGCGGCGATTCCGCCGCCCATTGGTCGATCTTTGTGTCCCAATTTTGTCCAGTCGTGTATGGACACGTGTACTATCCAATTCTATACCTAAGTCCCTTGTAGCAACTATAAATAGACCCGAGAACGATGTAAATAGGGTCTTTGGTGGTTGTTCTTATTTGTGTACCTTAGTTTTATTAATAAAATTCTGTTCTTTTAATTCTTGTTTTAGTTTTCTTTTAATGTCTCTAGGATCCCTTCTTCTTCCTCCCTCCATGAGTTTCTAACTCTTTCCAAAGGGTGGAGGTGATGGAATTAGGGGTAGAGAAGATGAATGCATGTTATTGTTTTAAGTTCGTGATTAGTATATTTTGATTACTTGAGTTTATGTTAAATCATTTATCTTGTAATGCTTCATAACTAACATGATTTATTTCAAGTTTCTCCATTCTCCAATCTAAACCTAAATCTAAACCTCCACCCAACGGATTTCTCTTCTTATTTCTTGTTTTCGTTCTAATTGCTTTTGTTTCGTACTTTAGATAATTAAATCAAAAATACCAAAAACCCAAATTAATTCTTCTCTCCTTTCTCTCCCACAATCGAATTAACAAAAATAACGAAATCTCTCCCTCCTTGTGTTCGACCCGTATTTGCCACGTCTTCATTGACACCGTGCACTTGCGGTATAAATTTAATTCTTCAACACACGACATAATAAAATGCAACAAGTAAAACATTCCATATCGGAGGGTAATAAGGGACAACAACCCCACAAAAATCATCGATTCCCAAGGAGATCTACCGCAGACACAAACGGTCTTACGGAGAGTATGCACCCCACACTCAGCTACACCAACATGGGGTTTGGTGAGGGGCGCGCACACTTTCACGACATAGAATTAGATCTGATCTTGTGGACAATGCCACAACCACCGGAGTCGTCGCTAGAGTCAGTCACTCGCCTGACGGTGCCACAGGCGGGCTACCTGTCGGAATAAATCGTCGAACAGTCAACACCGTAAACACTCGGTCGCGCGGTCTTTCCCGCCGCCATCAAGGTCGCACAATCACATCCATCACCATCAAGGCCGGTTGATCGTATTTGTCGCCCATAAGGCTGACCCCAATCGACTCATCTGGACTGAAGTTCACGGGGTCAACTTGCTCCGTGGAGTTGTGCAATATCATGCATTGGGATCCACGATCCCTCAGGTATACTACCATAGTAAAAGCCAAAGGAAATGCTCTATGCTATGCCATTGTCCATAATACAGAGGTGGCTTGTGCCCCAAGTATCCACACTCTTCCACTCGGTGGTCCCTGGGCCGGTACGATCATTACACCCACCGTCACCTCCCGGATAACGCGCGAAGTGGGGACACGAGCTTCCATGAACAGAGTTGACACTACACAAGGGCAATGACTCAGATCTGGGCACAATCGGTTAACCAAAAAGGCAAACCGGTCGACCGCTCCAAATGGATAGGGAGATGTTCGAACAATCGCCTAAATCGGTCGAACCCTGGGCAAACAACTTATGTCACAACAGTTGAACAAGAGATCATGGGTGGTCGACCGTTTAGGAGGTCTGGGCCAGAATAAAGGCAAATCAATCGGGCAACGGTCGAATGACAAATGGGTCCCGTCCGATCCAAAATAACATGGGTATTCTACGTTCCACAAGACTACAACCGGTCGAACCAAACATAAGCCAGTTGAACACTAAACAAGGTACACTTAAGTCACTGGTCGGACAAGAGTCTAAGACGGTTGCCCGTTTAGGAGGCCAATGCCCGGGTACGGTCAAACGCACGAAAGACTGGTTCGGCAAAAAATAACAAGGCATTCCCATGACCAACAATTCGATACAACTGGTCGACCACCAAAAGGCAATGTTCGACCGGTGCTGGGCAAAGCCTTACATTTACAGTATGATCGGTCGACCGTCAAAGGCATAGGTCGACCGTTCCATGACAGACACTTGCCTGTCCCTCGTCACCGGCGACACCTCCGGCATTTGACGACGATCACAACCCCTCACACACCTTGTGTGAACATTCTAAAGGAACTTGGCATACCTTTCTTTGCTCGTTTCAAGGTCGTCACGCCTTGATGCCGCACACGTTCACCTTGTCACACCGTGCTTCACCTCCACCTCCTTGCTACTTCAACCGCTGCTCGTCAGAGCTCCGGTCGTCGGTGTCCGTGGGAACTAAGGGAGAGAGGGACGTGTAAGAGGGAGAGTGAGAGGGAAGAGGGAGAACGAAGGGGGGTTGTGTTTCTTTTAAGAACCAAAATTCCAACAACCAAACACTCCCCCCATACGACCCCATTCTCACCTCAACCACCACCACTCCAACCCATACCTCCCAAGTCAAACTCCAATTAGCACTAATTCGACCCCCTAGCATGATTAGTCCCTTAAATTTGGGTTAGGATCTAACATTAACACCAAGAGCCCTTAGTGAAAAATTTGTCAGATGATCAGATGATTGGGTATATCATGTAGAAATCATGCTTAGTGCGCTCAAGAAACGTTGGGTTATTTGCAATAAAGATAGTTGTCTGATTATCACAAAACATCTGCATAGGAACCTTGACAGAGTGTCCCAAGGCAGATAGAAAAGACTATACCCAAACCATCTCACAAGTTGTTTGTGTCAATGACCTGTATTTTGCTTCAACACTTGACCGCGAGACCACATTTTGTTTCTTGCTGTGCCAAGTAACTAAATTGCCACCTACATATGTGTAGAAACTTGATGTGGATATCCGATCTCCTTTATCACCAACATAATTGGAGTCCGAATAAGTTGCAACATCCAGGTGACCATGGTTCCTGTAAAGCAGTTTTTTCCAGAAGCTCCCTTAACATATGCTAAAACTCTCAGTGCTCCCTTCCAATGAACCTCTCATGGTTCATGCATGAACTAACTCAGAAGACCCACTATAGAAGATATCAGGACGAGTGACTATCAGATATATAAGCTTGCCAATAAGATGCATCTACTAGGTCAGATCTCGAAGAGATAGTGAGGATGTCTCCCAGAAAGGTGGTGATTGCTCGGCAGGTGTACTCTCGTTTGCAGCCCAGAAGAAAGTAGATCAAGTACAAATTTCCTTTGTTAAAGTCATTTTTACTTTCACATATGCAAACTCATACCATGAAAATATCTCGATTTTCCCATTTCCCTCGTGACGAAGTGCTTCATCAGATGCGCCTTTATTGCCTGGATGCCTTGGCTATCACTTCCTGTCATTAAAATGTCATCAACGTATACTGCAAGTATCACACAACCTGTAAGAGTGCTATTGTAGAACACTTAGTGATCGACAACACATTTGTGGAAACTATCTGCAATTGCCACCACACTGAATTTCTCGAACCAGGCACGAGGGCTCTGCTTGAGACCATATATTGCCTTCTTGAGACGTCATATAATATTCTCTCCCTGAGAAACATACCCTAGTGGTTGCTCCATAAATGCGGTCTCAGTCAAGTTACCATATAGGAAGACATTATTCACATCAAGCTAACATAACTCCCAAGCGTTACAGCTAGTAGTTTTCAAATAGAATTTAAACGAGCAATTGGAGAGAATGTCTCAACATAGTAAACACCATAGGTCTGAGTAAAGCCCTGAGCCACCAAGCGGGCCTTGTAACGGTCCAGCATACCATCTAGCTTGTGCTTCACAAAAAAAGACCCACCGACAAGTGACAACACTGACACCAACGAGTTGAGACATAACCACCCATGTAACACGAGAGCTAAATGGCAAAATTTCCTCATACATGACCTTCTGCCAGTGGGAATGTTGGGAACTTCTTGGTAGTTCCTGGCAATTGACTCAGCAAACAAAAACAATGCAAAATGGCAAAAATATAGGTGAAGATAATCATATAAAACAAAATAAGAGATATGATGTCTAGTACACGAATGAGTACCTTTCCGGAGGGCTATAGGAAGGTCAAGAGAAGAGTATGCATCATCAACGGTTTCGGGAGGAGTTGGAGGTGGTAGGTGTGTCTGCCAGCTGCGATGACAAACTTGTCCAAATCGATAATTATTTGTAGTCTCTAGAGTAGTCACTGCACTAGGCACCAGAACAGGTAAGGTAACTTCAGTGGGCATGTTGGACGCAGACACCGAAGCTGGAAATAGGAATGAGACTCAAAAAGTGATATATAGACACATAATATTTTCAACTAGGGCAGATGATATAGTCGGTACCCACGTTGTGTCCTAGAGTACCCGACAAAGCCACTTTATTGCTCGTGGAGACTACTTGTCCAAACTCGGAGACAAATCCTGAACAAAAGCGACAACCCAAAGACACGAGAAGTGACACAAAATAACTCATTCTCATGAAGAAGACAATGAAGAGGAATGTCTCCCCTTAACGGAGTAGACTGCAGTGAGGACAACATCAAACCCCAAGTACCAAGGTATATTGTGTTCACCCATGATGGTGAGCGCAACAACCAGAATATGACAATGTTTCTGTTAGCTATACCATTTTGTTGGAATGTGTGAGGACAAGTGGTATGATAAATGATACCATACGACACACACAATGAATTGACAACATAAGAAACAAACTCCAAAGCATTATTAGTGCAAAGACATTTAATGACAACAAAAAACTAATTTTTTATTTCTAAAATAAATTATTTGAGTACATATGACACAAGGTTCACAAGGTGATGATCCTTTAACAAATATAACCAAGACACAAGACAAATTCATCAACAAAGATTGCATAATAAAAATGACCTGAGACAGGCGAGACCCTAGAGGGTCCTGATGCATTGCATACATTGCATCATATGTCTTTCATTTAGATTACTTTTACATCAATAAATGCTACTAAGGTATGTGTTTAGTCTTATTTACAGAATACAGGGACCTGAATGCAATTTACCCACATCCCGAGCATAAACGCGTGCAAAAGACTCATTTCCATCATAAAGACCAAGTTCAAGATTATCAGGTTACGAATGGAAATGTATCCAAGCATAAAAGCATTCAAGTCCTAATTGCAAAAAGAACAAGGACTTAAGCACAAAAGTAGCCGGGGACTTAACTGCAAAAAGTCAAGGACCTAAGTGCAAATCACGAGTAGCTTTTATTCTCTTGGAGAAAATATATAGAAAAATCAATGTATATCTCCAAATATGTGAAAGAATTAATCCGGAGTTCAAAAGAATGGAAAGAATCAATCCAGATGCGTAAAGGAGGATCAAATCATACCATAAACATTCAACCAAAATCCGGATTAAATCTGAGGAGATCATGCGGCGAAATCGCCGCACATTACATGCATCATGCGGCGGAAACGCCGCCCCCTAGTCGATCCGTGTGCTCCAATTTTGACCAGTCGTGTCTGGACACGTGTACTCTCCAATTCTATACTTAGGTCTATTGTAACAACTATAAATAGACCCGAGAACGATGCTAGAAGGGTCCTTGGTCCTTAGTCTTAGGTTTTTATTTTTAGTCTTTGTCTTGTAATCTTCTTTTTAGCAATAAAATTCTGTTCTTTTAATTCTTGTTTTAGTTTTCTTTTGTAATGTCTCTAGGATCCCTTCTTCTTCCTCCCTCCATGAGTTTCTAACTCTTTCCAAAGGGTGGAGGTGATGGAATTAGGGTTAGAGAAGATGAATTGCATGTTATTATTTTAAGTTCATGATTAGTATATTTTGATTACTTGAGTTTATGTTAAGTCATTTATCTTGTAATGCTTCATAACTAACATGATTTACAATAAGTTTCAGTAATTCTCTGATCTAAACCTAAATCTAAACCTCCACCCAACGGATTTTTCTCTTTGTTCTTGTTTTAGTTTATTTGTTCTTGTTCTTGCTTTAGATAATTATAACCCAAAAATCTCAAAACCAACCAATTTAATTGTTCCCTCCTTCCTCTTAATCGAAAATAACATCAACTACGAAATCTCTCCCTCCTTGTGTTCGACCCGTACTTGCCACGTCTTCATAGACGCCGTGCACTTGCGGTATAAATAAAATTCTCAACAAGTTTTTGGCGCCGTTGCCGGGGAGGCGACGCAGATTTTGTGTTTTTGTGTTTTCGATTTTATCCTGTCTACCTTGTGCGCGATCTAAGTATTTGAATTTGTGTAGCAGGAGACAACAGAGCGCGCGGCGAAATCCGGGAGCCTTTCTGAGACACTTGGGCGGCGGAATCGCCGCATCTACAAGGTAAATTGCGGCGGAATCGCCGCACCAGTGTGGGTTCTGGTCTTCAAATTTCTGGGGCATCGTCGGCATCTCTGGGTGGTCGCATTAAGCTACTGGAATCTCCGAGAGCGGGCGGCGAACCCGACTGAGCATTGCGGAGGTAACTTTTCTTGCCTTTCTCGTAAAATCTGAATCGTTGAAAAGTTTCCTTTCGTAGAATTGCATGTGTTAGGGTTTACAATTCCATAATTGGCAATATTTCAACTCTGACCTAAAATTCGCAAAATTAGAAAGACCTTAGTGCATGCATCATATAATGTTTTGCTTGCATTATTCTTGCTAAATTCTTGCAAATTATTTTTTATTGTTGAAGAGTGCTGGAGGCAAGGTACGTATCGCGGTTTTAACGATTGCATTTAAGCATATACCGTAGTTTGCATACAACCTTGAAATTGCCCCCATTAAAAAGACCATTGTTTGACTATCTTTGCTAGATCTAAGTTAAACTACTTTAAGGGCAACTCCGTAGGCAAAGATTCGGTGGGGATTCATCACCCTCCCGTGGCCCACAAACCACAATCCTAAAGTGTCACCTAAGCCTAAATTTAAAATCAATTAGACATTGGCCCCTAAGGACTCGGACTCAATTAAGGAGGAGATTGGTTTGACTTGCTATGACCTGAAGCTAATTGAATTCAATTTGGTGTCTAGAAAGTGTTTTTGTGTTGACGAAAGTCTTCCAAGCGACGTGGTTGTCTAATTGGCACCGACTCTGTCGGAAGCGCCCCCACTAGCTATACACTGACTGGCCAACTTGGTTTGATTGGTGAGGGAGGTGAATCAAGCAAATCAATTCGACTCAACCAGTTAGGAGTCGTCTAGATTTAAGTGACACTAGGTCTAGGATTGTTTGAACCGTGCTTGTTCAGGAAATTTCTGGCCAACCCTTGAATTTACCTTTAGAGTTAAGTTTCCCTTCTCGTCTGAGTCTTCTTTCCCTTCTCATCTTTACCTTTCTATTGTTTGTTTCCATTTTCATAAATTAAAAAAAAAAGAAAAAAAAAATTGTAATTAATTCTTGAAATTAAATTTGGAGTTTAAATTTCGAATTTGAATTCAAAAAAATTGATTCAACCCGGTGCACTCAGATTTGGATTCGGGACTTGAGTAATCGACTCTCACGAGTAAATCTAGATTCCAGTCTGGAACTTAACCCCATTCCACCTGTTGCACCACCTCACCCGGATCTAATGGGTGAGAACGTAGTGGACCCGCCTGTTGCGCAACCTATAACTTTGAGGGATCGGTGCTACCCAACGATGGCTGCTCAGCCATCGTGCATCGTTATGCCCACCATACCGGGTCGCGACTTCGAACTTAAGGCACAATACATGCGTATGTTGCCTAAGTTCACCTCTAGGGAAGACCCATACCTCTTCCTTAGAGAATTTGAGGAAATCTGCTCCCTTATGCAATACCAGCATATTCCTGAGGAGGCAGTGCGTCTAAAATTCATGCCTCTAGCACTGAAGGATGACGCTAAGAAATGGCTATATAGTCTAGCCGAAAGATCTATTAGGAGTTGGGCTGAGTTTGTTTAAGTGTTTCTAAAAAAATATTTCCCCAACCATAAGACTATGAAGATTAGGAATGAAATTGTTGCATTCGTTCAGTCTGAGAGCGAGCCGTTCTATTCCTATCTTGAAAGATTTAAAAGTGTCTTGACCCAATGCCCTCATCACGGAATTCCAAAATGGCAATTATGCCAAATTATTTATGAGGGATTGACACCCACATCTAGAGTTATGCTAGAATCTGTGAGCCAAGGGAATTTCATGTCGAAAAACGAAAATGATGCATGGACTTTTCTTGAGGATTTAGCTGAAAACAGTATGCAATGGGACAATGCTAGAACACCCATCAACCCGAGTATTGGATCTAGAATAGCAAGTCAACCCCGACCAGGTGTCTTAGCTATAGATGCCAACATAGCGGCTGAGGCAAAACTGGCCACCCTTATGCGCAGAATGGAAAGTTTAGAGCTGCAAAACCAAACCCGACAAGCATCCCCTACCCCTTGCTCTAGATGTGGTCAGACTGGTCATTTAATGGAGGACTGTGTAGACTTGGAACATGTTAATGCCACGTTTAACCATTCTAGAAATGATCCTTATGCATCAACCTACAACCCGGGTTGGCGTAATCATCCCAATTTTTCGTGGAACCAACAAGGTCAACCTCCTAGACAACAACCAAACCCATATAACCAAAATAATACATCATCTGGGGGTAATAACAATGGAAATCATGAAGTTAGGTTGACAAACTTGGAAAATTTAATGAAAACTTTTATACAAACAACCAACCAATCATTCCAAAGGCTAGAGACACAAGTCAGCCAATTAGCGCAAATAGTAGGTGAAAGAGAAAAGGGTCAATTTCCAAGTCAACCTGAGGTGAACCCAAGAACTAATAATCAATATCAATCTTATCAACCACCCTCAGGAAATAACAACCCCAGACCGGTTCAAATGGTTAACGAGGAAGGACCGTTCCAACAAATCAATGCAGTAGTGTCATTACGGTCCGGACGACAAGTTGATAACAATGTGGTAAACCCTAGAATGTCTAATCAATCTAGCCATCAAGCAACCACATATGACCTGACCATTGAACCTGATGTCCAAATTGAAAAGCCCAACCCACCTACACAACCTGAACCCACAGCTCAACCTGAACCTGAGCGAGTCTATGTTCCTAAAGCCCCATTTCCCAATAGACTCAAGAAGAGCTCAAGTGCACAAATGGAGAAAATCTTAGAAGTATTTAAGCAAGTTAAGGTGAATATTCCACTCTTAGATATGATTCAACAAATACCTGCTTATGCTAAATTCTTGAAAGATTTGTGCACTAAAAAGAGAAAAACGAATGTACCAAAGAAGGCATTCTTAACTGCAAACATATGCTCTATTCTTTCCAATACATCTCCTATAAAATATAAGGACCCTGGGTGTCCCACAATTTCATGTTCAATAGGAGATACTTTTATCAATAAAGCCCTTCTAGACCTAGGTGCAAGCGTTAACTTACTCCCATTTTCTGTCTACGAGAAACTCAACCTTGGTCCACTGAAACCCTCTAAGACAACCCTCCAATTCGCTGATTGTTCTGTTAAGAAACCGAGAGGTATAGTAGAGGACGTTTTGATTAAGGTTGGTGACTTCATTTATCCAGTGGATTTTGTCGTACTTGATACTGAACCTGTTGTAAATCCTAATCGACAAATCCCTGTAATTCTAGGTAGACCCTTTTTAGCCACTTCGGAAGCATTAATAAACTGTCGAAATGGGCTCATGCAATTATCTTTCGGGAACTTAAAAGCAGAATTTAATATCTTCCATATTGATAATGAGCCAGAAATAATATGCAACCCAAGTGATGTTGTGATGAGAGCACGTATTTATCAGAATTCTGAATCAAATAAATCATCACATAAGCAAAAAGGAAGTAAGAAAAAAGGGAGTGATTCATTTACTCAACCACCATCACTCGAGTAAATAAGCGAACCAATTCAAGTGAGAAGAGTGGAATCTTTTCCTCAAGTCAACATGGGGAACAATTCAACTGGATACATGCACCAATATGGTGTCATTCAATCCAGTTCTGATTACGGTTGACTCTGAGCAAACTCACCCCTCTACCGCAAGCCGACTCAGGTAATAAGTGCATTTATTTTATCTATGCATACATTGAGGACAATGCATGATTTAGGTGTGGGGGGGGGTGTTTATCTATGTATATATCTATTTGTTTGTTCTCTTCTTTCAAACAAAAAAAAATAGAAAAAAAAATTAATGTTTCATGACATAGCTTAAGATTGAACTGCTAAAACACGTGTACAAATTGCATTGAGTTTTTGTTCCTTATTATATAGTTCTGCTTGTAGAAATTGTGACATAAATCTAAGTTCCAAAGAAATAACTCATTGCCCTTTAAGACATGTATGCACTTAAATTGGATGAATCAAATCTTTGAAGTGGTTGATAAAAAGCAGAGGTTGAGGAAAATATACTGGGAAGTGTGGATTTCTAATAGCAATTAAGCCTTGAGAAAAATAAAAATAAAAATAAAAGAATAAAGTGAAGAAAACACATTTTGTAAAATGATTACAAAAGCCCAAGCCTTTGAGTCACTGGTCCGTAGGGGTATCTTGAAACCCGGTAACTTGAGTCTACCAGCTCGGGATTATCGACCAAACTCGCTACACGAATGCAAAAGGGTAAAAGTGTCAAAAAGCAAATGTGTTGAATCACGGAAAAAAAATAATAATAAAATAATAAAAATAATAATACTCAAGGCCCAAAGCTAAAAGAATGATCAATGCCATGGTTGATCCGAATGATACTTCACCACCAGAGGAGGCGTGCAAAATAATTCAAGTGATAAACATGTGTAGAAGGGTTAGTGGTGTGAATGTTGGAGGAACAAAGACCAAGTCATATTTTTAATGAGTTAGATTTATATAATGAGCATGCAAAAAATTCTTAGTGAGATGTATATGGTTGAGGTAGGGATATTGAGAACTATTAATGAAATGTTGATTTAGGATTTTGTGGGTATATCCGCTGAAAACCCTCAGGAGACAACACTCCTCCTCCTTGGCAACAAGGAGGTTTAAAGGCTTCTTGCACATGCTAAGTGCAACCGTGATTCCTACGAAAGTGAGTTAGGATTTCCCTGTTTTCATCTCTCTTATATTCTGTTTTGCTAGGGACTTGCAAAATCTAGGTGTGGGGGTATTTGATGCATTGCATACATTGCATCATATGTCTTTCATTTAGATTACTTTTACATCAATAAATGCTACTAAGGTATGTGTTTAGTCTTATTTACAGAATACAGGGACCTGAATGCAATTTACCCACATCCCGAGCATAAACGCGTGCAAAAGACTCATTTCCATCATAAAGACCAAGTTCAAGATTATCGGGTTACGAATGGAAATGTATCCAAACATAAAAGCATTCAAGTCCTAATTGCAAAAAGAACAAGGACTTAAGCACAAAAGTAGCCGGGGACTTAACTGCAAAAAGTCAAGGACCTAAGTGCAAATCACGAGTAGCTTTTATTCTCTTGGAGAAAATATATAGAAAAATCAATGTATATCTCCAAATATGTGAAAGAATTAATCCGGAGTTCAAAAGAATGGAAAGAATCAATCCAGATGCGTAAAGGAGGATCAAATCATACCATAAACATTCAACCAAAATCCGGATTAAATCTGAGGAGATCATGCGGCGAAATCGCCGCACATTACATGCATCATGCGGCGGAAACGCCGCCCCCTAGTCGATCCGTGTGCTCCAATTTTGACCAGTCGTGTCTGGACACGTGTACTCTCCAATTCTATACTTAGGTCTCTTGTAACAACTATAAATAGACCCGAGAACGATGCTAGAAGGGTCCTTGGTCCTTAGTCTTAGGTTTTTATTTTTAGTCTTTGTCTTGTAATCTTCTTTTTAGCAATAAAATTCTGTTCTTTTAATTCTTGTTTTAGTTTTCTTTTGTAATGTCTCTAAGATCCCTTCTTCTTCCTCCCTCCATGAGTTTCTAACTCTTTCCAAAGGGTGGAGGTGATGGAATTAGGGTTAGAGAAGATGAATTGCATGTTATTATTTTAAGTTCATGATTAGTATATTTTGATTACTTGAGTTTATGTTAAGTCATTTATCTTGTAATGCTTCATAACTAACATGATTTACAATAAGTTTCAGTAATTCTCTGATCTAAACCTAAATCTAAACCTCCACCCAACGGATTTCTCTCTTTGTTCTTGTTTTAGTTTATTTGTTCTTGTTCTTGCTTTAGATAATTATAACCCAAAAATCTCAAAACCAACCAATTTAATTGTTCCCTCCTTCTTCCTCTTAATCGAAAATAACATCAACTACGAAATCTCTCCCTCCTTGTGTTCGACCCGTACTTGCCACGTCTTCATAGACGCCGTGCACTTGCGGTATAAATAAAATTCTCAACAGGTCCCTAGATATCACAATGAACTAACTCAAATATAAACTTACAAGACACAAGACTAGAACGTTTGTAGGTGGCACGATGGTGCTTACCTAACTGACACAACTCACAATCAAAGGACTCAACACTAATCCAAGGTAGTGCCTGCTGGAGACATCGTTGAGATGGATGACCTAGTCGACAGTGCTAAATGTGCGATGACTCTGAAGTCGAGACAAATGCTGCCAAACCATGAGGAGTCTCATCATGGACCAGCCTGTACACACCATTACCACGCTCGCGACCCAAACCAATTCCCTTCCCCGTCTGCTAATCCTTAAGAACATAGTGAAAAAGAGAGAATGTCACACTACATTGTAAATGTTCAGTGATCGCAGAGATGGACAAAAGATTTATAGGAAAATCAGGTACAAAAGGACATCATCAAGTCTAAGCTGAGAGGAGGCCTGCACAACCACTTCTTCGGATATAGAGCATGATAGTCCATCGGTGATTGCCACAGAATGAAAGTTAGACTGTGAAGGATGAAAACAGAAGGTTCTTGTACCTGACATATGGGAAGAGGTGCCTGAGTCAATTATTGAGGAACTGTCCCTAGATGCTAGATAGGCAATACATGAGGAAGTGGCCTGAGAGGCTATGACATTGGACGTTATAGCCTGTAACTGTTGAAAATGCCCGAAGTCTGCCTGAGAGATGGAAACTGTCAGCTCAACACAAGTATATGACGAAAATTCTTTCTCAACCTCTTATGTGCTAACATTCGTCGTGGCCAGTCTGCCATGCTTAATTTAACAATGATCTTCCTAATGACTAGATCGTCCACAGAAGGTAGACATTGATCGTCCACCTAGGCCCTTTCCTCGACCACTATGAGAAGATCAATGACTCGAACTACGAGATACCACAAAGGTATAGTGATCAGAAATAGGAGCGGCAGGAGGGGCTGATGTAGTAGAAAACAGAGTACACAAGCATACATAGCTGCAAGGTCAGGGACTTTGTCAGAACCAAGTATTGAGCCTTTCACCTGCTGCTGGACCTCAGTATTAAGCCCTGGAAGATAAGATACCACTGCAATTTCATTTTGATAATGACAAAGTGTAGCTAAATCAAGGACCAGTGGCTAATAAACGTCGATGTCATCCAACATGCTGCAAACCTTAGTGAAGAAGTGTGGTGCTATGCAATCTTCCTGACGAGCAGAGAACAACTGCTCCTACAACTCAAAAGCACGATAAATATTATTCTTGTTCCCATAAGTGGGTTGATTAGTAGTATATCTTACCTTGCATTAATGATATACATCTTTTATTTTATCCCAATTTTGTACTACTTGAGTGTTTGTTTGATGTGTTTCAGTTTTAGGTAATAAAGAGGAGAAATAAACCAAAAGAGACCTAAATGCAAGAAAAATGACCTTATTGAAGCATCTTGGACATGTTTGTCATGCTCAAAGACCCATCTGCAATTCAGGAAGGACCCAGATGAAACTCGGAGGGTCTTGAAGGAAAGAAAAACATTTCAAGAGCAAACATCCCTCAATATCATGATCTTGAATATTATTTGGGAAATTAAGACCGAACCAGCTCAAACCAGTGGACCGGGAGTTCACCCCACGTGAAAAATAGAGAACTTAAGTTGCTTAAGATAATCGGGGCGGATCGGACACAAAATATCCGCCACTAGCGGATCATTTGGCCCAAACATGCCCCTAACTTCTCTTGTGGCTCGAGCTTGTTTATATGGGTGCACCAAACTATACAGAAGGAGATTACAACCGTTGGATTGATTCCAGATTCATCTACACCACTATTTCTTCTATAAATAGCAATATTTCTCCTACCTTTCTACTTCTTCTCAGCCTCCACCATTAGAATAGCTTGGGTTTTACCCAATTTGGGCAGTAGAGAAAGGTGGGCTTTGAAGCTTGTAATGTTACTATTTTACTAATCTAAAGGTAGATTTGTATTCCTCTTGTCATTAGTTTTCTTTCTATCCAATTAGTTTTTGATTTTGTTAGTTAGTTTTCTAGTTAGATTTTTATGTCATGCTTAGTCTTAATCTCTTGATTTTCATGCTTGTTATTATGATTAGTGAGTAGATCCATCCCATTTAGGGTGAAGGTGATGTAGATTATGTGATGTGTTAGTGATGTATTCCTCTTATCTTGTGTAATTTGAGGTGCTTAATGTAGATCTATACTTCTGACTTGCTTAAACATGTATTAGATGGGATGATGGTCACACTAGGTACTTATCTCATGCTAGATCTAGAGTTTATCTTATTGCTTGCAAATGATGATATTATTATGATAAATGACTTGTTATGTATGGATGCTTGATTAGTAGAGCATACATGAATGTATTGAGTTGTATGGATGGTTAATTGATGTCCTAATTTCCACAATAGGTACTTAGTTCATTCTTGAGAACCCAAAGTCCATCTTAACTTCATGTCTAACTATATTAGTCATGTATTTATGTAAATGTAGTTGATGTTAATTAGACTCCACACTAGTTACTAGTTGATTTTACCTACTTTACACACTTGTGGCTCATGTAATCAAGAACCACTCACACTCACACACATACCTACACACCTCCACTCTATGGAGGTTTGGTTTAATTATTGATTAATTCATCATTTAGTGTAGTTAGTTTAGCATAATCTCTTCATTCTCCTCTCATTTCCCACTCGAGTATGGTAGTCACAACAACACTCACAATTCCTTGAGGTTCGACCCGTATTTTCCACGTCTCCACTGACGTCGTGCACTTGTGGTTATTTAAAATGATCAATCATGGGCATGCACATCTCCTAAATTCCTTCATCGACTTCAACATCATCACGCTCTGGGCAATATCAGGCTCCATACTATTAGTTAACCATGATCAAACGATGACATCCTCAACCACCCAATATGTGTAAGTCACATCCTTCGTATTCGTATGATCTTTTGTAACATAATGCAACTTCTTGTGCGCAATAAGAAACCGCTCAAAACTCTGAGCCCAGAATAAGTAATTCCTCCCATTCAGTTTCTTCCAGGTACTCTACAAAGTCTTCACTAACAAATCCGCATACGACATGATAACAACGAAAAAAATTATGAAATGACAATGATCATCAAGAGATCATATCAGAGGGGTTAACATAACCCACAAAAATTTATCACCCTCAACGAAGAGATAAAAGTTTAGTACTTGAAAAAGAGCATCACTGATGAAGGCTGAAAAATTCACCGGATGCCCATACACGGAGAGAACCGCCTGGAAAGGGTGGCGGTTGTGGACCGGCAACCTAAGGAATGACTGAACGGTGCTGAGAAGGCTAGCCGACGGTGAATAGTAATCGATGGCTAGTGGTAGCTAGGGTTAGGGTGCGGTGTGGGAGGCGGCTAGGGTTAGAACCTAAGCTCGGGTACCATGTATGATCAGGAATATATGATCTTATTGCTTAGATGGGTCCTCTACGTATATATAAGATTACAAGGATGAAATAAGGAAACAATAATTAGGAAGCATTAATAAAGAAAGTCCTGTCAACTAAATATCTAAGACTTTAACGGTAAATAAATTCAATATAAATATTTGTATTATATTTAATTTTTTATTATAAGCGTACAAAACTAGCTCCAAGGACAAAAGCGCATTTACACCAGCACAAAACTTGGATTATAAATTTCTGGCTCGAACTTGTGAGTTCCGCTCAAGTTTGACTAGAGAAATCTTGGCTTAAACTGAACTTTAAGGAGTCGAATTCAAACACATTTTTGAGGTCGTTTATTAAACATGTTAAGTCTTAACTTGCATTTGTTAGATAAACTCTATTCTTTTGAGTTATCTATAATACACATATCACACACACTAAAAATACACATTATCTTTTGCAAATTACCCACAATATAATGACGCCACGTGTTAATTACATTTGTATTGTATCATTTATACATATTCTTCATGTTTCAATCAAATCTTAGCTAGAAAATTTAGCTAAAGAACTTGATAAGCAAAGGAGTCAAGGCTCGAATTGAGTCGAGTTCGAGTTTTTTTAATTAAAACAGTACGTTAAGCCCCAGTTCGGCTTGTTTGCTAAATGAGCTGACTTTAAAAATGCAATACTTGTGCGTCTATCACAATTAAGTTGAACACGTCAAATGCGGTGTAATTTTCTTCATAATTAACGAGCACAACATATGTGCTCGTTAATTAAACCCTCACTTGCAATTACACCACTCTTCAGTAAACAAGGTAAAGCAAAAATATTGATGCATATGCCAAATATCAGATTTATTTTTAAATTTGGCTCAAATCTGATACCAATAAGGTACAAATCTGAATCAAATTTGACATCAAATTTGATCAAAACTTATCATAATATTACAATTGGGATTACACTTCAACATCGAAAAAATACTACGAATATGTCGAAAATGGGCCAAAATTTTCACAGGACTTACGACAATTTTTTACAAATTGAAAGTTCAAGCAAGGAGGGGCTAAATGGGGACTTTTGAAGTGCTTTACGCAAATTAATATGGAAATTAGTCTAGAGGACAAACAGTAATTTACCACTAACATCCTTGTCTAGTACCTGCCCAATAAATGGGCATGGGGTTGGGTTAAATGGGTATACAGGCTGGACATAAATTTCAACTTATAAAACATGCATTGGACCACAAATATCATTACTAAGTTCCTAAAGTGATTATTGTTGGCCTTTTGGCATAATTAATCTTAATTTTGATGATTACCAAAATAATTTGATGCATAATCTCAATTCATATATTCCTTTGCTTACTCGACTCAATTCGACTTGCATAAAAAAACATAAACTAACCCTTCAACGTCGGTTCGCGTAAACGTCGACGTGGTAGGGTTACACTACCACGTCGGATTAGTTTTAGCAGACGTGATAGGGTGCCCTACCACGTCGTTCTAGAGGACCGACGTGGTAGTGTATGAATAATTTTAAAAAAAATCATAAAATAAACCTTCCACGTCGGTCGGCGTAAACGCCGACGTGGTAGACTCTCTGCCACGTCGGTTTAGTAAAGTCCGACGTGCTAAGGGCGACGTGGTAGTCCAACTTTCTGTGTCATATCTTATTATTTATTCGTTTCTTGGTCTCTGAACGTAAATTATAAATATATAACTAAATCTTAGTTATATTGCATAAATTATAATTTCACTTCACCAAGGGACCCAGTAATATCATCATTCAATCCTTACAAATGAGGGACAATTATACTATTAATATATTCATTTTTTGCATAAGTAGTATAAAAAGGAAATATTATTTTATTACAACAATTACGTAGTAATTAAATAAATAAATCACAAAATATATGTCCTCATGTGAAAAAGAAATATGTCTCGTATCTTGGAATACGTCATACTATGAAAATACTAATGACACAAGATGTTATTAAATGCAAACCATTTGTCCACATTTATAGAACTACGATGTATTTTTAACTTAACATGACAAACTTATATTGGTCAATTAGTGTTCTATGCTAAATACCAAGTTTGTGAACATTTAGAGTTTCGATTAGAGATTCATGTTTTTGGTCATTTGGAGTTCTATAGTTCCAGGACCAAGAGCTTCTTTCCGAACTCTTCTAAAGACAAACACAATATCTCAAGGAACAAAATGCACATAACATTCAATTCATAAACATAACAATGTGAAAGTTAATAATAAGATAACTTTTAGAACACAAGAACTAACATGGTCCTCACAACCAATACATTCGTGATGGAAAAATCTTATGCTCATGCAAGAAATGTTGTAACAACAAGTGGGCGACTAGAGGCGACATCATCGATGATATCATCATAAACGACTTTGCTTGTCATTACGAGGAGTGTGTTTTTCACGGGGAAAGTATGGCAAGTTCGATTGCTCAATTGTCACGACAATGACAACACGACCAATATAAATTGAGTCAGAAGAGGATCGATGACGTTGACAGTGACATAGAGGGAACGATATACGATGTGGTCGAAGGTGGTAATGTCACAACTGATCTGTTGAGACCGGGGATCACAAAAAAATTCTCGTCTACATGAAGGACTGAGAACAACTGTTGTATCCCGGGTGCAAACGAGAATTGATGAAATTATCATTCGTCATAAAATGTTTCACATGAACTACACAAGTAGATGGTTAGACACTTCCTTTGATAAGTGGTTAGCGTACCAAGCAGAATTACTTCCAGTGGAGGCTTGTTTCCCGAAGGATACATATTAGACAAAAAGTTGGTTGCCAACTTGGGGTTTCATTATGAAAATATTAATGTTTGCAAGAATCATTGCACGTTGTAATGGAAAGAGAATGAGAATGCTGATTCATGTTCTATGTGTGGCGTATCTCATTGGGTAACTGTGCAACGAGAAGATGAAGTAGAAATTGAAAATGTTAAGGTCCGAAAAGGCCAAAAAAATCCAGTGGTACTCTTGCGGCACTACCCCTCAAAGCAAGACTCTATGGGTTATATCTCACTGCTGATATGGCCAAGTCGATAAAATGTCATGCGGAGGAACGACAGAAAGATGAGAAATTACGTCATTGAGCTGATTCTGAATGTTGGGCCGAGTTGGACAACAAACATCCCGTTATCGCTTCAAAAATAAGAAATGTGAGGTTAGGTTTGGCCTCAGATGGTTTTAAATCATTTAGTTAGACGCAACACAATATTTGGCCTTTAAAGCTTATGCCTTATAATCTCCCACCGTGGATGAGCATGAATCACCAGTTTTCATGATGTCGCTCATCATTCCTTCAACCTCCCAATAATCTAGATGTTTGTTTGCAACTACTTATCAAAGAGTTGAAAGAACTTTGGGAAGAGGGTTTGGAAACTTATGATGCTTATAGTCAGTCATGTTTTACGTTGCGAACTGCATTGTTGTTGACAATAAATGACTTTCCTGATTATGCTAATTGGAGTGGTCGGATGACTAGAGGGTATGTGGTATGTCCCTACCATTGGAAGATATTCATTCCATTTATTTGAAGCATAGTGGCAATAATTACTATTTAGGTCAACGTCGGTGGTTAGATAAATATCACCATTGGATGCGAAATAAGAGAGCATTTGATGGCAAAACAGAACACAGAGGTCCACCAAAATAGAACTCAGTATTTGACTTGCTGGAAACCCTGTTCTGTTGTAGTGGTTCATTACAAATTCCCGGATTGGGAACTGCATGTGCACGTTCCAATATGCGGTTAAAATTTCCAAATAGAAATCGGTATTTGACTTGTCGGGTTAAATTCAATAGAACTTGGCACTTGGCTTCCCGAGTTCAAGTTTTTAGAGCTCGGCAACGCCAACGCTGAGTTTTGTTAAATTGAACTCGACAAGCAAAGTGTTGAGTTCTATTAAGACTCCGAACTGGCATTGCACCATACTAGGTGTGCACAAAAAATTTCAAGTGTTAGAGCTCGACATTGAAGTGGTCGAGATCGTTTATAAAGAACTCGACAGTTCAGATGCTGAGTTCTCTAAGAATTTTAATCCTATAAAACTTGGTGTCTGTATACACTAAAAAACAAAACTCGCCGCCATCACATGTCTCGACATGGTGGCAGCGGGTCTACTTTGAAAAATAATTTTAGATGAGATTTAATTTGAATTTTTTTAAATAATTTTATTTCAAAAAAAATTCATTACTTTTAGAAATAGTCTTGATCACTAAAACTATATACATATATATACACACAATAATTTTCTAACGAGCCTTGGGCTCAAATTAAGGAAATTGGGTCCCTCGTGTTTCTCAAATCAGTTATCTGTGATAATTTTGACCGTTGAATTTAAAATGCCATATGAATAGAAAAAATAGAAAACAAATGATTCTTGTAAAAAATATGTGGTTTTGATGAAAATGACAAAATCTTGAATTGAATTTTATTACATTTCAATATGTGATCTATGTTATGAGAGGATCCATCCTATTATGGTTCCCTAAATTGCATTACGGTTTATGAACCTATTTTGCATAAGCATATAGAGATCTTAATTTCCCAGATATAGAATATAAGCTAGACTAATAAAAAAAATTGAACTAACTCACCAACGCATTTAGGTACCAAAAAACATGTTGATTAACCTACCAACATGTTTACGAACTCCTAAAATCTTGTTATCAACACACCAAATTACTCAATTTCTTCCTCTGCCTAAACCGCCAGATTCATATTGAAACCGTCGTAGGGTAAGATGGATGGAGGACAAGAAAATATTTTTACATTTCGATCTTTACCCATTAACTTAGTCCGGGAATATATGGTCAATGAACTTAAACCCACCCGGCCCCACCTCATTCGTGAGCTTAGTGTTAGCAGAAAGGGGACATGTCAAGTCTTACCAACAAATCAACCATGCATTATATATTTTTATTCCTTGCAACAGAAACGCTTAGTATTTAACCCATCAACCACTCTTGAGTGAGTTTACTATACTATAGGCAACATCAATGACATCACTAAATAACCCATTCCATTGACTTATGGGTGATGGCCGATTTGTGAACCCGTTTTCACACCCTCCTGCAATCCGATGAGCTGTTGCAATCAACTGAGCAGCAGTCCCATAGTTCTTCGAATCGAAGCCGCCTAGAGCAGAATTCAAATAAGTCATAACATTGGCATAAATTTCCATGCAAGCGTTGAGTTGGTTTGCCACCACAGGTGGTGGGGCCTTGTCAATAAGCTCTTTGATTTTTCCACGTGTGTCGGATGCATTTTTTATCGAATGCTCCACCGCAATGCGTGCGACACATGGACTGTCACTGCAACTTACGGCACTTGGGTCGAGCGACAAGGACGTTAGGCATACGTCTACATGGGAAGTGGATTTGCATAGGGTCTGGATTAGAAGTATGTCAGCGGTTGATTGAGTGATCATTAAAACAAAGAGAAATGATGAGAATACAAGTGGTAGTTTCGCCATTTCTTTGTTTTTTTGTTGGAGATGAATGTGATGTGTACTAAGCACATGGATGATGTCTTATACTGAGGCATTTGGAAATTGGATGGGTGCGACCAATGGGTTGCTGCATATATTAATTTAGTTTACTTTTAACAAAATTATTTTCTATTTTCGGCATTTTCTGTGATAAGGTTTTCATTATTTGTTTGTACATATCCATTAAACCCATTATTTGTTATCATTTACATCTATAAGTTTCATTATTTGTTTGAACATAGAATAAGATTGTTCAATTTTTATTTTCAACTTCTACATTAAAGGGGTCGATTGGATCTACCGACTTGGTTTTAAAATATTCGTATTACAATAAATGGTTATAAAACTAACCGGCGCCTTTTATAATTTACCACGTAATTTAAAAATTTTGATTAGGAAAGATTTCATATTATTGCTCCTACGACATTAGTTGTCATTTTTTTCCTTTCTTTATTTGTTAAATCAGAGAATCTAGAATTAGTTTGGTTTCCACTTACCAAAGATTGGCACGTATCAACAATGAATATAATGTAATTCTGATTATTATAATGGTGAATAACCAAATCGGAAGATATAAATCCGAGATGGAAAAAAACCTAGAAACAAATTTATCTAAAAAAATATAAAAAGGAAAAAAATTGAAATAATATTATTTTTATAAAAAATTCCAAAATAAACCTTCTTGGAAATGATTTTCCACACTATGCCTACAGCCACCATGTGGCGGCAGCAAGTCTTGTTTTTTTACTTATAACGTCGAGCTCTGTAGATTTTTTTTTGAAGAACTCAGTGTTGATAACGTTGAGTTCTTCATAAATGAAATTGACATTGCTGGTGTCGTGTTCAAACACTTAGAAAAAATATACCCCTACAAAGGTGCAGGGGACAGGGGTTGGAGTTCAATTTAAACTCGGCATCACAAGTGTCAAGTTTTGTCTAATAGAACTCGACAATACTAGTGTCGAGTTATATTAAAAAAATTCGGCACCACCACTGCCGAATTTTGTTAAACATAACTCGGCATCCCAGTGCCGAGTTCATTTTTAATTTTTATTCGTTTTCTAATTAAAGGAAATCGTGCATGGGTCAGTTTTCGTTAACCCGAGATTACCATCGAACTCGACATCTAGGATGTTGACTTCTCAAGGAAGAACTTCGCATCTATAGCGCCGCGTTTATTTAAAAAAAGTGAACTCAGCGTTACAGACGTCAAGTTCCGTCATGCTTTAAAAGAAGCTCAATGTGCCCCCTCTCCCCACGTCGAGTTCACTTCCTATTCAGGTTAGGATTTTCATTTATTTTCGTTTTCTTCTATTTTTTTCCTATTTTATGCATTACAATGATGTACATTGTTGTTTAGGTGTGATTGTAGCACTTGTTGTTGGTTTAGGAATATGTTTAGTTGCAAACCGATTCGGGTTTTGGGTTTTGTAGGCCAAAATAATTTTTTCCTGCTTCTTAGTAGATTATTGATTTATTTTTTGTTGAATGTAGATTTACAATGGTAATCTTAAAAATTGTTGACTTTTATTTTAATTGTTGTGATTGAAATTATATTTGTTGTTTTTAAAACTTGATATTTTGATTTGTTTTAAATTGTTTGTTGTTGTTGTTCACAAAAAATTAAATGTGATGACTAAAGAATGTATGTGGTTCTTAATGGAAAAAAATTGGTTGAATTTGAAAAATATATGAGTTAAATTTGTTGTGATCTCAATAAATTTAGTATTTAGATGTTTGGAAATTGAAAATGTTGTTTGTATGTTTTTTGTAATGCAGGTTAAAAAAATTTAAATATGAAAATATAGATGAGATTCTGTCAAATTTTAAAAAAAATCTAACATTATTCGTAATGTTGTTTATTGTAATTGCTTTTGTTGGAGTGATTACTCACCGTTTAGAGTTGTTTGCTTCTACACCCGAGTGAGGTAATTTCTAAATTATTTAAGTATTTTCAATTTTTTAATTAATTAGGAATAAAACCAAAACTATTTCACTTGAACACAATTTTAAATGTAATTTATATAGGTTAGGAATGGATAAGGATGATGAAGGATCTTTGTTGGCCATGTATGATGGGAAATTAGAATGCAACGGAGACGTGACAGAATATTCAGGGTCCGAATGCAAATTAGTTGTAGTTATGTTGAACATCAAATATGTGGATTTATTGGATGTCATAAGATCTGAATGTTGTTATCCAGAAATTAAGTTTGATGTCAAGTTGACGGCGAAATTGTCTTTAAACAACGATTGGACATACACTCTATTAACCAATGATAAGTCGATTTATGGAATGATGTGTCTATTTAACTGGATGTTTGTGGTTGGAGTCTATGTAGAAGTTGAACCTAAAGTGTCTGACCCTATGCCGACAACCAACACTCATCTTCTGAATTATGGTTCAGTATGGTCAACCAGTTGGGACTACGGAATATATTTGAATAGAAGTCTAAATCCTACAACCAAAGTTCCGACATACCAAGAAATTCCCATTTTCCAATCGTAGAACTTCCAAAGAGATAGTGAATGGCTACAAAATTTTGGTGACATTCTTTCAACACGTGCAAATCCTTATCTGTGTCTGTCGCAAATTGAAACCATATATGCATTATAGACATGATAGATTTGCCAGCAACATTGGACCGTCGACCTCATATCCCTCCTTTGGTCTTGGTTTGTCGCTAGTTGACCCGATTCATTACAGTCTATCAGAAATTCAACACCCGGAAGAAGAGATGCATAGTGATGAAGAATATGATACCAAGAAATTAGGGGATTACAGTACACCATCTGTTGTAGAAGATGAACCCGATGGTGTTTCTGCTAATGAAGTTGTTCCCGAGATGCAGGATGTTATATATGCGATGGGTCAATCCATAAACCGGGAAGAGAACGATGTTGTTTATGATGTAGTTGCTTACAACGATATGGTTCCAACTCTGAATTAACTTCCCGATATCTTGGACGATGACAATTGGATAGAGAACTCTGTCATTGAACACTCATTCTTCGATGTTGTGAACAATTTGTCACAAAGTGATTGACAGACGGAAGATGATCGTTCTTTCTGGGATAAACAAATTTTCCTGACCAAAGATGATTGGGTTCATGCTCTGTAGTCGTGGCACATTAAAAAATATGTTCAGTATTAAGTTGTGGTTTCCTCAACGAAAAGCTACACTATTTGTTGTCTTCGTCGTGATGAGGTTAACTGCAAATGGTGTCTACATGCGTCTGTCCTAATAGGTTGCAAATATTTTTAAGTTAAAATGTACGATGCCGAGCATACTTGTTCTAATTCGATTTTGCTGAATGACAGTAAACAATGCAGTGCTAATTTGTAAATAATGGAAATGGTGAAAACCAAATACTCATTTGAAATCAGCTACGCTAAAGTATGGCATGCCAAGCAAAAAGCGTTGAACGAATATATGGTGTCGAATAAGACAGTTTTTAGGATATGCGAAGGTTCCTCACCATTCTGTGTCAGAACAATCCAGGATTTGTTGTCAAAATAAAGGTCATATAGGTAAATCCAGATGAGGAGATGTTTCAACGGGTGTTTTGGGCGCTCGGGCCTTTCATTAGTGGATTTGAATTTTGCAGACTCGTTGTCAGTGTTGATGGAATGCACCTCTATAGCAAATATAGAGGATTATTGTTGATTGTTGTGGCCACGGATGCAAGCAACGAAATTTTTACTTTAGCATTTGTTGTTGTAGAGAGCGAAAAGACAGAGTCGTGGACGTGATTCCTGTAATTGTTGGCCAGTAGAGTGACTGGGCAACTCCAATTTGTGTATTATCATAGATAGATTTTCGGGAATAAACGCTTGTGTGCGAGCTGCATTCTCGCATTCAGAGGGACATGTACATCGATAATGTCTTCGACACATGAAAGCAAATCTTGCAAAACAACGTAACTACAAGGAAATATTGGGACAAATCAAGTTTTATGAAGCGGGTAAAACTCATTCAAGGGTAGTGTCAAGACGTCGACACTTTTTTTTATCAGAATGAGCTCGACGTGCAAGAAGTCGTTCAAGTCATAGGGGATCTGTATCAACATTTGGATATTAGTCAGTTACTACCACTATGCACAGAAGGTTCCGAGATCTGGACGAGTCGTACATGGTTATGCATTGTCCAGACCGAGTCATGAGGTAGTTCGGTCTACAACAGCACATTCCAAAGACGATGGAGACACATGAAGTGAAATCTGCTCAGGGGAGAGCAGATATTAATTAGTTGGTGGAAAATCACTGATTCATCCAGCATTGATGTCATAGAAGAGATCATCTACAGTTTGAGCGACCATTCCTAGGTGTCACTCCTGAAGAGAGCACACAGTTGTATATAGAATGGTACTGGAACGTCACGGTACATTGGACTATTCACCACAGTTTGGATCTGAAGCATAACTTGTACAGACCCTGAGCAGGTAGAGAGTGGGATATGGTAAGATCTAAACTTGCAATAAAATAGTTACATTGTTTTTAAATTTTATGTTTAGTGTTTGTTTAACGGGTAAATTGTCTATAGGTGCACGGAGTTTACAACTTCTACGAAGAACTTCATAAAATCCATGAGGCGATCAAATATCATAAGATAGACTCTTCAATGACTACAAAGTTGAAGGAAAAAATGAAGACTTGGCTCATGTGTTTTGGTACTGAAGAACCCCAGTACAGTTAAGTCAGGATCGCGTCCTTGAAAAAGATGATACTACTATTTCACACACAAAACAACGGTGATGGTGGTTGATTGACATCATTTCATGCTTATATTTGTACCTTATATCCATTATCTTACACCTAAGCAATGCTACGTGACGAGTTTTATGTTTAGTTTTCAGAAATAAAGAGGTTTGAAGAGAAGAGCCATGAAAGGACCCAAAAGCAGGAAAGAAGGACCTAATTGTGAGACCTGGGGACCAAGATGCAAGGGGGAAGGACCTGATCGTAAGACAGAAGGACCTAAGAGCAAAACAGGAAACTCCACACCATCATGAGGAGTATTTTGTCAATTCGATTCGGGTCGGAGCTCCACTAAACCAACCAGATGCATCTAAGACCAAGAAACACTTCAAGAAAAGCCCACAAAGAAAACCAGGCGGATCTAAACTTTATAGACCGCCAATTGGCGGTCTGGAACCGCTAATTGGCGGTCCATTTAGCCCAGGATCCGTCCAATTTTCTGTGGCACGTGTATTAGTGTATTCTTAGTGTATTTTTGGTATTGGTTTAGTCCCACATCGGGGGATTGTCCCTGATTAGCTTTTTCCATGCTTATAAATAGAACTCTTCACCTCCCTTTGTACCCATCTCCCTCTTGGTGGCCATCTTCCCTACTAAGAGTGAAGCCTTGAAGCAAAACTCTAGTGGAGGAAGAGCTACTTGTAATTGAGTGAGTTAATAATATAAGTTTTCTTTTAATGATGTTGTTTCTATCTTAGTTTAATTTCCTTTCCTTTGCATGCTTGTTTGTTTGTTTAGTTGTATGCTTCTTTAATATTTCTTGCTTAAGTAGTATAAATTTCATTTCAGTATTATGTTTTCCTTTGCTAAATTAGTTAGTGTAATGAGTAGTGAGTAGTTCCATCCCCATTTGGGGGGTGGAGAAATATGTGATATAATAATGTAGTGTATTAAGTGTGTGTTATTTTTATCCCTTGAGCTTTATATGATTTCCATAACCATCTAATGGGTCTCCACTCTTATCTTTGATATGCTAATGCTCTTGAATGAAGCTTAGCTTATGCTTTGATTAGTGGACCTATTTTATGGGGAATGATAAAGTTAGGATATGGATGAAGTTAATGTTGGAAACACAATTTGTAGTGTATGTACTCTTGTTGCCTTTTCCTTAGCTAATGTCTTGTATGTTTTAATGATGTAGTCATCTTAATTCATGTGGAGGCATAGTAGGGTCTAGTCTTTATACTTGAGTTCATGTAGCTTCATTCAAATCATTGTCTTGTATGTTTTAATGATGTAGTCTTATCTTAATTCATGTAGAGGCAAGATTGGATGTAGTTTTATGATTTCATGCACTCCATGTTGTGAGGAGCTTAATTGAACACACACACACACACACACATCTTTATGTTCACATTATTTCTCTACCCCCTTTGGGGTTTAGTTTTATTGCTTATCTTCATTTCCCTTTGCATTTTATTTCAGCTTTGTAGTTTAGATTAGTGTAATACATCTTTCTCCCTTCTTTTTACCCCTTGCCTTCGAATAAACCAAGTGTCGACACACCTCCCAGTGGACGACCCGTATTTGCCACCGTTTCAACGCGGCCGTGCACTTGCGGTTAAATATAAAACGATCAATCAAGTTTTTGGCGCCGTTGCGGGGGAGGTGCTCTGTCCAGACCTTGGTTTGGACGATTCGAGGGGTTTTTAATTTTTCTTTTTCAGTTTTTCTTAGTCTCAGGGGACACACGGATCACGGGGAGGCCACTGGAGAAGATTGAGGAAGCAAATCCAACAACAGACCGCCAATCAGCGGTTGGAGACCGCCAATTGGCGGCCTGGTAAGGGCTTCCTGCTTCCATTTTGTTTGTGGTAGTTAGTGCTGTAATTTGTGTCATCTGGGAGCCCAATTTTGCATGCTGTGACTTCTTATTTGCTCCCAGATCATTAATCACTCCCCCTTTAATCAACTTGGACCATAAAACTCAAAGCAAAAGATTAGACTTCTTGCCATCTAGGTCATGCACCATTGGTAGACCTTGCATGCATTTGTCTTTTCTTTGCTTTACATTTTGTCGTTGATTGCTGGCGTGAGGTACGTGCACCCACATCCCTCATTCATGCATGTTTCTTTCATGCATTAGTTAGTAAGGTGCATCGGGACAAGAGTGAGAGAGCGTTTGATTGGAGCGATTGATTGCTAGATCTAGGATCAAATCGCTACTAAGGAGGGGCTGTCCCATAAAAGATAAGGTGGGGGATTTCATCACCCTTTCCTCGGCCCCAAAAACCACTCTTAATAAAGCCTTAACTAAAAGCAAGTAGACATTGGCCCTAAGGAATTCGGACGCACTAGGAGAGTAATCTAGTCGAGACCGTCATGACCTGATCGGCGTTGCCTACCTTGTCGATAGTAGGAGGTACTGGATCTCCGGATCTGGTATCACTTGTTGGGCATTGTGGTCCTCGTTGTAGGGAGGTGAGGCGTGTCGAGGCTAGTGACCTCGAAGTTAGGCGTCGTCTAGCTTAAGGACCCATTGCCTTACATTGTTTGAGCCGTGCTTGCTAGTTAGGCTTCTTCCTGATCCCACTACCCACGCTAGCTCTAGGAATTCTTCTCTCCTCACCTGAGTCATCTCCTCATCTATTCTCTACGTTTAGTCTCCTCCTCTAGTACACCTTCTGTTGTGTGTTTGGTAGAGTCGAGTCGAGCATTTTTATGCGAGGTTGGGCTCGTTCTGGTGAGAGCGCTCGACTCGAGAGAGTGCTTATTTCTGAGATGGAAGATCTTGGTGATCGACCATCTCCGCCTCGTGCTCCTTTGGAGCAAGAAGGCGAGTCGTCTCGTGGTGGCGAGGGAGACCGGGTTCCATACATGGACTACCTCGGTCTGTTTCCACCACCACGTAGACCTCCTTCTCCTCCTCCTCTGACTCGAGAGGAAGGGAGATTCGGTCAGGATCAAGTTCTAGGTGCACCACCACCTTTAGCTCGACATGATAGGCCGATGACCTTGTGGGAGCGGACCCATCCTGTTCGGGCCGCGCAACCTTCTTGCATAGTTGTTCCCCCTGCTCGCGGGAACAACTATGAGCTGAAACCTCAGTATGTGAGCATGCTTCCAACCTTTACTGCCAATAAGGAGGATCCGTATATTTTTATACGCGAATTCGAGGAAGTATGCTCCATGTTCAAGCTTCAACAGCTTGACGAGGATTCTGTCCGGTTGAGGATGATTTCGTTCGCATTGAAGGATAATGCGAAGAAATGGATGTATAGCCTCCCGGCGAGCTCGATTCGGTCTTGGGATGACTTTGTGACCGTCTTTCTGAAGAGATTTTTCCCTCAAAGGAAAACTCAACAGATACGGCACCAGATACATCAAATGTATCAGACCGAGACCGAATCTTTTCATGGTTTCTTTGAGAGGTTCAAGGACCTTCTCCAGCAATGCCCTCATCATGGACTTGAGCTATGGCAGCTGTGCCAGATTGTTTATGAGGGCATCAACTACAACACCCGCACATTGTTGGAGTCGATGTGTCAGGGTGACTTCCAAATGAAACCCATCGAGGAGGCATGGGACACTTTTGAATCCATGGCTGAGCGCACCTTCGAGTGGGACACCATGAGAGAGCCACCAGCCGCCAGGTCTTCTGGTCGAGCTGGATCATATCATGTTGAGTCGACTATCGCGTCTGAGGCGAAAATGGCTGCTCTCATGCGTAGGATAGAGAGTTTGGAGATGGACCGAGCTCCTGTAGCTCAGGTCGCTACTCCCGGGTGTACTAGGTGTGGACTGTCGGGACATGATGACTTGGAGTGCGCTTACGCTCCAAGAGATACTGAGCATGCAAATGCGATGTATCAACAAAGGCCCCGAAACGACCCGTACAGTCAATCCTATAACCCGGGATGGCGTAACCATCCTAACTTCTCTTGGGGGTCTAGTGGAGGACACGGTCAGAGCTCGCACGCTCAACCTCAACCTCCACCTTATCAACCTCCACGCCCATCGGCGACCTACCAACCCCCACATCAAAGGTCTCAGCACCAAAATTACCAACCTGGTCAGGCCTCTTCGTCGGGTTATTCTAACCAGACTCCACAACCCCAGCGGGTTGACCCTAAGGACTCCACTCTTGAGCAAACCCTTCACGCGTTCATTCAGAGCACGCAAGCCATGTTTTCGGCCAACAACAATACGGTCAAAGCATTGGAAATGCAAGTGAGCCAGTTGGCTAATCAGCTCCATGAACGCGAGAAGGGTCAATTACCGAGTCAACCTGAGGTGAATCCTCGGGGTACCCATTCTCAAGGAAGGACACCTTTACCTCATGCCACCTCTGAACCGACCCATCATATTAATGTGATTCATACTTTGAGGTCTGGTAAGGAGGTGGACAACCACATTGGGGTGCCTTCCTTGTCATCACCATCTTTGAGGGAGCCGGATCCTGAGGCTCCCTCCACAAATACTTCCAGGAAGGAGCCAGATCCTGAGGTTCTTTCTACATTTCCTTCGACAAAGGGGCCGAACCTTGAGGTCCCCTTGTCTCCTCTTGTGTCGAAGGAACCAGATTCTGAGGTCCCCACTCATGTTTCTTTGGACCTGAATTCTGGGGTGCCTTCGCATCCTTATGCCCCAAAGGCGCCATTCCCTGAGCGCCTTAAAAAGAAAACCTCTGATCAGCATGACAAGATGCTTGAGATGTTTCGGCAGGTTAAGGTGAATATCCCTCTTTTGGAGGTGATTCAGCAAATGCCACCTTATGCCAAGGTTCTCAAGGACTTATGCACTAAGAAGAGAAAAACTCATGTTCCCAAGAAAGCTTTTCTTGCGGCTAACGTGAGTTCCTTGTTGGCACAACCCATGCAAGTCAAGTACAAGGACCCTGGCTGTCCTACTATCTCTTGTGTGATTGGTGATGTGCCCATACACCGAGCCTTGCTGGACCTTGGTGCATCTGTTAATCTTCTGCCATATTCTGTCTATGTCCACCTCGGTCTTGGAGACCTCAAACAAACAAAGACCACTCTTCAATTGGCTGATAGGTCTATGAAGAAACCGAGGGGTGTGGTGGAAGATGTGCTGATCAAAGTGGGAGAGTTCATTTATCCAGTCGACTTCTTTGTCTTGGATACTGAACCTGTGCCAAACCCACTTGGACAAATTCCTGTCATTCTGGGGCGACCATTTCTTGCGACTTCCAATGCCTTGATCAATTGTCGCAATGGTCTGATGCGCTTGACTTATGGTAGTCAATGCGCTGATTTCAACATCTTCACCATTGGCAAGAAGCCAGATGCCTTCAATGACCCTGTTGGGGTTAACCTTATCCAGGGCATGGATGAGAGTGAAGTTGAGGGCACCTTCAAGTACTTCAGAGAATTGTTCGATGAAGATCCTGAAGGTGGTGAAGATGTTTCACCTGGGCTAGCACAAGAAGGTGCCTTATGTTTTGATCACGTGGCTTTTGAGCCACATTCTTCTGATCTTGTGGCCCTTGAGCCACATTCTTCTGATCATGTGGCCCTTGAGCCACTTCTTTTTGACCACGTGGCCCTTGAGCCACATCCTTTTGAGCACGTGGCTTTTGAGCCACAAGATACTATTTTTATGGCCTCTCGGCCACATGCTCTTCATTCTGTATCTGCTGAGGACCCCATGTGGGTTAAGATTCAACCACCTGATACCCTTATACCAGATAGAGGTTCACCTCTCGTTCATGCCTCCTCTTTTGCTAATTCTAAAGAGGCATCAACCGACCACAATGCTTATAAGGGTGTCAGGTGGTCGAGCAATTCTGTTGTGTATGTTGCGAGCCCATGCATGTGCATTTCTGGCTCGAGAGATGGTGGGTTCCCATTTGATGTCCCTTGATATATGAAGATGGGAGCCCATTGTTGTACATAGTTAAAAAAAAAAGTACAAAAAAAAAAAAAACAAAAAAAAAAAACAAAAAGACTCCTTCAGTGAGCATCGATTGTTGTGGGCCCCAACCCTTGAGTATTTGGGCCCCATTTCTTTCACGTATTTGTATCCCTTTCTTTAGCATCTCACAGGTTTTGAGGGAATTTGGGTTGTGTCCATCAACATAGCCATACATTTCCCTTTGTATTTCATGTTGGTGAGATCTCTCCTTTTTATGCATCTATCCATGTAGTATCTTGCTTGCATTCATTGAGGACAATGCATGAAGTAGGTGTGGGGGGGTGTTTTACGTGTGTACATAGTCGAGTCTTTTTCCTTTGATTTGGTTTTCTTTTGTTTGCATTGTTAGGGTCATGATAGTGTGCTGCATTTAATATCGATATATCTGCTTGCCATGATCCTTGGGTGACTTGTCTTCTTTTGCTTGCCTAGTGCTTCAAAATTTTCACATTTCTTTCAAAATCTTCATGTGTTTTCGAAAGAATATGTTTTGTGGGTTTTGCGTGTGTTTAGCATGTGCAAAACCGTTGAGAGGCAAAGTAAAAAGAAAGCTCCCAAAATTGTCTTGAACTTGATGCATTAGGATATCTAGTACGTGGCTTTAGGATTTATCGAGTCGTTAGGATGCACCCCAGTTTTCCCTTGGGGGTGAGTAATCAGTGGGTTTCAGTGCTCAAACATTTAAAGAAGTCCACCCTGAACCTAGTGAGTCAAATAATTCGTGTTTGTTAATTTAGGAAGTTTGTTGTAGTCAAGGGCCCTTAATATCTTTTTGTGAAACTTAAGTGTAGGGGTTTTGGTTCCCATGTAGATAAATGAATAAATAAGTGGTGTTCTCTCTTCTCGCACGGCTCCTATCACTCGGGAAAGTAGGTCTGAGGGGACTTTGTGCCTGGTGCTTTCGAGTCATCTGACTTGGGATGCACCGACCGAACTCCCGTTACACGGGTGGTAGGGATCGCCCTATGTGGAGATTTGGGGGAAGGTGTACGTGATAGTGTAAGTCCTCATAGGCAATGATGCACGAAACCTGACCCTGGGAGAAACAAACACCAACCAATAAATGCTCCAAAGAAAAAAAGAAAAAAAAAAGAAGAAAAAAAAAAGAAGAAAAAAAAAGAGTCAAATAAGAACCAAAATGGACTTTACACTTTGTTTCACATTCAGAAGTTAAGGTTGCCCATGTCTTTCACTTAATTCCTTAGTTAACTCTCACAAATAACTCATTAGGTTAGGTGTGTGGACTGATTACATATATAGAGTCGACCCGTAGTATTACCGCATTCCATGATCGAGAAAATAAGTCCAACGAGTTGTGTAGTTAGATTGATTAATGCATCTTGTTCGGATTTTGTGGGTATATCCGCTGAAAACCCTCAGGAGACACCACTCCTCCTCCTTGGCAACAAGGGGGTTTAACGGCTTGTTGCACGTGCTAAGTGCAACCGTGATTCCTACGAAAGTGAGTTAGGATTTCTTGTTTTTCGTATGCTTTTTTCCTTTCTTTGTTTTGCTCGAGACTAGCAAAAACATAGGTGTGGGGGTATTTGATTGACATCATTTCATGCTTATATTTGTACCTTATATCCATTATCTTACACCTAAGCAATGCTACGTGACGAGTTTTATGTTTAGTTTTCAGAAATAAAGAGGTTTGAAGAGAAGAGCCATGAAAGGACCCAAAAGCAGGAAAGAAGGACCTAATTGTGAGACCTGGGGACCAAGATGCAAGGGGGAAGGACATGATCGTAAGACAGAAGGACCTAAGAGCAAAACAGGAAACTCCACACCATCATGAGGAGTATTTTGTCAATTCGATTCGGGTCGGAGCTCCACTAAACCAACCAGATGCATCTAAGACCAAGAAACACTTCAAGAAAAGCCCACAAAGAAAACCAGGCGGATCTAAACTTTATAGACCGCCAATTGGCGGTCTGGAACCGCTAATTGGCGGTCCATTTAGCCCAGGATCCGTCCAATTTTCTGTAGCACGTGTATTAGTGTATTCTTAGTGTATTTTTGGTATTGGTTTAGTCCCACATCGGGGGATTGTCCCTGATTAGCTTTTTCCATGCTTATAAATAGAACTCTTCACCTCCCTTTGTACCCATCTCCCTCTTGGTGGCCATCTTCCCTACTAAGAGTGAAGCCTTGAAGCAAAACTCTAGTGGAGGAAGAGCTACTTGTAATTGAGTGAGTTAATAATATAAGTTTTCTTTTAATGATGTTGTTTCTATCTTAGTTTAATTTCCTTTCCTTTGCATGCTTGTTTGTTTGTTTAGTTGTATGCTTCTTTAATATTTCTTGCTTAAGTAGTATAAATTTCATTTCAGTATTATGTTTTCCTTTGCTAAATTAGTTAGTGTAATGAGTAGTGAGTAGTTCCATCCCCATTTGGGGGGTGGAGAAATATGTGATATAATAATGTAGTGTATTAAGTGTGTGTTATTTTTATCCCTTGAGCTTTATATGATTTCCATAACCATCTAATGGGTCTCCACTCTTATCTTTGATATGCTAATGCTCTTGAATGAAGCTTAGCTTATGCTTTGATTAGTGGACCTATTTTATGGGGAATGATAAAGTTAGGATATGGATGAAGTTAATGTTGGAAACACAATTTGTAGTGTATGTACTCTTGTTGCCTTTTCCTTAGCTAATGTCTTGTATGTTTTAATGATGTAGTCATCTTAATTCATGTGGAGGCATAGTAGGGTCTAGTCTTTATACTTGAGTTCATGTAGCTTCATTCAAATCATTGTCTTGTATGTTTTAATGATGTAGTCTTATCTTAATTCATGTAGAGGCAAGATTGGATGTAGTTTTATGATTTCATGCACTCCATGTTGTGAGGAGCTTAATTGAACACACACACACACACACACACACATCTTTATGTTCACATTATTTCTCTACCCCCTTTGGGGTTTAGTTTTATTGCTTATCTTCATTTCCCTTTGCATTTTATTTCAGCTTTGTAGTTTAGATTAGTGTAATACATCTTTCTCCCTTCTTTTTACCCCTTGCCTTCGAATAAACCAAGTGTCGACACACCTCCCAGTGGACGACCCGTATTTGCCACCGTTTCAACGCGGCCGTGCACTTGCGGTTAAATATAAAACGATCAATCAGTGGTCTAACTTAGGATATGAAATAGACAGAAAATGTGGCACAAGGAAGTGGATGTGGCAAGGGGGGAGGACGTGCTCAGGCACATCCTAAAAAGAATAAGGAATTAAGGGGTCGCGTAGGATAGATATTTGGTTGTATTAAACTTTTTAGTTGTTTTTACATTAGTATTAGTTTGGTTAATGTCAAAATGTTAAATTTGTCTTTTGGATCTTATTTTGATTTTATTGTAGTTGTTTGTGTTTTGTGGTTGAAATGGTTGTGTTTGTTGAATTTTTTGTATTTGGAAATGGTTGTGTATGTTGAAATTTTTGTATTTGAAATGGTTGTGTTTGTTGTTGAAATTTTTGTAGTTGGAATTGTTGTGTTTGTTGTTGAAATGTTTGTAGTTGGAATGGTTGTAATTATTGTTGAAATGTTTTCCAACGGGAGATGAAATTTTCGAGTTCTATTAAATTAAATGAAGGGGTCAAGTTCTATTAAACGGAACTCGGCGATAAAGGTGTCAATTTCGAGTTCTGTTAAACATACCATGATTTTCGTGTTGCCGAGTTCAATTTAGCCTGAAATAACTGCTAATTACAACCTACATCGTTCTGTTGGGTTTGGGATTATCTAGACGGTCGCAACTTCACTGCTTTCTCACACCTCTTGAACCAAACGAAACAAAACAATCAAATTCAACTCAACAATTAGCACATCCAACTCAATCCAACTAGCACATCCAACTCATTGTCAAGTAACACATCCAACTCAGTCCCATCAATCTAATTCACTTCAATAAAGCACAATAAACTTACCAATCCAACACAATCCATCTAACCAATCCAAGTAAATCCAACTAACCAATCCAAAAAATCTAGCTAACCAATCCATCACTATCAATCTAACACAATCCAACTAACCAAATCCAATTTTGGTTAATCTAACAAAGTCTAATTAATCCACTTCAAACCACTAGAAGCACACTAAACCTTAAAACTCCCCAAAACCACTTCAAACTCAAAACATGTTGAATGAATAGATTTAGAAATTTTGGCAAAACCTCCCCTATATTTTCAAAAATGTAATTCTTCGAAGTCCTCTATTGACTAGAAAAACACAGACTTCCCACATTCATCACATTTCACATTCATCATCACAAATCTATCTTCTAATAAATACTTGCTTAATTCAATGCAACAAAGTCACAAACAAATTCAATATCTTTAAATAAAAACTTTTTATACATCAAATTAATCATACAAAAACTAATGATCTTACAAAATCACATAATTAATCTAATTAACCTAAATAATTATACAAAATATAATTAATCATACAAAATATAATTAATCTTACTAATTCACAAAATATATATAATTAATACAAAAGACAACTTTATTCATATGAAATCCTAAATTTTATTCTAAATATTGGTAAAGTAGGGGTGGAGGGTATTGGTGGTGGAGTTTGGGGAATGAGTGGTGGTGGTGGGTGGAAAGGGTGGTGGTGGTTGTGAAGAGGGTGGTGGTGGGAGGAGAGAGTGGTGGTTGAAACTTGTGGTGTTGGTGGTGTTGGAGGCCAGGGGTGGTGGTGGGAGGAGAGAGTGGTGGTTGAAACTTGTGGTGTTGGTGGTGTTGGCAGCCAGGGGTGGTGGTCGTTGTGACGATGGTGGGGTGGGCAGTTGGGGTGGTGGTGGTGACGTGGGGAGTGGAGGTGATGGTTGCATGGGGGTAGATGCGGTGGTTGTCGGCAGGAGAGGAAGATATTAGGGTCAGGGAGGATGTCGCAGTAAGGGAGGTGGTGGCATTTACGTAAGATGCAGTGGTCAGGTTAGGGTCGAGGAGAGGAGAAGCTCACCGGTGCCGAGTCAAGGAGACGACGACGGTGAGTCGAGGAGATTCAATGGTGACAGCGAGTCGAGGAGCCTTTAGGGACAGTGGCGACACAAGGAGATCTGGCGGCAACAACGAAGCAGGCCCGATGGTGACGCAAGAAGACTTGGTGACAACGCAAGGAGACCTGGCAGCGGCAAGGGCAACACGAGGAGGTGGCAGTTAGTGGCGGCGATCAAGGAGGTGGTGGTGGGATTAAGGTTTAGAAGAAGGGAAAGGTGAACGGGAAGCCCAACTAACAAAATGAATCACCAACGATACTTATCCATCGGAAATCATCTGTTAGTGAATTTTAAAACCCATACACCAACAGATGTATCCATCGGTGTAGAGTACAATATCCATCGATGGTTCTTTTTACGCCAAAAAAAATGTTTTGCCGTTGTGTGATTGTTCTGAAACTTATACCGACAGAACATATCCATTGGTGTATGTTGTTCTGACAATTAAAATGAAAAATAATGATCGAAGGACATTATTTGTCGGTGTTAGTCAAACACATTTGTCGGTATTTATTACCATGGGCGATTTTCATATCCATCGGTGGACATGTAACTTCGCTAACGGACTGAGTTAGTGAAGCATGTTTTTCCAGTAGTATATATAGTTTGAATTCTTGCTTATAGAAGCTCAAATTTTGTGTGATACTAATAAGGTTCTAATCAAATGTATTTAGACATGAATGCAAGTGGTTGGACCATTAAGAGTTATAAATGAAGCTTGATTGAACCTAAATGAAGCTAATTTGATGGAGATTAAGTTTATTGACTTTGATAGAACATAATTGGGATCTAGGTGTCTTATAATGGATTCTAGATTGATGAAAACAATCTATGGAGGTTCCTTTTCATCAATCACATGTAATCCTATTCTACCCTTTACATTAAAAAAAAGCAATCCCAACATTTTGACTTGATTCTATGTTTGCTTGTTAATGTTGATGGATACACACTAGATCTTTGCCTTTTTAAGAGAATTTGAATTCAAATGGTGGGAAATTGCAGTTGTCACCCTATAGTATAATTTGTTTCCTCTTTTTGCATATAAAGTACCTTCTTAATTGATATATTGTGATGTTTGCATATAGGTCCCTGCACAACTAGGAATTTTACAGTAGAAAAATAATTTGTTGTCATTTATCGAAACCAGGAGTTCGTTCTAACATTCTCTCATTTTTATGATGATAACAATAGCAATATATAAGATAAAGAAAAATATAGCAAGAGTCAAGTTCATAAAATTTTGGTATTAATTTTTGAATGTATGCTCTCCCTTAATATACAAATTATTTACTTAGAGATTCTTAAATAATTTTTAAAGTGTTGCCCCTCTTTAAGGTATGGGAGTGGTATTATCTCTCTTTGGTATCAACAAAAAAAAGAAACGATTGTGAGTAGAAAGAAAGATAAAGGCATTTTTCATTGAATTTAAAAAGGTTACAACACAAAGGCGGAACAAAGACAACACAAGGACACAAATTTTAAACCACAATGACAGAAACAACATATGTTTGAAATAATGATAACAACTAGCTTAGCACCATTACAACACACAAAACTTAGCCAAGATAAGGAAGGCGGGGGCGGATGAAGTCAAACATCTCATCTTGCTTCGCTTCAAACGGGTTTGATTTTCCTCAAGGCGAGCTTCCGAGTTGATCCGAGAAAGACTCAACGATGTAGGAGGAAGAGGCAGAGGCAACAAATCCCAGGTCCATTAAAGGCAAAAAGAGGCTCATTCTCCGAATAAATACCAACATCAAAAGGAGGGTCGGGAGGAATGGATAGTCCATAAAGTGGTACCTTCTTCAAGGCGAAGAGTTAAGTGAGACACATGTCGTACGGAAGAGATTCTTTCTTACGAAGAGAGTTGATGAAGAAGTTTGCCTAATTGATTGGAATGTGAATAGTAGCATATCATGCATCATATCCATGCTATATATACACTATTTTACCATAATATTGTGCTACTCAAGTTGTTTGTAGTGTTTCAGGAGTTAGGTAATAAAAAAAGGAAGAGAGCAAAAAGGACCTAAATGTAACGAGTATGGACTGATTTAGAAGATTCTGGACTGTTTTTAATGCAGAAGGACTAGATCGCAAATCAGGAAGGACTCAAATGAAAACCCGGAGAGCCCTGATGGTAAAGAAAAATGTTGTGCCACATGACTGAACCAAATCAGTATTTCTCTAATTAAAATCAAAGTGATTTGAGTCAGTGGACCAGGACTTCAGCCCACATGCCATGAAGGAACTAATGCGCTGGACAACTTTGAGCACGATCAGAGTAATATGATCCGTCGGTGGCGGATTTTGATCCAGAGTAAGTTGCTTTGTTGGTCTTCAATTTTTTGCTGTGGGTCGGTTATTCGGGTCAGAGCATTCCAGGACCATCAGATGTGATTTAGAGTCGTCTGATTATTTCCAGATTAATCATAACCATGTATGAGTCTATATATACCATTGTAATCCCTCATCTCCCTCTTCTTCTTGCTTCTCCATTAGTTTAGGTTTTATTTCCTGCTCATTATTGTAAGAGAAGAAGGAGGATTTTGTAATATTTTTATTTCAAGTTAGTAAATGTTCTCTTCTTTAATGCCTTTCTTTTGATGCAATTTTCTTTCATGTGTTTGTTTGCCTAAGTGTGATCTTTTCTTCTTTTTTTCCTTATGGGTTCCTGTTATTTTTATGTTTTCTTTCGTGTAGAGATGAGTAGAGAGTAGTCCATCCCCATTGGGGACGGAGAAGAAGGTGATTTGATTATGTGATGGTTTAGTGTGTGTGTTAATCTTAATCATTTGAGCCTTACATGATTTCCATAACCATCTAATGAAACTTTACTCTTATCTTTAACGTGCTAATGCTCTAGAATGAAGGTTAGCACGAGCTTAGATTAGTGGGCCTATTTTATGGGGAATTATGAGGTTAGGATAAGGATGGAATGGAAAAAGAAAATAAGGCATGTGCATAGATGTGCTCATGTTGGCTTTAGCCTAATTAGTATATTGTATATTTTAATGATTGTGATAAATTTTATTTCATGTGGAGACATAGTTGGATTTGAGTCATGCGTGTGAACATATTGTGAACATATTAGCTTCATTTCAATTATTGTCTTATATGTTTTAACGATAATGTTTTATCTTATTTCATGTGGGGAGGCAAAGTTGAATTTGAGTTTTATGGATTTCATGTGTCACATGTTTTGATGAGCACATTTGAACACACACACAACACACATTTTCGTATTCGCATTCTTTCTCTACCCCCTCAGGGGTTTAGTTGTCATTGATCATTTTACCCAATTTCCCACTCATTGTATTTAATTTTGATCACATCTCTCTCTCTTCTTCTCCCCCACTCGAGTTTCGTGAATCAGACTCACACGCGTACCCCGGGGACCGACCCGTATTTTCCACCACTTCAACGCGGTCGTGCACTTGTGGTATTTGAACTGATTCAACCAAGTTTTTGGCATCGTTGTCAGGGATCAAACCCGGGTCACCCGCGTGACAGGTGGAGATTGTTGTTGATATTTTCAAATCGTACATTGTGCAGCTTGAATAACACTTAGGATCGAAATCACAATAGAAAATGTATCACACATGCTAAGTAGACATTTTGAGACACATATCCGGTGTTCCATCCGCCAAGAAATTATTGGTTCCATCACACAATAGCAGTTATTGGATCGCCAGGGGCGGATTACTTGGCGATTTAGGACTTCTCATTTTGCTACCAGTTGGGGTTGTCATCTTGGAGCATATTTCTTTAGTAACATACACCCTTTGATGGAATTAGACTTTGCATTTATCATCACTCGTTTGGGGACTCCTTTTGATGTTCGCATTGCCGAAATCGGGTGGACCCCTCTCCTTTACGGAGAGCGGAGTAGGCATTCTGCCCCATTCGTGGTCAATTTCTTTTACCGTTCCCTGACCGATGATGGTGAAGACATGAAGTTCATCATCAATGGTAGTACTTTTTCGCTCACTCCCTCTGTTATTGCAGATATTACCGGGTTACCTTTTTTTGATTGCAAGGTCCACCAATGCCGCACATTGAACGTCTATCGTTCAGTGATGGGTCGAGGGAACCCAGTACACCCTCATGACCAGAGGTCGGCACTGCATTTGTAACGAGCTATTTTGCATGTTGCAAAAAGGTGTCCACGACAGCAGGCAACCTTTACCCTTTGTTGTCACTCGAATTTGTAGTCACTTTGAGCCCTGGTACACTCAAAATTTCTTCGACTCAAAAGGTGTTGCCATTAACATCGAGCAGATCGCACCTGCATATAGTCGAGTGCTTCCCAACTCCTGGCAGGACCACGATAATGACGAGGATGTTCGTGCTCATTCTCCTGATGGATTTGTTGACTCATAGATACTCTTCGGTTACAACTTTGAGACTTTGTCACTATCTGAGCAAAATGGCGTGCTTTCAAAGCAAAACTGTAAGATCTACAAGTTGCTAAAGACTTTTGCGCCAGAGGGTTCTTCCTCGCAAGGGGCACCCCCCCCCTCCTCGAAATGGATTCATGTTATTTTTATGCTTTCTTTAGTGTAGAGATGAGTAGAGAGTAGTCCATCCCCATTAGGAGTGGAGAAGAAGGTGATTTGATTATGTGATGGTTTAGTGTGTGTTAATCTTAATCCTTTGAGCCTTACATGATTTCCATAACCATCTAATGGGACTCACTCTTATCTTTGATGTGTTAATGCTCTTGAATGAAGGTTAGCACGAGCTTAGATTAGTGGGCCTATTTGATGGGCAATTATGAGGTTAGGATAAGGATGGAGTGGAAGAAGGAAACAAGGTATGTGCATGGATGTGCTCATGTTGGCTTTAGCCTAATTAGTATCTTGTATATTTTAATAATTGTGATAAATCTTATTTCATGTGGAGACATAGTTGGATTTGAGTCATTATGCATGTGAACATACTGTGAACATATTAGCTTCATTTCAATTATTGTCTTGTATGTTTTAACGATAAGGTTTTATCTTATTTCATGTGGGGAGGCAAAGTTGAATTTGAGTTTTATGGATTTCATGTGTCACATGTTTTGATGAGCACATTTGAACACACACAATACACATTTTTGCATTCACATTCTTTCTCTACCCCCTAAGGGGTGTATCTTTCATTGACCATTCTTTTCCAAATTTCCCACGCATTGTATTTAATTTTGATCACATCTCTCTTCTTCTCCCCCACTCGAGTATCGTGAATCGGACTCACACGCGATCCCTGTGGACCGACCCGTATTTTCCACCGCTACAACGTGGTCGTGCACTTGTGGTATTTGAACTGATTCAACCATAATGTAACACACAATGGCATTGAGGACAATGGCATGATTTTTTTCACGTCATCGTAGTGACACACCATGGGTTGAAGGTTGTGCTCTAGAACGAAATGGAGGAAGGCAACCGATTGCCTGAGTTCCCATGATTTGCTCGAAAGATTCCTTGAAGGATTAATACAAAGACTTGAGGAGATGGTCGGCCAGGAGACCATCTATGGAAATGAAGGATTGATGCAAATACTTGAGGAGATAGCCGGCCAGGAGACCATCAATGGAAATGGTAGTCTTTCTCAATAGTTATGCCTTCTATCGGGACAAAACGAGTGGTGTAGACGTCGTGTTTGGTGATGGTGAAGTTGACACAGTTCACACGAGAAGACAATGATCTGTGTTGACGCAGAATTGTAGATAAGATCGGGATATAAAGGTAGGATTGACCTCCCTCGGAGACAGAAGAGTTGTGAGGTCGATTGGATGAAGAGATCGGATGTCTTTTGCTTCTTGGAAACCATGAAGGAGGAAAGAGAGGAGTAAAAAAAGGAGCCTGATACACACGGACACGCGCATCCCTAATGCGCAGGCAGGTCAACGACCACGCCAGCACCATTGCTAGGGGTGTGGGGGGGGGGGTTCCTGATAAAGGAGGATAACTTTATTTATTTCCAAACAATTTGTGAATTCCAAAATTTTGGAGTTTTCTTTCCAAAAAATCACATAACTATACACATTTTGTCCAAAATGGACACGATTCTGGACACGATTGTCCAAACTCTTTCAAACTCTGTCCAGAAGGACACTCAGTCCAGACTCAGTCCAGAATGGATACGGTTCTAAACACGATTGCCTAGACTCAATCCATAATGGACACGTTCTGGACACGATTGTCCAAACTCCGTCCAGACTCAGTCTGGAATGGACACTCTCTCCATACTCTATCCAGACTCGGTTCAGAATGGATACGGTTCTAGACATATTTATCCAAACTTTGTCCAGCTGAGTCCAAAATGGACATGGTTCTGGACACGATTGTCCAACCTCAGTCTAGAATGTGAACAGTCGTAGTCGTGTCCAGAATGTGAATAGTCATGTCCTTTTTCGGAAGAAAAACACCAAAATTTTGGGAATCAAAATTTGTTTGTAAACAAATAAAGACAATCTCTTTTATCGGTAAACCACCCATCCCCATAGCAATAGTGCTCACATGGTTGCTAACTTGGCTGGGCGTCTGGGGACGTGCACATCCAATAATCATTTTCCGTAAAAAAATTGTGTAAAGAAGGAGAAGAACTTGTGGTGGATGTGATAAAATGATGGTTGCTGGGTTTAAATAGAGAGTATAATGGAAAATATAATTGAATGGAAAAAATGCAGAGATGTGTAGAAGTAAATGTGGAAGTAAAGGGATGCATGGAAGTTGGACTTGGTGATAGTAAGAGAGAGGGAAGGAAAATTTTGAATGTTTGAAAAGGAGACAAGGGGAAAGGGATGTGGAAGGTTATAGAATATGAAAAGAAATAAAGAAATTATGACAAAAAAATAAAAGAAGGTGAGTTTTGACTTGCCTGTTAAGACAGGTCGACCGATTAGGGTCTTCAATACCTAAATCGTAGACTACAACAGCTCGTTCCGTATTTGATTGTACCAATTGCAATGTTTTTTCAGGCAGACCATGAAAAATGGTCGTCCTGTTCGCTCAACCGGTCGACCGATTTTACTAATGTCTAACTGGCAATGGAGACTAGTCTGTCACCCGGTTCCAAATCAATCACCCAGTTTGTTTTACTGAAACCATATTTAAACCGCTTAAAAGTGCAATAGGGGGTCAGACTTTTGTGAATTTTTATGCTTTTCCGAGATAGACAAGTATATCATGCAAGAAAAGTAATTTAATAGTCACGGAAAAAGGATTTTCATTAAGGAAAAGTAGTATTCTACCCATCTTCCCATCCACTTCTAAACTGACTCCTACGGGAGTTCCACGTTTGCTACCAACACAACCACTCTCAAAACCTAGTCATCATTCTGAAACACAACCACTCTAAAAACCAAAACCACCCCTCTTTCGAACATCTGTCTCTTTTGTGGTTCCTTGCCACTACCTGCCAAGCCTGCTAAGCCCGTACTAATACACTAAACCAAAACCACCCCTCTTTCGAACATCTGTCTCTTTAGTATTTCTTGCTTGCTTAGTGTAGTTTCATTTCAGTATTATGCTTCATTTTGTTAATATAGTTAGTTTAAATATGTGTGAGTAGTTCCATCCCCATTTGGGGGGTGGAGAAATATGTGATATAATCATATAGTGTATTAAATGTGTGTTATCTTTATCCCTTGAGCTTTATATGATTTCCATAACCATCTTATGGGTTTTCACACTTATCTTTGATATGCTAATGCTCTTGAATGAAGCTTAGCTTATGCTTTGATTAGTGGACCTATTTTATGGGGAATGATAAGGTTAGGATATGGATGAAGTTAATATTGGAAACACAATTTGTAGTGTATGTGATCTTGTTACTTTTACCTTAGCTAATGTCTTGTATGTTTTAATGATGTAGTCTTATCTTAATTCATGTGGAGGCATAGTAGGGTCTAGTCTTTATACTTGAGTTCATGTAACTTCATTCTAATTATTGTCTTGTATGTTTTAATGATGTAGTCTTATCTTAATTCATGTGGAGGCAAAGTTGGATGTAGTTTTATGATTTCATGCACTACATGTTGTGAGGAGCTTAATGAACACACACACACTTCTTTATGTTCACATTATTTCTCTACCCCCTATGGGGCTTAGTTTTATTGTTTATCTTCATTTCCTTTTTGCATCTTAGTGTAGTTTAGTGTAACCAACCCTTCTCTCCTTCTTTTTACCTCTCGCCTTCGAACAAACCAATCGTCGACACACCTCCCAGTGGACGACCCGTATTTGCCACCGCTTAAACGCGGTCGTGCACTTGCGGTAAATATAAAACGAGATCAATCAAGTTTTTGGCACCGTTGCCGGGGAGGTGCTCTGTCCAGACGTTGGTTTGGACGATTCGAGGGGTTTTTAATTTTTTGTTTCCAGTTTTTCTTAGTATCAGGGATCGTAGAGCTCACGGGGAAGCTACTGGAAGAGTTGGAGCACCAACACTTCAAAAGAGACCGCCAATCAGCGGTCTGGGACCGCCAATTGCCGGCCTGGTGAGGTCTTCCTGCTTTCATTTTTCTTCTTGTGGTTTATTGCTTCACTTTCATTATCTGGGAGCCCTATTTTGCATGTTGTGACCTCTAGTTTGCTCCCAGATCATAAATCAATCCCCCATTAATCAACTTGGCCCTAAAATCCAAAGCAAAAGACTAGACGTTCTTACTTGTTTAGGTCACGCATCATGTATTGACTTAGGCATATAGTTGTCTTTTCTTTTAGCTTTATTTTAAGTTGTTGAGCGCTGGCGTGAGGTACACAATTTCTTACACTCATTCATGCATCTCGTATGCCCATACATTAGTTAGTAGGAATTGCATCAGGACAAGAGTGAGTGAGCGTTTGATTGGTGCGATTGATTGCTAGATTTAGGATCAAAACGCTACTAAGGAGGGGTTGTCCCATAAAAGATAAGGTGGGGGATTTCATCACCCTTTCCTTGGCCCCAAAAATCACTCTTAATAAAGCCTTAACTAAAAGCAAGTAGACATTGACCCTAAGGATTGCGGACGCACTAGGAGAGTAATCTAGTTGAGGCCGTCCTGACCTGATCGGCGTTGCCTACCTTGTCGATAGTAGGAGGTACTGGATCTCCGGATCTGGTATCACTTGCTGGGCATTGTGGTCCTCGTTGTAGGGAGGTGAGGCGTGTCGAGGCTAGTGACCTCGAAGTTAGACGTCGTCTAGCCTAAGGACCCATTGCCTTACATTGTTTGAGTCGTGCTTGCTAGTTAGGCTTCTACCTGATCCCCTCACCCACGCTAGCTTTAGGGATTCTTCCCTTCTCCTCTGAGTCATCTTCTTCTCACCTACTTCTACGTTTTAGTCTCCTCCCCTTTACACTCTCTGGTAGCATTTTAGGGTCGAGTCGAGCACTTTTTGCGAGCTTGGCCACGTGGTGGTGAGAGTGATCGACTCGAGAGTTCTTTGTTGAGATGGATGGTTACATGGGCGACCATCCATATCATTGTTGGGACCAGGATGATTCTCCCTGGTACTCCCAACCCTTGCATCCTGGGGTACCTCAGACAAACACCCCATATGGTTGGGATAATCTTCATTGTGTGACTGAGCAATCTTCATATAGGGGTAACATGAGAGAGGCACCGACTGGTAGACCACCATCTAGTTACGTCGGATCATATGTTGGTCATCAAACTGAGACATTACAAGAACCTTTGGCCTCTTTCAGGCATGTGGTAGATGACATGGGTGCATCGGTGGCTTCAGTAGTCGTACCGTGTCACTATTGTGGGTTGAGTGGTCATGATTTCAGGGAATGTCCTTATGTTCCCCCAGAGCCTGAGTATGAGCATACCTTTTCCCCTAATGCTCAATATGACCATTACGCATCCGCGTACAACCCAAGAGGGATGGATTCGTGGGGAGACAATTCGTATTCAAATTCTTATACATCATTTCCACCCCAGTATCCTCCTCCCGAATACCCAGAATTCTACCAACACCCCACTTCAAATCATTGGACTCATTCTCAGCCCATCAACCCCCAACCCCAAAATTTCCCAAGCTCTGACTTGGACCTCATAGTTGACCACATACCTGATTCCTCGAAACCAACTTTCGTTACGTTCATGGAAACCATTCAACAGTCCATACAAAATATGACACTGCAAGTGAGTCAAATGTCGCAGCAATTACGTGAACGTGAGGAGAGTAACTTTTCTTGTCAACATGAGGATTTATCTTCTGAAATCGAACCACCACCACATCCACAAATTCAAAACACAATCTTTCAAAGTCAAACTCCTAGTCAGTCTGAGGGACTTGGGGTTTCAATTCACGATCACTTGGTGGAGGATTCGATTCCAATTGAAAATACTACGGACCAATTTCTTTATGAGTCGGCACAGGATTGTGCCTTATCTTCTTGTCCCGTGGCCCTTGAGCCACATGATCTTATTATTGTACCTCCTAAGGACTCACCTCTGGTGGAGCAAGAGCTCCCTAGTCCCCTCAATTTCAAACAACCTGATGAGAGTTTGCCTCTCACTATTGTTCCTGATCATCTTGGAAATGATGGAACATCAAACAACTACATTGCTCATGAGGGTATTAGGAGTTCCTTGGAGGATACCTTGGGTATGAGACCCACTTTTTGTTCGCCTGGTGTGTCGGACATGCCTAACGAGGTTCTTGACCTCGTTCCGACGCACCAGCATGTTGGTTGGAGAGTTTGGATTGACGATCATAACTTCAGCAGCGCAACGGGAGAAACTCTTCTTCCGTTGCCCCTCATTTCCCAAACTCTTGAGAGGTTCAAGCTCTTTCAGTTTGATCCTTTGGATGAGACGCCTTTGCGTCCAATTCATGAACCTCTCATTTCATCTGGTGCTTATTGTGAAGGGGGCCCACGCATGCGTATTCTGGCCCCGCGTGGTGTCATGTTCCCTTTCCAAGTGCATTGACCCACTCTTGAGGTTCCCATTTGATGTCTTTTGACAAATAAAGATGGGAACTTATGTTTGTACATAGTTATATATATATATATATATATATATATATATATATATATATATAATAAAAAAATTAAAAAAAGTACAATAAAAGACTCCTTCAGTGACCATCGATTGTTGTGAGCCCCAACCCTTGTATATTTGGGCTCCATTTCTTTCACGTGTTTGTATCCTTTCTTTAGCATCTCACAGGTTTTGAGGGAATTCGGGTTTTTGTCCATCAACATGACCTTGAACTTCCCTTTGTACTTCATGTTGGTGAGATCTCTCCTTTTTCATGCATAAATCCATGTAGTATCTTGCTCGCATACATTGAGGACAATGCATGAAATAGGTGTGGGGGGTGTTTTACGTGTGTACATAGTCGAGTCTTTTCTTTTGATTTTGTTTTCTTTTGTTTGCATTTTTAGGGTCATGTTAGTGTGCTGCATTTAATATCGATATATCTGCTTGCCATGATCCTTGGGTGACTTGTCTTCTTTTGCTTGCCTAGTGCTTTAAAATTTCCACATTTCTTTCAAAATCTTCATGTAGTTGCGAAAGAAAATGTTTTGTGGGTTTTGCGTGTGTTTAGCATGTGCAAAACCGTTGAGAGGCAAAGTAAAAAGAAAGCTCCAAAAATTGTCTTGAACTTGATGCATTAAGATATCTAGTACAGTGGCTTTAGGATTTATCGAGTCGTTAGGATGCACCCCAGTTTTCCTTTGGGGGTGAGTAATCATAGCGTTTCAGTGCTCAAACATTTAAAGAAGTCCACCCTGAACCTAGTGAGTCACTAATTCGTGTCTGTTAACTTAAGGAAGTTTGTTGTAGTCAAGGACCATTTAAATCTTGTTGTGAGACATTAAGTGTAGGGGTTTTGGTTCATATGTAGATAAGAAATAAGTGAGTAGATGTTCTCTCTTCTCGCACGGCTCCTATCACTCGGGAAAGTAGGTATGAGGGGACTTTGTGCCTGGTGCTTTCGAGTCATCTGACTTGGGATGCGCCGACCGAACTCCGGTTACACGGGTGGTAGGGATTGCCCTATGTGGAGATTTGGGGAAAGGTGTACGTGATAGTGTAAGTCCTCATGGGCAATGATGCACGAAAACTGACCCTGGGAGAATGAAGCTCCAACAAATAAAAAGAAGAAAAAAAATGAGAAAAGAAAAAAAAATGGTAATGCAAATAAGAACCTTAATGGACTCTACACTTTGTATCACTTGAGGATGTTAAGGTTGCCCACGTCTTTCACTTAATTCCTTATTTAACTTGCACGAATGGTTCATTAGGTTAGGTGTGTGGACTGATTACCTATATAGAGTCGGCCCGTAGGATTACCGCGTCCAATGATCGACAAAATATTTCCAACGAGTCGAGTGTCTAGATTGAATAATGCATCTTGTTCAGATTTTGTGGGTATATCCGCTGAAAACCCTCAGGAGACAACACTCCTCCTCCTTGGCAACAAGGAGGTTTAACGGTTTGTTGCACGTGCTAAGTGCAACCGTGATTCCTACGAAAGTGAGTTAGGATTTCTTGTATTTCGTTTGCTTTTCTCTTTCTTTGTTTTGCTCGGGACTAGCAAAAACTTAGGTGTGGGGGTATTTGATTGACATCATTTCATGCTCATATTTGTTTCTTATATCCATTATCTTACACCTAAGCAATGCTACGTGACGAGTTTTATGTTTAGTTTTCAGGAATAAAGAGGTTTGAAGAGAAGAGTCATGAAAGGATCTAAAAGCTGGAAAAAGGACTTAATTGTGAGACCTGGGGACTAAGATGCAAGGGAGAATGACCTGATCGTAAGACCGAAGGACCTAAGAGCAAAACAGAATACTCCACACCATCATGGGGAGTATTTTACCAATTTGATTCGGGTCGGAGCTCCAACAAGTCAAGTAATCGCATCAAAGACCAACAATACCAGAAAGAAAAGCCCACAACAAATTCCAACGCGATCCGAAGTTTTTGGACCGCTAATTGGCGGTCCATATTACTCAGGATCCGTCCAAATTTCTCCTCGACTTGTATTAATGTTCGTTTATGCTATTTTTGGTATTGGTTTAGTCCCACATCGGGGGATTGTCCCCGATTAGCTTTTTCCATGCTTTTAAATAGAACTCTTCACCTTCCATTGTAATCACCCATTGCTTGGTGGCATTCTCTCTTCTAAGGAGTGAGCCTTGAAGCAAAAACTCAAGGTGGAGAAGAATGCTACCTTCAATGTGAGTCATTTGTTAATAAAATAATTCTTCTAGTTTCTTTTAATCTTGTCTTTTAATTTGTTCATGTTTATTTAGTGTTTCCTTTCCTTTTATGTTTCTTTAATGCTTCTTGCCTTCTTAGTTAACTTTCATTTCAGTATTATGCTTTCTTTTGCTAATATAGTTAGTGTAATGAGTAGGGAGTAGTTCCATCCCCATTTGGGGGGTGGAGAAATATGTGATATAATCATGTAGTGTATTAAGTGTGTGTTATCTTTATCCCTTGAGCTTTATATGATTTCCATAACCATCTTATGGGTTTTCACACTTATCTTTGATATGTTAATGCTGTTGAATGAAGCTTAGCTTATGCTTTGATTAGTGGACCTATTTTATGGGGAATGATAAGGTTAGGATATGGATGAAGTTAATATTGGAAACACAATTTGCAGTGTATGTGCTCTTGTTGCTTTTACCTTAGCTAATGTCTTGTATGTTTTAATGATGTAGTCTTATCTTAATTCATGTGGAGGCATAGTAAAGTCTAGTCTTTATACTTGAGTTCATGTAACTTCATTCCAATTATTGTCTAGTATGTTTTAATGATGTAGTCTTATCTTAATTCATGTGGAGGCAAAGTTGGATGTAGTTTTATGATTTCATGCACTACATGTTGTGAGGAGCTTAATGAACACACACACACTTCTTTATGTTCACATTATTTCTCTACCCCCTATGGGGCTTAGTTTTATTGCTTATCTTCATTTCCTTTTTGCATCTTAATGTAGTTTAGTGTAACCAACCCTTCTCTCCTTCTTTTTACCTCTCGCCTTCGAACAAACCAATCGTCGACACACCTCCCAGTGGACGGCCCGTATTTGCCACCGCTTCAACGCGGCCGTGCACTTGCGGTAAATATAAAACGAGATCAATCAGAGCTCAAAAGAAAGGAAAGAAATCAATCCAGACGCGCAAAGGACATCTAAATCATACCATAAACACACAGGAAAAATCTGCATCCAATCAGAGCTAAAATTGTGGCGATTCCGCCGCACATCACATACAACTTGCAGCGAAAACGCCGCACCCCTTTCGATCCGTGGCCCCGGATTTTGTCCAGTCGTGTCATGACGCGTGTACTTTCCTATTTTATACTTGGGTCCCTTGTATCGGCTATAAATAGCCCTGAAACGATGTTGTAGGGAGTTTTAGTTTTTATTCCATGCTTTAGTAATAAAATTCTGTTGGTTTATTTTGTGTTTTTAGTTTTCTTTTGTAGTTTCTCTAGGACCCCTTCTCCTTCCCTCCATCCATGAGTTTCTAACTCTCTCCAAAGGGTGGGGGTGACGGATTTAGGGTGATGAGAAGAATGACGTTATTATTTTAATTTCGTGTTAGTATATTTTGATTACTTGAGTTTATGTTGAATCATTTATCATGTAATGCTTTATAACTAATGTGATTTATTATAAGTTTCAGATTTCTCTAAACAAAACCCGACATCTAAACCTCCACCCGCTGGACTCCCATCCATATTTGCTTTATTCTTAATTTGTTTTTTTTATTGTTCTTGCTTTAGAAATTAAAAATCCAAAAATCTCAAACCAACCTTATTTCTCTCTCTTTCTTTTCTTACTCGAAAATCACAAAAATAACAATATCTCTCACTCCTTGTGTTCGACCCGTACTTGCCACGTCTTCATTGACGCCGTAGAGAAACTGGAAATTTTCGAGTGCGGGCGGTGAACCCTTCTGAGCGTGCGTAGGTAACCTTTGTTGCCTTTTTCCTCGTAATTTGTATTTTCGGAAAATTTCTTTTTTGTAGAACTGCACGTGTTAAGCTCAAATTCCATAATTGGCAATAATTCAACTCTGACCTAAAAAATTGGCAAAATTAGAAAGACTTAGTGCATGCATCATATAGTGTTTTGTTTGCTTTATTCTTGCTAAATTCTTGCAAATTATTTTTGTTGAAGAGTGCTGGAGGCAAGGTACGTGCGCGGTTTTTATCGATTGCATTTAAGCATATAATTTAGTTTGCATACAACCTTGCAATTGTCCCCCAACTAAAGACCAATGTTTGACTATCTTTGCTAGATTTAAGTTAAACTATCTTAAGGGCAACTCCGTAGGAAAAGATACGGTGGGGATTTCATCACTCTTCCGTGGCCCACAAATCACAATCCTAAAGTGTCACCCAAGCCTTAAAATTAAAATCAATTAGACATTGGCCCCTAAGGACTCGGACTCAATTAAGGAGAAGTTTGGTTTGACTTGCTATGGCTTGAAGCTGATCGAATTTAATTTGGTGTCTAGAAAGTGTTTTTGTGTTGACATAAGTCTTCCAAGCGAAGTGATTGTCTAATTGGCACCGACTCTATCGGAATCGCCCCCACTAGCTATACAATGCCTGGCCAATTTGGTTTGATTAGTGAGGGAGGTGAATCAAGCGAACCAATTCGACTCAACCAGTTAGGAGTCGTCTAGATTTAAGCTACATTAGGTCTAGGATTGTTTGAACCGTGCTTGTTTAGGAAACTTCTGACCAACCCTCTCATCTATCTTTTAGAGTTAAGTTTCCCTTCTCATCTGAGTCTTCTTTCTCTTCTCACCTCAATTCTCTAGATTAGGATTCATTTCTCATCTTTCCCACTTCTATTTGTTTGTTTCCAATTTTGAAAGAAAAAAAATTATAAAAAAAAGAAAAAAAAGTAATTGATTCTTGAAATTGAATTTGGAATTTAAATTTCAAATTTGAATTCAAAAAAAAATTGATTCAAACCGGTGCACTTAGATTTGGGTTCGGGACTTGAGCAATCGACTCTCACGAGTTCATCTAGATTCCAGTCTAGAGCTTAGCCCAATCCACCTGTTGGACCACCTCACCCGGATCCAATGGGTAAGAATGTAGTGGACCCGCCTAGGACTCTGAGGGATCAGTGCTACCCAACGATGGCTGCTCAGCCATCGTGCATCGTTATACCCATCATACCGGGTCGCGACGTCGAACTAAAGGCACAATACATGAGTATGTTGCCCAAGTTCACCTCTAAGGAAGACTCATATCTCTTCCTTAGAGAATTTGAGGAAATCAGCTCTCTTATGCAATACCACCATATCTCTGAGGAGACAGTGCGTCTTAAATTCGTGCCTCTAGCACTGAAGGACGACGCTAAGAAATTGCTGTATAGTCTAGCCAAAAGATCTATTAGGAGTTGGGCCGAGTTTGTTCAAGTGTTCTTAAAAAAATATTTCCCCAACCATAAGACTATTAGGATTAGGAATGAAATTGTTGCATTCGTTCAAACTGAGAGCGAGCCGTTCTATTCCTATTTAGAAAGATTTAAAAGTCTGTTGACCCAATGCCCTCATCATAGAATTCCAAGATGGTAATTGTGCCAAATTATTTATGAGGGATTGACACCTACATCTAGGGTTATGGTAGAATCTGTAAGCCAAGGAAACTTCATGTCCAAAAATGAGAATGATGCTTGGACTTTTCTTGAGGATTTAGCTGAAAATAGTATACAATGGGACAATGCTAGAGCACCAAATAACCCGAGTATTGGATCTAGAATAGCAAGTCAACCCAAACCAGGTGTCTTAGCTGCAGATGTCACTGTAGCTGCTGAAGCAAAACTAGCTACCCTTATGCGTAGAATGGAAAGTCTAGAGCAAAAAACCCGACCCCTAGTGAATCAAGCTTCTTCTATCCCTTGCTCTAGATGTGGTCAGACTGGTCATATAATGGAGATTGTGTGGACTTGAACAAGTTAATGCCACATTTAACCATTCTAGAAATGACCTATATGCATCAACCTATAACCCGGGTTGGCGTAATCATCCCAATCTTTCATGGAACCAACAAGGTCAACCTCCTAGAAAACAACCAAACCCATATAACCAAAATAATACATCATCTAGGTTTCGTAACAATGGAGACTATGATGTTAGGTTGAAAAGCTTGGAAAATATGGTTAAGACTTTTATGCAAACAACCACCCAATCCTTCCAAAGGCTAGAAACACAAGTCAGCCAACTAGCACAAATTGTAGGTGAAAGAGAAAATGGGCAGTTTCCAAGTCAACCTGAGGTGAATCCAAGACCTAATAATCAATATCAGCCTTATCAACAACCTCTAGGAAGTAACAACCCTAGACCGGTTCAAATGGTTAATGAGGAAGGACCGTTCCAACAAATAAATGCAGTAGTATCATTACGGTCCGGAAAACAAGTTGATAACAATGTGGTAAATCCTAGGGCTCCTAATCAATCTAGCCGTCAAGCACCCACATATGACCTGACCATTGAACCTGAAGTCCAATTTGAAAAGCGCAACCCACCTACTCAACCTGAACATATAGCTCAACCTGAGCGAGTCTATGTTACTAAAGCCACATTCCCCAATAGACTCAAGAAGAGCTCAAGTGCACAAATGGAGAAAATCTTGGAAGTATTTAAGCAAGTCAAGGTGAATATTCCACTCCTAGATATGATGCAACAAATACCTGCTTATGCTAAATTCTTAAAGGATCTGTGCACTAAGAAGAGAAAAACGACAGTACCAAAGAAGGCATTCTTAACTGCAAACATATGCTCTATTCTGTCCAACTCGTCTCCTATAAAGTATAAGGACCCTGGGTGTCCCACAATTTCATGTGTTATAGGAGATACTTTTATCAACAAAGCCCTTCTAGACCTTGGTTCTAGTGTTAACTTACTCCCGTTCTCTATCTATGAGCAACTCAACCTTGGTCCACTAAAACCCTCTGAGACAACCCTTCAATTTGTTGATTGCTCTGTTAAGAAACCAAGAGGTATAGTAGAGGATGTTTTGATTAAGGTTGGTGACTTCATTTACCTAGTGGATTTTGTCGTTCTAGACACTGAACCTGTTGTCAACCCTAAGAGACAAATCCTTGTAATACTAGGCAGACCCTTTTTAGCCACTTCTGAAGCTTTGATAAATTGTCGAAATGGGCTCATGCAACTATCCTTTGGGAACTTAAAAGCTGAATTTAATATCTTTCATGTTGATAGTGAACCAGAAATAGTATGCAATCAAAGTGATGTTGTGATGAGATCGCGTATCTATAAAATTTCTGAATCAAATAAATCATCACAAAATCAAAAAGAAAGTGAGAAAAAAGGGAGTAATTCATCCACCCAACCACCATCACTCGAGCAAATAAGAGAACCAATACATGTGAGGGGTGTGGAATCTGTGCCTCAAGACTCTCAGTGCAACATGGGGAACAATTCAACTGGATACATGCACCAACATGGTGACATTCAATCCAGTTCTGACTATGGTTGACTCTGAGCACATTCAATCCCTCTACCGCAAGTTGACTCAGGTAATAAGTGCATTTGCCTTATCTTTGCATACATTGAGGACAATGCATGATTTAAGTGTGGGGGGTGTTTATCTATCTATCTATATATTCTGTTGGTAAAAAAAATTCAATGCTCCATGACATAGCTTGAGATTGAACTGCCAAAACCCATGTGCAAATTGCATTAAGTTTTTGTTCCTTATTATATAGTTCTGCTTATAGAAATTATGACATAAATCTAAGTTCCAAAGAAATAACCCATTACCCTTTAAGACATGTATGCACTTAAATTGGATGAGTCAAATCTTTGAAGTGGTTGATAAAAAACAGAGGTTGAGGAAAATATACCGGGAAATGTGGACTTCTAATAGCAATTAAGCCTTGAGGAAAATAAAAGTAAAAAAGGAATAAAGTGAGGAAAGCACATTTTGCAAAATGATTACAAAACCTAAGCCTTCTAGTCACTGGTCCGTAGGGGTATTTTGAAACCCGGTAACTTGAGTCTGCCAGCTCAGGATTATCGACCAAACTCGCAACACGAATGCAAAAAAGGTAAAAGTGTCAAAAAAGCAAATGTGTTGAATTACGAATATATATATATATATATATATATATATACTTTAAGATACTCAAGGCCCAAAGCTAAAAGAATGATTCATGTCATGGTTGATCCGAATGATATTTCACCACTAGAGGAGGCGTGCAAAATAATTTAAGTGATGACATGTGTAGAAGGGTTAGTGGTGTGAATGTTGGAGAAACAAAGACCAAGTCAGAATTTTTATGAGTTAGACTTATATAATGAGCATGCAAGAATTCTAAGTGAGATGTATAAGGTTGAGGTGGAGATATTGAGAGTTATTAATGAAATGTTGAATTAAGACTTTATGGGTGTGTCAACTGAAAACCCTCACGAGACAAAACTCGTCCTCTAAGGAAACTTAGGGGTTTAAAGGCTTGTTGCACATGCTAAGTGCAACCGTGATTCCTACGAAAGTGAGTTAGGATTTCCCTGTTTTCATTTTTCTTATATTTTGTTTTGTTAGGGACTAGCAAAATCTAGGTGTGGGGGTATTTGATGCATTGCATACATTGCATCATATGTCTTTCATTTAGATTAATTTATATCAATAGATGCTACTAAGGTATGTGCTTAGTCTTATTTACATAATACAGGGACCTGAATGCAAATTACCCATATCCCGAGCATAAATGCGTGCAAGAGACTCATTTCTGTCATAAAGACCAAGTTCAAGATTATCGGGATTCAAATGGAAGTACATCCAAACATAAAAGCATTCAAAGACCTAATTACAAAAAGGCCAAGGACTTAAGCACAAAAGTAGTCAGGGACTTAATTACAAAAAGACGAGGAGCCGACTGCAAATTACGAGTACCAAAATATTATTTTGGAGAAGTTCTCAAGAAAAATCAATTTGGATCTCCAAATATATGAAGAAATAATTTCGGAGCTCAAAGGAAAGAAAAGAAATCAATCCAGACGCGCAAAGGACAGCTAAATCATACCATAAACACACAGGAAAAATCTAGATCCAATCAGAGCTAAAATTGTGGCGATTCCGCCGCACATCATATACAACTTGCGGCAAAAACCGCACCCCTTTCGATCCGTGGCCCCGGATTTTGTCCAGTCGTGTCATGACGCGTGTACTTTCCTATTTTATACTTGGGTCCCTTGTATCGGCTATAAATAGCCCCGAAACGATGTTGTAGGGAGTTTTAGTTTTTATTCCATGCTTTAGTAATAAAATTCTGTTGATTTATTTTGTGTTTTTAGTTTTCTTTTGCAGTTTTTCAAGGACCCCTTCTCCTTCCCTCCATCCATGAGTTTCTAACTCTCTCCAAAGGGTGGGGTGACGGATTTAGGGTGATGAGAAGAAGAATGATGTTATTATTTAAATTTCGTGTTAGTATATTTTGAGTACTTGAGTTTATGTTGAATCATTTATCATGTAATGCTTTATAACTAATGTGATTTATTATAAGTTTCAGATTTCTCTAAACAAAACCCGACATCTAAACCTCCACCCGCTGGACTCCCATCCATATTTGCTTTATTCTTAATTTGTTTTTTTTGTTGTTCTTGCTTTAGAAATTAAAAATTCTAAAATCTCAAACCAACCTTATTTCTCTCTCTTTCTTTCCTTACTCGAAAATAACAATATCTCTCCCTCCTTGTGTTCGACCCGTACCTGCCACGTCTTCATTGACGTCGTGCACTTGCGGTATAAATAAAATTCCCATCAAAACCTAAGTCCCAACGGTCGAACAGAGATCTAAAACCGGTCGACCGATACGAGGTCAAAATCCAGAGTTTGGTCAACATCAATTCAAACTATCGGTCGACCGACTCAGGGGTCTCGGTCGACCGAAAACTACCAGGGTATCCTATTAGTTCTAAGTCATATAACGGTCGAACACAATCATAACAACGGTCGAACAATCATGCATAACAATCCAGTACACTTAAGTTCCGGTTCAACGACCCCAAGGAACCGGTCGATCGAAACACAACATGAAGCCCCGATCCACCAGCACAATGCACAACTGGTCGACCACCACAAGGCATCGTTCGACCGGTGATGGTTAAAATCGGGCAAAAACACTACATCGGTCGACCGCCCATAGGGACCCGGTAGACCGTTTGTCGTCTTCAACCTCGCGCCAGCCGAGGATTTACGCACATCTCGTCGCCGGGGAGATCTCCGACCTCCCCCGACCGACCAACACGACCCTCACACGAGGGTGGACAATCAAAACACACTATGAAGCCGGCATACCTCAAGAGAACGACGAAACATGTCGGAGCTTCGCTCGCGCACGCCGTCTCCGACACCTCCTCACGCGTCCACCTCCTCACGCCTACGCCACCGGAGTCGTCTCCTCCGCTGCAGCTCGCCGCACAAGGAAAAGAAGAGAGTGAGGGAGAGAAAATGTATGGAAGGGAGAGAGAGGGATTTGCTTAAAAACCCAACCCAACCAACAGTACCCTACACCCTCACCCATAACCCTCCACGTCGATACTGTTCACGCCTCCTCTAACCAAAGCAAAACACTGCACCACTCCCCTTCCCCATGCTAAACTCCTCCCTAAACTCCATTAGCCCCTAATCCAAGGTTAGGGACATAACATTAATGGTTGTAACTTCTTTGAAATAAATATAATAGTAGTGGAAATCTCTATCAAACACGTCAAAAGATCCCAAGAAGGCAACAGGGAAGGTGGAACTAGTAATGACTAATGACGGACCACTTATGCCTTCATCTTGATAGCAGGCATCTACCTATGTACTTGTATCTCGTAGTAGTTGTTTCATTATGTATTATACATGACCCCACTGGTTTTACCTTTAAATCCAGTGTTATTTAGTGTGACGTTCACTCTAGTCATTTACCTTAAATGTATGTGCTACCATAACGATGATGTAATCTTAGATAGATAAATGGTGGTGAACATTTATCGATTTGGTGATTGAATCTCTTACTATATACGTGATTGAAGTTATCCTGAGAGCCATTATTGATTTTACCTTTTCCGTGATTGAATCTACCTTGATATATTATATATTTTACCCAATAACCCCCCAAAAACCCAAAAACTTAATGAAATTACCCAAACGCATTTTAGCAAAGACCCTATTCAATTTGCATCATCATTTTTGTGATTACATAAAATTGCAACATTTGAAATTTATACTTAAACCAATGTTCATTTCCATGCTCGAGTGATCATTCTAATGTTAAGATTTTAAGTATGTGCGTGCAGTGCTTGTGTGATCGGCAAAAGTATTCCCGTAGTTGTGTTACATGACGCAATATTCACCCTGAATTTACCCTAGAACAATATACAAATTTACCTACTGCACTATTAATTCAGCTCACATGTTCGGATAACATACCTATGTAACATAACTTGGCCTTCACCCATTTGGCTCCCATTGACATACCTTAAAACACGAGTAGTTTTAGTGTCTTTAATCTGGGCCTTTGGGTAGACAACCAACAACAACGAATGATCATTCCCATGGATTTGATGGCCTACGTCCATCAACAACGACGCCGGTTGAGGGCGAGGTCAATTACACAACCATCAAATAAACTGACTACAAGAACTTTTTTACTCTGGCCTCGTCCTCCGTCCGCGTCCCGCCATCAACCGTCGCCGTTAGAGAATTGTAGGGTGAAAGAGGTTTGTTTCCTTCTTTAACTGTAACCAATAATTATACAGATGAGTTTCATCTCAAAAGGAAAGTCTTAAATGCCAATCAATTTCCCATTTAATCTGATTTTATTATGATTTAAATTAGTTCCAGATTTTGATTTTTTTCAATGCCAATCAATTTCCCATTTAATCTGATTTTATTATGATTTAAATTAGTTCCAGATTTTGATTTTTTTTCAAAAACAAATCTGAATCTGATATCTTACATTATATCTCACCCTTCTTTCGTATTGGACTATCATATATCCAACGAATTATTATAACCAACATTCATGTAATTTTCTCTTCATGACTCAAACAAAACATGTAATTCAAACCAACAAAGTCCTTAAAAATTTACTACCACCACACGAAATACCATGTTAACCTCACGAATATACCATTTTAACCACATGAATATACCATTGCTAAACTTGAAAGCACATTACACAGAACCATCATCATAAGCTCACAACCATATGAATTTACTTTTTCTTCATAATCACAAAAATTGTTCCAATAAGAGAATCCAACAATAGTAATGGAACCCATAAGGAACATGGTTGAATAATGAAATCCAGGTTTCATGAAAAAAAAGATAAAATATAACAACGAAAAAATATAATCTTGCAAAAAAAGGCAAGATACAAAGCATCATGAGTGTGTAAATCATGATGTCAATAGTTCAAACCACAATACCTTGGCTGTATTTGTGGAAGACATCATGAGTGTGATTTTATTACTTGGTTTGATCCACCATTGCATGAGCAAGGTCAGTATTTGTTGTTATGTGTGAAAGAACCTCTAATAAAAGTTGACTCATGATTAAATATTGTAATGGATGTGTTATTTAACGTAAGATACAAAGCAATGGTAAATTGGATTACGCCTAAAGATAAAGTCAAGTACAATCAAGGGCAATTACATAGCTAGGGTCTTACCATCTTATTTATCATTCACGGGTTGTGTTTCAAATAATTTGCCTGTTCATGTACAAGTGACACTACAACAGATTTACCCTTTAGCCACAATAGTTATTCGTTGTTGTAGCTAAGTGTCCGTCGCAATGGACCATCAACCACGGAAATGTATCGTAGCTAATGTGACGGTCACTGTACACATTCAGCCACGGATTTTGTGACGAATTCATACCACGTTGTTGCTTTTTTGGCGGAAAAAATGAGCACGTTAATATGAATCAGTTATGGATATATTCCGTGGTTGATATTGTCATTGTAGTAACTGTCACGAATATGTTATGTCAATGTTGTCCTCCTATTACAGACCAATGGCAACGGATTTTATCCGTTACTATATTCTGGATCTGCCCATTATTTGATTGTTTTTCATTTCAAATCATGTTTCATATATTACATTCAACCAATTGTTATCACATACCCAATTGTCCATCATTCCACAAGCATATGTATACAAGAAATTCATTTGTTAATTACACTTATCCATACTATACATTGATATTAATTGAATAAAGTCAAACAAAAAAATTAGTTAAAAAGTTTGCTAGTCAAAGTAAATAAAAACAAGTTACAAGTTTTTAAGACTCAAGGAAGAAAAAAACTAACTTATACAAACTAATTTATTTAAAGTAAATCATGATTTGGAACGTATGTTGCAGTATTTACATACCAAATATAAGGTATTTATATCTAGACATCATATACGCACTTGTGTCATATGAACCAGAAGAGAAATCAATTGAAGTCAATAGTTGGAAATGAGTCTGAAAATAATATTGAGGGGAATAATCAAACAAAAGACAAAACGACTGTGATTTAGACCACGATTTAAATAATAATCAAACAAAAGACAAAACGACTGTGATTTAGACCACGATTTAGATACATATTCAAATTTGACACTAGTCTTAGGCAAACATAGAACAATCGAGATAATTTGGTGCAACTTGTAGTGTAAACTTTTCGTCAAATTACCTTGTGTATTTGTTGCGCAATGCTAAATTGACGTCCGGAGAGTAGACGTAATATTTGAAGAAAAAATATTTATAGCCTCTGGAAAGTGAAAAACATGATTTGTTTTGTTGTCGGGTTGTTTTGTTGATGTGGACATCCACCTCACATGTGAGTGAGAAAGTGGGTAGGAAGATGCATGAGCATTCCAAACCCTGGGTGTTATATCCCTAACCTCGTTTAGGTTTTAATTGTGTTTAGGGTGGCTTAATGGTGGAGTTTTGAATGGGAAAGGAGGAGTGTTGGTGATGTGATGGGAAGGCATGGGGTGAACAGTGGATGGCATGGTGTTAGGGTGTAGGTGATGGTGGGGAGTGATGGGTTGTTGGTTGGCTTGGTTGGGGGTTAAGAAGGAACGTGGATCTCCTCTCTTCCTTTTTCTTCTTCTTCTTCTTCTTCTCCAAACCTTTCCCTCTATCCTCTGAGGCTCGAGCGCTGGGGGTGGAGGTGCGCAAGGCAGAGGCGTGCGGGGTCTGTTGAGGCGCGAGAAGGAGAGTGCGCGGGAGGTTGCGGCCGGAGGCGTCGTTGGAGCTCCGGTGTTCTTCGTCGATCTTCGAAGAGAGGTATGCCAAGTTCTTGCATTAGAGGCCTTAGTTGATCACCCATGTTGGGGTGAGGTTGGGGTCGGTCGTGCGAGGTCGGAGGCCTCGCCGGCGACGAGTTTCGACGTCGAAACTTCGGCTGGCGCGAGGTTGAAGACGTCTGTCGGTCGACCGGGTCCCTTGGACGGTCGACCGATCGTAGTGTATTTTCACTGTCTGTCGTGTTTCGGTCGACCGCGTCCCTCGTTCGGTCGACCAGAACTTGAGTGTACCGGTAGGATACGTAAGCTTCGGTCGACCGTTTGATGACATAGAAAATATTAGGTTGACCCTGTAAGTGTTCGGTCGACCGAGACACCTGAGTCGGTCGACCGATAGATTGGATTTGAGCGTTGACCAGACTCTGGATTTTGACCTCGTTCGGTCGACCGGTTTTAGACCTTCGGTAGACCGTTGGAATTTATGTGTTGCGCAAATAGTTCGACCGTGACAGACGCTTCGGTCGACCGATTCCCTTGTGGAAACGGTCGACCGAGTTGTCACTTTCGGTCGACCGATTCCCTTGTGGAAGCGGTCGACCGGTTGTCACTTCGGTTGACCGAATTCCCTTGAGGAAAACGGTCGACCGTGTCTCTTTCGGTCGACCGTTTTTGCACAGGACAGGATTCCTGGTTCCACTTAGGATGCCAACTCTGTCCACGGAAACCCGTGTCCTCGCCTTGTGCGTGAGCCGGGAGGTGACGGTGGGCGCGTTATGCGAGCCTGCCCAGGGACCGCCGGGTGGAAGAGTGTGGGTGTCCGGAACGCGTCACTTCCATGTATGGATCGTGACTATATCTGGTGGATCGTTTGACTCGCGTTAGAGTAGCGGCCTGAGGGATTACGGATCCCATTCCTTCAGCAACACGCAACTGTCGACGGGTGCAGTGACTACCGGCCGATGGCTACGGAGGCACAGAGACTGCCGGCCAGGATTGGCGACGGAGGTCCAGAGAGGTACCGGCCTATTGACGGCGATGGAGGTCGCGACCCTGCTCGTTGTAGCCGGAGTTGGTGTTGCACGTGGAGCTCGTTGACCCTGCGGACTTCGGTTCGGATCTGTCGATTGTCTGGCCACGTGTGGCGGATATGTTCGACTGGCCTTGATGGCAGTTATTGCACGTGCCGTGCGGCCTGTGTGGCGGCGGTAGGGCCCCTGTGCGGTCTGTGTGGCGGCAGGGAGGATCGCGCGTGGCCTGTGTGGTTGCGGCGATGGACTGCCGATGATGTGTTCCGGCAGGTAGCTCGATTGGGCACCTATCGAGTGATATCCCGTGCGGTCTGTGTGGCGTCGGTTGATGGACCGACCTGAGCGACGGCTCCGTTGGTGTGGTGGTGGTGGACCACGATGTATTCAGATCTGATTTCTACCTTGCGCGGAAGTGCGAACGCATCCTCACCGATCCCTTGGCTTGTGTAGTCGCGTGTGGGGATGTGTTGCGTATTGTCCGTTAGACCGTATGTGCCTACGGTAGGTCTCTACGGAGACCCGATGTTTGGACCGTGCGGCATGTGTGGCGGCGGTGAGGTTGGACCGTGTGGCCTGTGTGGTACCGGTGTTTGTGGACCGTGCGGCCTGTGTGGTGACGGCGATGTTGCGGACCGTGAGGCCTGTGTGGCAGCGGTGGCGATTGTAGACCGCGGGGCCTGTGTGGCAGCGGAAACGATCGCGGGACGGTTGTCCGGTTTGGCCCTTGGTGGCGTTGTTGTTTTACTGCTTTGTATTCCATGCCATGTTATACTAGTATGTTAGGGCATATAGGTGAGCTTATCATACGGGGTTTCCTTATGGAAACTCAGGCATTGTTGTTATGATTATTTTCAGGACCGCGTTAGGTTCCGGCGGGTGGTGACCGAGGGAGATTGCACTTTGGGACTGGATCCTGTCGTCTGCCTACTTTTAGGTTGTCGTGATTACATGTACCTTGTGTTTCGTGTTGTAATGTAATCACTCTTTTGACAAACGCGTATTGTATTATGGTGCACCAGACTTATTTATGTATTTCTTTCAGTAATGTCCCCACTCTTGATGGTTGTGTCCATGTGTTTCTCTTAATTTAAAAAGTTTAAATTTTCAGCTGTTCGGGGATGTTAAAATTGGTATCAGAGCGGTCGGTTCCTGTGCATTCTCTCGAAGAAACCACCCTTGCGAGTAGTATTGTTTGATTATGGCATTTCTTGTAGTAGATCATGCATGCATTGCTGATTAGTTTTATTGATGTTCCAGATGGCTCCTAGACGTGTGCGGAGTTCCCCGCGTGGTCGCGATTCTAGTGGCGACACAGGAGGCGCCAACTGGGACAGGTTGGGCGAGTTTCTGGAGCGACAGGCAGCTCAGAGCGCTCAGGGCGGGGTGGGAGCTGAGCACGATCGGTTCATGCGTCAGCACCCGCCGACTTTTGATGGCAGGAGGGCCCCAGAGGTTGCGGAGGACTGGATCTTCAGGATGGAGAAGATCTTCCGCGCGATTGGAGTCGCAGCAGAGAGGATGGTGGAGCTGGCCACCTATGTGTTCGATGGCAAGGCCGCCAACTGGTGGAGGTCCACGTCCACGGTGTTGTTTGATGATCGTGTGGATGTGAGCTGGGAGGAGTTCTTAGAGGTTTTCCATGAGCAGTACTTCCCCCAGCATGTCAGGGATCAGAAGAGGGAGGAGTTTATGTCGCTGGAGCAGAGGGAGATGACTCTGACGAGCTACATCAGCAGGTTCAACGTCTTGGAGCGTTACTGCCCAGAGATCTGTGTGACCCCAGAGCAGCGGGCGAGGAAGTTCGTGAAGGGACTGAGGCAACCGCTCCGATCTCGTGTGATCAACAGCATGCCGCGGACCCTTGCAGACGCGGTGAAGCATGCCACTATCATCGACCAGGACATTCAGGAGAACTATCAGGAACCTCAGAGGCAGCAGAGAGATCGGGAGGGTCGTGCAGAGGATCGTTCGGGAGGTAGTTCGGGCAAGAGGCCCCGCGCTGAGGAGGGTAGTTATGGCCGACCTGAGGCATGCAGAGCTTGTGGCGGAGTCCACCCCGGGCAGCAGTGCTTCTTCCGTAATGGAGCTTGTCGAGGATGCGGTCAGCAGGGACACTTTGTCCGAGAGTGCCCTCAGAGGCGAGGAGGACCCAGCAGGAGATCCGGACCCCCGGATGCAGGGAGAGGCGGAGCAGACAGATCTGTTGCACGACCAGAGCAAGATCGGAGAGCTGGACGGGTCTTCACCATCCAGGATAAGGAGGCGGGTGGCACCCACACCGGAACGGGAGGTACATTTTCTATTTTGAGCCTGGTTGTTAGTGTGAGTTGGTTGTGTGCAGTGTTTTCCTTTTTCTCGGAGGAGTTCGGGAGGAGGACTTGGAGCTTCGAGGAGCAGCTTGTTGCGATTTCGAGGACGAAGACCTTTTAAGGATGGTGGATTGTTATATCCCTAACCTCGTTTAGGTTTTAATTGTGTTTAGGGTGGCTTAATGGTGGAGTTTTGAATGGGAAAGGAGGAGTGTTGGTGATGTGATGGGAAGGCATGGGGTGAACAGTGGATGGCATGGTGTTAGGGTGTAGGTGATGGTGGGGAGTGATGGGTTGTTGGTTGGCTTGGTTGGGGGTTAAGAAGGAACGTGGATCTCCTCTCTTCCTTTTTCTTCTTCTTCTTCTTCTCCAAACCTTTCCCTCTATCCTCTGAGGCTCGAGCGCTGGGGTGGAGGTGCGCAAGGCAGAGGCGTGCGGGGTCTGTTGAGGCGCGAGAAGGAGAGTGTGCGGGAGGTTGCGGTCGGAGGCGTCGTTGGAGCTCCGGTGTTCTTCGTCGATCTTCGAAGAGAGGTATGCCAAGTTCTTGCATTAAAGGCCTTAGTTGATCACCCATGTTGGGGTGAGGTTGGGGTCGGTCGCGCGAGGTCGGAGGCCTCGCCGGCGACGAGTTTCGACGTCGAAACCTCGGCTGGCGCGAGGTTGAAGACGTCTGTCGGTCGACCGGGTCCCTTGGACGGTCGACCGATCGTAGTGTATTTTCACTGTCTGTCGTGTTTCGGTCGACCGCGTCCCTCGTTCGGTCGACCGGAACTTGAGTGTACCGGTAGGATACGTAAGCTTCGTTCGACCGTTTGATGACATAGAAAATATTAGGTTGACCCTGTAAGTGTTCGGTCGACCGAGACCCCTGAGTCGGTCGACCGATAGATTGGATTTGAGCGTTGACCAGACTCCGGATTTTGACCTCGTTCGGTCGACCGGTTTTAGACCTTCGGTAGACCGTTGGAATTTATGTGTTGCGCAAATAGTTCGACCGTGACAGACGCTTCGGTCGACCGATTCCCTTGTGGAAACGGTCGACCGAGTTGTCACTTTCGGTCGACCGATTCCCTTGTGGAAGCGGTCGACCGGTTGTCACTTCGGTTGACCGAATTCCCTTGAGGAAAACGGTCGACCGTGTCTCTTTCGGTCGACCGTTTTTGCACAGGACAGGATTCCTGGTTCCACTTAGGATGCCAACTCTGTCCACGGAAACCCGTGTCCTCGCCTTGTGCGTGAGCCGGGAGGTGACGGTGGGCGCGTTATGCGAGCCTGCCCAGGGACCGCCGGGTGGAAGAGTGTGGGTGTCCGGAACGCGTCACTTCCATGTATGGATCGTGACTATATCTGGTGGATCGTTTGACTCGCGTTAGAGTAGCGGCCTGAGGGATTACGGATCCCATTCCTTCAGCAACACGCAACTGTCGACGGGTGCAGTGACTACCGGCCGATGGCTACGGAGGCACAGAGACTGCCGGCCAGGATTGGCGACGGAGGTCCAGAGAGGTACCGGCCTATTGACGGCGATGGAGGTCGCGACCCTGCTCGTTGTAGCCGGAGTTGGTGTTGCACGTGGAGCTCGTTGACCCTGCGGACTTCGGTTCGGATCTGTCGATTGTCTGGCCACGTGTGGCGGATATGTTCGACTGGCCTTGATGGCAGTTATTGCACGTGCCGTGCGGCCTGTGTGGCGGCGGTAGGGCCCCTGTGCGGTCTGTGTGGCGGCAGGGAGGATCGCGCGTGGCCTGTGTGGTTGCGGCGATGGACTGCCGATGATGTGTTCCGGCAGGTAGCTCGATTGGGCACCTATCGAGTGATATCCCGTGCGGTCTGTGTGGCGTCGGTTGATGGACCGACCTGAGCGACGGCTCCGTTGGTGTGGTGGTGGTGGACCACGATGTATTCAGATCTGATTTCTACCTTGCGCGGAAGTGCGAACGCATCCTCACCGATCCCTTGGCTTGTGTAGTCGCGTGTGGGGATGTGTTGCGTATTGTCCGTTAGACCGTATGTGCCTACGGTAGGTCTCTACGGAGACCCGATGTTTGGACCGTGCGGCATGTGTGGCGGCGGTGAGGTTGGACCGTGTGGCCTGTGTGGTACCGGTGTTTGTGGACCGTGCGGCCTGTGTGGTGACGGCGATGTTGCGGACCGTGAGGCCTGTGTGGCAGCGGTGGCGATTGTAGACCGCGGGGCCTGTGTGGCAGCGGAAACGATCGTGGGACGGTTGTCCGGTTTGGCCCTTGGTGGCGTTGTTGTTTTACTGCTTTGTATTTCATGCCATGTTATACTAGTATGTTAGGGCATATAGGTGAGCTTGTCATACGGGGTTTCCTTATGGAAACTCAGGCATTGTTGTTATGATTATTTTCAGGACCGCATTAGGTTCCGGCGGGTGGTGACCGAGGGAGATTGCACTTTGGGACTGGATCCTGTCGTCTGCCTACTTTTAGGTTGTCGTGATTACATGTACCCTGTGTTTCGTGTTGTAATGTAATCACTCTTTTGACAAACTCGTATTGTATTATGGTGCACCAGACTTATTTATGTATTTCTTTCAGTAATGTCCCCACTCTTGATGGTTGTGTCCACGTGTTTCTCTTAATTTAAAAAGTTTAAATTTTCCGCTGTTCGGGGATGTTACACTGGGTAAGGAAGAGGTGAAGAAGAAGAAGAACGGATAGGAGATAGCAAGGAGTTCATTGATCGATATTGCTAATCTTTGGAGAGGAATGGTAGATAAATTTTGAATTTGTTCGGCTTTGTTTACCCATTGATATTGCTACGGTAGATATCCGATGATTAACTTAGTCCTGCCCACCGTTCATTTGCAACCATAGGTTTAGCTAGGGGTGAAACTTTGTGTCCGAAATCCGTCAATCCGACCGACATCGTATTCGAAATCAAAAAAATTATCCGAGAAAAAAAAATCCGCAACCGAATTTGTATTCGGATATAAACATCCGTAAAAAAACGAAGCGAATATGGATATTGGTACATCCGATTCGAATAATATCTGGTTCGTATTTTATATGCACATATAAATAAAAAAAAATATATACAATATATATGAATTAAATTATGTTATTTATATTATATTTAATATTTTTTCATGTAGGCAAAAAATAAAGGCTGAAATTTATTCTTGTTTAGATCAATCAAAAAATGTTTTTAAGTCTATTCGGATTTTTTAACGAATTCGGATATCCTAATTCGGAGTAGATTTTAAACTTAATTCGGATGCGAATTTATTCGAATTCGGATCCGAATTCGACGGATACGAATTCGGATCCCTTTCTCATACATTCGATCGGATTCGAATTCGGATTCGGATTCGAGAAAAAAAAACGGATACGAATTCGGATACTGGCACATCCGCTTCGTATCCGCTCCGTTTTCACCCCTAGGTTTAGCACAAAGAGACATGTCAAGTATTACTAATCAATCAACCATGCAATATTTTTATTCCTTACAATATAAATATTCACTAACCAACCAATCAACCACTCTTAATTGAGTTCACAATATCAGATGCCACATCGGTGACATCACTAAATAACCCATTCCACTCACTCATTGGTGACGGTCGATTTGAGAATCCATTTTCACACCCGCTTGCAATCCGATGAGCTGATGCAACTGAGTCAGCAACCGTCCCATAGTTCTTCGAGTCCAGACCTCCTAAAGCAGAATTCAAGTAAGTCATAACATTGGCATAAATTTCCAAGCAAGCGCTGAGTTGGTTTGCCAACTCGGGTGGTGGGGCCTTGTCTAGGAGCTCTTTGGCTTTGCCACGTGTGTTGGATGCATTTCTTATTGAATTCTCCACTGCCACGCGTGCAACACATGGCCGGTCACTGCAACTTACGGCAAGTGTGTCGGATGACAAGGTCGTTAGGCATAAATCCACATGAGCGGAGGATTTGCATAAGTTTTGGATTAGGAGAATGTCAGCCGTTGATTGGGTGATCATCAATAGGAAGATTAATGATGACAATAAAAGTGGTAGTTTCGCCATCTTTTTGTTGTTAATTTGTTGGGGATGAATGTGATGTGCACTATTACCAAGCAGTTTGGTAGTGTCTTATATATATTGAGCATTTGGAGATTGAACGGGTGCAAGCAACGCATATAATATTCATTTACTTTACTTTCTATACATTTACTTTCTGTGTTTAGGCACTTTCTATGTTATAAGGTTTCGGTCATTCAATGTAAATATCCAATCAAACTCGTGTTTTACATCTACTATATCTTCGTGTTTTAAATTTCAAGAAGAGAACAAGATGGTTCAATCTTCATCTTCTGCTTCTGTATTAAAGGGGTTGGTTTGGTCTAAATACTTGATATTGTAAGATTTTATATTACATTAAATGGGTATAAAACTAATCGACAACTTTGATAATTCACTATGTAGTATAAAAGATTTGATATTGAAAGATATGATATTATTTTCTATTTTAGTCCCTCCAAACATTAATCATCATTTTTTCCTGTTCATTAATTACTAAATTAGAGAGTATGGAATTACTTTGTTTTCCACTTACAAAGATTGGCACGTATCAACAATGAAACCAATGCTAATTTAATTATTATAATGGTGAATTGCTAAATTGGAAGATATGAGTGCAAGTTGCAACAAGAGATAAAAATTAATTAATCATAATCTCCCATCAAAAATATCCTAAATCGAACTCAACAACCTAAAACAATTTTTCTAATAAGTTTAATCCTCCAAATTTCATATTTCCCATCGGTAAAAACATAGTCTAACACAATCACTTACGGCAAATTATCTCATAAGATGTCACCTGAACATTTTACCATTCACATCAATAGAACTCGTAATCTAATAGACGTCCTTAAAATTATTATTTTTCCTAACAGGTACTAATTTTTTATTTAAATTGGTTTTGATTCCATGGGAAACCCCTAGTCTTACAAGAAAACACTTAAAACTATTAAATTTGATATATGTTGGTTGCATCATGCCATCGACTTTTCTTGTTCTATCTCTTCCCTTTTTATTGGCCAATGTGTTCTTGCTTGACCTTATCGCCACCACCATCACCCTATAATACCTCAAAATCACAGGAATCCAGAGTTTACAAACAAGGCGTGACTCGAACTCGAAGAAGACGAACGCCATTGTTCATGCGCAACCTCCCTTTGAATTCTGGAATTAGATTCACTTAAGTATATAAGCTCATGGGTTGTGTCCAATCAATCTTCACCCGCTAATAATCTCCTCTACGAGCTCCTTTAATATCAACCGTTGGATCTCTTTAAGTTCACTTCCCTCGACGATGGGCTCCGAATTCGGACTCAAAATCCGGATATTTATTACCCAATACCCCGACCATCCACTACCTCATCAACTGCTAATAACGATTCCCCCGTCACTAATATACACATAATTGGATTAGCTTGAGGTTTGATCAATTTACAAATAAATTTGTTTTATTTTTTGTGATTTTGACACTCGACCGATTTGAGGAACTATTTCAAAATAACATCTTGTTAAATTCGTATGAAATTGAAATTGTATTCACCGCTTATGCATGGAATTTCAAATTTTGTGGAACCTCAAAATACATCATTTATAAATACAATGTTTGGTGGATTGAAAATTGGAATTTGTAAATTTCAAGTGGAATTTGGGAAATTCCACCCCTATACAAAAGTCACTAAATAAAATTTCACATGTTTAGGTGGAATTTACAAATCTTCACCCTAATTTCTAATACCAAATTCCACCCCAAATTTCGACACCTCCTATCAACACCTCTGTTGCCGCCACCAGTGAGGTCCACTTCCTTTGGTTGTGGCTCTCAGTGTGGGTTTTGGATCGGATTTTTTTATGAAATTGTAGTCGTGGTTGGAGTTTTGTTGATGAATTTTTTGGCTTTTGGCACATTGGGTTTTGGTTTTTCTATTTGAGAAGATTTGACCAAGTTGTTGATTTTGTATTGCAGGTTTACCCTTGGAAGCTCTCTCATAGGATATTAAAAGATAGTGGGTTTTAGATGTTTTAGTGGATTTCAACCAATACAATATTAATTGTCATTTACTTTTTTAATCCACAAGTAGCAAAACACAAGAAACGGTAGTGATGTGTTTGTATTAATGTGTTTGTATTTAGTGCGAACAACAAAGGTTCTACTTCTAACTCTTTGAATAACTAGTTTTTTTATGGATGATGTTCATCTTTTATTGGTCTTTAATTTGTGTTACTATTGCAATTCTTGAGATTTGTCGTTGCTTTTCCTTTTTCGTGTTTGGTTTACATAGAAATTGAAATTTTCAAGGTTCGTTCAAACAAAACAAAATCAAATAATGAGATTTGTAAATATCATCATTTGTAATTGATATACTTACCCAAACAAGATGAAAACAAACATCAGTTAGAAATTTCAAGATTCACAAATTTCATCATTTCAAAACCATCATTTCTAAGTTAGATGCATCCAAACACTCTTATAGAAAAGAACCCTTTACAACATTCAGGCTTGCCTTTTCCAGATAAGTTGGACTAGTTCTTGCGATGCCGGTAGTTCTTTTGTCGAATAGGATGACCGTAAATTGGAATTAATAGCTTGGAATTGATGTAAATGTATTGAAAACAGTGAAAGTAATCCGCCACTTGTGGAATTTTATACGGTTATTAAAATGACAAAACTGCTTCATAGGTTGAGGAGCCAGGTTTTATAGATCGTAAACTTCATGCCAGTCAAAAGTAGGCATTCTGAACGACAATAAAAGATGAATATCCATAACGATTCTTTAATACCTCAGTTGGTTCAAGGGAACCACGACTCTTTCTTTCTAGATCATCGAAACTCCTAAGAAATTGGGGATAACAATCTACAAACTAGACATCCTTACATTTAACTTAAATCATGCCTACATTAATTTTGACTCAATTCGTGACAATGTTCAAATTGGAACAATTTGATATAATTTTACATGACCACACCCAAAAAAGTTAATGAATAGATTGGACATAAAACCAAATGATCTAAGTAAATTAAAAGGTTTGGTGAAAGCAAAACTTCACGGCTTCCATATCTTCATTTCTCCATCCTCTCCGTACGTAGCAGTCAAGTTTCGGTGAGGATGATGCGTTACACCAATTACGTCCTTCTCGTGAACCTTTGCAAATACAAAACCATATATTAACTTCAAGAAATATATACTAATTGATCGACGCATTTACACACACATAGATATGCACAACTTCAATAAAATATGCCTGATTATAAAAAGTGTAACCAGAAAACTAAAGCTTTGTCCAGATTGTATCTAAAGTAGAAGTTAATCTACATGCCAACATACGATTAAGGCCTTTACAATTCTGACAAGCTAATATCGAACTCTTGAAAGATTATGAAGTATATGAAACTTCACCGCAAACAATAAAACATTAATATGACAAGATAACAAAAAAAATTGAAGAATAAAAATATTTTAAACAACATCAACGATCAAATTCAGGAATATAAAAGGTAATTAGACATTAGGAATCTACTTAAGTACCGTACCTTCATTAAATGTTCAAGTTTACCAGATTGCTGACTAAAGCAATACATGTTCCTGCAAGATCAAACATGTGGAATAAGAATGCCAAAGAATAACTGGGAGAGCAAGTTTAAAAAATTGGACTAATATAAACTAGGGCACATCGATGAGACCTTAGATGTTCAACAATTACTAGAGATGGTAGTAGAACGGCTATTTAGTGAAACACAAATCCATATAGGGCCTTAAAGTATGCACAGAAAAATTATAACTGTTTTTTTTCAAAGGTAGCTGTCCAATTAGCCAAAAAGTCCAAAACCAACCAAATATTTCTGAAAAGAACCTGAAGGAAAAGTAAAAAAGTCCAGTTAGTCAACCAAGGAAGAAAAACAATACCTATCTTCCCCCACACAGTAGATCCATTCACCTTTGGGTGAGATACAAGCTGCCACGAAATCTCCACCTTCCCTTTTACCTGATGAGAAGCTCTTTACTACCTATGAAGGACAAGAAAACAACTTAACATACAAGAGGCCTTGACAACAAACGAAATAATGATGCATGGATAAGGATGGACACAATCCTCAAATATGATGCACCAATATTCGACCACGAAAGTATGATGCAACAAAAACAACAAAGTCTTTAATCCCAAACTAGTTGGGGTAGGCTGGAAATGAAACTCTAAGAAGTCATGGTTCAGGCACGTGAATCGTCTCCTTACACGCGTTTCTACCCAATGCAAATTCCCGAGGCACATTCCAATCTTTTAAATCTCTTTTGACCGCTTCCTCTCAAGTCAATCGTGGTCTACATTTTCCTTTTTTTGTGTTTTCGATCCGATTCAATACTATTATTCTTATTGGTGCCTCCATAGGTCTTCTTTGTACATGTCCAAATCATCTCAGTCTGTGTTGTATAACTTTCTCTTCCAATGGAACAACTTCAACTCTCTCACGAATGTCTTCATTTCTAATCTGATTCATTCGCGTATGGTCACACATCCACCTCAACACCCTCATTTCAGATACACTCATCTTTTGTATATGTTGTCTTTAAGTGACCCAACATTCCGCACCATATAGCATTGCAGGTCTTATTGCGGTTCTATAAAATTTTCCTTTTAACTTAAGTGGAATTATCTTGTCACATAAGACACCTGAGGTTTGTCGTCATTTCATTCATCCTGCTCTAATCATATGGTTAACATCTTCATCGATTTCCCCACTTTTTAAAGTATTGATCCAAGATATCTAAAAATATATTTTCTACGCATCACTTGCCCATCTAATATAATCTTCTCTTCCTCGGTATTAACGGTACTGAAACAACACTTCATATATTCAGTTTTAGATCTACTTAGTTTAAAACATTTTGTTTCTAAAGTATTTTTTCACAACTCTAGTTTTCTTTTCACACCTACCATACTCTCGTCAATTAATATTACATCATCCGCAAAAAGCATACACCATGGAGCCTCACATTGTATGTCTTTTGTCACCTTGTCCATTACTAAAGCAAAGAGATATGGACTTAAAGCTGAACCCTGATGAAGACCAATCTTAATCAGAAAAGGTTTAGGCACACCATCACAAATTGTAATGTTAGTTTCAACTCCTTCGTTAGATGCAATCATATATGCAATCACGAAATATATGATACAATCGTATAAAAATATCCATATGCTAAAATCTGCACTAAAACAAATATAGGTGAAAAGGCAACATTAACACTTGCCTCTTTGAATTACATCAATTCTATTCATGCAGCAATAACCAACATAAATAACATCCCACTTGTTCCTTGGAGAGATTAAAGAACTTTTTCTTCTTCTGTAAAAAATTCCTCCAAAAATCCTGAACCTATTTTTTGCAAAAGAGCACGTACCGTGGTTTTATGTTTACGAGCTAAAGTTTTATGCGCTATCTTTAAGAGGGGGTTGATTACATCTACAACCCAAATGGAAACCAAGCGTTTCCTGGTTCAAAAATGCCGAATCTTTCAATTTATTGTGTTATTACGTTCAACTCTATATATTACCAGCTTTGAAGTGTATTTTTTCAAAATTAGCACATGCTGGAATGCAAACAATTTAAGATTTGCATCCAACTCTCTGTGGAGCGAAGCATATGCGGGTTTAATGCAAAAGGGAGGACAATAAAACTATTTCAGCATTATGAAAGGGCACAATGGAAGGGCATGTGAAGAAGAGCATTACTTGAAACAATGGAAGGGAATCCTGAAAAATCATTTGTGTGCAGAAAAGGAAAAGACTTCCAATTGGTATTAGATCCTAACTTGAATAAACAAAAGATAAAATCACATTGTTTTTACTTTCATAGTTAATTTTTCCAGTTTAGCTTATATATGATTTCACTTCATTACTTCATAAACAGTAAAGCACTATTAGATAAGTTTTTAAACAGTAAAGCACTTCATTACTTCATAAACAGTAAAGGTTAAATTAATTTTAACCAGCACAAGAAGATAAGTTTTTTTTTGGAATATCAAATAACTAAATCTCCAGGCGACAAAAAAAATTTCACGGTGCATTAGTAGTCAGCTTCCACAAATCCAAAAAAGTCTAGTAATTTGCAGTAAATGATTCTTAGAAAAGTTTCACGTGAACAGAGAAAACATGGCTCAGAAGCAAACAAATACACAATTATTCGTAAAGCACTAGAGCATGTATACCTGTCCCTGAAGAGTCATCAGGTAAATAGAGGATGTCTTGTTGCATACTATAATGTGCTCTGTGTTTTTAGGGAACAGGTGAATAGAATTCACTGATGCATCACCACCCTGGTATCCACGGAGATGAAATTATACTTAGTCCAAGCCTATACAATGACAAACTCCTATGCGCATGTGTCGATCAAAAAGCTATGGAAATTATAAAACAGACCCGTAGAGGAGGTGGTGGCTTGAAAGTCTGTAAGCAATCTGTAGTTTTCACGTCCCAGACCTGCACCAACAAAATGTGTAAACTGCCTACTGAATAGAGCCAGCATGCATTTGCATAGTATACAGAAATGAAATAAAACAAGCACATTACACCTTTACAGTACAATCACTGGATGCAGTAATTATACGACCACCATCACTAGTGAATATTGCATCATTTACATATGAAGTATGACCCCTGAACTCCTTCAGCATTTTACCCGATTTTAATCCATGAATCCTGTAAATCATTAAGCATCATGTTAACAGAGTAGCTCGTTACTGTTGATTAACCTGGATCAAAAGCTTCTTATCCCACAAATGTGCTTACATGACAATTCAACAAATGCCTAGCTTCATTATTGGTCAAACATGCTAACACATTAGGAACAAGATTGACAAGTTTGTTATATTATACTTTAATCTTAATACGCCCACTTATCTTAAATGAACTATTATTTCATAGGTAATATGCAGATTATGGTGGTCAAAACCAATAGATGCGTCCATATGAAGTAGATCGCATTTAGATATCATAATGCTAGACAATACAAGGCTTTTAACTCATTGGATTACTGATGGTACAATTGTAAGCCTTATAATAGCCTTGTAGTAGAAATTAACAGAGAGAATCCTATACATCTAGGACCTTGCTGTGCTGTCAAAGGATGTACTTAATATCTGGCTTCCATCCCGGGAAAATCCAAGACTTGTTACCCCTTGAGAATGTGCACGTTCTAGACGTCGCAAACATTGACCTGTCCTCATCCGCCAGACCTAGGGAAGAGATAAAAAAACAATACACATTAGAACTAAAAGAAACATCTAAACATGCAAGGAATGCAAGAAAAGAAAAATAGGTATACCCTGTAAAAAGTAATAGTTAATAACATGATGGTGTGATATTGTGAATACCTTGATTTTACCATCTTGGGAACCAGATGCCAGCATCTCAGAGTCTCTACTAAAATCAACACAAAGTACAGCATCATCATGCATCATGAATGCATCCTGCAGTTTTATAATTTAGCAATTTTAAAGCTTTAAGGAATATGAAGAATGCAACTCTATTTCTCAAAATGCAGTAAACACCACATAATTTTGTTGTTCAGAAGGAGCAAGGAGTCTATGTTGTAATAATTAGTTTTTCAGCAACGGCCTACTTGTACTGCTTCTTTCCTGTTACTTTTTCCATCATTATAAATAAAAAAGGTGACGGGGGATAGAAGCACACAACAATAGCAGAAAAAGGAAGAAACAACAACAAAACGAAAGAGCAATAAGCTAAGCAAACACGTGCAGAGTGCAGCATGTGATAAGTATCTTCTTTTTTATGAGTGCATGTGATAAGTATCAATGTACCATGAACTCATGGTGAAGAGACTCAAGACAACACCAATTAAACCCTATGAGAAGGGAAAATAGGAGTGACATGGTAATTATCCTTTATGACCACAATAGGATTGAGTCAAACATTCAAAAACATGTTGCATAATATGTGACGCATAATGTCACAGACGTCCCATGTGTCACACCCGCAAAGTGTGTTTGGCATTTTTGGCAATCACATACGCCATGAATGGCAAATGCCACAAATGCACCCGCACAAGTACTCGCATGACCTCACACACTTCACCAACTTAATTTTTAGATACTTTTAAATATGTTTTTATTAATTTATATTTGTAATAACCATTTCCATGAATGCAAAATATATGAAATTTGTAATGCCCTTGAGGTTGTCATTGATGATGTTCAACAAATATATTTTCTTTATAACTTTTCCTGTATTTTTTTCTTGATTTTTAGGATTTTTCTATAATAAAAAATGCACCCTGCGCATTATTACTGTGCACCACACACTGTGACCTGTACAACCACTATGGTCGCACAATCGCATTGTTCAATTGATTTTTGAGGATGATATCAAAGACAACTAGTTCAGCAATTTCTCCAAAGATTTAGGCAATACTTCTACAGGTCATTGAAAGGAACAACAGAGAATTTCCCTTGGAGTTGCATAAGAACACCAATTATCACTTCCAAAAGAAGAAAATAAGCATCATGTTAATCATCTACAGCATTACATAGAACTTTAACACAAGTACAAACTCACATCAGCTTGGTATTGCAGATCCTTCTTAAGCTTCCCAGTCATGTAATCCCACACCTGGACTTGTAAAAAATCAATACTTAACTTAGATACAAAAACTGTCATGGTGTAAAGAAATTGAATAAACAACTTGTATTTAGAAAAAGTTGGACAAATGTACCTCAATAAAACCATCAACTGAACAAGAAACAAGATATTGGCCATCAGGAGAGAAACGAGCGCACTCTGGATGGCTTTTCTTTCCAAACTGCAGAGATGACATATTAACTGAGATTATTCTTGAAAAACGTGGGACTATTTGATTCAATTACTCCATCCAACGTAAATATTGAAAAATGACCAACAGCAAAACTGATGGAAAGAAATGTAGCAAATACATACTAGATAACACCGGTGCACCTGGAAACCTTTTTAAATTAGGACAAGATATCAGCAAGCCTACGTAGCAAAATCAAAAATAATAAATTAAGTGTTAACAAGACGAATCTTGTTTCTTTTGTGTTCAAAACTAGGCATCTGATACGTACCACACTAATGATCTCTTTAACGCCACTAGTGTGGAGGTTAAGCAAAGAGAGGGGATAAGGGACGCTAATTAGAAGTAGATCCTAGTAGTAACTAAAGCCCACAAAGGACCATTAGATGGCAGGAGGTAGTTGGCTTCCCATGTGAAGAATCAGAGAAGAATATGAATGGAGCAATAGGGGATTGACATGTTAGCGTGATCTGGACGTCCTTGCTGACTAAAGTACCATGCAAGAAGAAGGGTCGAAAGAGTAGGGCTTGACGTGAGTGTTGCTACGGGAGAAAAAACTCGATGTGTGGGGGTGTGTTCAAAGGTCCCTATCTGAGTACAAGGGTTAGAATGGCGACAAGACTTCTGTCCTTTGACTATGCTCCTACGAGGTGGTTCTTGGCGCGATTGTCTCGCTTCAATCGGGACGGTCAACTGGAACATGGAAGAGAGATGCATGCAATTCTGGAAGGACCGCCGAGCTTGGAGTTTCCAAGGCCTTCCCCAACTCACGAAGATTCCGCTCATGGAAGGCGTGGTAAGGAAGAACCTTCTAAAAGTCCGTGAAACCTATCTCTTGTTATGTTGTGGTACTAGTGCACCATCCCCCAACCATAGAAGAAATTTCGGAAAAGATGCAGGAACTGTTGAGCCGTTTCGAGGATGTATTTCGAGAACCCCAAGGGTTACCACCAGCCCAACTCATCGACCACCGGATTCCTCTCATGGACGAGTCCAAGAAAATCTCGTTAGCACCCTATCGACACTCACCCCACCAGAAATTGATGATCAAGGAGACCATTCAAGAGGCCATAACGAAAGGTATCGTTCGGCCCAGCACGAGCATGTATGTTTCTGCGGTTATCTTGGTTCGAAAGGCGGATGGTGGGTGGATTTGTGTAGATTTTTGAGCACACAACCAAAACACCGTTAAGGACCGATTTTTGATCCCACTCATCGATGATCTCCTTAACGAGTTGCATCGAGGTCACTACTTCACCAAACTAGACCCTCGCTCAGGATATCACCAAATACGCATGGTCGAGGACATCCACAAAACCACCTTCAAAACACACGGACATTACGAGTACTTGGTCATGCCTTATGATCTCACCAATGCGCCCTCAACCTTTGAAAGTCTCATGAATGAGGTATTCTGGCCCCTTCTTCGAAAATACTTATAGGTTTTTTTATGACATCTTAATCTATTGCCCGACATGGGACGATCACCTCTTACATCTCACTAAGGTGCTTAATCGGCTTAACCAACACCAACTCTTCATCAAGAGAAGTAAATGTCGGTTCAGGGTACAACAAGTCCAACCTCGGTCATATAGTAACACCAGGAGGAGTCACAATGGAGAAAGAAAAGATGGGCACTATACTCTGTTGGCTGACCCCAAAAACCGTGTGTACCCTGCGTGGGTTCTTGGGTTAACTGAGTACTACCGCAAGTTTGTACGCCACTACAGAATTCTCGTGGCCCTTCTTACCAAGCTCCTTAAGAAGGAGAAATTCAAGTGGAGTGCTGAGGGGACATGTTCGTTTAGAACATTAATGAAAGAAATAACTTCAGCGCCAGTTTTAAAGCTATCAGATTTCTCCAAAATATTCACGATTGAATGTGATGCTAGCGGAATCGGCGTTGGTGCGGTCCTAATGCAAGAGGGACGTGCAATCGCTTATCTTAGTAAGGCATTCTCGGGTCGCAAACAAGGGCTCACCACCTACGAGAAAGAGATGGAAACGGTGTTTGTCGTTTAAAAATGGAGGGATTATCTCCTTGGCTGGGAATTTTTCATAAAAACAGATCAACATAGCCTCAAGTAGTCAAATACCCCTTCAACAAAGGGTGCACACCCCGGCTCAACAGCGGTGGTTAGTAAAGTTGATAGGTTTGAACTTCCGTGTCGAGTTTAAAGCAGGAACTCACGACAAGGATGTCGACATCCTCTCAAGGGTCCATGAGGAATCTCATAAGGAAGAGATTGGGGCCTTATCCTTTGCATGTTCTAATTGGTTGAGCAAGGTGCAACAAACCTATCTGAAAATAGATGCCTATAAGAAATTGAAGTAGAAATGGGAAGGGGGAGAATTGAATCCACATCTGTTCACATGGCGGGATAGAGTCTTGTTCAAGAGTGGAAGGGTAGTCCTTGTTCCAAATTCAACACTCAGCCAACGTATGATAGAAGAAGTCCACACCATACCCTCTGGAGGACATGTGGGATATCACAAAACACTACAACAAGTGAGGCAGATGTTCTTCTGGAAGCACATGGGAAGACAAGTTCGGGCTTTTGTGCACATATGTGACATGCCAACGTTGTAAATACGACACTCTCGCACCTCAAGGACTTCTCCAACCCCTTCTTCTACAGGACCGCGTATGGGAAGATCAGAGTACGGATTAGAAGGACTTCCGAATCTATATGGTCGTTCGGTGATCATGGTTGTGGTAGATCGCCTTACAAAGTATGCACACTACATTCCGTTTCGCCACCCGTACATAATCGAAAGTCTTGCGAAGATCTTTGTTAAAGAAGTCGTGAGATTGCATGGAATTCCTAAGTCCATAGTAAGTGATCGAAACTGATTAGTAGCATATCATGTGTCATATTCATACTATATATTTTTAATTTTACCTCAATAGTGTGCTATTCGAATGTTTGTTATATTTTAGGTATTAGATAATAAAGAAGATAATGGAAGAGAAAATGAACTGAAACGTAAGAAGAAATTACTTAAATGAAGCAAAATGGACATCTCTGTCATGCACAAAGACTCATTTGCAAGAGGCAATGACCTGGACGTAAGCCCGAAGGGACCAAATAACAAACCGAGAAACTCAACACCATCATGAGGAGTATTTTGACAATTAGATTCGGATGCAGACTAAAACAACCAATCTTAGTGCACCCCACGTGGAGAATTGACACAATGAAGAAGCCAACCGAAACCGGGTCGAATCTAACCAAAAGTGATCGTCAATTGGTGGTCCAATATGTTCAGGTTCCGACTCGGCTTCTCGTGAGCGTTTATTATGTTGTTTGTATACATTTGTAGAGTTTCACACTGGAGGATTGTCCCCTATTGCATTTTTCATGCCTATAAATAGAACTTTTATTTCTCCTTTGTAAGACTACTAATTTTGTGGTAGTCATTCTCTCTATTTGGAGTAAAACCTTGAAGCAAAACTCAAGTGAAGAATAATGTTACTTGTAATATGAGTCATGTAAATAAAATAATTCTTCCTAATTTTGTTTTATTATTGTCTTTTTTTAATGCTTGAATGTTTAGCGTAGTTTTGTTTCCTTCATTTTAATATAATTAGTTATAAATGTCTTTCTTAATGTAGTTTGTAACTTAATGTGTAGTGAATAGTTTCATCCCTTTTGGGGATGAAAATGATGTTTATACATGTAATGAAGAATGGAAATAATGTTATCATATGCAACATGTGATGAAGGTAAGTGTATGCTTGTTTGTTTTAAAGAGAATACTTAACTTGATGGGTTTTGGTATAATCATTAGGTACTTCTCATGCTTGTTTAAGTTATTAATAATCAACTTGTTTATACTCATGTTAATCAACTAGGTTAGTAATTGGAATGATTGGTTCTGTCACAACCATTGGATACTTCTATGCATGAAAACACAACCTAACTTGTGTCTTATTGAATGCATCATTCACCACTTTATTACATATGTACACACACTCCACCATTTGGGGGTTTTATTCTGAATTTTAGCTTACTTGATAGTTAGTTTGTTTAGTTTCAATTTCTCTCGTATTTTCATCTTCTTTGTTTGTTGCTTACTAGTTTAGTGAAGCTTAGTATAGTTTAATCGACTTCTTCTCCTCTTTATTTTCCACTAGATTTCTGAAAACAAGAGTTGACGCACCTCCCTGTGGACTTGACTCGTACTTGTCACCGCTTCATCGCGGTCGTGCACTTGCGGTTTTAAACTTTAATCAAAACAGAGACCCTCCCTTCGAGAGTGAATTTTGGAGGGAGCTTTTTCGAGCCCAAGGAAGTAAGCTTAAATTCATATCGGCTTATCACCCCCAACCGATGACCAATCGGAAGTGGTCAACCGAGGAGTGGAAACCTATCTTCAGTGTTTTTGTCACCAACGTCAAAATGAGTGGTTCGAATGGATTCCATGAGTAAAATTTTGCTACAATTCAACACCACATTCTTTCACAATAACAACCCCCTTCGAAACCTTCTACGGATGTCCCCCACCCTCACTACGTCAACGGAACAACCTGCATGCATGACGTTGAAGAGACTTTAAAGACTTGGGACGAGATAATTGAAGAACTAAGTGCAATTTGAAAAAGGCTCAAGCTCGAATGAAGTACGGAGCTGATAAACACCGTCGAGAGAAGACTTTTCACGTCAGGGACCTTGTCTACCTCAAACTACAACCATACCACCAGGTGACAGTCGAAAATTGAGGCCGAGTTAAGCTGAATAGCAGATACTATGGTCCATATGAGGTCACACAAAGAGTTGGTAAGGTGTCTTATAGACTCAAACTGTCCGAACACACCTAAATCCACAACGTGTTTCACGTATCACAATTCAAGGAGCGGACCGGAGGTCCAATGGAGAGCACGATCTCGGAGCTATTCATCCCCATCGACAAGGTCGAACCAATCAAACTGTTGAAGACAAGAGTTATTAAGCGCAAAAATCGGGCAGTCGTCCAATGGTTTTCAATGGGCGAATATTGCGGAGGTCGCTGCTACGTCGGAAGATCGTGAAGAGTTCGTATAATGGCTCCCGGATCACAACCATGGGGACAAGGTTGGTCTCGAAGGAGGGGAGTGATTGATACGTACCACACTAATGGTCTCTCTAACGCTACTAGTGTGGAGGCTAGGGTTGGAAAGGGAATTACGGCTGCTAATTAGAAGTAGATCCTAGCAGTAATCAAAGCCCACAAAGGACCGTTAGATGGCAGGAGGTAGTTGGCTTCCCATGTAAAGAATCAGAGAAGAATATGAATGGAACAATGGGAGATCGACACGTCAACACGTTCTTGACGTCCTTGCTGGCTACAGTAGCATGCAAGAAGAAAGAGAACATTGTCTTCTCTTGTCCCTTATTTGTCTTTACTTTCCATAAACCCTAAATGTATCCACTATATTAACTAATGAATGATTTGAGAACGGCACCCTTTTGAAGTCAAACCCTAAAACTTGTATTTGTTTGGTTTCTTGGGACACAACTACGACAGTGACACGCGGCTAGACCAACGCCGGTGAACGTCGGGAAATCGGTGGCCAGTGGGGACCTTACAAGACCTACCAACATCTATTTTTAATTCCTCAAAACCTTAACCCATTAATCAATGAAACAATTCACCAACAAGAATAATGACCTAAAAGTCAAGACTACAAAGGTTTATCGTACAAAACATCATGGAATGAGTTTCCACTTTTTGGTGTGTTAGACTATTAGCGTCCTTTTGGTATTTAGATACCCTACCCTTCGATCACAATGTCTCAAATGCAGCATCATATATAACCGACAAATAAATGGATAAGAACTTTAAAGAATGTATGACATGAATACCTTAATTGTATGTGCTAGAGTCGTTGGGTACATCTCATCTTCATCTTGCTTCATTGCGGCTGTTCCTCGAAACAAGTCGAACTGTGTGCCTGGGGGTAGCAAGCCTGAAAACAGTACCAATGATTTAATAACAAAGGAAAATGCATCTAGCAACACCAACCCAATAAGCTGGGTGAAAGTCCTTGTAGATAGATCACAGACCTTGGTGTTGCTGCCATTTTAGAGCCTGGCCAAGCAAGGCGGTTAACCTTGAAGGAGGTACCACTGAAACTTCAGAAGAAAGAGCTGAAAAGAAAATAACAAATTAGAAAACCATGCACTAGTGTATTCCATTAGATGTGTAAACAGCAAAAAAATAGCAAGTTTAATATTCATTCAAATGATCCGTAGCAGATGAAGAGTATACCAACGTACAGGGCTATCATATGTCCAAATATACTTGAACAATTATCAACACATTTTAGACTTGGAAGCCGACAGAGAGCATTTTTAGAGCTCATAAGATTAACACAATGATATGAATATTGAGTTTACCGCAAAAAACTAGCCACTGATCGAGCCTTTGCAGAAAAATAAAAGCACAGCAAATAGAATTGATAGATTAGATCAAAAGTAAGATTCAATGACAGATATATAATTCTTAAAATGAGCAGCTGATAGCAGCCTTTCATTCCTGGCAGATTTATGGACAATACTACCATAAAGGAATAGACGAAGGCTGATCTATAAGATCTAGTAAAAACGTAGACCATAAAAATTATGCCCAACAGCCCAACCATTATAAGACATCTAGGTAAATATAAGGATGAGAAACTGAAATTCTACCAATATATGGGCACAAATACATTTAAGAAGATAAATATACACACATATACGTGAACAATATAACAATGTGTGAAAGATTTATAGATAACTGAACTATAATAATAAAGACAAGACAACCTTGGGCTATCTGAGAACGCCGCTTCTCTTTTGTTGACTCTTGATAAGCCTGGAGTGTTGCACAACAAAAAAAATCAGTTCAAAGGTTTTAAAGTTCGTCTACAACTATTTTCTGTCAAATCAAGAGTTTTCTCAGGAATCTTAACTGTAACTCTTTAAGTGCAGTCAAATGTATTATCCACCTAAGCATATTTCTTACATTATAAGGAATGCCAAATAAGCATGTTTTAGCTCCATTTGTCTAAGGATTTTAAAGAATACCATGTCACTATGTTAATTTTCATATTACGGGTCCTCAAACAATTCCCGGTTCTATGTCTAAAGCATTGATCAATAATGACGATCGACGCATCTAATTTTTTAAATTTTAAGGGATATTGAGTTAGATTGGCCAATTGAGTAAATAATAAGCTGAAATTGCTCATCCATGAAATTATATCTAACAAGGAAACTTGATGATATTTCTAACATAGATGCGACAATGTGTTATGCACTTCCCAACTGATGTAGATTTAAAACCTTGAATCCGAAACTTACAAGCTAACTAAGAACTCAAGTTCTCTTCATCACTGTTCAGGCGGGCGGTCGCCTAGGTGACCGCCACATTGGGTGGTCGCATATGCGACCACCCGCACACCACACACATGTGTGCAGTATGTGCAGTCGGCTGTGCGACTAGGTGATTGCCTAGTCACACGGGCAACCGTCCATGATTGGGCCCTCCACTGGCTTCACGCAGTCGATGGCAAAGGTTGTGGTGCCCTTCTTCTTCCCTCCTTTCGCAGGAGCAACAACATCGCGATCCATCTTCTCCTCATGTCTGTTGCCGCCGCTGGTGATAGTGGGAGAGAAGAAAATAGTGGTGATAGGGGATAGAAGAAGATAGTGGTAATAGGGGAGAGAAGAAGATAGTGATGATAGGGGTGATAGGGTGGCCGCAGCCGTTCCTGTTGGGGATTAGGGTTATTGGGTTAGGGTTTGGAGATGAGAGGGTTATCTAGAGAGGGGTTGTTTTGCTGTGATGAAATTTTGGTCGTTCGTTTTCCTCTTTTTCTCTATTTTTTAAGTCCCTCCCCTACCCCTCATCCATTCCTATAAATACCTAGTGAATCGGTGATTTAAGTGTCTTTTTTAAGCCCAATTCATGTAAGGGTTTTTTCTGTATTTTTCCTGTATTTTTCCTAATTTTTCCCTATTTATTAATTAAAACCAAAAAAAATAACTAAATAATTATTGAATATTGCCGCCCACAACTGGGCGATCGCCTAGGCGTAACCTGAGCATTGCTCTTCATCTTTTCTTATTTAATCTATGGTTTCAAATATCATGTCAATATTCAGATATGAAGCAGTATTAATCTCAGATTCTTAAATTAGGACGTGCACTGATATCATTACAGGGAAAAATAAGAAAGATACGGCAGAGACAGCTGAGAAAGGAAAAAATGATTTGTTTTACTTAAAAGGCAGACCAAACTGTAAATGATTCTTGTAGATAAGTTGCACCTCATTTGGGTCAAAATAAGTTCTAACAAGGAGGTGCTCCAAACGCAAATATCGCTGAGGCTGCTCCTGCTTCATGACTCCCATTGCTTGGGTTTGCCTCAGTATGGCACGAGCAGTATCCAATTCACGCAACTCAATCATCTCTAGAACAATCTGTATGAAACCTTGGTTAAGGTGATACGAGCCACATATTTTTGAACGGTATAATTATACATAAAAAATGCAGGAAGAAAATCAGTTTTGATGGCTTAACATGAGGATATGAAGAGGTAACAAGTTTACCTGCTCATAGAGATCTTCCAATTTCTTCCGGGGAAGTTTTAATTGTGCCACTTGAGGCAAGATAATATCCCACCTCCCACCATTAATGTCTGAAATAAATGTTTCAAGGCTATCAACTGTATTTAATGAGACTTGGCACTCATTCTGTAGTGTCTCAAATGTTTTGTTCAGTGCCTTCTCTTTGCAGAATTGAAGGACGATTTTAATTACACTGCAAAAAGATATATGAAAAGGCTAAAGCACTTCTGTGTAGAAAAATGTGACTAAAGTAGTTCAATTGTATGTATGTATGTCCGTATAAATGGGAATAATCATGTCAATGCAAACTCACGGAAAGCCCGGCATCTCCAACTCACTTATTACCTAGGAGAACCCCTGGAAGAAGGTCAGCAAGCCTAGACCTGTCAACACCAATATAAGGATGCGGAACTATAGTAGTGTTGTCCACAACAGACCTCCACATTTCTGTAACCCTACTCTAATTGCCATCATCTCACACATCTCCTGGCTAAACCAACAACTATAAAATAGAAAGAAAACTCTTTTCTAGGTTGCCCTTTCTTAGGCTCCTATTAGGCATGTATAGATTTGATGCCATATGAGACACGTCTCACAAGAGTTAGTTCAAAATCGAACTTGGACCATGTCAACTTACAGTCCACCTCTGTGATCCATAAGACCAATGTGGCACCATTCTGTTATGGCCCTTAACAAAAAATCATCATAAATTCATTAAAACGATTTGTATGATTTCTTTAACTAACATAATTGTAGGGATGAAGATGAAGACTTTCGTTTCTAATAACGACCAAGAGAAACGGGCCCAACAGGGATATGTTTCTTATCGTTTGTGCCTAAAACGGAAAAAGAGGCTCAACTAAGACCTCCCTACCTAGCAACAGTCTAGCCTCTAGATAAGTTCCCAAAGTGACTACACTTTGACAAGTCCAGAGCCACAAGACTTGACAGAAACAATACAAATTAGATGATTCTCACACTTCTATCTTATGACCACCATTTAAACCAATCACCAAAATGTCAATCTACTTTTTAAAATTAGAAGTTCTTAAAATTGAAAAACTTTCTTCACGCCAATCACGGCTTCATGTCAATGATTGGTTTGAGGGAATTCATGAACTTTAATACCTCCTGTAATAGGAACATTGCTTCTAGAAACTAGGTTGACATTTTCAAAATTGGTTTTAGAGAATTAGAGTTGACGTATGTTGGGAGGAACTCATAAACTTTTAATGCTTGCTTTTGAGCTTTTCATTACGCGTCATACTCTAAAAGGGGGAAGTGGGGAAAGTCATCTTACGTATGAATTTCAAGTCAGAAATTCAAATTTTATAACTTCCAGCAAACCAGTCCTAGAAAAGTATGTTTTGGGAATTCTAGTTCCCCACTACTAAACTGTTTCCCTGCGATTGAATCACACCAGAAGAAAAAACATGAAAATTCAAGCTTAAAACCAATACGTACTAGAAAAAGATATAAAATCAAACAAGTTCCCACACATCTAAATTCAAACAACCCAACAACAACAACAAAGCTTTTAATCCCAAACTAGTTGGGATAGGCTAGAAATGAAACTCTAAGGAGTCACAGCTCAGGCACGTGAATCGTTTTCTTCCACGCGTTTCTATCCCATGCAAATTCCTGAGAAACATTACAATCTTTTAGATCTCTTTTGACCGCTTCCTCCCAAGTCAATCGTGGTCTACATCTTCCTCTTTTTGTGACTTCGATCCGATTTAATATTCTTCTTCTTATAGGTACCTCCATAGGTCTTCTTTGTACATGTCCAAACAATCTCAGTCTGTGTTGTATAACATTCTCTTTCATTGGAACAACTCCAACTCTCTCACGAATGTCTTCAATTCGAGTCTGATTCATTCGTGTATGGTCACACATCCACCTCAACATCCTCATTTCAGATACACTCATCTTTTGTATATATTGTCTTTAAGTGACCCAACATTCCGCACCATATAGCATTGCAGGTCTTATTGCGGTTCTATAAAATTTTCCTTTTAACTTAAGTGGAATTTTCTTGTCACATAAGACACCTGAGGTTTGTCGTCATTTCATTCATCCTGCTCTAATCATATGGTTAACATCTTCATCGATTTCCCCACTTTTTGAAGTATTGATCCAAGATATCTAAAAATATTTTTTCTACGCACCACTTGCCCATCTAATATAATTTTCTCTTCCTCGGTATTAACGGTACTGAAGCAACACTTCATATATTCAGTTTTAGATCTACTTAGTTTAAAACATTTTGTTTGTAAAGTATTTCTCCACAACTCTAGTTTTCTTTTCACACCTACCATACTCTCGTTAATTAATATTACATCATCCGCAAAAAGCATACACCATGGAACCTCACATTGTATGTCTTTTGTCACATTGTCCATTACTAAAGGAAAGAGATATGGACTTAAAGCTGAACCCTGATGAAGACCAATCTTAATCGGAAAAGTTTTAGTCAAATCATCACAAATTTTAATGCTAGTTTTAACTCATTCATACATATTTTTAATTAAATTCACATATTTTGTTAATAGATTTTTCTTCTCTAGAGTCCACCACATAACATTTCTTGGAACTCTATCATGTCTTTTCTTGATCAATAAAAACCGTGTAGATCTTTTCTTTTGTTCTCTATACATCTTCATAAGTTGTCTAATAAGAAATATGACATCTATCGTTGACATTTCAGGCATGAAACCAAATTGAGTATCTCTAACACATGTCTTTTTTCTTAGACGGTACTCAATTACTCTTTCCCACAATTTCATAGTATAACACATGAACTTGATACCTCTATAGTTAATGCAACTTTGAATATCTCCTTTATTCTTGTAAATTTGCACCAAAATATTCTTTCTTCACTCATTTGGTATTTTATTTTTCTCAAAGATACTACTAAACAATTTAGTTAACCACGTTACTACTTTATCCCCAAGACATTTCCACACCTCAATCGGGATATCATCTGATCCTAAAGTCTTACCAACTTTCATCCTTTTTAAGGCTTCATTAACCTCAACTTCTCTCATCCTCCGTACAAATTAAATTCAAACAACCCAATCAAATATAAATTTGCTAAGCTCAAAAATTAGGTTCCAAAACTTCGAACAACTCAATCTCACAAAAGTTGGTTTTGAAAGTTCAAATCCTTGTTCCAGACCATTTTTCCGCAATACGGAGAAAAAATAGACTTCTAAGTGTGAAATTTGGTTGGTCCACACCATATCAACAGAACTTATGAATTTACATAAAGAGTAGTGAATTCAACTCTATTATAAAGTGTTGCACACAACTTGTGTTTAGCAATGTGAAATTATTTTCTGAACATTGGGTTCCAGACCTTAACTTCTGGGTAGGTGATTAATACGCAGGAAATCTTAAAAAGTCCTGTAACTTGAGTTCCGGAATTCCATCACTTAAAAAATTATACTTAACAGTGAGCTTAACAGTGAGTTCTTCAACTTCCACTCTAAAATCAAGGGATGTCGCATAGGTAAAGACTTACATCTAATTCCATCTAAACAGAAAATCTCCGACTTCAAATATAGAAACTAAAACTAAGCCAAGACCCTACTTTTCGCAACTTCAAACCGCTTTTGCTCTTCATACCAATCACATTCGCATAAACCAGACGGATTGGGAGACAAGACCCTAGATTTCCGAATTTTCACCGCCGAAAGAAAAACAAGAGGAGACTAAGGGGAGCAGAAACGTACTCCCGCGCTTCGATTTCAAGGGTAGACATGATGCTTCGTCTTCGTCGTCTTCTCGATCAACAGGGTTTGATGTTTTTTGGGTGGGGGAAGGAAGCAGACCGCAATAAGGGTTTAGGGCCTTAGACGTGAAATAAGAGAAGGTGGACTAGGATGCAAATTTCACACAGTTTTTGTGGTCGTGTCATGTCGTCGATGTCGTATGTGTAACTTAGGGTGTGCACCGACCAGTCCGGTTTGGGTTTTTGGACCGGACCGGACTGGTCGGTCCGGGTTTCGGTCCGGAGATTTTTAATTTTTCGTGTTCGATCCGGTCTGGATCGGTCCGTTTTTTTGTTTTTTAATTTAAAAAAATCAGTTTTTTACCGGACCGGACCGGACCGATTTGGTCCGGTCTTCGATTCTCGAGTATCCGGTCCGATCCGATTTTCGGTCCGGACCCCGAATAAAAATCCGGTCCGATCCGGATTGGATACTCACCCCTAGTGTAACTTGTGCAAACAAACAGAACAAAGGCATAAATGAACACGATAAAACAAAGACCGGTAAAATTTTCATGAAATATGGCGTAAAGTGGAGTGTAGCCGAATCAATATGAGATGTGTATCATACGGCATGTCCATATATATCTGATCCAGAAAATTCATACTACTATTGAATCTCCACCCACTAAATAATGGGTGATTAGCTTGCATGTCACTAAATAGTAATTATATTGTCCAAATGTCATTGACATTTACCTATTTATATGTATGTCATTACAAAGTTTTAAAGGTTGTCCAAATGTTATTGAAAAGTTTTGGTATACCATTTGACCGTTAATTTGGATAGATTCCGTTTATTTTAGTTAATTGTTTTGCTAATAATTCATTAATTATTCTATTTTTAATGTTTTTTCATATTTTTTTAAATTCACAATTTTTTTAATCGAATGTTTATTAAAAATATTCAATTTTGTTCTGTTTTTTGTCTGTTTTTTGCAGCATTTGATCTGTTTTTATTGATTATTTTTTCTCAATATTTTGAAACTGTTACAACACTAATATAAACATCAATCCAACATCAATATTTTTCATCAATCAAACATCAATATTGATGCCTTATAACTCCAATATTTGTTGCATTATAACATCAATATATGTCACACACATTCCAACATTACATGGGCAAGGGTCAGGACAAACACGTCCTAGCCGTCTATGGAGGGAGCAAGAAGATCACCAAAGGTAAAGGCAAATTCACAAAAATACGTCAATCAAGAGCAAGGGAGTAGGAGGTGCTCGTAGGAGCGCCTCGAGGGGGAATTCTTTGAAATCTCCGACTCCCAACACGGAGTGCTTTCACTGCGGTGAAAAGGGACACATCCGGCCAAATTGCCCCAAGTACAAGGAAGACCTTTACAATGGAGTGATTGAGCGTAATCGCCCCAAAAGGCCAAAGGTATATTTGTTTTTGAGATAAATTTAGTCACCTCTGTCCATGATTGGGTAATTGATACCGGATATTGTGCTCACATAATTTCTAATGTGCATCTACAAAGATACGGATATCCTTCAAATTACGTGACGGTGGGAGATTAGCAATAAGACCCACTTTGGCGGGATCAACCTCAATTCCTCTACTTGAGAACACATGTACAAGTACAATACCTCACTTCACCATCAAGTGACATTTCTCCCAATTAAGAGTGAGGTTTTTCTCACAACATCATTTGAGGACAAGGCTCAAGTGATGAAGCCACTCATCGAAGGAAACGCCAAATATGGAAAAGTCGTCCATCAAAATCTCAAGGAAGCACTCTACCATATCGGAGAAGATGCTGATCAACACCTTTGAAACATTGTCGGCACATTACATAACCCAAAGGGCATGCAACGGTGGGCAAACATGCCAAAGGGACAAGTAAATGTGGTTTTCTCTTGATCCTCGCGGTCAATGGGAATTTGGTGTTAACCGGAGTATCCATCAAGAAAACAATAATACTCATGTCCGACCAACATTTCCAATATCTGATCAATGAATGGAAATGGGAAATGATATTTCCACGTTGCCGCATTGGGCTTGCAATAATCAATGCAAACTCGTCAGCCAGTTTGCAGGCATGTTGGTATAAGCTCATTATGCTCATTCTCAACAACCGTCACGCCTGACCTCTTAGGAACCACATGGACAAGAGTCACCCATGAACTATCAGAAATAGGATAGATTATACCATGATCCAAGCACTTAAGAACCTCCTTTCGGACGGCTTCTTTCAGCACATGATTCAATCTTCGTTGTGGGTCCCTACGGGGACTAGAATTCTCTTCCATGTGGATCCGAAGCTGGACAATACCAGTGTTAATTCCCTTGATGTCCTTCAAGGACCATCCGATAGTGATTGACATCATTTCATGCTCATATTTGTATCTTATATCCATTATCTTACACCTAAGCAATGCTACGTGACGAGTTTTATGTTTAGTTTTCAGGAATAAAGAGGTTTGAAGAGAAGAGCCATGAAAGGACCCAAAAGCTGGGAAAAAGGACTGAATGGTGAGATCTAGGGACCAAGATGCAAGGGAGAATGACCTGAATGTAAGACAGAATGACCTAAGAGCAAAACAGAATACTCCACACCATCATGGGGAGTATTTTACCAATTCTATTCGGGTCGGAGCTCCCACAAGTCGAGTAACCGCATCAAAGACCAACAATACCAGAAAGCAAAGCCCACAACAAATTCCAACACGATCCGACAATTTTGGACCACCAATTGGCGGTCCATATTGCTCAGGATCCGTCGAAATTTCTCCTGGACTTGTATTAATGTTCGTTTAGGCTATTTTTGGTATTGGTTTAGTCCCACATCGGGGGATTGTCCCCGATTAGCTTTTTCCATGCTTATAAATAGAACTCTTCACCTTCCATTGTAATTACCCATTGCTTGGTGGCATTCTCTCTACTAAGGAGTGAGCCTTGAAGCAAAAACTCAAGGTGGAGAAGAATGCTACCTTCAATGTGAGTCATTTGTTAATAAAATAATTCTTCTAGTTTCTTTTAATCTTGTCTTTTAATTTGTGCATGTTTGTTTAGTCTTTCCTTTCCTTTTATGTTTCTTTAATGCTTCTTGCCTTTTTAGTTAACTTTCACTTCAGTATTATGCTTTCTTTTGCTAAAATAGTTAGTGTAATGAGTAGTGAGTAGTTCCATCCCCATTTGGGGGTGGAGAAATATGTGATATAATCATGTAGTATATTAAGTGTGTGTTATCTTTATCCCTTGAGCTTTATATGATTTCCATAACCATCTAATGGGTTTTCACTCTTATCTTTGATATGCTAATGCTCTTGAATGAAGCTTAGCTTATGCTTTGATTAGTGGACCTATTTTATGGGGAATGATAAGGTTAGGATATGGATAAAGTTAATATTGGAAACATAATTTGTAGTGTATGTGCTCTTGTTGCCTTTACCTTAGCTAATGTCTTGTATGTTTTAATGATGTAGTGAAATCTTAATTCATGTAGAGGCATAGTAGGGTATAGTCTTTATACTTGAGTTCATGTAGCTTCATTCCAATTATTGTCTTGTATGTTTTAATGATGTAGTCTTATCTTAATTCATGTGGAGGCAAAGTTGGATGTAGTTTTATGATTTCATGCACTACATGTTGTGAGGAGCTTAATGAACACACACACACTTCTTTATGTTCACATTATTTCTCTACCCCCTATGGGGCTTAGTTTTATTGCTTATCTTCATTTCCTTTTTGCATCTTAGTGTAGTTTAGTGTAATACATCCTTCTTCCCTTTCTTTACCTCTCGCCTTTGCACAAACCAAGTGTCGACACACCTCCTAGTGGACGACCCGTATTTGCCACCGCTTCAACGCGGTCGTGCACTTGCGGTTAAAATATAAAACGATCAATCAGATAGCCTCTTTGTTTTCAAAGAGCACTTTTTTAGGGCAACCTCTTGATCTATTGCAAGATCAGAAGCAATAATGAGTAGCAATGTCTCGTTAACCCTGGACAATTGGTTTCAGAGTTAATTTCAAATGGCTCATTGTCCACAGGGTAAGAGGAGCAAGCACCCAGATGTGCATCGTCATCCATAAATTCACAGACATGTTCCTCTAAATCATCTTCAATCGCAACCTGGTCATTAGGCACCTCAATAATATGTCGATGTGATGCCCAATGACTCAAGCTCATATGTGTCCTGAATGAAATTGGCTCCGACAGCATCGTCGAAAAGCCCAGGTTGCTTACCAAGATTAAAGATGTTCCGCCGTGAGGTTTCCAAAAGACAACCTCATTAAGCCATTGCGACAATTGATCAAAGCATTAGATGTCGCCAAAAAAGGACTCAGAAGGATCACTAGAATTGTCCTTGTGGGTTGGAAACAGGTTCAGTATCCAAGATGATAAAATCAACTTGGAATACGAACTCACCCACTTTAATAAGAACATCCTCCACATTTCATCGTGGAATCTTGACAGATCTGTCAGCCAACTGTAGGGTGGTCCTTGTTGGCTTAAGATCACATATTCCAATGTTGACATAAATAGAGTAGGCAGGAGGTTCACAACTGCTCCTAAATCCAATAGAGCTTGAGGGATTGCCACGTTACCGATCATGCAAGAAACAATTGGACAACCGGGGTCCTTGTATTTGACTTGCATGGGTTACGTTAATATCAAACTCACATTGGCGGCGAGAAATGCCTTTTTGGAAATATTTGTTCTCCTCTTAACGGTACAAAGGTCCTTAAGGAACTTGGCATGCGGTGGCATTTGCTAAACAACGTCCAACAATGGAATGTTCACCTTGCTTGTCTAAGTACCTTAACGATTTTGTCTCAATGCTCATCGCATTTTTAGTCAACCTATGAGGGAATAGTGCCTTGGGGACATAACTATTAAGAGGAGGAGTCTCAGGAATGGGTTCCTTGAGAGACTCACGACCCTCCTTGAAATAGTCACCAACAGGGTTGGATGCATGCATTTCTACATTGTTGTCAACAACCCTTCCCGGTCGTAAGGTATGGACAACATTTGCATGTTGGGAAGGGTCATCTTCAACACTGTGCACATTCTGCCTAGCCTGAGTAGGTTGACCCCTGGGGTTTATGATTGATCGTCTATAATAAATCGTAAGTGCAAGGCGTCGGTGAAGACTTGGCAAATACGGGTCATGTCCACGAGGAGGTGTGTCGACTATGGTTCTTCCGAAGGCAAGTGGGAAAAGAGTAGAAAATAGAGTTGAGATTATTTTAACTACACTAAACTAAGAATGAAATAACGATTAAACTAAACCCATATGGAATGGAGATGTGTAGGTTGTTGGCTTTTTAGCCTTAATCTTTATTTAGTTTTGATGATTAAGTAATCTAATCTTAATCTATATTTAATCAATCAACCTAGACAATCAAAGTAAGCAAACATGAATACATGCATTGCATATATATTCGTGTACTTGCGATATTCTTAATAGGTTGATGAAGAATCAAGCTAAGGAGTTTGGGGACAAGAAGATAAAGACTCAAGACATGTAATCAAGCTTTGGACCAATATGTAATGTAGTATAATTTGAGTCCTAAGGATTAATGTAAACTTGAGCACATTAGGATTCTGTCCCGTATCCCCACGGTTAACCGACCCCTTCTCGGTAAACCGAATCTTGTAGAGTTCGGTCCACCGAACACCTTGCGGTCAACCGTGTAGAATCCTTTAGATGTTCCCTGGAATAACCACCTCGGTATACCGAACTGCCTTCGGTAGACCGAATTAGCCTGGACCGGTTTTGGACTTTGCTCCAACGGTCGTATTTAAATCTTGACCTAAAGCCAAATTGACTTATCCATATTCGGTACACCGAACTTCATTCGGTCAACCGAATCATATTGCTTTAGGAGACCAACGGCTATTTAACTTGACCGTTATTGGTAAACCAATCTCCCACGCTTTGTCAGCGCAATTCCCGCGCTACTTCGGTATACCGAAGTAGACACGGCCAACCGAACTTGAGTAGATCAGAGCCCAATCAATTCTACTGTTCACCTTGGAACGGTGAACCGAATTTAATTAGGGCTAAATAGATAAAAGCTACTGGAGGTTGGTGAACGGTGATCCGATACATAATCGGTCAACCGAGTTCTTTGTTCAGACCAATGTTTCGGACTACCGTGTGGATAACGGTCGACCGAATCTGTCTCGATTTCTGGCCGAGCTTAAGTCACATCTTGCTTTCTCATTGGTCCATTCCCCACCAACTCCCAAACGGCTAGATGAGCTTGAAGGCTTATAAATAGAACCTCATTTGGTTGCTTTGGACATCTTGAACACTTCCTATCTATCCAATACTCAAAGACAAATCCTCTCCATCTTCAAGCTCTCAATCCACAACACTCAAGCCTAAACTTCACCACTTGCATATCCAATTCCATATCATATCCAAGTGTGCTCAAGTATAGAGTGTTAGTTAGATTGTGATTCCAATTCCTTATTCAAGAATCACCAAGTTGTAAAGCTTCGAGGAAGCTCCCTCTCGGGTTGTGAGAGGAGACACGAGCGAGGCGAGGTTGTTCGCGAGGCTCGGTGTTGTAAACGGCGTTGGTCTCGGCCCGGAACGGAGATCGGTTAGTGGAACCGTAAGCGAGGCTCGGGGGATCGAGCGAGGCTTGCGAGGAGGACTAGGACCCGGGTGTGGGTGCCGAACCTCTCTAAACTCCGGTGTCAACGAATTTGTGGTTTGCAATTGTCTCTTCCTTAATCCTTCGATTAGTATTTTTAATTCCGCATTTTTTCTATCGATTAGAGGGTCATAGATCCTAACATAGGTATGTGTGTGTGAGTAGGTCTTCATTTCAGTTAAGAACAAGTGTAGTTTATGTGGCATACAAGTAGAATCTAGTGTAGAATCTTAGTGTAGGATACACAACACTACATGAAAAACTATGAACATGCACATCTCACATAAAGTTGAGGTTGATTTTAGATTATCAAGCACGCAATAAGTACCTAGTGTGACCATTAGAGCATCAATCAATCCTACATACAACCTAAATCATTCATGTGAATGTGCACCAAACATGGATCCATACATAACAAGTCATTCCCGTCAAATCATTACAAGCAACAAGATAAAATCTAAAGCTAGCATGAATAAATACCTAGTGTGGACATTATTCCATCTAATACAAGTTTAAGCATGCTACAAGTATAGATCTATATTTAGCATATGAAATGACACAAATAAAAGAACCCATCACTATCACATATTATACATTAACTGTACCCCAAATGGGTATGAAACTACTCACTACTCATTAAGAAAAGAAGACAAAACGAAATTAAACTATGCATGCAAGAAGAGACAATATAAAACTAACTAACAAAAATTATTTTATTTACACGACTAACATTACAAGTAGACTTATTCTCCACCTTGAGTTTTTTCTCCAAGTTTTACTCCAAATAGATAGAATGCCACCAAGCAATGAGTCAATACAAAGAAGAAGTTCTATTTATAGTCATAGAAAGAGACAATCGGGACAATCCCCCGATGTCAGACTAATGCACAACTACAAATAGACATAAAACACTTTAATACATGACCCGCCAAAATCTTATCGAATCCGGAGGAGAACCGACCGCCAATCAGCGGTCTATATGCTTAGGATCGGGTCTGGATTTGGAGTGTGGTTGTCTGGCTTGATTTCTTCTCTTGGAGTGCACCATAATCGGTTATGTGAGTTGCGACCCGAATCTAATTGCCAAACTACTGCTCATTGGTCCTTTTGGATTTATATTCGGGTCATTCTCTCTTGCATCTTAGTCCGTAAGTCTTGCAACTTAGTCATTCTCCTTGCTTTTAAGTCCTTTTTGAGTCTCTTCTTCTCAAACCTATTTATTCCTGAAACTTAAATATAAAACTCGTTACGTAGCATTGCTTAGGCTAAAAATAAATGATATAAAACACAAATATATGCATGATATGATGTCAATCAAATACCCTCACACCTAACTTTTGCTAGTCCCGAGCACAACAAAAATAGAGAAAAATGAAAGAAATGAAAAATCATTCGTAAAACAGGGAAATCCTAACTCTTTCGTAGGAATCACGGTTGCACTTAGCATGTGTAACAAGCCGTTAAACCCCCTTGTCACCAAGGAGGATGAGTGTTGTCTCCTGAGGGTTTTTAGCGGATATACCCACAAAATCCGAACATTGATGCATCAATCAACCTAGAAACTTGACTTGATGGACTCATTTTTGTCGATCATTGGACATGATAATTCTACGGGCTGACTCTCTATTTGTATTCAGTCCACACACCTAGCCTAGGAAACCATCCGTGCAAGTTAGTTAAGGACTTAAGTGACATACATGGGAAACCTTAACATCCTCAAGTGATACAAAGTGTAATGTCCATTAAGGTTCTTATTTGTGTTACCATTTTCCTCTTCTTTTTCTTTCTTTCTTTTTGGTCTTTTTTTCTTTTATTTTTTTCTAGTTGGTGTTTGATTCTCTCGGGTTCAGGTTTCGTGCCTCATTGCCTATGAGGACTTACACTATCACGTACACGTTTCCCCAAATCTCCACATAGGGCGATCCTTACCACCAGTGTAACAGGAGTTCGGTCGGTGCATCCCAAGTCAGATGACTTGAAAGTATCAGACACTAAGTCCCCTCAGACCTAATTTCCCGAGTAATAGGAGTCGTGCGAGAAGACAGAACACCCTACCCACTTATTTATTATCTACACATGAACCAAAACCCCTACACTTACGGTTTCACAAAAGGAGTTTAAAGGTCCCTGACTACGACAAACTTCCTTATACTAACAGACACGAATTATTCGACCCACTAGGTTCAGGGTGGACTTCTATATTTGTTCGAGTACAGAAACTGAAGGACTTATCTCCAGCGACTTTACCACTCCACTAAAAGCAATTGCTGTTAGTGAGGGGGCCACTTCCAATATAGTCCATTCCCAGGCAGTGCAGAGCCCCAAACTAAGCGTCGGGTGGACATGAGGGGCTGCACGTTTGTGCCAACGAGTCGGGCTGTTAAACACCTAGGCCTTTAGGCCCACGAGCCATAGTAAGAGATTGCTTGGCAACAACCCCTCATCTATACGGGTGGTCCCATAACCACCAAGGAATTTGCTGGGGTCCCATAACCCCAACAGAAACCCCATGATTACACGCCCCCCGAGGGAAAATCGAGGTGCATATTTACGACTAGATAAGACCTAAAGCCGATATAATAGATATCCTAATGCATCATGTTCAAGTCAATTCTGGGAGCTTCTTTTTAGTTTGCCTCTGAACGGTTTTGCTTATGCTAAACACACGTAAAACCCACAAAATATTTTCTTTCACAAACATGTGAAGATTTTGAAAGAAATGCCAAAATATAAAGCACTAGGCAGCAAAAGAAGACAAGTCACCCAAGGATCATGGCAAACGGATATATCAATATTAAATGCAGCACACTAACATGACCCTAACAATGCACACAAAAGAAAACAAAATCAAACAAAAACACTTGACAATATACACACGTAAAATACCTCCCCCCACACTTACTTCATGCATTGTCCTCAATGAATGCGTGCATGACACTACATGGATTTATGCATGAAAAAGAAAAGATTTCACCAACGTGAAGGGCAAAAGGAAATTCATGGTTACGTTGATGGTCACAACCCAAATTCTCATCAAAACCTGTGAAATACTAAAGAATGGATACAAATATGTGAAAGAAATGAGGCACAAATACACAAGGGTTGGGGCCCACACCAATCAATGCTCACTCATGGAGTCTTTTATTGTATTTTTTAGAGACGTATAACTATATACAAAAATAAGTTCTCATCTTCATTTGTCAAAGGACATCAAATGGGATCCTCAAAAGTGGATCAATGCACTTAGAATGGGAACATGACACCACGTGGGGCCAAAATATTCATGTGTGGGCCCACCTCACAAAGAGCAGAAGATGTAACGAGATGTTCATGAATTAGACGAAAATACGTCTCATTCAAATGATCAAACTGAAAGAGCTCGAACCTCTCAAGAGCTTGGTCACAATTGAGCAACGGAAGAAGGGTTTCTCCCATTGCGGTATTGAAGTTATGATCGTTAATTCAAACTCTCCAACCAACAGGTTGGTGGGTCGGAACGAGGTCAAGAACCTTGTTATCCATGTCTAACTCACCAGGCGAACAGAAAGTGAGTCTCTTACCTAAGGTATCCTCCAAGGAACTCCTAATACCCTGATTGACAATGTAGTTGTTTGATGTCCCATCATTTTCAAATTGATCAGGAGCAATAGTGAGAGGCAGACTCTCATCAGGTCGTATGAGATTAAAGGTACTAGGGATCTCTTGTTCCACCACAAGTGAGTCCTTAAGAGGCACAACAATAAGATCATGTGGCTCAAGAGCCATGGAACAAAAAGATAAGGCACAATCGTGTGCCGACTCATGATGAAGTTGGTCAATGTTATTCTCAATTTGGATTTAATCCCCCACCATGTGATCATGAATTGAAACTCCAAGTCCCTCAGACTGACTAGGAGTTTGACTTTGAAGGATTATGCTTTGAATTTGTTGATGTGGTGGTTCGATATCAGAAGATAAATCCTCATGTTGACAAGAAATGTTACCATCCTCACATTCACGTAATTGTTGTGTGATCTTATTCACTTTCATTGTTATATTTTGCATGGACTGTTGAGTGGTTTCCATGAACGTAAGGAGAGTTTGTTTCAAGGAATCAGGTATGTGGTCAACTGTGAGGCTCAAGTCAGAGCTTGGGAAATTTTTGGGTTGGGTGTTGATGGGCTGAGAATGAGTTCAATGATTGGGAGTAGGGTGTTGGTAGAATTCTGGGTATTGGGAGGAGGATATTGGGGTGGGAATGATGTATAGGAATTTGAATAAGAATTATCTCCCCACGAATTCATCCCTTTCACGTTGTACGTGCGGATGCGTAAAGGTCATATTGAGCATTTTGGGAAAATGTGTGCTCATAACAGGCTCTAGGGGAACATAAGGACATTCTCCAAAAGCATGACCGCTCCACCCACAACAGTAACAGAATATGACTATTGGAGCCACCGATGCACTCATGTCGTCTACCGCATGCATGAAAGAGGCCAAAAGTTCTTGTAATGTCTCAGTTTGTTGATCAACATATGATCCGACATAACTAGATGGTGGTCTAGCAGTTGGTGCCTCTCTCATATTACCCCAATATGAAGATTACTCAGCCACAAAATTAAGATTGTCCCAACCATACATGGTGTTTGTCTGAGCCACCCCAGGTTGCATGGGTCTGAAATACCAGGGAGAATTGTCCTGGTCCCAACAATGATATGGATGGTCGCGTATTGATGAGATTTTTATTTGTACCGCAAGTGCATGACGTCAATGAAGACGTGACAAATATGGGTCGAACACAAGGAGGGAGAGATCTTGTTATTTTTGTGATTTTCGATTAAGGGAAAGGAAGAGAGAGAAATAAGTTGGTTTTGAGATTTTTAGGTTTTAATTATCTAAAGCAAGAACACATGAACAATTAAAACTAAAATAAGAACAAAGATGGTGAATTCCGTTGTGTGGAGGTTTAGATATCAGGTTTAGATTAGAGAATGCAGAAACTTATAATAAATCATATTAGTTATAAAGCATTACATGATAAATGATTTAACACAAACTCAAGTACTCAAAATATACTAATCACGAAATTAAAATAATAACTTTATTCTCTTCTCATCACCCTAAATCTGTCACCTCCACCCTTTGGAAAGAGTTAGAAACTCATAGATGAAGGGAAGGAGAAGGGGTCCTAGAGGAATTACAAAAGAAAAATAAAAACAAGAAATAAAAGATAAAATTTTATTACTAAAACTAAGGACTAAAATTAAGAACTAAAGTCCAGGCATAAAACTAAGAACACCCTCTACACAACGTTTCAGGGCTATTTATAGCCGATACAAAGGACCTGGGTATAAAATAGGAAAGTACACGTGGCGAAACACGACTGGACAAAATCCGGAGCCACGGATCCACAAGGGGGCGGCAGAATCGCCGCATATTACACATAAGGTGCGGCGGAATCGCCTCAATATTCGCTCTGATTTAATCCGAATTTTTCCTGTGTGTTTATGGTATGATTTCAATATCCTTTGCGCGTCTGGATTGATTCTTTCCTTTCTTTTGAGCTCCGACTTTATTTCTTTATATATTTGGAGATCCACGTTGATTTTTCTTTAGACTTTCTCCATAATAATAAAAGCTACTTGTAATTTGCAATTAGGTCCTTGGCTTTTTGCAATTAAGTCCCTGGCTACTTTTGTACTTAAGTCCTTGGCCTTTTTGTAATTAGGTCTTTGAATGCGTTTATGCTTGGATGGACTTCCATTTGAATCCCTATAATCTTGAACTTGGTCTTTATGACAGGAATGAGTCTCTTGCACGCATTTATGCTCGGGATATGGGTAATTTGCATTCAGGTCCCTGTATTCTGTAAATAAGACTAAACACATACCTTAGTAGTATTTATTGATCTAAAATTAATCTAAATGAAAGACATATGATGCAATGTATGCAATGCATCAAATACCCCCACACCTAGATTTTGCTAGTCCCTAGCAAAACAGAATATAAGAAAAAATGAAAACAGGGAAATCCTAACTCACTTTCGTAGGAATCACGGTTACACTTAGCATGTGTAACAAGCCTTTAAACCCCCAAGTTTCCTTAGAGGACGAGTTTTGTCTCGTGAGGGTTTTCAGTTGACACACCCACAAAGTCTTAATTCAACATTTCATTAATAGCTCTCAATATCTTCACCTCAACCTTATACATCTTACTTAGAATTCTTGCATGCTTATTATATAAGTCTAACCCATAAAAAATCTGACTTGGTCTTCATTCCTCCAATATTCACACCACTAACCCTTCTACACATGTTATCACTTAAATTATTTTGCACGCCTCCTCTGGTGGTGAAGTATCATTCAGATCAACCATGACATGAATCATTCTTTTAGCTTTGGGCCTTGAGTATCTTAAAGTATATTTTTTCCCCCGTGATTCAACACATTTGCTTGTTTTGACACTTTTACCCTTTTTGCATTCGTGTAACGAGTTTGGTCGATAATCCCGAGCTGGCAGACTCAAGTTACCAGGTTTCAAGATACCCATACGGACCAGTGACTCAAAGGCTTGGGCTTTTGTAATCATTTTGCAAAATGTGCTTTCCTCACTTGATTCCTTTATTATTATTTTTTTACTTTTATTTTCCTCAAGGCTTAATTGCTATTAGAAGTCCACACTTCTCGGTATATTTTCCTCAACCTCTGCTTTTTATCAACCACATCAAAGATTTGATTCATCCAATTAAAGTGCATACATGTCTTAAAGGGTAATGGGTTATTTATTTAGAACTTAGATTTATGTCATAATTTCTACAAGCAGAATTATATAATAAGGAACAAAAACTCAATGCATTTTTTACACGGGTTTTGGCAGTTCAATCTTAAGTTATGTCATGGAACATTGAATTTTTTTTAGAATATATATATAGATAGATATAAACATCCCCCCACACCGAAATCATGCATTGTCCTCAATATATGCAAAGATAAAGCAAATGCACTTATTACCTGAGTGAACTGTGGTGGAGGGATGGAATTTGTTCATAGTCAACCATAATCAGAACTGGATTGAATGTCACTATGTTGGTGCATGTATCCAGTTGAATTGTTCCCCATGTTGCCCTGAGGTAAAGGTTCCACACCTCTCACATGTATTGATTCTCTTGTTTGTTCGAGTGATGGTGGTTGGGTAGATGACTTACTCCCCTTTTTCGCACTTTCTTTTTGATTTTGTGATGATTTATTTGGTTCAGAAATCTTATAGATACGTGCTCTCATCACAACATCACTTTGATTGCATATTATTTCTGGCTTACTCTCAACATGAAAGATATTAAATTCAGCTTTTAAGTTCCCAAAAGATAATTGCATGAGTCCATTTCGACAGTTTATCAATGCTTCAGAAGTGGCTAAAAAGGGTCTGCCTAGTATTACAGGGATTTGTCGATTAGGATTTACAACAGGTGCGGTATCTAGTACGACAAAATACACTGGGTAAATGAAGTCACCCACCTTGATCAAAACATCCTCGACTACACCTCTTGGTTTCTTAATAGAGCAGTCAGCAAATTGAAGGGTTGTCTTAGAGGGTTTTAAAGGACCAAGGTTGAGTTGCTCGTAGACAGAGAACGAGAGTAGGTTAACACTAGCACCAAGGTCTAGAAGGGCTCTGTTGATAAAAGTATCTCCTATTGCACGTGAAATTGTGGGACACCCAGGGTCCTTATATTTTATAGGAGATGAGTTGGACAGAATAGAGCTTATGTTTGCAGTTAAGAAAGCCTTCTTTGGTACGTTTGTTTTTCTCTTTTTAGTGCACAGATCTTTTAAGAATTTAGCATAAGCAGGTATTTGTTGAATCATATCCAGGAGTGGAATATTCACCTTAACTTGCTTAAATACTTCCAGGATTTTCTCCATTTGTGCACTTGAGTTCTTCTTAAGTCTATTGGGGAATGGAGCTTTAGGAACATAGACTCGCTCAGGTTGAGCTATGGGTTCAGGTTGAGTAGGTGGGTTGGGCGTTTCAGATTGGACGTCAGGTTCAATGGTTAGGTCATATGTGGTTGCTTGATGGCTAGATTGATTAGACGTTCTAGGATTTACCACATTGTTATCAACTTGTCTTCCAGACTGTAATGATACTACTGCATTTATTTGTTGGAACGGTCCTTCCTCATTAACCATTTGAACTGGTCTCGAGTTGTTACTTCCTAGAGGTGGTTGATAGGGCTGATATTGATTATTAGATCTAGGATTCACCTCAGGTTGACTTGGAAACTGACCCTTTTCTTTTGCACCTACAATTTGTGCGAGTTGGCTGACTTGTGTCTCTAGCCTTTGGAAGGACTGATTGGTTGTTTGTATAAAGGTTTTCATCAAATTTTCCAAGCTTGTCAACCTAACCTCATGATCTCCATTGTTACTAAACCCAGATGATGTATTGTTTTGGTTATATGGGTTTGGTTGTTGTCTAGGAGGATGACCTTGTTGGTTTGATGAGAAATTTGAATTATTACGCCAACCTGAGTTATAGGTGGATGCGTATGGGTCATTTCTAGCATGGTTAAATGTGGCATTAACTTCTTCCCAGTCCGCACAATCCTCCATTAAATGACCAGTCTGACCACATCTAGAGCAAGGGATAGACGAGGCTTGATTCACTCGGGTTCGGGTTTGTAGCTCTAGACATTCCATTTTGCGCATAAGGGTAGCTAGTTTTGCTTCAACCGCTACATTGACATCTACAGCTAAGACACCTGGTTTTAGGGTTGTGCATCCGGTCCAGACCGGACCGGACCGAATTTTTATCCGGGGTCTGGACCGAAGACCGGACCGGACCGGATGCCCACGGACCTAAGACTGGACCGAATCGGTCCGGTCCGGTCAAAAACCGAATTTTTTAAGTTAAAAAAAAAATTGGACCGGTCCGGACCGGACCGGACTGGACCGGAAAATTTAAAATTTGTCGGACCGAAACCCGGACCAGACCAGATTTTTTCAAAAATTTACGGACCGAACCCGGACCGACCGGTCCGATCCGGTCTGGTTGACCGGTTTGACCCGGTCAATGCTCTCCCCTACCTGGTTTGGGTTGGCTTGCTATTCTAGATCCAATACTCGGGTTAAGCGGTGTTCTAGCATTGTCCCATTGCATACTGTTTTCAGCTAAATCCTCAAGAAAAGTCCAGACATCATTTTCATTTTTTGACATGAAGTTCCCTTGGCTTACGGATTCTACCATAACCCTAGATGTGGGTGTTAATCCCTCATAAATGATTTGGCACAATTGCCATCTTGGGATTCCATGATGAGGGCATTGGGTCAGCACACTTTTGAATCCGGGTAAGGTGGTGCAGCAGATGGATTGGGACTAAGTTCTAGACTGGAATCTAGATGAACTCGTGAGAGTCGATTACTCAAGTCCAGAATCCAAATCTGAGTGCACCGGGTTGAATCAATTTTTGAGTTCAAATTCCCAATTTAAATTCCAAATTTAATTTCAAGAATTAATTACAATTTTTTTTGTTTTTTTTTTGTTTTTTGAAAATGGAAACAAACAATAGAATGGGGAAAGATGAGAAAGGAATCTTAATCTAGAGAATTGAGGTGAGAAGAGAAAGAAGACTCAGATGAGAAGGGAAACTTAACTCTAAAGATAGAAAAGAGGGTCGGTCAGAAATTTCCAGAACAAGCACGGTTCAAACAATCCTAGACCTAGTGTCGCTTAAATTTAGACGACTCCTAACTGGTTGAGTCGAGTTGATTTGCTTGATTCACCTCCCTCACTAATCAAACCAACTTGGTCAGGCCGTGTATAGCTAGTGGGGGCGCTTCCGATAGAGTCGGTGCCAATTAGACAACCACTTCGCTTGGAAGACTTACGTCAACACAAAAACACTTTCTAGACACCAAATTAAATACGATCAGCTTCATGTCATAGCAAGTCAAACCAATCTTCTCCTTAACTGAGTCTGAGTCCTTAGGGGCCATTGTCTAATTGATTTTAATTTTAAGGTTTGGGTGACACTTTAGGATTGTGAGTTGTGGGCCACGGAAGGGTGATGAAATCCCTGTTGGCTTTTTGGCCTTAATCTTATGTTTTGGTGATTTAATCAACCGAATCTTAATTAGAGTAGCACACACTATGCATTGCATATATATTGTATTGTGCTAACCTCTACAGGTGATCAAGACTCAAGAAAGATGGAAATGAAGTCAAGACATGTAATTAAAACTAAATCGAAGATATGTAATCTTGAATTCTTTTGAGTCTTAGGAACAAAGTGTAATTGAGCATACTTGAGCTAAAATCAACTTAATCACACACTAGGTTCCCTATAGAAGTCACACACAAAATTTCACATAATTTGGACTTCAATAGATCAGCCAAACTTAGACCGGAAAACACCAAACCTGAACTGCAAATGTCTGCCCACATCCGGTCGACCGCAACATGCCGTTCGGTCGACCGAATGATCAAATCTCTTGTTTGTGTTTTCACTGCCCTTATTCGGTCGACCGTGTTTTACCTTTCGGTCGACCGTCAGATCATATTTTCCCGACCGTTACTTTTGTCGTATATACCCAACGGTCGTATTCGTATTAAACCAAAAATACCCCAAATGTATTTCATGTATCGGTCGACCGAGGACCATGATCGGTCGATCGTTTGTCCATCTCTTGACAAACCCAAAGTGCCTGTCCATTGTCGGTCGACCGTCAAACTTGTTTCGGTCGACCGTTCACACATTTGTTTGTCACCCCCAAAGTGCCTGGTCAAAATCGGTCGAACGAACCCTTTCTTGTGTTCGACCGATGACTTAAGTTTTCTTAAGTCGAAGAGTTGTGCGGTCGACCGTTGCTTAACCGGTCGACCGAATCTTGTGCAAAACTGCCAAACGGTCGACCGTGCGTCCCGTTTCGGTCGACCAATTACAGCCAGAATTGGGTCCTATCTTTTCTGTTTTGTGTAATCACACCGCAACTCATACCCAATCAATCCCAACGGCTCTATTCTCTCTAATGCCTATATAAGGAGTTGTAAAACACATTTTAACACAACTCTCCCACTACAAACTTGTCCCAAACTTTAGAGAGAATCCCAAACACTCAAAGCTACAAACCTTCCACACTTAGTGATCATTTCTTAATCCTACTCAAGTGTGCTCAAGATTTAGAGAGTGTTTCTCCACTCAAGTTCTCATTTGTTGTCAAAAGAGTAAAGGCTCCGGTGAAAGCCCGAAGCATCCTTCTCGGATTGTGAGAAGAAGATTCCAAGCTCGGCGAGGGTTGTTCGCGAGTTTGACGGTTATAAAGGCGTTCTCTCTCGGCCCGGAACGGGGAGTGGTTAGTGAAGTCGTGAGCGGAGCTCGGTGATCCGAGCGGAGCTTGCAAGAGAGGACTAGGACCCGGGTGGGGTGCCGAACCTCTATAAAAACGCCGAGTCGATTTGTAGTTTGCATTTTCCTACACTTGCTTGTTTTGTTTTTAATTTCCGCTGCGCATATCGATTGCTTAAACAAGTAGGTGATTAGATTGAAAAGTGATTAGTGAACCCATAACCCACACGATCCTACATTTGGTATCAGAGCCTTGTTAGCTAAATTCTCATACTTAATCGTATTATTTAGCATGGCTTCTACATCATCTAATCACATAGAAGGATTATGCACCACTAGACCTCCATTGCTTAATGGGTCAAACTATGATTATTGGAAAAATAGGATGAAAATCTTTTTAATATCAAATGACCTTAAGTATTGGATGTTTCTCCAAAATCCATACACACCCCCTATAGAAGATGAATTAGATTTACTTACAAGACGCAAAATGAAAGAAATTGAGATGAACTCAAAAATCATGAACATTCTATATTGTGGGCTAAATGTGGGTGAATATAATTGGATTAGAGGGTGTGTTAGTGCACATGAGATATGACATAGACTTCAAATGCACCATGAGGGGGATAGTAAAACTAAGGAAACACGCATTAGTCTCCTCATGCATAAATATGAGATTTTTTCTATGCAAATCGGTGAGAACATAAGCGAAATGAACACTCGCTTCACCGATATCACTAACTCTCTTTTGGTTCTTGGAAGAAAAATCAATGAAGGAGAGATGACAAGGAAGTTCCTCCGGTCACTTAGCGTCGATTGGGAAGATAAAGTCGTCGCAATTGAAGAGGCGCATGATCTCTCAAAATTAAAGATGGAGGAGCTCATTGGAAACTTGATGGCTTATGAACTTCAAATCAATCATCGGAAGGAGAAGGAAGCCACCAAGAAGAAATCCACCTTGGCATTACATGCAAATTTAGATGAACCAAGGAGGAGTGTAGAAGATGAGGACATAGAAGTCCTAGCCAAAGACTTCTTCAAATACCTCAAGAGGGATAAGGGAGAAAAGAATGAAAGAAGAGGTAGAAGAAGTGAGAAAAGAGAAAAAGAAAAAGAGAGGGAGGAGAGTGAAAATGAGAGAAGAGAAGGGGAGAAGAAAAAGGAGAGAAGGGAGAGGAGAAAAGAAAAGGAGAAGAGCAAGAGAAGAGAAAGGAAGGAGGAAGCACACAAGGCTACATGGGATGATTCTTCATCACCATCATCATCGTCTTCTTCCTTGCAAAGTAGAAGAGAAGTGGCTCACTCATGCTTCATGGCTATTGAAGATCAAAGTGAGGTAGATTCTAACTCTTGTTCTAGAAATTCATGCTCAACTAAGTCTTATTATAGTGATAGCTCAAACTCTAGTGCAAATAATGAAATTTATACACATGATGAGCTTCAAAATGCATTCCATGACTTAGTTAAACAATATGAGATCATTTGTGATAAAAACAAGAATGCTAGAAAGTTAATCAAAGATCTCCAAAGCCAAATTGAAACATGCATGAATGAGAAGAATGAGGTGGTTGCTAAACTAGAAAATTATGCATCAAATTTTGATAAATTAAAAGCAACACCTATAGATTGTGAACAATTAGATCTTCAAGCTTGCAATGTCCAATTAAGAAAAGATCTAGAAAATTCACACATGGAACTAAGATGCTTAACATGCTATTAGGTAGTCAAAGACAATCTTTGCAAAAACATGGTTTAGGATACAATGAAAAATTGAAAAACCATGTATCTCACACTACTCTAAATGGAAAGCACTTAGTTGTAAACCATAGTTCCTCAAGTGTGTGGGCTCCCAAAACCAAAATGGTTTGGATTCCCAAAGCTAACATTCAAGGACCCAAAGTTGTTTGGGTACCTAAATCTACTCTTGTAGGAGCTTGAGGAGGAGATTGGTGGTGACCGGGTAAGCTCAAGAGTCAAATTGAAATCCGGTTGCATCACCAAATGAGATTGGAGCTAAAATCAAATTCAACATTGGTATAAAATTCCTATCTATACAATTCATGTTAAATTAGCTCTAATCAAGCTTCATTTGCTTAATTGACATATCATATAGTTTCAATTCATTGAAAATCATTAACCCCATTCATTGCATATCATATATCACATCCATTGATTTTAAATGTCAAATTTTAAATGGATGTTAGAATAAGGTTTAAGTTGAAACTTAAATGAACTTAACTTGAATCATATTCATAGTTTTCATCTAGCCTTATTGATAGGGGGAGCTTAAATGTTATATCTTTTATTAGAATAATGAAGTGCAAAATTTAGGGGGAGCAACTTCATTACAAGACATCCAAAATTCTATGCTTAAAGTCTTAATTAATTGTTGTTTTTTATGGATGTCAAAGGGGGAGAGATAATTAAGGGGGTTACTTGAAAAACTTGATAAAATTTGAACAAAAACTATGCACATCCATAGGGGGAGCATTTATATGCATAGTTTACATATACAATTTTCAAGTATTAAGATATCGGTTGCCATCATCAAAAAGGGGGAGATTGTTGGCTTTTTGGCCTTAATCTTATGTTTTGATGATTTAATCAATCGAATCTTAATTAGAGTAGCACACACTATGCATTGCATATATATTGTATTGTCCTAACCTCTACAGGTGATCAAGACTCAAGAAAGATGGAAATGAAGTCAAGACATGTAATTAAAACTAAATCAAAGACATGTAATCTTGATTTCTTTTGAGTCTTAGGAACAAAGTGTAATTGAGCATACTTGAGCTAAAATCAACTTAATCACACACTAGGTTCCCTATAGAAGTCACACACGAAATTTCACATAATTTGGACTTCAATAGATCAGCCAAACTTAGACCGGAAAACACCAAACCTGAACTGCAAAAGTCTGCCCACATTCGGTCGACCGCAACATGCCGTTCGGTCGACCGAATGATCAAATCTCTTGTTTGTGTTTTCACTGCCCTTATTCGGTCGACCGTGTTTTACCTTTCGGTCGACCGTCAGATCATATTTTCCCGACCGTTACTTTTGTCGTATATACCCAACGGTCGTATTCGTATTAAACCAAAAATACCCCAAATGTATTTCATGTATCGGTCGACCGAGGACCATGATCGGTCGACTGTTTGTCCATCTCTTGACAAACCCAAAGTGCCTGTCCATTGTCGGTCGACCGTCAAACTTGTTTCGGTCGACCGTTCACACATTTGTTTGTCACCCCCAAAGTGCCTGGTCGAAATCGGTCGAACGAACCCTTTCTTGTGTTCGACCGATGACTTAAGTTTTCTTAAGTCGAAGAGTTGTGCGGTCGACCGTTGCTTAACCGGTCGACCGAATATTGTGCAAAACTGCCAAACGGTCGACCGTGCGTCCCGTTTCGGTCGACCGATTACAGCCAGAATTGGGTCCTGTCTTTTCTGTTTTGTGTAATCACACCTCAACTCATACCCAATCAATCCCAACGGCTCTATTCTCTCTAATGCCTATATAAGGAGTTGTAAAACACATTTTAACACAACTCTCCCACTACAAACTTTAGAGAGAATCCCAAACACTCAAAGCTACAAACCTTCCACACTTAGTGATCATTTCTTAATCCTACTCAAGTGTGCTCAAGATTTAGAGAGTGTTTCTCCACTCAAGTTCTCATTTGTTGTCAAAAGAGTAAAGGCTCCGGTGAAAGCCCGAAGCATCCTTCTCGGATTGTGAGAAGAAGATTCCAAGCTCGGCGAGGGTTGTTCGCGAGTTTGACAGTTGTAAAGGCGTTCTCTCCCGGCCCGGAACGGGGAGTGGTTAGTGAAGTCGTGAGCGGAGCTCGGTGATCCGAGCGGAGCTTGCAAGAGAGGACTAGGACCCGGGTGGGGTGCCGAACCTCTATAAAAATGCCGAGTCGATTTGTGGTTTGCATTTTCCTACACTTGCTTGTTTTGTTTTTAATTTCCGCTGCGCATATCGATTGCTTAAACAAGTAGGTGATTAGATTGAAAAGTGATTAGTGAACCCATAACCCACACGATGCTACAATCCCCACCGTATCTTTTCCTATGGAGTTGCCCTTAAGATAGTTTAACTTAAATCTTGTAAAGATAGTCAAACAATGGTCTTTAATGGGGGGCAATTGCAAGGTTGTATGCAAATTAGATTATATGCTTAAATGCAATCGATAAAAACCGTGATACGTACCTTGCCTCCAGCACTCTTCAACAAGAATTAATTTGCAAGAATTTAGCAAGAATAATGCAAACAAAACATTATATGATGCATGCACTAAGTTCTTCTAGTTTTGCCAATTTTTAGGTCAGAGTTGAATTATTGCAAATTATGGAATTTAAGCTTAACACATGCAGTTCTACAAAAGGAGATTTTCCGAAACTAGAAATTACGAGGAAAGAGGCAACAAAGGTTACCTATGCAATGCTCAGTCGGGTTCGCCGCCCGCTCTCGAAACTTCCCATATGCTCTACACGTCCATCCAGAGATGGAGACAACCCCAAAAAAAATTGAAGCCCAGATGCTTCAAATGTGCGGTGATTCCGCCGCAGGTTCTTCTTGGTATGCGGCGATTCCGCCGCCTTTGTTGCTCAGACTGCGTTCAGATTTCACCGCGCGCTCTATTTTCTCCTGAAACACAAATCCAAATACTTAGATCGTGCACAAGATAAACAGAATAGAATCGAAATCAACAAAAAACAAAATCTGCGTCGCCTCCCCGGCAACGGCGCCAAAAACTTGATGAGATTTTTATTTGTACCGCAAGTGCACGACGTCAATGAAGACGTGGCAATTACGGGTCGAACAAAAGGAGGGAGAGATCTTGTTATTTTTGTGATTTTTGATTAAGGGAAAGGAAGAGAGAGAAATAAGTTGGTTTTGAGATTTTTGGGTTTTAATTATCTAAAGCAAGAAACATGAACAATTAAAACTAAAATAAGAACAAAGATGGTGAATTCCGTTGGGTGGAGGTTTAGATATCGGGTTTAGATTAGAGAATGCAGAAACTTATAATAAATCATATTAGTTATAAAGCATTACATGATAAATGATTTAACACAAACTCAAGTAATCAAAATATACTAATCACGAAATTAAAATAATAACTTTATTCTCTTCTCATCGCCCTAAATCTGTCACCTTCACCATTTGGAAAGAGTTAGAAACTCATAGATGGAGGGAAGGAGAAGGGGTCCTAGAGGAATTACAAAAGAAAACTAAAAACAAGAAATAAAAGACAAAAAAATATTACTAACACTAAGGACTAAAATTAAGAACTAAAGTCCAGCCATAAAACTAAGAACACCCTCTACACAACGTTTCAGGGCTATTTATAGTCGATACAAGGGACCTGGGTATAAAATAGGAAAGTACACGTGGCGAAACACGACTGGACAAAATCCGGAGCCACGGATCCACAAGGGGGCGGCAGAATCGCCACATATTACACATAAGGTGCGGCGGAATCACCTCAATATTCGCTCTGATTTAATCCGAATTTTTCCTGTGTGTTTATGGTATGATTTCAATATCCTTTGCGCGTCTGGATTGATTCTTTCCTTTCTTTTGAGCTCCGACTTTATTTCTTTATATATTTGGAGATCCACATTGATTTTTCTTTAGACTTTCTCCATAATAATAAAAGCTACTCGTAATTTGCAATTAGGTCCTTGGCTTTTTGCAATTAAGTCCCTGGCTACTTTTGTGCTTAAGTCCTTGGCCTTTTTGTAATTAGGTCTTTGAATGCGTTTATGCTTGGATGGACTTCCATTTGAATCCCGATAATCTTGAACTTGGTCTTTATGACAGGAATGAGTCTCTTGCACGCATTTATGCTCGGGATATGGGTAATTTGCATTCAGGTCTTTGTATTCTGTAAATAAGACTAAACACATACCTTAGTAGTATTTATTGATCTAAAATTAATCTAAATGAAAGACATATGATGCAATGTATGCAATGCATCACCTATGTAACCATCCATCTCGACAAAAAACTCTCGAGTCGACCACTCTCACCACCACGAGGCCAAGCTCGCAAAAAGTGCTCGACTCGACCCTAATACCCTAACAGAGAGTGTAAATGGGAGGATCCTAGAACGTAGAAGTAGGTAAGAAGAAGATGACTCAGAGGAGAAGGGAAGAATCCCGAGAGCTAGCGTGGGTAGTGGGTGAGGGTAGAAGCCTAGTCTAGCAAACACGGCTCAAACCAGTTTAGGTTGGTTATGGGTCCTTAAGCTAGACGACGCCTAACTTCGAGCTCACGCGGCCTCAACACTCTTCACCTCCCTACGATGAAGACCACAGAGCCCAGCAAGTGAGCTAAGATTCAGAGATCTCGTCTCTCCTGCTACTGACAAAGTGGGCGACGCAGATCAGGCTATGATGATCGTGACCGGATCACTCTCCTAATGCGCCCAAGTCCTATTGGCCAATGTCTACTTGATTTTAGATTAAGGCTTTACTTGAGTGTGATTTGTGGGGCTAAGGGAGGGGTGATGAAATCCCCCACCTTATCTTAAGACTATCGGTGGTGCCCCTTAAAAATGTTTTGAAATCTTAGGCTAGCAAACAACTCACCAAACAAGAACTCACCTCACTCTTGTTACAATGCACCTTACTAACTAATGCATGATCTAAACATGCGTGAATGAGAGACCCGGTGCATGTACCTCACGCCAACAATTGGCAACTAGAATGTAAAGAAAAGAAAAGACAAATGCGTTGAACATCTACAAATGATGCATGGCCTAGATGACAATAAGTCTAAATCTTTTTCTTTGGGTTTTATGGTCCAAGTTGTCTTAACAAGGGGTCATGCAAGCCAAATTAATTTTTAACACTTAACAGAGCATGCATGCCCTCAAGAGTGGCAGTAAACAACTAGAAATAGGTAACGGAAGATATTGTGAAAACAGAAAACATAAGTGGCGTACCTGATCCGCCAGTGGAGGATCCAAATCCGCTCCTGGCAGATTGTCTGGGGATTCTGGTCCCCAGACTTCACCAGAATCCTCCATGCTCGATTGAGTCCCTTTTTCCACTTATGGCCCCTTCCAGTAACCAAAATAGAAAATAAAACGAAAAAAACAAAGGAAAAACCCACCAAAATGGTGAACTCGACTACAAAAACGACACTCCCCGGCAATGATGCCAAAAACTTGATTGAAACCAGTTAAAATACCATAAGTGCACGGCCGTGTTGCAGCGGTGACAAATACGGGTCATTCCATAGGGAGCGCGTGTGAGTCAAATTCACAATACTTGAGTGGGGGAGAAGAAAAAAGAGATATGATCGAAACTACACTACAATGCGAAAGAAATTGGAAAGTAAGCAATAAAACTAAACTCATCGGGGGGTAGAGAAAGAATGTGAATACGAAAATGTGTGTTATGTGTGTTCAAATGTGCTCATCAAAACATGTCATACATGAAATCCATAAAACTCAATTCCACTTTGCTTCCACATGAAATAAGATAAAACATTATCATTAAAACATACACGACAATAATCGAAATGAAGCAAATATGTTCACATGCATAATGACTCATATCCAACTATGTCTCCACATAAAATAAAATTTATCACAATCATTAAAACATACAAGACATTAATTTGGATAAAGCCAACATGAGCATATGCATGCACATGTCTTGTTCCCCTCTTCCACTCCATCCTTATCCTAATCTTATCATTCCCCATAAAATAGGCTCACTAATCTAAGCATGTGTTAAGCTTCACTCAAGTGAATTAGCACATCAAAGATAAGAGTGAAATCCTATTAGATGGTTGTGGAAATCATGTAAAGCTCAAAGGATAGGATTAACACACACTAATACATCACATAATAATAATACTTTCTTCTCCACCCCCAATGGGGATGGACTACTCTCTACTCATCTCTACACTAAAGAAAGCATGAAAAGAACATGAACCCATGAAATAAATGTAGAAGACTAGATTAAATAAACAACAACATAAAAGAAATTGCATCAAAGGAAAACATCAACATAATGAACAAGAACTAAACTAGATTAAGAAAATAAAAGACAAAGTTTGCTCCTCTCCAATACACTACTAAAACAGGAAACTAAAACCTACTCTAATGGGGGAAGGAGGACGAAGAGGTCGAGAGGAGATATTACAATGATATTTATAAAAGAAATAAGGGTTTGGATGGATCTGAGAGCAATCTGATGGCTGTCATAACTTTCTCCATAGCCTGGTGCACCCAATTAATCAGGTCTGAGCCACGGGAGAAATTAGGGATCAATTGAAGCAATGTGTATTGTTTGCGCCCGATCGGTCCCGATATCTTCCAGGAGATTAAATGTTGTATTTTGCACATTGGGTGAAGCCCTGGTCTACAGTCTTGAACCGATTTGAGTTTAATTGGCGAAATACTGATTTGGTTCAAGTCATGTGTCACAATACTTTGCATTTCACAATCAGGTCCCTTTGGGTCTTCACTTGGGTCCTTCTTGATTTGTGATCCAGTCCTTGTGCATTACAAATGGGTCTAGAAGTCTTCAATTCAGTCCATTCTTGTTGCATTTAGGTCCTTTTTGTTCTATCTCTTCTTTATTACCTAACACCTGAAATACTACAACAACACTTGAGTAGCATAATTTTGGGGTAAACTAAAGGATATATAACATGAATATGATGCATGATAAGCTACTAATCAATACCTAAATGACTATGTTACCCAAGGTATGATGATATATAAATAAATTACCATGGATTTATATGCTTTTTCTGATGCTGATTGGGCTAGATGTGAGGTTACAAGAAGATCCACTACAGGTTATTGCACCTTTTTGTGGTCAAGTTGCATCTTTTGTAAATCAAAGAAACAACCAACAATCTCACACTCTAGTCCTAAGGCTGAGTATCGAGCCATGGTTGTTACTACAGCTGAGCTCACTTGGTTAAATTGTCCTCAATGATCTGGGAGTATCTCTACCTCTCTCTCCTACACTTTTTTGTGATAATGTTAACACCTTACATTTCTATTAATCCTGTATTTCATGCCAGGACAAATCATATTGAGTTGGACTATCATTTTGTACGTGAGCGGTTGCCCTCTAGTTACTCACTACCAGATTTGTGTCATCTCGAGAACAACTAGTGGACATCTTCACTAAGCCTCTTCCTAAAGATGCATTTCGTCGAATCTTAACCAATATGGGCCTCATTAGTCAGCCCAGCTTGAAGGGGAGTGTTAGAGATGCTCATGATGAACTTGAGTCCAATTGATGAATTTAACCCTACTGGATTGAGTGAATTTGATCAAATAAAGACCAGGCGCGTGTCAAATTAACTTGTGCTGGTAAATTGATCAAGAGACTCGATCCCAGGGGTGGACCACGAGTCAATTTGATGAAGAATTGGATCCTTATCAAGAATCTGAGGCTAATTGGATCTACCTCATTGGATCTCTCTTAACCCTGTTGTAGTCTTGGCAAATATAGTCGTTGGATGTGAATTGGTGTATGGTGATGACCATTGGATGTAATAGAGAACTTTGTAACTTATAAATACCTAACACTACAATAATCTAAGACAAGAAGAGAAACCTTATTTGCTTTCTAGGGTTTTCCTTCGCCTCCTTCTTTTGCTTCCTCCGCGTTCTTCATTTCTTCTTCTTCGTTCTGTTCTCGATCTCTTCGCTTGAGAGATCCACTGTGCTTGGTTGATCTTACTGTAGGATTTCGTGTCCCCATGTATGAATTAAAGGAAGAAGTGTACATGCAACAACATATACTGATTGAAGCAAGCTTCCAAACAATGATACTTCAAATTTAATGAAGTTATCATATCCTTTAGGTTGAAGGTAAACATCGTTGATCAATGTATATACTGAATGATAGTGAGAGTTGATGAATTATACTTTTACTATATGTGGATGATATTCTACTTGCAAGTACAAATCTTAGTTTAGACTAAGGGTTTTCTGTCAAACAACTTTATCGGTATAGACATTTATCGTGACAGGTCTCTGGGCATGCTTGGGCTATCTCAGAAGTCGTATATATTAAATATGTTAAACAAGTATTCGATGAAAAATTGTTCTCTGGGGGAAGCACATATTCTTAAGGGTGTCAAATGAAGAAAATTGCAAGGTCCTCTTGCAGACTCTGAGAGACTTGCAATGAAGGATAAATCATATGGTTCCATAGTTGGAAGTCTCAACTATGCACAAACTTGTACGCGACCAAACATTGCTTTCTCTACGGGATATCTAGGAAGATATCAAGTTGATCCAGGATTAGTACATTGACAGGTTGTGAAAGTTTTGAGATACCTACATGGAACAAAAGATCTCATGCTCACATACAAACGATCAGATCAACTAGATGCCATTTGATACTCTAACTCAGACTTCATTGAGTGTGTTGATACTAGGAAATCCACATCAGGAGATATCTTTCTACTTGCTAGAGGGGAGGTTAACGGGAGCATTGCTTTCTCTTGGTCTAGCACTAAGAGCATTGTTAACGGGAGGGGAGGTTTCGCCCGGGCGTCCACTCGGGCGTTGGGCGTCCCGGTGGGACGCCTGGGTAAGGGTCACTTGTCCCCCGCCCATTGGTCCATTTTTTTAAATTTTGTGTGTGTGGAGAATTAAGGATTTGTTTTTAGATATAATTGATAATATATTGGGTATTTTTTATTAATGTGGGGTGATAATTTTAATTAGTGTGGGATAATATTCTTAAAGTTGTACTATGCAACAAATACCTCTATCTACTCCCAACTATAAATACATCTATCTATCTCCTTAACTTCTTAACTCGTTATTTACTTCTTTCAATGTCGTCCAACGATGACGATGACAACAACTGGGTTGAGACATTCAATCTGATGGACCGTGTTATTGAGGCGGCTGCTCGGGATGTGTACGAAAGGACTACACACCCTAGGCAGCACCGAAGGTGTAAGACCTGCTCTCCTACTAAAATATTAATAAGTCCACTCTCCTCGTTTATGTATAATTTAGTTCTTAGATTATCTAATTGTGTTTGTGGTATGTCTGTATGCTTATTTTTAATTGGGTTCCTTGTCAGTTAATCGAGTGTGACTCACTAGGCGAGTACGCATTTGCTGGCTTGATCGAGTCAATCCGATCCGAGGGGGTGAATGGTGCGAGTTTGGGCTGAGCCCATGTTGAGGTGGCATGGAATTGGAAGGGTTGCGTTTGGGGTTTGGATGCACATTATTTCGTGGCTTTTGGATGCCTTTGGGATGCTGCCATTTTGGCATGCCTTGATGTGACTTGAATAGCCATGAAGGCTATGGAAGTTGGAGGGTTGTTTGCAAACAAAACCCCTTCAACCCAAGCCATCTCTACCCTCTCACTCCCTCACCCACGAAATTCAGACCCTCTCCATCTCCCTCTTCGGCGTGCTAGTGGTTGGAGCTCCGACGAGTCAAGTGGAGCAAGCTAGAGTGCATCTTTTGGAAGCAACTAGACGAAGATCTCGGTGGGTTGATCTCCGGTGATCCCGGGCAAAGCTTTTCATGAATTCAGGTATGCTCCTGACCCTTGAAGAGTTTTGTGGGAGGAGGTGTTGGCTAGCCAACACCATGTTGGTGGTTGGTGCAATCAGTTGCACCATCAACCGAGTTCCCTTCCAGCGTGCGCATGGAGCATGCACTAGATGGGGCTGGCTGTGGGACAGCCGGAGGGACCAGGGCTCCGGCAAGCTCTGGTGAGGTCCGACCAGGAGTGATGAGGTTTCTTCTGGGCTGAGTTTTGGGGTGGACACGGATCTGGTTGGGTGTGGCTGGTGCACACAAGATCCGACTAGGATTTGTCTTCAACCCTCTTGACTCTTTGTTTGGATCAGCTGGCTGGTCCAGCCCTTCTAGACGGTGGCAAGGGTCATGAAAAGGTGTGGAACAACCCTAGGGAGTCTAGGGGTGAGGGGGATCTAGATGGGCTAGCTCGGTCTGAGCAGGGTGCGCTGGAATGGGCTAGCCATGCAGTTAGTGCACCATGTGCATCAGCTTGCTCGGTTGTTGGGCTGGGCTGCTTGAATGGATCTCTACTAACCCTCTCCCACCACAGACCGCCTTAGAGGGATACTCTAAGCACGTGGGTTGGAGTGGTCAGGGGCTCATGCATCTGGTTGTGAGTCGATTGAACTTGTTAGCTTGCCTATTGTATGTTATCGTGTTCTATGTGTTGAATGTGTTTTGCTCTATATGACTTATTGTGTTTCAGTAGCAGATATAATGTGCTTATATGATCTGATGTGTGTGCATTCCTGATGTTGTAGTCATGCATGCACTTATGAATGTAAACGGGCTCTTTCATATCATGTGTTGATCGTGTCATAATCTAAAGCAACATATTAACCTGTTGCACGCATGTATGCTAGTTTAGAGATCTATATTGTCTACTGATATTTTATGCATGTTCCAGCATGATTATTCTACTGATATACATGTAATCCATACTCATATCAACTCTGATCATGCTCTGAGATTTCAGTTATCATTGCATATACACTCTGAAATTAAGGATGCATGCTATCGATTATTGTGGAGTTTGATTTTGATATATCTAGTTGTAATGCATCATCCCATTGTGTCTTTCATGTCTATATGTTACTGAAGTGAAGTTTTATGATATGGTTATGTATGACCCTTAGGATATCAGACCTTATAACATCCTTATCATGACTCGTAGATGACTCGATTAGCTTTATCTTGATTTGTCGATCCGGTTATGATTGCTTGTTGTTGTGAGTTTCGTTTGATTCCTGATTGGTATGTTCTAATTTTGATTTGTTTGGGGGCTGTTAGAAGGGTATCCGGATACCTTTCCTTGAGCTCGTTCTGTATCCTGTAGATGCATTAGATTTTAGATGCTTAAGTAGCTTGCATTGCATTTAATCTGATTAATAATTCTGGGCACATTCTGTTTTTGGGCTGACGGGCCACGAGTGGGTCCTCTAGTTCCAGAGGTCATTCGCATAAGACCTTCACGTTGGGAGGCCAGGCGTAAGATAAGTCCTTGGTAGGCGCGCTGCCATTCTGTCTCAGGGTAGTTGTTCCCAAGTTCGCGATGACACCATGTAAGTCACTTGCCGCGAATTGGGACACTTATCTGGCACATCGCTTTGCGCCGAGTGGTGCGTCACTGTCGAGTGACCGCCTTTGACCAGCGAGGATGGTGTTCTGGTTCCTTTCGAGGAATGGTTCGGGTGCTCCCGACCGGCACGACTTATGGAGTCGTAGCCTTCTGTTGCATTATGTGCTTTTCTGTTTCTGTTTCGGATGCTTTTGTCTTAGATAGATTTCATGCATTCTGTTGACCAGGACCTTCGCCCAGTTGACTTTGCCACTCCACTAAAAGCAATTGCTGTTAGTGAGGGGGTCAACTAAACTATTCTTCCCCCGGTAGCGCAGAGCCCCAAACTAAGCGTCGGGTGGACATGAGGGGCTGCACGTTTGTGCCAACGAGCTGGGATGTTAAGCCCATGAGCCCAAGAAATTGCTGGGGCCCATACCCCAACAATCCGTGTAATTAAAGCTAAATCGAAGACATGTAATGTTGATTTATTTTGAGTCTTAGGAACATGTGTAAATTGAGCATACAAGAGTTAAAAACCAATCACATACACAATAGGTTCCCTATAGAAGTCACACACGAAATTTCACATGTTCCTAAGACTCAAAATAAATCAACATTACATGTCTTCGATTTAGCTTTAATTACATGTCTTGACTTCATTTCCTTCTTTCTTGAGTCTTGATCACCTGTAGAGGTTAGCACAATACAATATACATGCAATGCAATATGTGTGCTACTCTACATCATCATAATTAAGATTAGGTTAATTAAATCATCAAAACATAGATTAAGGCCAAAAAGCCAACACATTCTTCCATATAACTCTGATTGGGCCAAGAGCATACTGGGTTTTCTTTATAGAAAACTCACGTATATGTTGATGCAGTGCTTGCAGGTACTTAGATTCCTACATGGTAGACTGGACGAGTAGTCGAAGTTTCTGTACACGAGGGACACGTCGACCATATTCTTCAGTTTGTCTTTTGCTTTCGCATTGTTTATGATGTATTTCCCTTTTGAACTCGATGTAATGTATTTGACCTTGTCACCATATATGGATAATCTCTCACTTTTCAATTATGTTTTATGTTAGTCTATCCATGTATGATCTCTCTACGTATTGTCGAGTCGTTGTTTGGTCTGTCTTTTGTAACTCCTTCGGTCGTCGTGGAGGTCTCTGATCGCGACACTTGTAGTCTTTCCCAGTGTGCGTACCTGATGCATTGCATACATTGCATCATATGTCTTTCATTTAGATTACTTTTACATCAATAAATGCTACTAAGGTATGTGTTTAGTCTTATTTACAGAATACAGGGACCTGAATGCAATTTACCCACATCCCGAGCATAAACGCGTGCAAAAGATTCATTTCTATCATAAAGACCAAGTTCAAGTTTATCGGGTTACAAATGGAAATGTATCCAAGCATAAAAGCATTCAAGACCTAATTACAAAAAGAGCAAGGACTTGAGCACAAAAGTAGTCGGGGACTTAATTGCAAAAAGACGAGGACCTAATTGCAAATATCGAGTAGCTTTTATTATCTTGGAGAAAATATATAGAAAAATCAATGTATATCTCCAAATATATGAAGGAATTAATCCGGAGCTCAAAAGAATGGAAAGAATCAATCCAGACGCGTAAAGGAGGATCAAATCATACCATAAACATTCAACCAAAATCTGGACCAAATCAGAGCATGATGTGCGGCGATTCTGCCGCAGATCGCGGCGATTCTGCCGCAGATCACACACACCATGTGGCGATTCCGCCGCCCCCTAGTCGATCCGTGTGCTCCAATTTCGTCCAGTCGTGTCTGGACACGTGTACTTTCCAATATTATACCTAGATCCCTTGTAGCAACTATAAATAGACCCGAGAACGATGTTAGAAGGGTCCTTAGTCTTTGGTGTTAGTTTTTATTCTTAATCTTAGTTTTGTATTCTTCTTTTCATTAATAAAATTCTGTCTTTTATTTCTTACTTTTGGTTTTCTTTTGTAATGTCTCAAGGACCCCTTCTTCCTCCCTCTATGAGTTTCTAACTCCTTCCAAAGGGTGGAGGCGACGGATTTAGGGTGAAGAGAAGATGAATAAAGTTATTATTTTAATTTCGTATTAGTATGTTTTGATCACTTGAGTTTATGTTAAATCATTTATCATGTAATGCTTTATAACTAATGTGATTTATTATAAGTTTCAGAATTCTCTAATCTAAACCTTAAATCTAAACCTCCACCCGACGGAATTCACCTCTTTGTTCTTGCTTTAATTTTAATTGTTCTTGTTCTTGCTTTAGATAATTAAAACCCAAAAATCTCAAAACTCAATTATTTCCTCTCTCCTTCTTCTCCCCAATCGAAATCACACTAATAACAAAATCTCTCCCTCCTTGTGTTCGACCCGTATTTGCCACGTCTCCATTGACGCCGTGCACTTGCGGTATAAATTTAATTCTCATCAGTACCCATGAGATCGGGGGCGTTACAACTTGGTATCAGAGCAGGTCGGTCCCTAAAGTGTACAGAATCCGAAGACTTACCAGTGGGGCATCTTGCCCAAACCCTGTCGGTACTTTCCTATCTTTTAGAATTGCATTCTGATAGTGATAGATCATATTTGCATTGGTTAAATTGCTTTCTTGTGGATTGCCTTGTGTGCTTGGAGACCAAAACCACCCATCCCTATCTACCTTTATCAGTTCCCTTGCCTCCTCGCCCGTTTTGGTGTCGAGATCACCAACAAATCCAGTCAATCAAGCAAGCAAGAAATGCAAATGCAAGAGGCGACTAGCTAGCAGGCATGGGAGGCAGTTGCAGCGGGATTCAAGCAAAATCTAAGCCACTTCTCCACCAGTTTCAGGTATGCTTCTGCCCCTTAGACGCTGAGTATCTACGACGGCCAAGTGCAAATGACTTGACACGACTACTTTATGTTGGTGAGTAACGTGGGTTCCCAGGTATGATGGAAAGTATCGATTGTATGCATTGGGAGTGGAAAAATTGCCTGGCTGCTTGGAAGGGACAACATCAAGGGCATTCTGGGAAAGCTACCAGTATCCTTGAGGTGGTGGCATCGTACGACTTATGGATCCGACACTCCATTTTTGGAATACCGGGTTCATCCAATGACTTGAACGTCCTACAATAATCTCCGATTTTCGACGACATACTAGAAGGTCGAGCTCCACTTGTAACTTATGAGGTAAATGATATTCAATATGATATGAGATACTATCTTACAGATAATATTTATCCGTAATGGGCCGTCTTCATCCAATCCATCATTCACCCTCAAACCCCAAAGCACAAGTTGTTTGCTGAAGTCCAGGAGGCAACACGTAAAGATGTTGAACGAACTTTCAGGGTCTTGCAAGAGAGGTTCGCGATCATCAGAAACCCGACTCTTGGGAGTAAGCTGACGTGGTTAAGGGAGTTTTTTGGGTGGGTTGACTAAGCTGACGTGACTGAGTGTGACAGAGAGAGTGAGCAAGGCGTCGGGGGTAGCCGGGGCACTGTAATTTATGCTTAAAACAAAAGGTTGTGGTCTCCTTTACCATGAAAGTTGAGTATATGGCTTGTTATATGATATCTTCACAAGTTATTTGCCTGCGTAATTTCATTACATAATTGAGAGTTGTAGACTTAATAGAAAGACTCATCAAGATGTTCTGTGATAATGATGCATCAGTAAAATTCTCTAACAACTACAATAACTCTAGTGATTGCAAACACATGGAAATCAAGTTCTTGATTGTTAAAGAGAGAATTAAAGATCATTTAATGTCGACGATCATATAAGAATAACTGAAATGCTAACTAATCCTCTAACTGAGGCACTTCCACCTGGGACCTATAGACAACATGTGTCTAAGATGAGATTAATTTGTTCTTTTAATATTCTGAACTGCTATTCGTCGCCGTAAAACTACTTAAATCGCCCGTAAGATTACCATTTTGCCCCTCTGCCCTTTCTACTAATATAACTCCTCATTTCACTCTTTTAACACAACTTTCTCTTCATATCACACTTTTATTCACCAAATAGAATGTCTCGGAGGCCAGGGAAAGAGCCAGCGGAGACCCCTGACTACTCACATCTGGTAAATTACCTTGTTTATTTCAATTAATTTTAAAAAAAAACATTTTTGAGTCGGGCGTCTCCCGCGACCGCCCGACCCAATGAACAGACGTCTGCGGGAGACGTCTCCCACGTACGGTAGGCGTCTCCGGCAGACGCCTACCACGTAGGGTAGGCGTCTCCCGCAGACGCCCGATTTTTTTTAAAATTTTATTATAAATTGTGATAAATTTTAAATAAATTGAATATTATGTTAATAATGAGTTAAATTAGTTTAGTAAATCTTTTATTGATTATAAATTGTGATAATTAATAAATAAATTGATTATTATGTTAGTAATTAGTTGTGTACGATTTTAGTAAAGGATTATTGATTAATTGTGATAATTGCTAAATTAATAGATTATTCAGTTAATAATTAGTTTAATTATTTTAGTAAATTCATTAATAAATTTGTATTTTTAAAATTGAATTAATAGTCATCGGGTTACCGTGGAGGAAAACGGAAATCAATTCCCTTACGCACGGTACGTAGTATAGCAGACGAGTCAGGTCCTCGTCATCCACGTAAACGTGGTATTTCTGCTTCAGTTAGGAGAGAGAGAGATCTGTTACGTCGTCGTCAGACACCTGGAGAGTCTTTCGACGACGAGGATGATTCAGATGAGCTGAGGAGTCACGACGACAGTACCGATGGGGGCCGATACGACTTGGGGCCACAGGAGGAGCCGGTACATCAGGCCGGGGAGGACGGGGGCGACACGGTGGTCCTTCATCTGAGTGGGTCATTAGGAAGGATCGAGGTGGCCGGTTTGTGACCGGTGATTCGAGTTCATGCACTGCAGACGCCCGAGCTCAGAAGAAGAAGAGGGGTGATGACGAGTCTTGGATCGTCACAGATATTATTCCCGGTGGTCCTGTAGATGGCAACGTCATTCCGAGTTTCGGAGGCCACGTCGCCAGACGCATCTGGGATGGCGACGAGCGGAAGGTTTTGAAGTGCCATAATCGGCACAGAGCCTGTACGACATTTCAGGCATGGCGCTCAATGATGACTGAGGATATGACGGCGACCGTGGTTGACAGTGGATTGGGTCACTTGCCGTACAACATGTTTTCCTGCATCGACATGCCGTTGATTTCGGCATTCGTGGAGCGGTGGCAGCCTGACACCAACACTTTCCACTTGCCGTTCGGAGAGATGACGATCATGTTGCATGACGTCTTTCAGATTCTTCACATTCCTGTTGAGGGTCCCATGGTTAGTGCGCAGGCGCCGACATCTGAGCTGAAGTTATATGTATCTGAGTTGCTGGGTGTCAGCCTGGAGGGTCTTGGGCGGGATAGCTCATTTTGGAGTGGCGGTGGTGTTAGTATCGACGTTGTGGACGAGTGTTGCAGACGGGGGCGACCACCACGGACTGAGGATACGCAGATGACTGCTTATTTTTCTTACTGCTAGGTTGCGTATTGTTTGTCGACAAGAGCGGTTCCAGACTGAGACCACGCGACTTATTGGAGGCGAGGGACCCAGATACCATTGGTGATTACTCATGGGGGTCGGCGACGTTGGCATATCTGTATCGCCAGCTGGGCATATCTAGTCGTGCTGATTGTGGTCAGATTACGGGTTGTCTTACACTGCTGCAGGCTTGGATATATGAGTATTTTCCTGCTTTCCGCCCACATCGTGAGCGGAAGATTGTTGAGCGTGGTCATCCTCGTTCGCGTATGTGGGCTGTCCGGGCCGAGGATAAGAGCAAGAGTCGACTTATTTCTATTCGTAGACGACTAGATCAGATGACTGCATCGCAGGTATATAATGTACATATCATTCACGTTTATTTAAATTTAATTTTATTATTATTAACGTATAAACGTTTAGGTGGAGTGGTTACCGTATGGTCCCGAGCCTGCTGTAGCTGTCCCGAGGACTACATTTGCCGGCATTATTCGTTATAGGGATATCACAGAGCCTTATATACCTGATCGCGTGTTACGTCAGTTAGGTTACATTCAGGTGATCCCGGTTGACATCCCGACGCCCGAGTATGCAGTACGGTCTGCGACGATGTACGACGTCAGGCACAACGTTTCGTCTGCGGAATCGGTTTGGAGGACATTTCCGAGACTAGGACGACTACACCTGGCCGATCTGAGTCGTAGCCGCGACCCCTCCACCTGTGCTCCAGATTATTTGCAGTGGTTCGGTAGGTGCTCACATCCACTGCTCGTACGCGGTATCATTCCGAGACCGGAGAGACCACTGGATAGGACATGTGCCGATGCGGTAAGTTTATCTAATTTTATATTTAATTGTAAAGTATATTTTGTTATTGTACGCTAATTTCTATTTTACATTCAGTGGATGAGTAGGGCGATACGGTGTACGCAACCGTTCTTGCGAGAGAGAGACGTCATGCCGAGTGAGGCGACGAGACTTGCATGTACAGATTGGGATCGCCTGATCGAGGATTGGAACAGCCAGTTGGGCATTTCGGACCATGATTCAGATGCTGAGCTGTAGTTGTCTTGCTTTTACTTTCGTTTTGTTGCACTGTTAGTACATTGGTTGGTATATGCTTATGTTTATTTGTGTACTCTTATTATTTATTTCTGACGAACATATCTTCTACATATTTCTTTGACTATCGTATTTTTTAATATTTATTTTTCACGAAAAGATTTTCAACTTATTTCTTTAGATATGAAATAATATTTAAATTTAAAATACGGTAAAAAAACAACACGATATAAGTAGAAATACACGATATATTATACATTACAAATTACAATCAACGTAACCAGTTCCAATACTCCATCCTACTTTGGTACTGATCCTGCCATCCAACAACACTCTCATCTCGCATTTGATACCATAAGGTCGCTATAGGAGGTACTGGGAAATCATCAAGTAATTCCAAACGAATAAAATGAGCGTAACTCCCTAAATGAGCAATGACCAACTCTCTGACATGCCTCGTCATGGTAGAGGGACACTCCCAGGGTAGAACAGTAAGACACGGGAACAACGAACCATCCGTTCCCACTGCGAAATACATGACCGCACACTTGTAAAAATTCGCAATAGGAAACAAGTCGGACCAAACCTCCATATAATGATCCTCGCCACAACCTCCCCCGCCCCAATCAATTCGTTGACAAGCCTCTCTCACATGGCCGAAATAGACTGTCTCATAAATAGGATGTGCACCTATCTCATTAGAAATCGCACGACGGGCGTACGACCAGTTCTCCTGACCACCATGAAAGACATCGGCAACACATCGAAATCCACAGTTGCCATCAACACGTACGTCATTCCACCTTTGCAGAAATGGCAAAATGATTCCTGGCAGTCTATCATTATATGGGAAGTTATCCACGTCAACCCGTCCGGACACTGTAATATAGGTAAATAACAATTCATTAAAACAACAAAATTAGGAGATAATATATTCAACCCCATTTAGATTACTAATATATATTAAATAACATAACAACAAAGATATCGACATACCAGAAGATCCTGTGCCCGTATTCAAGGATGATCGAGACGAATTAGATCGACGACCCCTGCTCTCACTACTGCCAGACCGACCACGACCTCGCTCAGCATACTCGAAGGCACTCGGGTCCCGACGTGTCGACTTTCCCTCAGGTCGACCTCGTACCTTAGTATTTTCTTCGGGTTCTCCATAGTTCGACTGATCGGGGTGTAACTGTTCGTATAAAATATGAGAGGCACTACGAATTACTGCAGGATCGCTCTGCGAGATCTCATCCACTAGCTTCCGAAAATGCTCGGTGTCTTGTGCTGACTGATCAACAAACTCTGACATCTGGACTCCTTCTCCGATAACAAGTGTTTTCCAGAATGGATGAATCTGCTCTAAATAAATTCCATCACCTGACGCGAAACACTCGTACATGGTACAAGCACAAGGAATCCCATGTGTTGTCAGGAAAGCACACCCACAACGATATTCAATTTCATCACTTAAGTCCTGCATTCTCTTCAACTCCTGAGTCATTAACGACAAGCAGTGATGCGAAACTCGGCCATTTATATGCTGAAACAGAGGACCTATGTAATGTGCCAAATTTCGACGTCTCGAATCTTCAAGAAAGTTCTGAATATTCGTCAGCTGCATTTCAATAGACGAGTTCACGCGGTCGAAAAGAGTGTCGAGAGCGGCAGTCGATGTAGTGATCCACTCTTTCAGAGCCGAATGTGCACTTTCCACCAGTTCGTAGTGTTGCCGAAATGAAGAACTTGATTCGTCCAATTCAACACGAATTTTTCCTTATGCACCAACCACGTGTCTTCCACATACTTCGTCAGCACTGGCCAGGAACTGTAAGAATCCTTCAGATTACGGACTGCTCTATCATAATCCGTCTGTGAATCAGAAAGCATGACTCTCCTCCATCTTCCACGTCTAAAACTCTCTGCAAGCTGCTTCTCCTTGCCGAATACGTGGTATGCGTAGTTGTACACGTCTTTGTTGATATGCCAGGTGCATAGTAAATGAGCCGACTCAGGAAAAACCTCTGCCACTGGTCGCATCAGACCCATCTCCCAGTCCGTAATTATTGCTGTCGGGCTAACAATATCCAATTGTAACGCCCCTGATCTCGCGGGTACGCACACTGGGAAAGGAAACTAGTGTCGCGATCAGAGACCTCCGCGACGACCGAAGGGGTTACAAAAGACAGACCGAATCGACTCGACAACGTGAAAGAGATCATACACAAATGGACTGACATAAAACATAATAGGAATAATAGAATAATCATAACAATAAAAGTCTTATTAGAACACATCGAGTATCAAAAAGGAAATACATAGGGAAATATGCGGAAGCAAAGATAACTGGGAATCTGGTCGACGCGTCCCTCGTGTACAGAATCTTCGGAACTCGTCCAGTCTGCCCTGTGGAACCTAAGTACCTGCAAGCACCGCATTTAACAATGCGTGAGTTTTCAATTAAGAAAACTCAGTATGCCCCCGCCAATGCAATAGATGAAAGGTAACATGAAATTAAATAAGGTAGGCATCAGAAACAGAACAGAACAGAAAGCATCAAATGCAACAGAAGGCTACGACTACACAAGCCGTGCCGGTCGGGCGCACCCGAATCGTTCCTCCATAGGAACCAGAACACCAGCCTCGCTGGTCAGAGGCGGTCACTCGTCAGTGACCCACCGCTCGGCACAAAGCGGTGCGCCGGATAAGCGTCCCAATCCGCGGAAAATAAACCTACATGGTGTCATCGCGAACTGAGGAACACCTACCCTGAGACAGAATGGCAGCGCGCATGCCCAGGACTTATCTTAGGCCTGGCCCCCCATAGGGGTCTTAACCGAGTGGCCTCTGAAGCTAGAGGACCCACCCGTGGCCCGTCGGCCCAGAAAACAGAACGTGCCCAGAATTACTCCATCAGATTAGATGCAATGCAACTACTCTATAGTCTAGTGCAACTAAATTATTCAGAATGAGTTCAAAGGAGAACATGCAATATCTCCCTCAAGCTCTAAGCAAAACAGAATTTTAATCCAGCCAAACCACACCAATTTCAACAACAAGAATCATGGTTGTTTCCTAAATTCAACAAGCACAAAAATACGGAAATAAAGGCATGTGATAAGCATTCCATAATATATATGGCCACCAAAATAAAGCATGCAAGATGAACACCAATCAGCTAGTAAATTCGGATCAAGTAAAGAAACAGGAAACAAAGTGTGTGAATGGTTATAACATGCAATTGGTGATGTCTAACTTTGAACCTTCCTGATCCTAACTTCCTAATGCTGCATGAACCTCCATCCCCTTAGCAACCACGAGATAGGAAATAAAAAACACAAAAAGGAGTCTATCATATTTACTGCTAGATCGGAAACGGGCTGACCGACAACTCGCAATAACAAGATAATGCAAAGATATGTGCTATGAAAATCAGGAATAAGTCGTGGGAGCTAATCCAGGATATAGCCGTGAAATAAGGCATGACACATGATTCAAAATCAGAACAATATCCCGTCACTTAATTTTTATTATGAACATTAAGTCATGCATAGAAACGTATCCTGAAATCAGGAATGGGTCATGGAATGCAAGTCCTAACTTAGTCATAAATCAGCATGAGCATATGACTTAAACCAGCAATCCACACATGAAGGATGTTCTGAAATACTCTCTACGTGAAGCATACTTAAGTGATATAAAATCAGTAAACCATGATAGTACTTTTCAGCATATAACAATGTACTAGGGCATGAACATATTGTCTAAAATCAACTACAAAACATGGGAACGATATATCTGAAATCTTTCACTACAGGATGCATGATTAATTGCTCTCAAAATCCATAAACAATCATAGAAACTAAGTTTAACTGATCTACTAAGAGGTGCGTGATCATGAGGATAAAATCAGGAACATAACATGGACAATCACTTAATACACAAGGATGAAATGTCATCACAAATCAGAACGAACATGGTGCATGGTCAGACCCGAATTACTAATTTATGCGCCATCATTTTCAGAACATGTATGCTATAGAAAGTGGAATTTCAGAACATGATCAGGACCTATATGTGCACGAAATAACATCTATATCAGTCCATACATGCATGATCATGATAATGAAATATAGGCAACAGCAATAAACGGCACAAGGAACCACTAAGGACTTACGTAACAAGAACACTAGCATTCCAGAACGTACATGCATCCTTAATGTAGATCTTGGTACTGAATCAGAGGTTATGAAAATATAATTAATGGTTTCTAGATAAGAACTTGTCCTATAATCAGTAATTAGCTTATGAACCTTGCAACTCGTCACATCATGCATGAATATCAGGACTGTTTCTGGTGTATCATGCTTTAACATGAGGTCTAAAAATCCATAATAATTCATGGAGCTTATGCATAAACATAACCAGTAATGGAACGTGTCAATAAGTGAAATTATGAAACAATAATACAGCCAATGATGAGATTAAACTACCGCATGAACACATAGCAATCGGACCTACAAAACCTCATCAACCGATCAAGCAGGTAGGGTTGCACATCACGTGAAACTCGTGCAACAACCCTTCCTAAGGAGCTTTCCTTTGCCCCGCCTCCTCCCTTCTGATTTACGATCAGAGAACCACCAGGTACGTGGGGTAGGAGTCATGCAAAGATCAGACATGCTCAGTCAGGAACGAAGTCGTAAGCTACACCAAGGCTTACCCGAGTTGCACCCTGAAATGATCCGCACCCAGATCTCCAACCCGACCAGGCCTTGATGCTGGACCAAAACTCCACCCAATCCTACCACTACATCCTATTCTAAAGGCTAGAGGCATACCTGAGCAGCAAGGAAGAGACTGAGCTTAGCCGGAGATCACCACTACTCTTCTAGCCGCACAATTGATGCCCACTAGCTTGCTCTACCAATCTTGCCGGAGAGGGAGGTGGAGGTGGTCTGAGGTGGATGGCGTGGAGAAGACAAGGGAGGGGAGGTAGGGGACGGCTGGTTAGGGTTCCTTTGGTGCAAGTTTATAAGAAGCAACCACCAACAAGGCAAGGAATTATTGGCTTTGATGGCCAATTCAGACTTTCCTTAAAGCATCCAAATCAAATATTGCAAGATTCTCCTTTGCTGATGTGGCAACCCTAATCACACAACTCTCCACCAGCCAAACACGCCTCAACCAACAAATAAACGAATCCACACCCAAGGTTTGCACCCGATTGAACCGATTAAGTCGATCGAATGCAGTCGAACCCGCCCAAAAAGGAAACTTTTCCCCGAAAGGAAGCTTTTCCAAAACAAAGCATAAAATCGCACAATCTAACACCATTCATCAAGAAAACACAAACTCGGGCATAAGGATGAATAAGACTTAATAAGGTACCGGAGAGCGGGTCTTACACCAATAACAGATCTCGCAACCTCTCCAACACCCACCGGTAACTAGACTCGGTCTCATCCTGCAAAATCGCATATCCGACGAGGGAATTCATATTTGTTGGAGTAACCCCAACCATCTCAAACAAATGCATCTTGTACTTGTTCGTCTTATACGTCGAATCCATACAGATCACGAATGGGTATGTACGCAACAACTGAACTGAAGTCGGATGTGCCAAAAATGCGTGAGTCAAGACATTAGTTTCTTCATCTGCCACAATCCAATGCAAATACTTATGCTGCACTGCCTCTCTGAGAAACTGCTGCGCGGGATTCCTGTCTTCAGATTTCGTCCTCCTCATGTACTCTCTGAAGTTGTAAATGTGCCTTTGATTAGGATTATCGTTCGGAAATTTCTTCTTTACCGCCAACAAAATGTTACGGGGCCTTGCTTGTGCCTCTGTCATATCCCGAACAATTTGCTTTGCCCCAGCACTAAGTCCGCTGACCTGTCGGTGACCCTCTGAATAAACTGCCAATGGGTGGTTGTGCTGCCCAAACATGCTACTAGAAACAATAACCCATCCATCACGATCTCGTCGCTCCACCACTTTTACCAAAAACCGACAACCGCAACCTTTTCTTTTCGTATTCTTTCGCAGTGCAATACTCGTATCACGAGAACTCATCTCACGTCTGCGATCACATCTGAGGTAACAATCCATCCGGTTATCTGCTTTCGGTTTGTATGATGATATAACCAAAAAAAATCTGGCTCCTATTGCAACTTGTTTTGCCCATTTACAACCTTCCTCGATTGTTGTAAATATTTCTTTACTGTCAAAAATCTCACTGTAATCTACTCCATCACCACCGAAATCTTGAAACGGAACCTGAAAAATTTGAATTTAACAAAAAATTTAAAAAAAACAAAAAAACGGGCGGCTGGCTAAACCGCCTCCACCAAGGTGGAGGCGTCTGCCTAACACGCCTCCACATAGGTGGAGGCGGTTTAGACAGACGCCTCCACCTTTGTGCAGGCGTATGGACGCCTCCACAAAGGTGGAGGCGGTTTAGCCAGACGCCCGAGTCGTGAAAAAAATTCCGCCCCAGTTACCTCGCCGGATTCAGGTGCTTCGCCAGACATTTTCGTGGTGTTGGTACTAGGAATGTGAGTAAAACTGAGTCAAACACCTTATTTAAAGACACGAGACGAAATCGGTATTAATTGATTTGTTAAGGGAAAAATGTCATTTTTGGGGCGATTTAAGTAGTTTTCCGGCGACGAATAATAGTTCCCTTAATATTTGGTTTGATATTGTGGTTGCGACACTATTTTGTGATATCTATTTGGTTTTAATGATATATGTTAGTAGTTTTATATTTAAGTATCTATCGTTGAATTTATATTTAAGCACTTATCGTAAGGATCTTTAAGGTTTTAACACAACGCCGGGTCAAATCCTTGTGTGTTCTCCATCAGAGGAAAAAACTCGACTCATAGGAATCTAGGTGTGGTGTTTGTGGGGATCACGAGAAAACTTCAGTCATAAACAAAACTCATCGACATAACTTCCTCGGTAAGTCATAAACAACTCACCCAACAAAAAAAACTTAATAAATAAAAATAGCTGGCAACACAAAAAAAATCAACAAGTCCTATTAACAATTTCAATCCCACCGTATAGTTTGCACTCTGAACCAGAACCACATACGCATGTGTAAAAAAATCCAACATTTTCAGATACACGTAAAATTGTTCCGTGTTCGTTAAGTTGATTCTCCCCCATTTGTCCTGCAAACGAAAAATAAATCAGGCAGAGAAGTAAAACGTTAAACCCTTGACTGAGATCCAAACTCTCCCTCTCACCGCCCCAAACCCTAACCCTGAACCCTTACCACCATGTCTGCGGCGTCGAGAGGCGTTCTCCTCTCCGGCCTCCGGTCCCTCTGCTTGGGGAACAGGCGGTGGTCGAGCTCTTCGTCGTTGGAGGCGGGAGTGATGGGGCCGGAGTCGAGGAGAACGGGCGTGATCGCGGTGAAGTGCGGGATGACGGCGATTTGGGACAAGTGGGGCGCGAGAATCCCCATCACCGTGCTATGGTTGGACGACAACGTCGTTTCGCAGGTCAAGACGCTCGACAAGGAAGGCATCACTGCCTTACAGGTTAAAATTCCCACCTTTTTAAATTTCCGAAACGAAGATTAAAAATCGAAACTTTGAGTTGGTGAGTGACAGCTTGGGATGGGTTCTGGCCCCTCTCGGTTTTCGACCCATTTAGATTCCGACTCGACTCCCCTGAGTTCTGGAATTTTGAATGGGGATTTAAAGAGTTTCTGGTACCTATTTATAAGTACAATGCCCAATCCCACCTTCTCATTTCGACGTTATTATCTGAAATCAATCAAGCTTAAATTTGAAACCTTGTATCGACGAGTGATGCTTAGACGAGCGACCCCTTTTGATTTTGGGATTTGGTTTGGTTTTAAGAGAATCATTGGGATTCCATTCCCTCTTCATTTTCACCCATTTCAAGATCAACTCTTGTGCAACTAAGATGAAACCCAAATCACTTTTCTTCAGGCTGCCCACTCACCCCAATCCCACCTCATTTTGACGTTATTATCTGGGATCCTAGCTTAAAAATCGAAACTTTGAATCAACAAGTGACACTGTGACAAACACTTAGACGAGCGATCTGTATTTTTGGATTTCACTTGATTTTTAGAAAACCTTTGGGATTTTGTTCTTTCTCGTTTTCTGTCTCATTTAGATTCTGCTCTCTTGGATTTTTGTCTAGGAATTTTTGAAATAGAATGAAAATCTACAATTTAGCTTCCAAGGCCTAGGGAAATCAGCACACCTAGGAAGTGAACATGTGATCAGGGTTGATTGTGTGTCGGTGGACTACATGCATCTGTTTTTTTTGTATGGATTTGCAAAAGTATACATTACATATTTATCATGGTGAAAGATCCAAATCATGTTGGATTGTTGAAACCTAAGCAAAAGTGGACTGAAAATGAGGGTTCCAATCAGGTGTAATCTCGAGTCATATTTCTTGGTTGGGTTGAATCTTATATCAGACAAGAACTTAGGCTGGATGATTTGTGAAGCTGAAAGTTCAAAGTTTGAGTTGTATTTTGGACTTCTGAATAAAACCCTAGACAAACAGAACGAAGCATTACTCCTCTAAAGGTAAGTGGTGCCAATTACATCTTCTCAGTTCAACTGTGTAATGTCCGAAATGAAGCTGAAATAGGACCTGAATGTACGTTTTGGAACAAACAAATGAAACTTTGAGTTTACTAGTTATGATTTGGTTTGGGTTGCCTTCGATGTATGATTGGGAGTTTAGGCTGAATTCCTCGAAACTAAACGGAATGAAACCTAAATTTTAGTTTTGGATCAAGAAGTTGGAAGTCCGTAGATGGAACAAAATGTCTGAAGATGGAAATTTTGGTTTTGGATAAAAATGTCTGAAGATGGAAGCAAAGCAGCTGATATGGATATCGCATGTAAAACAATATATAGCTTTATTCAAATCAAAGTTAGTTTAGTATGTTTGGTTGAAACCTGAATGGAATTACCTATTGCCATGATTCAAGCTTTACTTGGATCTTATCTTCAATTTTTTCTATTCTTTTTTAGATTGGAGCTGGGCAGAAGAAAGCAAAGCAGCTGTCGAAACCAGAAGTGGGTCATTTCAGGGCACAAGGTGTGGCTCTGAAGAGGAAGCTGCACGAGTTTCCGGTGACAGAAGATGCTCTCCTTCCGGTTGGAACTGTAATTAATGTTCGCCATTTTGCCCCTGGACAGTATGTTGATGTCACTGGTATTACTCGAGGGAAGGGTTTCCAGGTGATGCTTAAAGCTCTTGTTTTCACATTCCTTTTTGTTCATTAGTTAATTTGTTCTTTTATATACATGCAAAGTTGCAAACTAGTTTGTGGGACTTGTCATACGGTGAGCATGATAAAAAATTATATACAACTTTTTTTTGGTTCGTATATACAACCGTATTTGTACATGGCTTTTATGATGTCCTTGTTCTGTCCTTGTTAAGATTTGATCTTTTTGATCGGGTTAGAAATTCTCATACTCACACCTGAGTAATTAAAAATGCAATGTCTCGACTGATAAAAAATACGCAATGCCTTTCGAGGTGTGGGTATGAGCAATTCGCAATTTCCAACTTGATTAAGTTTGAGAGTAACATATCATTATAATTGTTGATTCTTTCTTTGAATCCCTTGTTATAATTGATGTATATGTTGCTCCTTTGATAACCTCTGTTACCGAAACTGTTTAAAAGAGATGAGCTGGACTGGTTCAACCACACAAGTTCCAAGTAGTCAATTGGCTGAAGCATGTAATGTTCTTATGCATAGTTTCATGGTTTGACAATTTGATTTGTGGTTGAAAGAGTTGGTGAAATAGTTATTTAATTACTGGGTTATGTCCTTAAATCAACTATTTCAAAAACAACAAAGCCTCTAGTCCCAAAGTAGTTGGGGTATGTTAGAAATGGAACTCATCAAGAGTAATGGTTAAGGAAAATGAATCACCTTTTTTTCACACATTCACACATTCGTATCCTACCCCAACTAGTTTGGGATAAAAGACTTTGTTGTTGTTGTCGTCGTCGTCGTATCCAAAGTCAAATACTTGGTCCTTAATCAAATACTTCACTAAAGTTAATTTATTCAAGAAAAAGAGCAAAATCGTCCAGGTTGCTCTGATGTTCTCTAGTGCACAACTTTCCATGACCTCAAAAATGTGTAATATGAAATAAATTTCCTTACTTTACTACCATTGACACGACATAAATTTTTGACATAAATGTTTCTCCTACAATGCTATTTTGTACAGGTTTGTATTATAGAGATTCTTCTAAAATTCCGCATTCTTTTCTCTTTCTACTTCAAACTTAATTCCCAATTCCCAGATTTACTTGCGACCTGCATGTATGATATTACGAATTTCTGATTACCAGTTCCTCACAAACTTTTAAATTATCCAACACACTGTTCTTAAGAATATGGCAACATTATTTCCAAACATGGGGTGATCTCTCTTGCATCTAAAGGGATACAATTGCATCCTTGTGGGAGAAGATAATCAGATTTACCTGGAAATATTATCCATCAGTGAATTATGCATGATATTTCTCACTCTAACAACTTCTTCCTCACATACAAGAATCCATGCTAAGGGTATCTAACAAACCATGATGTTTTTGGGACACTATGTATCATACGTAGAATAATATAGTTTAGGCATGATCTCCATCTTCTGGAAATATTATCCAAGTAAAGCCACCCTTCTAACCTCTCAAGTAAAGCCACGCTTCTAACTTCTCATGTGATGGATGAGTGCCATTATCTAATTGATATTTAAGTACTCTTTTCTTTCTCTTCACTCATTTCAAAGTTTACCTTTCCAGTCATGTTAATAAGATTTTTTAACCGGTTGCAGGAGGTTTGATGTTTATGTTGGCACTACCTAGAATTAGTTTATCTTGATTTTGGGCTCCCCTCTTTTGTGGCTTTGTACGTTGTACCTTTCAGTTAAGATCTTTGATGGTATTAGAACAATAATTGCTTTTACAAAGAATAAGCCTCAACATGACTTTTCATATCAATTCCGTCATTTTTTGGTTTTCTGGAACTTCATCAATATATTTTTGTTTATTTCTATAAGGAAAAAGAAGCATGTCATGTTCTTTTTATTTTTATTTCTTTGAGTTTTGCTAACAAATGTCCATTTCATTGTGTCAAAGATTGTTGTTTTTTGGCATTTAGCGCATCATGGACTATATCAAATGACTATTTAAACGATGTGTATTTCTTATCTATTGTGAAATCACAGATGGTCAATTGCACTTCACATCATTTGGTCAATTGGAAACAACTTCACTGTTTTACAGTAGTAGGGTTGCGTGCACCCGACCCCCCTTACGTCGCCTAGGCGGAGCCTCTTTTGAGGCATTGGGGTAATGTTGATGTTGAGTTCTGTTAGCAAACAACACCGACGTCTTATAATGACTTGCCAAGCTATATGGTTGTGTGAAAGAAATAGGTAGCAAGATCATGTTCAATTGTTCTTATTGCTCATGGTTTGATCTTTTAATATTGAAGGTTTGATCTTTTAATATTGAATATGAGAGTATCCATGAAGTTTGAAAATGCCAATTTGGTCAGTATTGTTTCTCTTCGTTATATGATATTGACTGATAATTTTAGCTTACTGATCAAAAAAAATGATTGCTAATTTTAGCGTAACTTTTGTCAATCTGTAGTCCTCTTATTGCTTTTTTGGTTTTTACTTTCCTGAAATTAACCATTTTAAAGGACATTTTACTGGTTACAGGGTGGTATGAAGAGGCATGGGTTTTCTGGGATGCCTGCATCTCATGGTGCATCATTATCACACAGAAGTATTGGTTCTACCGGTAACAGAGACCAACCTGGAAAGGTTAGATGCCTACCCCTTTCTTGTACTATCTGATTATGTAAAGATAAACCTGGAAATATAAACCTCTTGGTTACGTACTTATTTGTTGATTACTTGATTCACTTGCTATTAATCCCATTTTTTTTCTTTTCTTTTCTTATTGAGTTGAGTTATTATTATTCCCTTAAAACCTGCCTGGCTGTTACCAGTAGTTTGGAAGAAAGAAATAAAAAAATAAAACCATTTTTATACTGTATTATTTTTGAGTAACTGTAGGCTGGCTTCTTTAATATACCCTTTCTTTTGCAACACAAGGTTTGCCCCTTGTTACGTTTGCAACAATGAAGCGCAGGATTTGTCGAGTTGTTTTGGAGGAAGTTAAATGGGGGCAAATGTGCTACTATAAATTGCTTTGTTCGACTTGATGGATTTTAATCTTGTTGTCCAAAACCAAGTGACTTCTTATTTCAGTGCGAAGGATATTCCAAATTTCGTGTTGAACATATTGTTGATTAATTTGGTTCTTCTCCCTTCTGCATCTATACATAACAGCCACAATTCATACCTACCAACAGATTGAAAGAAACATGAACTTTAAACAGTCGGCTCGTTAGGCTCATATGTCAACACATTTTTATATTATACTAGCAGAAATACTTACTGTTGTAATTTTCAGCTATCTTGTTGTACATCTTCCAGTGTTACATTTGATTTAATCTCATCCTTCATGCTACTTTTGTTCTTCTAAAGAGATTTTTTTTACTGATGGATTATTATTTTCTGTCCGTTCCAGGTGGCCAAAGGTAAAAAAATGCCTGGACGAATGGGTGGGAAACAATGCACTGTGAAAAATGTTTGGGTCTACAAAATTGAGCCTGCAAGGAATTTGATGTGGGTGAAAGGCCAAGTATGTTTTTTACTACACATTTACTCAGATATTTTGTAGCATGCTTTCTGGTTTTATTAAAAAAGGGTCATTTTATTTCTTTGGTTTTTTTAGAGATAATTTTTAAGGATATGTTTAATTTTAGTTGTCACCATTCTTTTTTCAGGTTCCAGGTGCTGAAGGGAATTTTGTTTACATAAAGGATGCAGTATACAATAAACCTGATGCTTCATCTTTACCATTTCCAACTTACTTTGTTCCTGAAGACGAAGACACATCGGAGTTGGAACCTATAGTTGCAGATTTGGGAGATGTGGATCCTCTCATGGTCAAGGCTTAAGAAACCCAGCGTGTCCCAGTTGGGATGAATTTTCATTATTTCCATTGCTTTGCTAGCAGGAAGCACAAAGTGGGCACCAAATATGATCTACAACTTATGTGGTAAAATCATGCCTGAACGTGTTCGTCCTATCTACTCGCAAGTTGGATCCGTGGATAGGATTGTTATAACAGAAAAAAAGATGAAGGGTAGAATTTTTGAGCTAGAGTTTGTTTATTTTGAGCCTACTTGGTAATAATTTTTCCAAGGCTACTAGAAGTTGTTTGACAAGCTAAATGAAATATCGGAAACAAACACTTGTTAAATATTTTCCTGATCAAGAGCTTTGCCTACGTCTGGATTTGACCTCGTTTCACTTCAAGAATCATAATCCTTAGTCTGAGCTGGAGTTGCATAAGATAATGTTATTTTTATGGGGTTTTTTTGTAGCCTTCAAAACCTGTAGTTTCAGGTTGTGATTGTTTGGGACAATGAAAATAACAGTAGGTCTCACTTTGAGTTTGAGGTACATTTGAATGAATTCTTTGAGTTCTTTGGCAATTTCAGCTGTTAACGATGACTTTTGCAAGCATTAGCAAGGAAAGTTGCGATAACATGGTGGGATCTTCAGTGACCACCTTTCGAAGACCTGTTTAGGGGGATGGTACCCTTCATTATTTGGTTTTGGTGGATGTATGGTTCATCAGTTCATGACACCTTTGCCTGAACACCTTTCGATGATTTAACACAAGTACATAACCACTTGCTCACCGAAACATGATGATAGGGTGTTGAGGAACGCTACAAGTATGTTGCCATTCTCAAGCAACATGTGGTGATGGCGATCGAGGCAGATCCGCAATGGCTTGTTGCCAACCCTGGGTGATTGATCAATGACCACAGGCCTATCCTAGGGCTTGTATTCGGTCGGCTGTTGTCTTATGGAATCAATTCACTTGACATCGTTGGCAAAGTGCTTTGGATTTGTATTTTTTTGCTGCGTCGATTTGTTGAATCTTGAAAGCAGCAAAGCCAATCTACCGAAAGGCATGAAATCCAATTTGTCAACTTATCCCTGATTTTCTTGCTTCTTAACTGCACTTCTTTGTTTTGCCTGAACTCTTGGGTTTACACATCTTCGAGTACCACGTGTATCATGTTAACCTGCAAACAAAAAAACATTTATTAGAAGATATTTGTAAAATAAATTAAGCCAATAATCACGGACATATACACAGTGAAGGAGCAGTGGTGGTCACAGTGAGCCACGTAACTGTTAATCCCAATACCAAACCATGTAAAGATGTCCACATTCCTGCTCATCATCTGATCAAACTCTGATATTCATCTTGAATATAATTTTTCTCAACGTCCATGCATTAATTTGGTTCCTCGTCGCTTATAGTCGGTTAATAATGGGTCTACCTTGGGCTGGTTTGATTTTGCAGATTTCAATTGGTCGAGGAATGTGTTGTATGTATTAGAATTATGCCATGACTCTATCATGAACATGCATCACAACCTCTTCGGAGCAGATAATCAATGTCTTGGTCCTTCGTAATAGCTCTCATCCACATATGAGGGGTAGATATGCAAGTTGTTGATTATTAGCATATCATACAGTGTATTGATGCTATATATCTTTTTTATCTTATATTTGTACTACTTAGGTTGTTTCATACATTTTAGGCTTTAGAAAATAAAGAAGAGAAATACAGCAAAAAAGACCTAAATGCAAGAAGAAATGACCGATTTGGATGTTTTTTGAACATGTTTGTAATGACCAATGGCCTAATTGCAAACTCGAAGCGACTTGATTGTAAAGAAAATATGTTGGTTACAAAAAGTCCATAATCTTAAGAGTTTGTGGAGAACTTCTACAATTTAGACTAAATGGGCTTGAACTAACGGATTCTAGTGCACCCCACGTGCTCAATTGGTGAAATTAAGTCGTTGTTGAAATTTGGGGCAGATCTAACCCAAAACATCCTCTAACAGTGGATCTAAATCCGTTTGTGGTGGATCCGGTTAGGAGAAGGATGCCCGAATATCTGTGAAGCATGATGTGAAGTGTGGATGTTGTTAGATTTGTATGCGTTTTAATCTTAATTTTGGAGTTTCAAATAATTTTCATAGTTATTTTGATGAGTTTTCTAACTCTTACCTTTGATGTGTTAATGGTCATAATGGATACTTAGCACATATTTTGGTTAGTGAGCCCACTTAACGAGGAATGATGAGGTGAAAAAATTTGAGTGGATAAAGAGATAATATTGACAAATAAGCTTGTGGTTTTGTTCAGCCTTATCTCGAGTAGTATTTTGTATTTTCTTTAATGATGATGTTAAATCTTAATCCATGTTGAGACACACTTAGGATTGTGGTCATAAGAAGATTTCCATGTTATGCATGTCATTAGTGCTTAATTGTACACACACATGTGTCACACTTTTGCATGCATTTTTCACCTCCTACGCGGCTAGTCATATTAGGTTTCTTTACTCGATACGTGTCATATTAGTAGATTCGATACACCCAATCTCCATTTTATTCCTCCACTTGAGTATAGTCAACAATGACCCGCACTCGCTCCTCGTGAACATGACCCGTACTTGACACCGCTTCAATGCGGTTGTGTACTTGCGGTTTTAACTTCTCACATCCCAACAAACTTTTCTCATCGTTGCCGGAGAGCATTAAATTTGCATGATTCCCCTTTTAAGAGAACTTGACATCAAAAATTCCAAGCAAAAGATTAGATTGATTTTCATTTAGGTCATGCATCATTTGTAGACTTTGCACACATTTCTCTTTTCTTTTCTTTACATTTATGTTGTCCCTTCTAGGTGCATGCATCTTTCCCTTCTACATGCACGATTTAGGCATACATTAGTTAATAAGGTGCATCCAGAGAAGTGTAAGGTGAACGTTTGTTTGGAGAGTTGATTCCTAGACTTAAGACTCAAATGCTACTAAGGAGGGATTGTCCCATATAAAATAAGGTGGAAGATTTCATCATCCATTTCTTTTGCCCCAAAAATCACACGAATCTGAAGTCCTAATTAAAATCAAGTAGACTTTGGCCCTAAAGACTTCAAGGGCACTTAGGAGACAATCTCATTCTCGACGTTATGACTTGAACACCGTTGTTTGTTTGGTTGAATTAAGACTTTTGTGACCTCTGGGTCTTGACTTTCTCATTCAACTTTGTGACCCGCGACCAAGGGAAGTTAGAATTCGGGAGTGTGGGGAGTCGCAATTAGGTGTCGTCTAGCCTAAAGACCTATAGTCAACATTAGGTTTGTTTGAGTCATGTTTGCTAGTTTAGGCTTCTACCAAACTCCACTAACCATGCTAGTTTTTAAGGCTTCTTGTCTTCTCACCTGAGTTATCTTCTCATCTACTTTTATCGTTTAGTCTCCTCCTCTACTACATCTTTTGTCAGTATTGTTTAGGGTTTAGTTAAGCTATTGTATGCGAGGTTGGACTCGCACAAGAGAGGGTGGTTGTTTTGAGAGAGTCGATCCTTCTTCTGAGATGGATGATCAAATGGATCCTTCATCCCCACTTAATCTTCGATGGAGTACAAGGTTTCTTCTTTTAGGACAACTTGACCTAGTCAGTCCAGTCCCCCACTCATGGAGTTTACTCCACGATAGGGGTGTAACTGGGCTGATATTACCCATTTACCGGCCCAATAAACGGGTGTAGGTATGAAAGGAATATGTTCTAAAAGGTTTACTTTTATATGTCAATTATTATGGATTGGATGTGCAAATATTTTGTTCCTTGATTATTGTATTCGTCTTTTGGAAGTGTTAAGGAAGAGACGTTTGGTCCTTAACCATAGAGCTCTAAAATATAATGGTTTACATCAATCAAAAGTTATTCACAATCATGATAATTAACATGGAACATTAATTACCGAGATAAGATTGTCGTGTTGGTCATCGATTGTTGTAACTCTACAAATAGTTGACAACACGAGTATATAGAAGAGAAAAATAGTTAGTTTTATATATTGAATAGACCTAACAAGTAAAACATTATGGAATTGTGTTTCGTGTCATTAATGTTTTACCGTGTCTTGCATCCTAAGATATGAGACATATCTTTTACTCAATAAGTGATTGATTTGATTATTGTCAAAAACTATCAATGAGTTAGTAATAAAGACAATAATTGGTTGAACGTGACTTGTGCTGGAAACGATAGCAAGTCAAAAGATTATCATTACCCCTCTTAATTGAGTGATGATATTAGTGGGTCCCTTGATAAAGCAAAATTAATGTGCACAATGTAGCTTGAGTTAAGTTACATAATTATAATTAGCTTAAAGAGATCAGGAAATGAATATATACAAATGTGACCCATTTATACTTTGTATATATTCTTAATATCACGAGGCAAGTGACGGACACAAGTGATGCACTAACATCACTAAATAGATCGTGTTTAGTTCGAGTGGAACAAGACATCTATGCTAATTGGGTAACTATAATGTGTAGCTAGATACCGCTTATAGTTTGAGATATTAAGTGTTTAATATCGCTGTCAATTTAGCTTAGATCCCACTATAGGTCACACCACAAAACTGGAAAACAAGAAGCTTGATTTTGAGTTCATATGGTTTGTCAGGTTTCATGAGAAAATGGACACATGTGTGAATCAATAAATATGTCACGAAAATTGACATAATTAAAATCATGAATAAATTCATATGAGTTGTATATATTATGGGGTGATGATTTAATATTACATAGGATAATATATTACATAAGATATGAATTTGCTAAAAACACTAAAAGATCAAATTTTGTTGGATATAAATCTAAAATTTGACAAAGGCAAAATCATGGTCAAAATGGTCAATCATTTTGGGTTCGGTCGACCGGGTTTGTTAGAAACGGTCGACCGGACAAAGATCGGATACGCGAGTGGTCGACCGAAAATTATGAGGATGTGTCGTGATAATAGGATCGAACGACCGAGCGTCTGGACACGGTCGACCGAAATTTGCCAGGAAAATTTTGGTAGATAAACGGTCGACCGGAGTGAGACATGGTTCGACCGAAATTTTTCAGAAATTATTTCTCATGAATATTAGGTCGACCGTATGGCTCACGATCGTCCGAACGTGCGTAAAACCGAATGGTTTGGTCGACCGATTGGAAAATTCGGTCGACCGTTCAGCACAATTTTTGCCTAAATTATTATGAGAATAATTAGACGGGTTGGATTAATTCGTGATTTGATCAAATATTTTTTAGGATGCTTATGTGGCAAACTGAGATAATTTTTAGTAGAGAAAAGACAAAAGATCATGGCTAGAGAATAGTTCATGATATGAGTGTTTTGGGAGCCTAAAGGACCCATCATCCTACTTGTTTAAATGATGGACATTGCTCGACATGGTTCGATCAATGATGAGTCAAGCTGAATTGCCGCTTTACTTTTGGAGTTATGCACTAGAAGCTGCGGCTTACACACTAAATAATGTTTCATCCAAATCCGTAGAGAAAACACCTTATGAGCTATGGAGTGGTAAAACACCTAACCTCAAATTTCTCAAGATTTGGGGTTGTGAGGCCTACGTCAAGAGATTGATGTCGATTAAGCTTCAACCAAAAGCGGATAAGTGCTTCTTTATAGGTTATCCTCGTGAGACAAGATGATACTACTTTTGGCATATAATCTCCAATCGAGTGATTGTAGAGAGAGATGTCGTATTTCAAGAAAAAGAATTAGAGAGAGATGTCGTATTTCTAGAAAAATAATGTCTAGAAAGAGTAGAGTTGTGGTTGATGAAACTCAATATATTCTACAAGATCATGATATGAATAGTGACATTCAAGATCATGAAGGCCCAACCGAGGTTCCTTTGGTTAGTGGGAGCGTGAGTGAGAGACCCTCGTAAGCAAATGTGAGAGAAACTCAATTATCCCCACCCAGTGTACGTTCGAGAATCGAACACGAACCAATTCCATAAGAAATTGTGGAAGAGGTTCAAGAAGTGCACGTAGAACCAAAAGAACTTAGAATGTCAACGAGAAAAAGGAAGAAATCGTTTTGGGTTCGGTCGACCGGGTTTGTTAGAAGCGGTCGACCGGAGAAATATTGCGAGTGGTCGACCGAAAATTATCAGGATGTGTTGTGATAATAGGATCAGTCGACCGGGCGTGTGGACATAGTCGACTGACATTTACCCGGAGAAATTTTGGTAGATAAACGGTCGACCAGAGCGAGACGTGGTTCGACTGAAATTTTCCAAGGAATTTTTCTCATGAATATTCGGTCGACCGTCTGGCTCACGTTCTTCCGAACGTGCGTAAAACTGAATGGTTCGGTCAACCGATTGGAAAATTCGGTCGACCGTTCAGCACGATGTTTGCCTAAATTATCATGAGAATAATTAGTCGGGTTGGATTAATTCAAGATTTGATCAAACGTTTTTTAGGATGCTTATGTGGCAAGTTGAGATTAATTTTAGGAGACAAAAGACAAGAGATCATGGCTAGAGAATAGTTCATGATATGGCTGTTTTGAGAGCCTATAAAAGGACCCATCATCCTACTTGTTTAAATACATGCAAAATTCTCTCTCTCTCTAATCTCTCCATTTATCACCACGAAAATTCTCTTAATAGTTTTAAGTTTTGGAGATTAAAATCTCAGGAGCTTTTAGAGCGGTTATTAGCTAGATTCTAAGCTTAATTAGAGATTGATTGGCTAGCTCCTTTCTCTCTAATCTTGTTTAGAGTTTGGTGAACACTTGGAGGCGAATCGGTGGGCGATTCGACGGGCAACGCAACTCCGGATCTTCGAAAAGGTTTCAGAGAACCTTTGGGTATGATCATCTCTTTGTGATTTTTTTAATATATGTAGGATTGCATGATATTAGAATGAACACAAAACAATGTACATAAAATTGCTGAATATATAAAATCCATCATGTATGTTGGTATTAAATTTTTTAAAATGTACACATACATAGGGACACGAAATCCTACAAGGTATGGATACATGTATGGTTTTTGTATCCATTTAAAAAATTATACCCACTTTACCTGTTTAATAAATGGGTCAGGTACGGGTATACATCTACCATACTCGTTTACCTATTTGTCTGTTTAATTATTTAATTAATATATAATATATAGTTAAAATAATTAAAAATGAGGGTTTTGTTAGCAAAAATAGTTGTTTCGAGACTTGTTTGTGAGAAAATTGGTAATTTCTCATAATTTGACTTAATTATTAATTTCAAAATCGTAAATTTAGCATCATTTTGGTTTAATTTATTCTCATTCAATGATTAGGTCTTTCCAAGTTGAGTTTTGTTAGCAAAAGTATTCATTTTGTTAGCAAAAATTATACCTCATACCCATTTAAATAAACGGGTATGGGGCGGGTACGAGTACAACAATATTTAAACGGGTATATACCCGTACCCGTTTAGTTAGGCGAGTGTGGGCAAGAGTAAGACCATACCCGCCCTACACCCGACCCATTTACACCCCTACTCCACGACCTCCTCTTCCAACTCGGGAGGTGGAGGGCTTCGGTCAAGATTTAGGTAGGGTGTACCACCACCAGTACATAGCTTGAGCGACCTATGACGCTGTGGGAGCGGGCCCAGCTTGTGCGGTCCGTACAATCTTCTTGCATTGTTCTACTGCGTGCCTACGGGAACAACAATATATTGATGCTTCCTAGATTCACTGCCAACAAGGAGCATCCATATATCTTTATACATGAATTCGTTGAAATATGCTCCATGTTTATCCTGCAACAACTTCATGAGGATTTAGTGCGGTTTAGGATAATTTACTTTGTGTTGAAGGATAATGTGAAGAAATGAATGTACAACCTTCCAATGAACTCGATTCGATATTGGGAGGAATTTGTGATCGTTTTTCTGCAGATGTTCATTTCACAGAGGAAAACTCAATAATTACGACACTAGATACTCCAGTCATATCCGATTGAGACTGAATCATTTCATTCATTCTTTGAGAAATTTAAAGATCTCCACTCGTAGTGCCCACATCATGGACTTGAGCTTTGGCAGCTATGTCATATTGTTTATAAGGGCCTAAATTTCAATAACCCGCACATTGTTGGGGTCAGTGTCATGGTGACTTTCAAATGAAGCCAATTGATGAAGCATGACAAAGTTTTGAAAGTATGGCTGAACGAACACTTGGGTAAGATACCATGACATGGCCAACAACTGTCTAATCTGCTGGTTGAGTCGGATCATACCAAGTAGATTCAACTATTGCGTCTGATGTACCAATGAATGCTATCATGCGAAGGTTAGAAAGTCTAGAGGTGGACCGAGCTCCTGTAGTTCAAGTTGCCATCCCCGCCTATAGTAAGTGTGGTCTAACGGGAACATGGACATGGAATGTGGATACGCTTCCCATGACGCTGAGTATGCAATTCTATGTATCAACAATGACCCTGTAATGACCCGTACAACAACACTTATAACCCAGGATAGCGTAACCACCTTAACTTCTCTTGGGGGTAACAGAGGTCAAGGCCGGAGCTCACACACTTAATCTCAACCTCTGCACTTTCACCCTCCACGTCTAGCTGTGCCCTACTAACCCCTACATGAACGGTCTCAGCTCCACACTCATTTTAAAAACCAAGTCTCGTTATTTGGCTATTTCAACCAAACTCCACCACCATAACAAGTAGACCCAAACACCTCCACTCTTGAGGAAACCGTTCACACATTCATGCAGAGCACCCAAACCATGCTTACGACCACCAATACTTCAATCAAAGCATTGAAAGTGCAAGTAAGCCAATTGGGTCAACAATGTAGTGAGCGTGAGAAGGATCTACCAAGTCAACCCTAGGGGTCAACATTCTCAGGGCAGGCATCAAGCCAACAACGTGGAAAGTCATCTTCCCCAAAATGCAAATATTTCTTCATACATTGAGATCAGGTAAGATGGTGGATAATCATGTTGAAATGCCTACGTCTGACTCGTATACGACTCTTAAGAAAAAGTCATAAGCCTCCCAAAGAACCCATTCCAGAGGCTCAATTTTCTAATTTATATATCCCCAAAGCACCTTACCACATAGGTTGGGAAAGAAAATGGATGAGCACTAGGATAATATGTAGGATCGTGACGGTCTACAATACTAATCACTTTTACCTTAATTAGCAACTCGTTCAACAATCAAAGATATGTGCAACGGAATTTAAACTAAACAAGTAAGTAGGGAAGGAATAATGCAAACCACGATGGACACGGGGTTTTTACAGAGGTTCGACCACCGCCTACGTCCTCTCTTGCAAGCTCCGCTCGACACTTCGAGCTCCACTCTCGTCTTCACTATCCACTCCCCGTTCCGGGCCGGGAGAGAACGCCTTTTACAAAACAAGCTCCACGAACAACCTCGTGAGCTTGACTTTCTTCTCTCACAATCCGAGAGGAACACTTCGGGCTTTCACCAAAGTCCTTGCTTCTTTACAATCGAAAACTTGAGTGGAACACACTCTCTAACTTGAGCACACTTAGCTTATAATGTGGAATTGATGCTAATGTGTGGAAGTGTAAGCTTGGAGTGTTGGATTGGGCAAATTTGAGCTTGGGAGTTTCTCTCTATTGTATTGGACAAGTAGGGGTAGGAGAGTTGTGTTAAAAGGTGTTTTACAACTCTTTATATAGGCATTAGAGAGAATATATCTGTTGGGGTTGATTGGGTGAGTGTTGGTGTAGGATACACAAAACAGAAACTCGTAGGACCCAATTCTGCCTAAATTCGGTCGACCGAGTCGGGTATGTCGTTCGACCGTTTGGTCAAATAAGGTTTTGACTAAGGTTCACTTAAGTGATTGGTAGAACGGACTAAGGGGATAGTTTGACCGTTCTAGGGTTTTTGCTTTGGGAAAATAGGATCGGTCGAACAAGGCAATATGGTGGTTCGACCGAAAAGGTCCAGGCACTTCTGGGTTTGGGAAGAATTGAGTTTCGGTCGACTGGGGTCAAAAGACGTTCCAATGAATTGGTCCAGAGTGTTCAGGGTTTGTCAAGAGACAGATATGCGGCCGACCGAACAAGGTCCTCGGTCGACCGATTCATGAAAAGTATTTGGGGTATTTTTGGTTAATACGAATAGGACCGTTGGGTATATACGACAAAACTAACGGTCGGAAAATACTTGGTACTCGGTCGACCGAAAAGGTCTGAACGGTCGACCGAACTTAGGTAGTTAAATACTTAACAGATTAATTGATCATCTGGTCGACCGAACGGTCTGTTTCGGTTGACCGAATGTGAGGAGACAGTTTGGGTTTAGGTTTAGTGCTTTCCGGTCTAAGTTTGGGTGATCTATTGAAGTCCAAATTATGTGAAATTTCGTGTGTGACTTCTATAGGGAACCTAGTGTGTGTTTGAGTAGTTTTTAGCTTTAGTATGCTCAATTACACAAAGTTCCTAAAGACTCAAGGAAATACAAAATACATGTCTTCAAATGAGCTTGATTACATGTCTTGACTTGATTTCCTTTCTTCCTTGAGTCTTGATCACTTGTAGAGGTTAGCACAAAGCAATATATATGCAATGTAATATGTGTGCTACTCTACATTATTATAAGTAAGATTAGGTTGATTAAATCATCAAAACATAGATTAAGGCCAAAAAGGCAACAATCTCCCCCTTTTTGACGATGGCAACCTATATCTTAACTATATCTTAATACATGAAATTTTGATATGTAAACTATGCATATTAATGCTCCCTCTATGGATGTTCATAGTTTTTGTTCAATTAAAATCAAATTCTAAGATTTACCCCCTTAATTATCTCTCCCCCTTTGACATCCATCAAAAAATGATATTTATTAAAAAAAATTATACGATTTAAGTTCAATGTGGATGTCTTGTAATGAAGTTGCTCCCCCTAAATTTTGCACTTCATTACACTAAGAAAATGATATTCAATAAGCTCCCCCCATTAACATCAATCAAATACTACAATTAAGCATGTGATGTTTTCATTTCCCCTTTTTACATCCATTTAGACAATTTGACTCTTAAAACTATTGATGTTATTCAAACATTTAAGATTTACAATGAATGGGTAATTGATATGTCAATTAAGCATGTAACCTAGACTAGAACCAATTTGATTGAAAATTTAGATGAATAAGAAAATTATACCAACTTGAAGCTTGAACTGGTTCTATCCTTTATTCGGTGATGGAACCGGTTTTCAATTCGACTCTTTAGCTCGCCCGGTCACCACCGATTTATTCCTCAAGCACCTACAAGTGTAGATTTAGGTACCCAAAGAACTTTGGGTCCTTGAATGTTAGCTTTGGGAACCCAAACCATTTTGGTTTTAGGAGCCCACACATTTGAGGAAGTATGCTTTACAACTAAGTGTTTTCCATTTAAATTTGTATACGATGCATGGTTTTTCAATTTGGCATTAAATCCTAAACCATGTTTTTGCAAAGATTGTCTTTGACTTCCTAATAGCATGTTAAGTATCTTAGTTCCATGTGTGAACTTTTCTAGATCTTTTCTTAATTACACATTGCAAGCATGAAGATCTAATTGTTCAACATCTATAGGTGTTGTTTTTCATTTATCAAGATTTGATGCATTATTTTCAAATTTAGCAAGCACCTCATTTTTCTCATTCATGCATTTTTCAATTTGACTTTGGAGATCTTTGATTAGCTTCCTAACACTTTTGTTCTTTTCACAAATGATCTCATATTGTTTAACTAAGTCATGGAATGCATTTTGAAGCTCATCATATGTATAATTTTCGTTATTTGCACTAGAGTTTCAGCTATCACTATAATTTGACTTAGTTGAGCATGAATGTGATCTTCTAGAGTAAGAGTTAGAAGATACCTCACTTTCTTCATCTTGAATTGCCATATAGCACATATGTGCATATTCCTTTGTTGATGAAGGTGCGGTTGATTTGGATGATGATGAAGACGATGAATCGTCCCACGTAGCCTTGTGAGCTACCTCCTTCCTTTCTATTCTCTTGCTCTTCTCCTTTTCTCTTCTCCTCTCCCTTCTCTCCTTTTTCTTCTCCCCTTCTCTTCTATCATTTTCACTCTCCGCCTTCTCCTTCTCCTTTTCTTTTTCTCTTTTCTCACTTCTTCTACCTCTTCTTTCATTCTTTTCTCCCTTATCCTTCTTGAGGTATTTGAAGAAGTCTTTGGCTAGGACTTCAATGTCCTCATCTTCTACACTTCTTCTTGGTTGGTCAATATTTACGTGTAACGACAAGAAGGGTTTGTTCCTTGAAGCTTCATTCTCCTTTCGATGGTTGATTTGGAGTTCATACGCCATCAAGTTTCCAATTAATTCCTCCATCTTGTGTTTGGAAAGATCGTGTGCTTCTTCAATTGAGACCACCTTATCTTCCCAATCGTGGTTTAACGACCAAAGGAATTTCCTTGTCATATCTCCTTCATTTAATTTTCTTCCACGAACCAAGAGAGACTTAGTAATATCGGTGAAGCGAGTGTTCATTTTGCTTATGTTTTCACCGATTGGCATAGAAAAAATCTCATATTTATGCATGAGAAGACTAATGCGGGTTTCCTAAGTTTTGTTATCCCCCTCATGAGGCATTTGCAATCTATACCATATTTCATATGCACTTTCACAACCCCTAATTCTATTGTATTCACCATCATTTAGCCCACAATATAGAATGTTCATTATTTTTGAGTTCGTCTCAATTTCTTTCATTTTGGGCCTAGTGAGTGAATCTAATTCATCTTCATTTGGGGGTGTATGGATTTTGAAGAAACATCCAATACTTAAGGTCATTAGAAATAAGGAAAAATTTCATCATATTCTTCCAATAATCATAATTTGACCCATTTAGCAAAGGAGGTCTAGTAGTGCATAATCCTTCTATGTGATTAGATGATGTTGAAGTCATGCTAAAAATATGATTAAGTAATGAATTTAGCTCACAAGGCTCTGATACCAAATGTAGGATCGTGAGGGTCTACAATACTAATCACTTTTACCTTAATTACCTACTCGTTTAACAATCAAAGATATGTGCAGCGGAATTTAAACTAAACAAGTAAGTAGGGAAGGAATAATGCAAACCACGATGGACACGGGGGTTTTACAGAGGTTCGACCACCGCCTACATCCTCTCTTGCAAGATTCGCTCGCGTCTTCACTATCCACACCCCGTTCCGGGCCGGGAGAGAACGCCTTTTACAAAACAAGCTCCACGAACAACCTCGTGAGCTTGACTTTCTTCTCTCACAATCCGAGAGGAACACTTCAGGCTTTCACCGAAGTCCTTGCTTCTTTACAATCGAAAACTTAAGTGGAACACACTCTCTAACTTGAGCACACTTAGCTTATAATGTGGAATTGATGCTAATGTGTGGAAGTGTAAGCTTGGAGTGTTGGATTGGGCAAATTTGAGCTTGGGAGTTTCTCTCTAATGTATTGGACAAGTAGGGGTAGGAGAGTTGTGTTAAAAGGTGTTTTACAACTCTTTATATAGGCATTAGAGAGAATATATCCGTTGGGGTTGATTGGGTGAGTGTTGGTGTAGGATACACAAAACAGAAACTCGTAGGACCCAATTCTGCCTAAATTCGGTCGACCGAATTGGGTATGTCGTTCGACCGTTTGGTCAAATAAGGTTTTGACTAAGGTTCACTTAAGTGATCGGTAGAACGGACTCAGGGGATATTTCGACCGTTCTAGGATTTTTGCTCAGGAAAAATAGGATCGGTCGAACAAGGCAATATGGTGGTTCGACCGAAAAGGTCCATGCACCTCTGGGTTTGGGAAGAATTGAGTTTCGGTTGACCGGGGTCAAAAAGACGTTCGACCGAATTGGTCCAGAGTGTTCAGGGTTTGTCAAGAGACAGATATGCGGTCGACCGAACAAGGTCCTCGGTCGACCGATTCAAGAAAAGTATTTGGGGGTATTTTTGGTTAATACGAATACGACCAATGGGTATATAAGACAAAGCTAACGGTCGAAAAATACTTGGTACTCGGACGACCGAAAAGGTCTGAACGGTCGACCGAACTTAGGTAGTTTAACACTTAACGGATTAATTGATCATCTGGTCGACCGAACGGTCTGTTTCGGTTGACCGAATGTGAGGAGACAATTTGGGTTTAGTTTAGTGTTTTCCTGTCTATGTTTGGGTGATCTATTGAAGTCCAAATTATGTGAAATTTCGTGTGTGACTTCTATAGGGAATCTAGTGTGTGTTTGAGTAGTTTTTAGCTAAAGTATGCTCAATTACACAAAGTTCCTAAAGACTCAAGGAAATACAAAATACATGTCTTCAAATGAGCTTGATTACATGTCTTGACTTGATTTCCTTTCTTCCTTGAGTCTTGATCACCTGTAGAGGTTAGTACAAAGCAATATATATGCAATGCAATATGTGTGCTATTCTACATGATTATAATTAAGATTAGGTTGATTAAATCATCAAAACATAGATTAAGGCCAAAAAGCCAACATAATATTGTTGAGGTACTATGACAAGTCAAGGTGAACATTCTGTTGTTAGACATTTTTCAACAAATGCCACATTATACTAAGTTCCTCAAAGATCTATGCACCCAGAAAAGGTGAACTAATGTGGCAAAGAAAGCATTCTTTGCTGGCAATGTAAGTTCAATACCGACACAACCTGCACAAATAAAATACAAGGACCCTGAATGTTCGACTATTTCTTGTATCATTGGTAATGTGCCTATACACCAAACTTTACTTGATATGGGGGCATCTGTGAACCTCTTGACTTATTCAGTCTACATCAACCTAGGAATTGACTAAACATAGAAATTAAACCATATAGCCGAACCATAACTAAAAATCAGATACGTGAATCAGAACTGAAAATCAGATAACATACTTCCTTTGACTAAACTTAATTGAACTATCCATAGAAACTAGACCATAACTAAAATGGGATTAAAGTGAGATAACATACAGCTGAAAAACTGAGATTTCTTACTAAAAGATATTCATAAGCATGTGTGTTCATAATCAATCACTACCCTACTAACGATTATTTTATTGCTTCTAAACTTATGTCCGATTTCCATTGATGAGACATGTCTTTTGACCTCATGCACGAGGAATCTATTTAATTTGTTTCTGATATCTGAAGTTTACTAAACATGACCTGAGTAATTGACCTAACATGACCTAATAGTGTTTACTAACATGACCAAATTCAAATGTATAATACTTTATCAAAACGTTCAGAAACAAACATTCTAGCACTTGCTTCCTAAAGGAAACTTGGGGTGGTTTACCTAGCATGCACAAACAATCCCCTTAGAAATTTCAAAGGAAATTGATTTTCATCTCCTTTCGATTCTGGTGCCTTTTGCGTGTACACCCCCCACCCAAATACTTGATTGCCTATCCGAACTAACAATAAAATTGTTATCATAAGATAGCGAACAAAGTAGGCGACTAGAATTTCTAAAACTACACTTAGATCCGAAAATAAATACCATAAAGGGAGATGTGGATCGCAAAAGATCCTTTAGTCGTCGAATTGTCACACTATTCCTTCCTCCACAGCAATTCCAACTTTAAAAGCTTTATGGAGTTCCTAGAGGTTGTCAGTAGCCAACCGTGGCCTCAAAGAGTGAGTCATTAGTGTTGTGGATCAATACATTCATCTATCGGTGGAGTTGTCTCTGGATTTATAATCAAAGGCGGAGGGGTGGCGCAACGTTGATGGTTTATGGTTTTGTTTCCTTGATCCAGATTTCTTTGTAGGGGCCAGCTGAGGTAAGGTGGTTCGTGAGTAATGAATGGGTTGAGGCTCGTTAGTGTGCTCCGGTGCGACTTGTATTTTAGGGAAAAATTATCTTCTTGATGGACAATAGCATTATAGAGAAGAGAGGACATGAGAATCCAGGAGCTGGTCCCAGTTGCCAATCATAGAGTTTGTTGGAGAGAAGAAGGTGGAGTAATCGGAGATTACTTTGGAAGGAGAGAGAGAGAAACACCCATGGATGATTAAAGTGACCCTTTGAATAGTCAACTTTTCCAAACCAAAATTGAAGCCTTGAAAGGCGATGAGCGAAGTAAAGTGAAATTTCCAATTATTTCAACGAGAGATCTCCTTGCAACAACTATGAATGGTTTTGACCAAGGTTCAAATATGCGAGATGAGGAGTAGATGCGGCGGGGTAGCGCATCGAACATATGCGGAATGCGGATGTGATCACATATGTATGATCAACAAAAATTACATGTATGATCAACCTTAAAGAGAAGAAACCCAAAAATTACTACATGGAAGCAAATAGCAAAGATCTTCTTTGACTTGAACAAGCCAAAAAAACACCATAAAATAAAAGCATCCTTTTTACTCGGAAGCAACATATTACAACAAAAGCACACAAACAACTCCACAAGCCAAGCCAACTAATTCCCACAATAATGCATTGAATATCCACTTGTATTTCAAGCAAGCAAAGTGATTAAGGTTAACAAATCTTACTCTCACGAGTCTCACTCTCACCCAATCTGTCGGCAACCAACTGAGTCCAAGACTCTGGGAAAGATCGAGACGCGTGTGATTGTAATGGGACGAGGAAGGGGACTGCAGGAGTGGGTGTGGTTCGATTGGAGTGGTGCAAGGCAAGGGAGTGCAGGAGGGATTGTAGGGTCGTATAGATCGCCGGCGGGAGTCGGAATTTGGAACCGGCGTGAATTGGGATCGAGGATTCGGGGTGGGAAATTTGGGGATGGGTTTTTGTTGGTAAAATTGTTAAAAGATCTTGTTGTTTGCAAAATAAGTTAAATGGGTAATCAGATTTTCGGATTTCGAATCCATTTAAGTCGAAAAATGTCCATTTGAAATGCATCGCATATGCAGGACACAATGCGGTCCTCATATAAGATGCTGCATCATTGGGATGTGATGCGGATCCCGGACACATCGCATCTGCATATGCAGCCACATCCGATTGCATATCAGAACATTGGTTTTGACATTGTTTTTAACCTGAGACGATGAAGTAATGGTAGTGAAAATGTGGTGGGCCCTAAAGAAGAAGAAGGTATCAACAAAATATGTGAATTTAATTAAAGATATGTACGAAGGAGTTGAAACTAACATTAGAATTTGTGATGATGTGACTAAAGCTTTTCCGATTAAGATTGGACTTCATCAGGGTTTAGCTTTAAGTGCATATCTTTTTGCTTTAGTAATGGACGAGGTGACAAAAGACATACAATGTGAGGTTCAACAGTGTATGTTTTTTGCGGATGATGTAGTATTAATTGACGAGAGTAGGGTAGGTGTGGAGAGAAAACTAGAGTTGTGGAGAAATACTTTAGAAACAAAAGGTTTTAAACTAAGTAGATCTAAAACTGAATATATGAAGTGTTGTTTCAGTACCGTTAATACTGAGGAACAAGAGATTATATTAGATGAGCAAGTGGTGCGTAGAAAAGATATTTTTAGATATCTTGAATTAATACTTAAAAAAATGGGAAGATCGATGAAGATGTTAACCATATGATTAGAGCAGGATAGATGAAATGACGACAAGCCTCAGGTGTCTTATGTGACAAGAAAATTCCACTTAAGTTAAAAGGAATTTTTTATAGAACTATAATAAGATCTGCAATGCTATATGGTGGAATGTTGGGCGACTAAAAGACAACATATACAAAAGATGAGTGTATCTGAAATGAGGATGTTGAGGTGGATGTGTGGCCATACGCGAATGGATCGGATTAGAAATGAAGACATTCGTGAGAGAGTTGGAGTTGCTCCAATGGAAGAGAAAGTTATCCAACACAGACTGAGATGGTTTGGACATGTACAAAGAAGACCTATGGAGACACCTATAAGAAGATGGGTATTGAATCAGATTGAAGACATAAAAAAGGAAGAGGTAGACCACGATTGACTTAGGAGGAAGCGGTCAAAAGAGATGTAAAAGATTGGAATGTTCCTTGGGAATTTGCATTGGATAGAAACGCGTGGAAGAAAACGATTTACGTGCCTGAACCGTGACTCCTTAGAGTTTCATTTCTAGCCTACCCCAACTAGTTTGGGATACAATACATTCTAATCCCCTTGAGAAAAAAGATCTCCTTGACATGTCGATACACATGGTAGTGTCATTCAAAAACTCAAGAATATTTTTTTTAAAAGCTACGCTTAAGAATATTAAGGCAAAATATTATTTTTTTTTATAAGAGTTAGTGTTGATGCGAATAATTAAGGTGGATTCCCTGGCCTATACTTACCTTCCACGTGTTATTGTAATATGTATATCATCTAATAAATAAATACAAAGCTTATTAAGCTTCACCTTATAACAACATTTTATAAAGGAAAATTTTTCAAAATAATTTTTTTATTTGTTTTGCCAAAATAGACCTTAATTAAAAGTATTTTTCAAACTAGACTCGCTACCACCACGTGGTGACACGTGACAATGGTGGCTTTATTTTTTAGTGCATAGAGAACTCGACATCACCAGTACAGAGTTCTCTTTGGTTTTTTATTGCCCAACACTTAGCATACTTCACCCGATCTAAGTTGCCAGGTGAACAAGAGTCCAAATAGAACTCGTGCATGAGAGAGTTGGAGGGTCAGGAGAACAGTGTCTTAAATAGAACTCAGCATATGAGATGCCGAGTTTAATAGGCAGAACTCGACGTTCGTAACGTCGAGTTCCGTCGGGCTATAAAAGCAGTCTGACGCCCCCATCTCCCTTACACCAAGTTCTCGCGATTTTAAGGTTAAGGTTTCGATTTTTCTCTCGTTTTCCACTGTTCCCTTGCCTTTTTATGTATTAGGATGATATACATTGTTGTTTTAGGTATGATTGTGAAGTTTTTGTTGGTTTAGGAACCCGTTTTGGTGCAAACTCGATTTCGATTTTAGGTTTTTAGGTCAAACTTTTTATTTTTTGTTTGTTAGTAGATTATTGATTTTAGTTTTGTTGATTGTAGGTCTACGGTAGTAATCTTAAAAATAATTGAATTTAAGTTTGATTATTGTGATTGAAATTAGATTTTTTGTTGTTATTTTGGTTTGAATGTATGTTAGTTTGAATGAATGTAAACTTAAAAATGATTTATTTGAGTTTAAATGTATGTGAGTTTGAATGTATGTGGGAATTGAAGTTTTATTTTTGTAGTCTTAAAAATAGAGTAATAATGTATGTGGGTTTTAATGGAAAAAATGTTTTGAAGTTGAGAAATATGTTCGTTAAATATATTGTGATTTGCATGTTGAGAAATACGTCGTTACTTAGATGTTTAGAATGTGAGGATATTATTTGTAGTATTGTTAATTTGTTATACCATGCTGGTTTAAATTTACGAATTTGAAAAATATATGGGAGGTTTTGTCAAACATTTAAAAAAATTCTGACATGATTCGTAACGTTATTTATTGTAGTTGATTTTATTGGAGAGATTGCTCGACGTTTACAGTCGTTTGCTACTACACTCGATTGAGGTAATTTCTAAAACATTTGAGTATTTTCAACTTTTTAAGTAGTTAGTAATGAAGAACAATCATCTCACTTGAACACATTTTCAAATTTAATTAATATATGTTAGGTATGGATAAAGATGATGAATGATCTTTGTTGGTCATGTATAATGAGAAATTAGAATGTAACGGAGATGTGACAGAATATACATGATCTGACCGTAAATTTGTAGTTGTTCCGTTGAACATAAAATACACTAGTGCAGAAAAGACTTTACTCGTCGCCCAATAGACGTTGGTCGTTATAAAGGTCGACGTCTAGATGGAAGAAGATAGCATAGACGTCGGTCGATATCTTGGTTGGCGTCTATGTGGTACTATAGACGTCGGCTATTGGAATACCGAGTTCATCCGATGTCTATAGGGTATAGACGTCGAACTATAGATGTCGGGTGTGCGAAGACCCTATGAATCCGACGTCTATAGGGTATAGACGTCGACCATAGACGTCGGATGTTATATACAACCGACGTCTATACCCCATGCATATAGGCGTCGGGGTATAGACGTTGGCTGTATATAACATCGGACGTCTATATGTCTTAAAGAAATCAAACAGTCGTGTTTTTTGTCATTCATTTCAGACGAAAGCCCAACCAAACCCTAGTCGTCCCGCGACCGAACCCTCCTCCGCGACCGATCTCCGACTGATCTGCACCGTCTCCGGCACCGCAGCGACGTCCCAACCTCTCCTCCCCTTCTCCGGCCCTTTTCTCCTTCTTCCTCCATCTTCCTCCACATTCCTAACCAATGTAAGTGTTAAGTTAGTTTTTGTTGGTTTATTTTCGGATTTTTCTTGTAGTAACGATTCTTTTCTATGTTAGTAAACTTTTCCTCTCGTTTATTGTTGGTGAATCCAACATTTCGATTTTTTGTTTTTTATCTTGAATATATTTGTATTTTCGTAATTTGTAGTTCAACTTGACATTTTGGTTTTCTATTTGATTTGGTATTCGTATTCGTATTTTGTTTGAGATGATAAATGCATGATACAAATTTATGGTAGAAAATTTACATGGTATGGAGAAAATTTTACATTTATGGTAGAAATTGCTAACGTCGAATTCGGACAGCAACGTAAACCTCGACATGCTCTTAGCAAACCAATGTCAGATTTTGTTGTTGAAATATGAATCATTCAGGTTAATTCATGCTCTTAGCAAACCAACGTCCCCCTGCTTTTTTCGACATTATGATTCATCTAGTTATTCATTTGGTTAGAGAAGTTAAATTATGTGGACCAATTTTTTAAGGTGGATGTATCCTTTTGAGCGTTATATGAAAGTGTTGAAATGTTATTGCAAAAATCGTCAAAGACCAGATGCTAGTATTGTTGAAGGATACATAGCTGAGGAGGTTATCGAGTTTTGCATTGGATACCTAGCAAACACCAAAACTGTTGGACTTCCGAAAGAATCGTCATGATAAACGTGTCGATGGTAAAGGGACACGTGGGATGAAAATGTTAAATCCAAATGGTGAGGACTTAATGACAACATATTTTTATGTGTTGTGCAATTCTAATGAAGTTCAACCTTAGCTAAGACATACATGTCAGTTCGTTTTATGACTCGAAGACATACAGTTCACGAGGTCCTTGTCTCATGAAAGAATTCGTGGGGAGAAGAAATAGAGACGGTAGAGTTTCAATCCAGTTTGGAAATATGGAATGTGGTTACTACGTGATGAGATACATGGAGGAAATCCTCGAATTGGCAACTCAAGACATATGCCTATCCGAGGTAATGTAGATCATTATTCAATTATATAGTTGTAGTTTCAATATTTAGTTATTAAAATTTTTACTTGTATTTTTTTGATAGGTCTTCCCAAAAAGTAGTGATCCCTTCTCGCAACAGGAGCTCGATGAAACTCGCGACCGATGTGCTCGCTATTTTATCAGAAACATGTTGATGAACTAAGTGAAAGGAATGTGTTCAAAAAGTTTTACTTTTAAATGTCAATTATTATGAATTGAATGAGAAATCATTTTGTTCCTTGTTTATGTTATTCGTCTTTTAGAAGTGTTAAGGAAGAGGCTCTTGGTCCTTAACCGTAAAACTCTAAAAGATAATGGTTTACATAAAACAAAAGATATTCGCAATCATGGTAATTAACATGGGACATTAACTACCGAGTTAAGATTGTCGTGTTGGTCATAGATCATTATAGCTCTACAAGTGAGTGACAGCACGGGTACACAAAAGAGGAAAATGTTACTTTTGTATACTAAATAGACCTAATAAGTAAAATATTATATAATTGTGTTTTTTGTGTCATTAATGTTTTACTGTGTCCTTGGTCCTTTGATATGAGACTTATATCCGATCACATAAGAAATGCTTTATTAGACTAGTGTCGTGAGCTATCAATAAGTGTAGTGTAAAGGCATTGGTTTGTTAAGTATGACTTTTGTTGGAGAAGATAGTTAGTCAAAAAATTATCATTGCCCCTCTTAATTGAGTAGTGATATTAGTGGGCCCTTGATAAAGCAAAGTTATAATGTGCACAATGTGATTTGAGTTAAGTCGCATTTTTATAACTAGCTTAAAGAGATCAAGAAATGAATACTAATACAAAGATGACACAATACTACTTTGTGTGTATTCTTAATATCATGAGGCAATGGACGGACACAAGTGGTGCACTCCATCACTAAATAGATCGGGTTTTGGTTCGAGTGGAATTAAGACATCTAACTAATTGGGAGCTATAATGTGTAGCTAGATACCGCTTATAGCTTGTGATATTAAACTCTTAATATCACTGTCAACTTAGTTTAGATCCTCCCATAGGTCACACCACAAAACTGGGAAACAAGAAATGGGGATTTTGGGTTCATAAGGTGTGTCGGGTTTCATGTAGAAAATATGACACATGGGGTGAACAAGCAAAATCAAAATTATGTTGTGATTAATAACATAATTAGAATCTAAATTAAATTCATATGTTATGTCAATATTATGGGGTGTAATGATTTATCATTACATAGGATAATATGTTACATAAGTTGTGAACTTACTAATCCCGAAGTGTCAAATTTTGTAAGGGGTTAAACCGAAATTTGACAAGTCTGCAGTACTGTGCAAAAACGGTCGACCGCTAAACGGTAAACGGTCGACCGAATGTTGCACGGTCGACCGGATGTGTCTCGACCGATAACGAGAATTTTGTATGTTCGTTTTCGGTCGACCGAGTATTTTCGGTCGGTCGACCGAACATTGCGATGAAATGTTTTTGTTACGAACGGTCGACCGAGTATATCTATCGGTCCATCGAAACTTGGTCTAAACGGTCGACCGAACCTCCAAACGGTCGACCGTCCAGACGGTTTTTTGTAGAATTAATTTAAGAATTAATTAGATCATGCATGGAATTGGTCCATAACTGATTTAATTCGTGGTTGAGATTATTTGATAGCAAATAATGGATGGTTAGATGGAAGTTTGCATCAAATCATGGGCAAGTGGTTGCACATGAATAAGTAATTTGGAGAGAACTTATAAATACAAGTTTATCTCATTACCTCATTAATTAATTCATTATCTTCTTGTGCAAATATCTCTCTCCATAATTCTCCACGAATTTCCTTAATTCTTGAGTTTAGTTTTAGTTTTCAGAGATCTTCTTCTCAAGGGAACTAAAGAGGGGTTAGTAGTTAGATTCTAAACCCTATTGGAGATTGAGAGGCTAGCTCTTCTCTCTCCGATCTTGTTTAGAGTTTGGTGAATACTCGGGGGCATCCGGCGCAGGGACAAGCATCCTCAACGTCTCCGGATCATCAAGAAGTTTTAGAGAACTTCTAGGTATGAAATTCAGAGCCCATGTTTGTTTTAATAAAGTTTTGAAACTACTTATTGAAACAAACCGATGCATGCATGAAACAAATCATAGAAAATTGTAATTGATCCTTATTGTGCATAAAAAATTCTAAAATATATATGTGCAATTAAACTAGAAATCCTACAGTGGTATCAGAGCTTAGGGTTCAATTTTCTAATGATTTGAAACTATAAACAAATTTAGTGTACCATCTAGGGTTCGAACAATTCGATTTTCCATTTTTCGGTCTTTAAATGTTTTGTTGGAATAATTCTTTGTAATAATTCGTTTTGAATATTTTAAGTAGTTTAAAACATGTCATGTAATTATTAGAATTATGATTTAGACATAAGTCTAACTTGCAATAATTTTGTTTAAAGATAAACAATTGTTTTGTAAGAGAATCAACAAAACCGAAAAACTGCGGTTCGTCTTTCCTTTTAGGAAAGGGAAATGTTTTATGAACGCAGCGCGTCACGGACGCGTTCTACGTTGACATCCATGTCAGCCCTTACGTGGCCAAAGCATGAATGTTTTTTTGTTTTTTCTTCCTGATGTCCACTCAAATCACATTAAATGTGTTTCAACTCAGCACGCTCTCTCTCTCCACCCAAATACAAATATGATGACACTCTTTCTTTCTTCTTCATTCTTTCTCTCCAGAATAAATCACCATTTCTAGCAAGATATTATGTCGAAGAAGCGTCTGATGCCGACTCCCAGGATTCTTCACAACGTAAGCAGCGTGAATGGGACGGTGCGAAGACTTCCCGATGTTCTTGTCAGCGTTAGCATCGTGAATGTGACGATCCGGTGGTGAAGACTTCGCACCACAACATCTTTGCTGCATTGTTGGAGCCATGACAGAAAAAGAAGGAAGAAGAAAGAAAGAGTGTCATCGACCATCCCATTCACGTTCCTTACGTTGTGAAGAACCCTGGGAGTCGGCATCAGACGCTTCTTCGAAATAATATCTTGCTCGAAATTGTGATTTATTCCGGAGAGAGGTACAACGCTCCGTGGTGAAGACTTACGTCTGTTCGGTTTATGTCGTACATCTCTCCGTAATAAATCACCATTTCGAGTAAGATATTACGTCGAAGAAGCGTCTGATGTCGACTCCCAAGGTTCTTCACAACGTAAGCAGCGTGAATGAGACGATCATGTTTAAGTCTTACATCTTCTTTCCGATTTACTGGGAAAATATATATTATCTTTGTAATTTGTGTGTGTTTGTATTGTTTGTTTGTGTGTGATTTACTGGGAGAAGATATATTATTTTTGTAATTCTTGTGGGGTAAAATATACAGTGGGAGGTTTGTTGAGTTTGTGCGGGGGTGGCAGGGGGCGGCGGCCCCTGCGGGGGACGTGATATTATTATTGCATTCCATATATTGATTCGTTTATTCCGACAATAATGAAGCCATATATTATTCCGGACTGCAAATACACTTATTCCGGACTGCAAATACACTTATTCCGATTCCGGACAGCAAATACACTTATTCCGGACAGCAAATACACTTATTCCGGACAAACTTTCTGTTCCGTTTCTGGACACACTTTCTTCTTATTCTGGACAACTACACTTATTCCGGACTGCAAACACATTTATTCCGGACATCAAATACACTTATTCCGGACAACAAATCAACTTATTCCGGACAAACTTTATGTTCCGTTTCTGGACACACTTTATTCTTAAACCGGACAACAAATACACTTATTCCGGACAGCAAATACACTTATTCCGGACAGCAAATACACTTATTCCGGACAAACTTTCTGTTCCATTTCTGGACACACTTTCTTCTTATTCTGGACAACTACACTTATTCCGGACTGCAAATACACTTATTCCGGACAGCAAATACACTTATTCCGGACAGCAAATCCACTTATTCCGGACAAACTTTATGTTCCGTTTCTGGACACACTTTATTCTTAAACTGGACAACTACACTTATTCCGGACAACAAATACACTTATTCCGGACAACAAATACACTTATTCCGGACAAACTTTCTGTTCCGTTTCTGGACACACTTTCTTCTTATTCTGGACAACTACACTTATTCCGGAATGCAAATACACTTATTCTGGACAGCAAATACACTTATTCTGGACAGCAAATACACTTATTCCGGACAACAAATCAACTTATTCCGGACAAACTTTATGTTCCGTTTCTGGACACACTTTATTCTTAAACCGGACAACAAATACACTTATTCCGGACAACAAATACACTTATTCCGTACAGCAATATACACTTATTCCGGACATAACGTAAACAGGACAAACACATAATGTAAACTGCACACACATAAAGTAAGCTAGACAAATTAAGTTGATCCAACGTAAAACTTAAAAACAAATATTTTATTATGATAAGTGTGGGCTCTGCACGAATAATGAGACTGCACGATGTCCTAGGGTCTGCACACTGTCTTATCTGTGTATTGGGAAATGAATCGTTCAACTTAAAGAACCGACGTTTTTTAAAAAGACCAAAACGCGCGAAGAGAAATTTCGCTGACTGGACGCTGACTCAAAGAAAAATATCTGAGCTGTACAGATCCACGTAAGGCGCGTCCGTGACGCGCGCGTCCGTCTATCACGACTCTTTAGGAAATTGGATGGACAGCGGTTCAAAATTGTTTTTTGAACTTGTGGATGGATGAAAAACGTTTTTAATGGATTTCAAAATGTTTTTCAAAGAATTGTTTGGGATTCTAGATGATTGATAAACTAGGTTGTATAGTTTATAGCAATATTACGTGCATGAATGCTCGAGTTGTCTTTGCAGGAATTGTGAGTTTATATGTTCCAAATCAGCGCCTATGAATGTTTGTAATTATTATTATACAGGGGCTTATTTATATCTAAAAGCCAAATTCTCTCTTTCTATCTTTAGATAATTGCATTGCATTTGAGAGGTTTTACATAGGACTTGCACTAGTCGGTTTTTATCGAATGTGAGGAGCATGTTTATTTTCTGTAAAATCTACATCTCCGGTGCAAGATGAAGTCACCCCTGTAGCGCATCAATCGAGGATCGAGAATCAGGGATCGAGGATCAAGGATCAAAGGGAACATATAAACTCACACGATGTGGATTGTGTGAATGGTTTAATTTATGCTTGCATGTGATGAATGTGATTGAATGTTAAGGTGTGTATGAATGATAATATGCATGATAACCTAAAATTCCGAATCACATGTTAATATATGATATTGTCCAACAAAATTAAGAGTAATTTTCCTTCTTATTTCATCCACTAGCAGCCATCGATCGAGGGATACTCTGCTCGCCCTTAGCGGGAGATAGCTCCTCCATCTTTGGGAATAGTGGGAGATATAATGGTTGTCTATTGTTGTGCCACGATTAAATATATGAGGTGCGTTTCACCCTAGTGAACCACAAGTATGTTTAGTTGTGAATACAATGGATAAACGTATCTCGTATCAAATGAAAATAAGTTTTCTTAACATTACCTAGAGCCCTCGCTCGGTTTTGGGAAAAAGTTTTTCTTAACGAGGATAGGTCACATTCCCTCATAATTAAAACGACAAGAATCACAAGAGTTTGAAGACGCTAATGTTGCTAAAATTCAAAAAGGTTGTGATTAGAAAATGTTTTTCTTACCTTGATATTGTAATATATTCGATAACCCTTAGTTAGTCTATATTGCAATTGATGGGATCTTGGATTGTTGCATTTATGGGCAAAAATTTATTTGCAGCATTTACATTTGTATGTATGTATAATAAACATAAAACTGGCATTAAAATCCTGTATGATTTATTTGGTAGAAAATGTCGAACATCCAACCTATCGTATGATCCATGATAGAAAAACACCCTTTAGCAAATGATGGTTCAAACTTCATAAGTTGACAACTCAAACTCAACATCGTATTAAAGTTTGAGAAACTGTCTCACATTTTGGAAGGTCCAATCCCAAAATGGAATGAGAGATTAACGGATGAAGAGAAAGAGGCTAAAGCCAAGTGGGAAGACCAAGAGAACCAAGTTCACGGTCTCAAGCTAGCATTCATGGGTGACTCGCTTCAAGCGAAATACTTGGATTCAAAACCCAAGAAGACCATGGAGGCTTTGTCTAAGATGTTCATGGATAGTGCCCAAAAGGAGCGCTATAAGACCACCATCGCACTCACAAGGTGCCATATGGCGGAGGGAACATCGGTATTCATGCATTTTCTCACGATGCAAGGGTACCTTGAGAAGTTGGCAAAGCTCTCTTCACCAATGCCCGAGGACATTGCTGAAGATTTGATTCTTGGCTCTCTAGCCCCATCCTTTAAGGACTTTGTGATGCACTATCATGTGCGTGAAAAAGGGGTGAGTCTTGAGGAGCTGCACAACGCTCTCAAAACTGCTGAAGTTGACATGGGCAAGGGTAGGGACAAGCATGTCTTTGCCGTCCATGGGAGGAGCCAAAAGATTGGTAAAGGAAAGGGCAAATCTACCAAAAGTGGTTCAATCAAGAGCAAGGGAGTAGGAGGTACTCGTGTGAGTGCCTCGAGGGGGAAAACTCAGAAATCTCCAACTCCCAATACAGAGTGCTTTCACTGCGGTGAAAAAGGACACATCCGGCCAACTTGCCCCAAGTACAAGGAAGACCTTGACAACATAGTGATTGAACGTCGGCGCCCCAAAAAGGCCAAAGGTATATTTGTTAGTGAAATAAATTTAGCCACCTCTGTCAGGGATTGAGTAATAGATACTGGATCTTGTGCTCACATAGTTTCTAATGTGCAGCTACTCATGGATAGGAAGGAACTCGTAAGGAACGAGGTAGAATTGAAGGTCGGAAATGGTGCGAACGTTTCTGCGGTTGCACAAGGTTCTGTGGTGCTTCAATTAAGTAGTGGTTTAAATTTATGTCTAAAGAATGTTTATTATGTGCCTTCGATTAGTAATAACATTATTTCTGTATCATGTTTAGATATGGATAATTTTAATATAAATATTTCAAATTCTTGCTTGTCTATATCGAAGAATGGTGTTTTCTATGCAAATGCATTCATAAGGAATGGTCTCTATTTGCTTGAATTGAATAATAAACAAATCTTTAATATCAATAACAAAAGACTTAAGATCACTCACGAGAATGATACTCTCTTGTGGTACTATCGATTTGGTCACATAAATGAAAAACGCGTCAAGAAATTGCAAGAAGCTAACCTTCTTGGTCTACTTGATTTTAAATCATTGGAGACGTGTCAACCATGTTTAATGGGAAAAATGACCAAAAGGCCTTTCAAGAAGAAAGGTCCAAGGGCGAGTGGCTTGTTGGATTTGATACATTCCGATGTATGTGGTCCAATGAGTACTAGTGCACGAGATGGTTTCAGGTACTTCATTACGTTCACGGATGATTATAGTCGTTATGGCTATGTTTATCTAATGAGAAATAAAAGTGAATCCTTTGACAAGTTCAAAGAATTCAAGAATGAAGTAGAGAACCAACTCGACAAGAAAATCGAGTCTCTACGAACGGATCGTGGAGGTGAGTACTTAAGTGCCGAATTTGACTCATACCTAAAGGAGTTTGGTATTGTACCTCAACTCACGCCTCCCGGTACACCTCAGTGGAATGGGGTATCCGAAAGGAGGAATAGGACATTGCTCGACATGGTTCGGTCAATGATGAGTCATGCGGAATTACCTCTTTACTTTTGGAGTTATGCACTACAAACTGCGGCTTACACACTAAATAATGTTTCATCCAAATCCGTGGAGAAAACTCCTTATGAGCTATGGAGTGGTAAAACACCCAAGCTCAATTTTCTCAAGATTTGGGGTTGTGAGGCTTACGTCAAGAAATTGATGTCGACCAAACTTCAACCAAAAGCGGATAAGTGCTTTATTGGTTATCCTCGTGAGACGAGAGGATACTACTTTTGGCATATCACCTCCAATCGAGTGATTGTAGAGAGGGATGCCACATTCCTGGAAAAGGAATTTCTGGAAAGTGTAAAAAGTAGTGGGAGTAGGGTTGTGCTTGAGGAAACTCAAGATACTCTACAAGATCATGACACGAATGACGACATTCAAGATCATGAAGTCCAAACCGAGATTCCTTTGGTTAGCGGGAGCGTGAGTGAGAGACCTTCGCAAGAAATTGTGAGAGAAACTCAATCCTCCCCACCTAGTGTACGTTCGAGAATCGAACACGAACCAATTCCACAAGAAATTGTGGAAGAAGTTCGAGAAGTACATGTAGAACCAAAAGAATTTAGAAGGTCAACGAGGGAAAGGAAGAAACCCAATATGTATTTGGAACTTCATGAGATCATGGTACTAGATACCGATGATCCCTCGACCTTCCAAGAAGCAATGGAAAGAAAGGACTCCAAACTATAGCTCAAGGTCATGGAATCCAAAATAGAATCCATGTATGATAATCAACTGTGGAACTTGGTTGACCTTCCTCAAGGGAAAAAGGTCATTCAAAATAAATGGGTTTTCAAGAGGAAGATGGACATGAATGGGAACTTGACAACCTACAAAGCGAGGCTTGTAGCAAAAGGTTTCACTCAAGTTCAAGGAATTGACTATGATGAAACTTTTTCACCGGTTGCTATGTTCAAGTCTATTCGGATTATGCTCGCTATTGTCGCATTTCATGATTATGAGATATGGCAAATGGATGTCAAAACGGCGTTCCTTAATGGGAACTTGGAGGAGGATGTGTACATGGTACAGCCTCAAGGTTTTGAAGATCCAAAGAATAGCGAGAAAGTATGCAAGCTTCAAAGATCCATTTATGGATTGAAGCAAGTATCAAGGAGTTGGAACAAATGCTTTGACGAGGAAGTGAAGAAGCTTCACTTCATTCAAAGTAAGGAAGAACCTTGTGTATACAAGAAGGTTAGTGGGAGCCATGTAGTATTCCTAATCTTATATGTCGATGACATATTGCTCATGGGTAATCATATTCCTTTGCTTGAGCAAACGAGAAGTTCATTGAAATCTGCATTTTCAATGAAAGATATGGGTGAGGCTCAACACATCTTGGGAATGAAGATATAGAGAGATAGATCCCGTAGACTCATTGGCCTCAGTCAACGTGCATACATTGACATGGTCTTGGAAAGGTTCAAGATGAACAACTCCATAAAGGGCAGTGTGCCAATGAGTATGGGTGTGCAACTCAAGAAGTCTCAACGTGCGCAATCACGTAAGGACTTAGAGTACATGAAGGATGTCCCTTATGCTTCGGCAATTGGGTCGATCATGTACGCGATGACTTGCACAAGACCCGATGTCTCGTATGCTCTAAGCGTGACAAGTCGTCACCAATCCAACGCAGGTCCTGAGCATTGGACTGCGGTCAAGAATATCCTGAAGTACCTTAACCAGACTAAGGATAAGATTCTTGTTTATGGAGGACAAAGGGAGTTGATAGCCGAGGGATACTCGGATGCGAGTTTCATGAGTGATCCAGACGATAGAAGGTCGCCATCAGGATACGTCTTCCTTCTGAATGGTGGAGCTGTGAGTTGGCGTAGTTGGAAGCAAAGCACTACGGCCGACTCAACCACTACTTCCGAAGTAATGGTTGTCGCTGAAGCGAGCAAGGAAGGAGTGTGGATTAAGAAGTCCCTTGACGATAGAGTATTTGGATTTATCAGTCCATCTACATATATACGGGAATGACGATAAATCAGGTCAGCTTGGGACATTCTTTAAAGAAGAAGACAAAAGATATTATCTGCTCCCTTTTCATGAGAGGTAAACTTTGTAATTCAAAGTGGAATTTTATTTTGTAATAAGCTTCTAATTATATATATAATAGAGCTCATTGGATGCCTGTCGTTGTATGCCCCACGACTAATTTGGCATATTGGTTTGATCCGTTGGGGTCGAATAAACCAAGGGACTCAATAAAGAAACTTCTAAATTTGTAAGTTCGTTTTAGTCATCGTATTTGTAATTCGTGGATTTTTATTAGTATTATTGAATGAAAGTTTAACTTGTGCTACTTAGGGCAATTAAGGTTTACAGAGCTTTAGGTGGCAGGAGAACAAGCACAAAAGCAAGAATAACATGGCATGGAATGAGAGTACGTTATCTCCCATTTTTGTTAATTAAGTTAGGAACATATATTTAGCGAATTTCTATGTTTGTAGTACTGGAAGCAGGTTGGAAATATGGAATGTGGTTACTACGTGATCAGATACATGGAGGAAATCCTCGAATTGGCAACTCAAGACATATGTCTATCCGAGGTAATGTATATCGTTATTCAATTATATAGTTGTAGTTTCAATATTTAGTTATTAAAATTTTTACTTGTATTTTTTTGATAGGTCTTCCAAAAAAGTAGTGATCCTTTCTCGCAACAGGAGCTCGATGAAACTCGCGACCGATGGGCTCGCTATTTTATCAGAATGTTGATGAACTAAGTGAAAGGAATGTGTTCAAAAAGTTTTACTTTTAAATGTCAATTATTATGAATTGAATGAGAAATCATTTTGTTCCTTGTTTATGTTATTCGTCTTTTAGAAGTGTTAAGGAAGAGACTCTTGGTCCTTAACCGTAGAACTCTAAAAGATAATGGTTTACATAAAACAAAAGATATTCGCAATCATGGTAATTAACATGGGACATTAATTACCGAGTTACGATTGTCGTGTTGGTCATAGATCATTATAGCTCTACAAGTAAGTGACAGCACGGGTACACAAAAGAGGAAAATATTATTTTTGTATACTAAATAGACCTAATAAGTAAAACATTATAGAATTGTGTTTTCTGTGTCATTAATGTTTTACTGTGTCCTTGGTCCTTTGATATGAGACTTATATCCGATCACTTAAGAAATGCTTGATTAGACTAGTGTCTTGAGCTATCGATAAGTGTAGTGTAAAGGCATTGGTTTGTTAAGTATGACTTTTGTTGGAGAAGATAGTTAGTCAAAAGATTATCATTGTCCCTCTTAATTGAGTAATGATATTAGTGGGCCCCTTGATAAAGCAAAGTTATAATGTGCACAATGTGATTTGAGTTAAGTCGCATATTTATAACTAGCTTAAAGAGATCAAGAAATGAATACTAATACAAAGATGACACAATACTACTTTGTGTGTATTCTTAATATCATGAGGCAAGGGACGGACACAAGTGGTGCACTCCATCACTAAATGGATCGGGTTTTGGTTCGAGTGGAATTAAGACATCTAACTAATTGGGAGCTATAATGTGTAGCTAGATACCGCTTATAGCTTGTGATATTAAGCTCTTAATATCACTGTCAACTTAGTTTAGATCCTCACATAGGTCACACCACAAAACTGGGAAACAAGAAATGGGGATTTTGAGTTCATAATGTGTGTCGGGTTTCGTGTAGAAAATATGACACATGGGGTGAACAAGCAAAATCAAAATTATGTTGTGATTAATAACATAATTAGAATCTAAATTAAATTCATATGTGATGTGAATATTATGGGGTGTAATGATTTATCATTACATAGGATAATATGTTACATAAGTTTTGAACTTACTACTAATCCCGAAATGTCAAATTTTGTAGGGGTTAAACCGAAATTTGACAAGTCTGTCGTACTGTGCAAAAACGGTTGACCACTAAACGGTAAATAGTCGACCGAATGTTGCACGGTCGACCGGATGTGTCTCGACCGATAATGAGAATTTCGTCTGTTCGTTTTCGGTCGACCGAGTATTTTCGGTCGACCGTCCAGACGGTTTTTTGTAGAATTAATTTAAGAATTAATTAGATCATGCATGGAATTGGTCCATAATTGATTTAATTCGTGGCTGAGATTATTTGATAGCAAATATTGGATGGTTAGATGGAAGTTTGTATGAAATCATGGGCAAGAGGTTGCACATGAATAGGTAATTTGGATAGAACTTATAAATACAAGTTTATCTCATTACCTCATTAATTAATTCATTATCTTCTTGTGCAAATATCTCTCTCCATAATTCTCCACGAATTTCCTTAATTCTTGAGTTTAGTTTTAGTTTTCAGAGATCTTCTTCTCAAGGAAACTAAAGAGGGGTTAGTAGTTAGGTTCTAAACCTTATTGGAGATTGAGAGACTAGCTCTTCTCTCTCCGATCTTGTTTAGAGTTTGGTGAATACTCGGGGGCATCCGGCGCAGCGACAAGCATCCTCAACGTCTCCGGATCATCAAGAAGTTTTAGAGAACTTCTAGGTATGAAATTCAGAGCTCATGTTTGTTTTAATAAAGTTTTGAAACTAGTTATTGAAACAAACCGATGCATGCATGAAACAAATCATACAAAATTGTAATTGATCCTTATTGTGCATAAAAATTTCCAAAATATATATGTGCAATTAAACTAGAAATCCTACACCAAGAGGTTCTCCTGTCAGTAGCATTTTTTGTAATTTAGTTAACAAGTGCACTTGTATTACAAATCTACAATTTATGCATTAATATAATCACCTCAATTTTAGAATGAATGTCAATTGTTTTTGAATTAATTGCAAGTGTGTTGAATGATTGCGTATGCTTGTATGTTTGTGTTTGTGCATGTATGGTTGTATGTTTATGTTTGTGCATGTATGGTTGTATGTTTGTATTTGTGCATGTATGATTGTGTGTTTGTACTTGTATGTACATGTGGATGAAAGTGTGAGCATCTGTGAACGAATTTGGTGCAGGTTGTATGTACATGAATACAATGACTAAATACAAGTTTGCAGGATGCTATTTATTTTTTCTGTCCAGGTTTTAGTATAGACGTCGGTTGTTTTATTAGCCGACATTTATTCCTCTGAAGAAAGGAATAGACGTCGCTTTATGTATGCTCCGACGTCTATGCTTTAGGAATAAACGTCGTCCGTTAGTTCGCCGACGTCTATTCTTTAAAGAATAGATGTCGGTCGTAGTTAAAGGCCGACGTGTATGCTTAAAGAATAGACGTCGTCCTTTATTTCACCGACGCTTATTCTTTAAGAATAGACGTCGGATTTCTCACGTCCGACGTCTATGTATAGACAACACACACATAGACATCGGATCTGGGAGTGCTTATATCTGACGTCTATACCCCCGTACATCCGACGTATATTCCGATTTCTGTAGTAGTGATATGAGGATTTAATAGATGTCATAAGATCTGAATGTCGTTATCCACACAGTATGTTTGATGTCAAGTTGACGGCGAAATTACCATTAAACAATGATTGGACATACGCTCCATTAACCAATGATAGGTCGGTTTATGGAGTGATGTGTTTGTTTAAACGGATGTTTGTGGTTGGAGTGTATGTTGAATTTGAACCTAAAATGCCCGACCCTATGCTAACAACCAACACTCATTCGCCGGAGTATGGTACAGTAAGGTCGACCAGTTGGGATTGTGGAATAGATTTGAATATAAGTCTAAATCCTACAACCGAAGTTCCGACATACCAGCAAATTCCATTTATTCTGTTCTACCTGGGATGCAGTATTTTGGCAAATAAGAGTGGCACAATGGTTCACTTGAAGAACATGTCTTTGTTCGGAGATTTGGCTGTCGCATCAGAGTACAATTGGGGTAGTGGGGTGATTGATATGTTTTAATTAAAACTGCAAGTGCACGGCCGCGTTGAAGCGGTGGCAAATATGGGTCGATCCACAGGGAGGTGTGTCGTCTTTAGTTTGTGCGAAGGTGAGTGGGAAAGAAAGTAGAGAAAGGAGTTATGATCTACACTACACTACAATGCGAAAGTAAATGGAAAATAAGTAATAAAACTAAACCCCAAAGGGGGAAGAGAAAAGAGTGTGAATACAAAGATATGTGTATGTGTGTGTGTTCAATTAAGCTCATCACAATATGTAGTGCATGAAAACCATAAAACTACATCCAACTTTGCCTCCACATGAATTAAGAGAACACAATATCATTAAAACATACAAGATAATAATTGGAATAAAGCTAAATTAACTCATGTATAAAGACTAGACCCTACTATGCCTCCACATGAAATAAGATAGCACATTATCATTAAAACATACAAGGCATTAACCAAGGTAAAGACAACAAGAGTACATACAACTACAAATCATGTTTCCTTCATCAATTCCATCCATATCCTCACCTTATCAGTCCCCATAAAATAAGTCCACTAATCTAAGCATAAGCTAAGCTTCATACAAGAGCATTAGCATATCAAAGACAAGAGTGAAATCTTATTAGATGGTTATGAAAATCATATAAGGCTGAAGGGATTAAGATAACACACACCTAATACACCACATGATCATATCACATATTTCTCCACCCCCCAAATGGGGATGGAACTACTCACACATATTTAAACTAAGGAAAGAAAACATACTTAAACTAATTATAAGAAAACTAAACAACAAGTTTAACTAAAAGAACATAAAAATAAAGAAACAAACAAGACATAAGAAATGAAATTAAACTAAGAAAGAAACAACATAACCAAAAGGAAACATCTATTATTACTCACTCAATTACAAGTAGTCTCTCTCCACCAGGGTTTTTTCTTCAAGGCTTGAACTCCTAGTAGAGAGGATGGTCACCAAGAGAGAGATTGGATACAAGAGAGGATGGAGAGTTCTATTTATAGTCATAGAAAAAGGTAATCCGGGACACTCCCCCGGTATGGGACTAAAACAATACCAGAAATAGACTAAATACACACTAATACGCTACCCTACGAAATCTTAGCGGATCCGGGTCAAAACAGACCGCCAATCAGCGGTCTTGGACCGCCAATTGGCGGTCTATAATGTTTGGATCCGGTCGTTGCTTTGTGTGGGATTTTCTGGATGTCTTTGTTGGTCTTGATGCATCTATTTCGCTTGCTGGAGCTCCGACCCGAATAGAATTGCCAAAATACTCCCCAAGAAAATGCGGTCTTTGATGCATCTATTTCGCTTAATGCATCTATTTTGCTCATTGGCCTTCGATCTTACATTCTGGTCCTTCGATCTTGCATCTTAGTCCTCGAGTCTTTCAACTCAGTCATTTTTCCTACTTTTAGGTCCTTTTAGAGTCTCTCCTTCTCAAACCTACTTATTCCTGAAAATTAAACATTAAACTCGTTACATAACATTGTTTGGGTGAAAGATAATGGATATAAGACACAAAGATATGCATGAAATGATGTCAATTAAATACCCCCACACCTAAACAAGTTCCCTACATGTTCCGTATGTTCCTTGCATGTTCCGTATTCAGAATCCGGTTTGCACCTAAACAAGTTCTTAAACCAACAATGTATACCATCATATATAATACATAAAATAGGAAGAAAAACGGTGGAAAACGAAAAAAAATTGAAGACCTAATCTGAAAATCACGAGAAGTCGGCATGGAGGGGGTATAAAGGGAATGTGTTCTAAAAGTTTACTTTTATAGGTCAATTATTATGAATTGAATGTGCAAAAAATTTGTTCCTTGATTAATGTATTAGTCTTTTGAAAGTGTCAGGGAAGAGACTCTTGGTCCTTAACCATAGAGCTTTAAAATATAATGGTTTACATAAATCAAAACGTATTCACAATTATGGTAATTGACATGGAACATTAATTAGCAAGATAAGATTGTCGTGTTGGTTAAAAAGTATTGTAGCTTTACAAATATTTAACGACACGGGCATATAAAAGGGGAAAATGATTAATTTTATATATTGAATAAACCTAGCAAGTGAAACATTATGAAATTGTATTATGTGTCATTAATATTTTCACTGTGTCTTAAATCCTAAGATATGAGACATGCATTTTCACATAGCAAATGTTCAATTTGTTTATTATCAAAAGTTATCAGTGAGTATAGTGATAAAGACAATAGTTGGTTGAACATGACTTATGCGGAAAAAGATAGCTAGTCAAAATATTATCATTGTCCATCTTGATTGAGTAATGATATTAGTGAGCTCATTGATAAAGTGAAATTATAATGTGCACAATGTGACTTGTGTTAAGTTACATATTTATAATTAGCTTAAGAGATCAAGAAATGAATATATAATACAAAGATTACACATTTCTACTTTGTATAATATTCTTAATATCATGAGGCAAGGGATAGACACAAGTGATATTTTACATATCACTAAGTAGATCGTGTTTAGTTCAAATGCGCAAAACATCTTTGTTATTTGGGTAACTATAATGTGTAGCTAGATACAACTTATAGTTAATGATATGATGTGTTTTATATCATTGTCAACATAAGTTAGATTCTCTTATAGGTTAAATAAGAAATATGATTTTATATTTTATATGATGTATTAAGTTTCATGTGTTATGAAATAATATACATGTGGTAAAATAATAAAATCAATATGTCGTAAAAACTGTAGGATCGTGTGGGTTATGGGTCCACAATTAAGGCTAATCACCTAATTACCTACTTGTTTAGGCAATCAAATGCGCAGCGGAATAAAAAAAACAAGCAAGTAAAGGAAGATAATGCAAACCACAAGAAGTCGGGGGATTTTTATAGAGGTTCGGCACCCCACCCGGGTCCTAGTCCTCTCTTGCAAGCTTTGCTCGACTCCGCGAGCTCCGCCTACGACTTCACTAACCACTCCCCGTTCCGGGCCGGGAGAGAACGCCTTTACAAGTCTTCAAGCTCACGAACAACCCTCGCCGAGCTTGGCTCCTCCTCTCACAATCCGAGAGGATCACTTCGGGCTCTCACCGAAGTCTATACTCGTGTCTTGGGCTTTCACCAAGACCCTTGCTTCTTTCACAATGGTTGAGTGGAACAACACTCTCTAAACTTGAGCACACTTGAGTAGGATTAAGAAATGATCACTAAGTGTGGAAGGTTTGTAGCTTTGAGTGTTTGGGATTCTCTCTAAAGTTTGGGACAAGTTTGTAGTGGGAGAGTTGTGTTAAAATGTGTTTTACAACTCCTTATATAGGCATTAGAGAGAATAGATCCGTTGGGACAAGATTTGATTGGATTTTGTGCAAAGCACACAAAGCAGAAAATTCGGGCTGCAAATCTGTCCAGAAACGGTCGACCGAACGCTTGGGTTCGATAAGAATACGGTCGACCGAAATATGAATAGGTTGACCGAACACTTAAGTCTATTAAGAAAACGATCGACCGAACAGGGTTACCAGTCGACCGAATAAGCGTTTCGGTAGAGGGAAAACTGGATCGGTTGAACGAAATCGTATCGACCGATAACAGGGAATTCTTGACAAGGTTAAACGGTCGACCGAACTTGGCACATGGTTCGACCGTTTGGTTAAGTATATGGAGGTGTATATAGTTTTAATACGAATACGACCGTTGGGCATATACGACAAGAATAACGGTCGGAACAGTAAGTTCACACGGTCGACCGAAAGATATGGTGCGGTCGACCGAAACTAGGCAGGAAAACACAAATTGGATTACTTGATCATCCGGTCGACCGAACGGCATGTTGCGGTCGACCGAATGTGGGCAGACAGTTAGGGTTCAGGTTTTGTGTTTTTCCGGTCTAAGTTTGGGTGATCTATTGAAGTCCAAATAATGTGAAATTTCGTGTGTGACTTCTATAGGGAACCTAGTGTGTGATTAAGTTGATTTTAGCTCAAGTATGCTCAATTACACTTTGTTCCTAAGACTCAAAAGAAATCAAGATTACATGTCTTCGATTTAGCTTTAATTACATGTCTTGACTTCATTTCCTTCTTTCTTGAGTCTTGATCACCTGTAGAGGTTAGCCCAATACAATATATATGCAATGCACTATGTGTGCTACTCTACATGATCATAATTAAGATTAGGTTAAATAAATCATCAAAACATAGATTAAGGCCAAAAAGCCAACAAAAACGACATGGTTAGAATAATAAATAGATTCATATGAGATGTATATATATTGTGGGGTATAATGTTTCGACATTATATATGATAATATATTACATGATATAATGTGATCTACAACATTATAACATATGAATTTGCTAAACCCCCAAAGTCCAAATTTTATTGGATATTAATCCAAAATTTGGTAGTCAAAATAGTGAAAAATTGTCCAACCGTTTGACCATGTTTTTGCATATATTAATAACAGAATTTTTACTTATTAATGACTGGATTTAATCCACCTTGGTCAAAGGTAGTTATGTGATGATGATATGGTTTAGTGGATATGTAAACAAGAGATCATGCTTAAGTGGTTTGCACATGATGTGGTTTAGTAGAGAGGTTAACATTGGATCATGTGTAAGTGGTTTGCACATGATGTGGGTTAGAAGAAATCCTATCAATAGGTCCATCCTCCCTTACTTCTTAATACTAATACAAAATTCTCCTCTCTTCAATTTTTCTCATTCCATTCAAATTTCTCTTAGTTTTAATTGTGTGCTAAAGATTATTTTCTTTGGAGCATAAGAAGGGTTATTAATTAGATTATAACCTTGCTTTAAAGGTTGATTGACTAACTCATTTCTCTCTAATATTGTTTAGAGTTTGGTGAACACTTGGAGGCGAATCGACGGACGATTCAACAGGCAACGCAAATCCGAATCTGCATAAAGATTTTATAGAAATTTTTGGTATAATCTCCTTCTATTTATTTTAATATATATGTACATTACATGATATTAGAATAAATATATAATTACGTACATGAAGTCGTCGAAAATATGAAAATCGATCTTGTATGCATGTATAAATTTTTAAAAATATATATACACATAAGAGCATGAAATTCTAAAGGGGTGAGTCGGGCTGTTTTTATAGCCCGACGGGAGTTCACTTTTTCTTAAATGAACTTGACGTTTACGATGCCGAGTAATGACTTACAAACTCAGCATCGTAGATGCTGAGTCCAATGTTAATCATCGGGCTGGTAACCGCCTCATGCACGATATGCTAAAATTTTCCAAAACGAACTTGATAACACTAGTACCGAGCTCTATTAAACCAAACTCTACCCTGGTGTTGTCGAGTTCAAATCAGACTTCGGTGTAGAATTTTTTTTGTGTTCAAAATCGGTACCAACAACGTCGAGTTTGCCTATGAAAAACTTGTCGCTGCCCACGTCGAGTTTTGTAAAAAAAATCCTACAGTTATGAATACTAAAAAATAAGATCCGTCGCCGCCGCCATGTGATTATAGCGTATCAACTTTGGAAAATAAGTCTGGAAATGTTTACTTTGTTGAGAATTCCAAAGGTTTCTTGGATAATTCACATTCCTTAACCCCCAATAGTTTATGTAGGTTTTACTCTTATTTATGTGGTGTAATTCCATTTATTTTGGTTGTAACTCCTACTACATCCTCACCATATATATAGGGGATTATTGTACATGTTTGGTCACAAGACAAGAGAAGAAATACATACATCTCTCCCTCCCTCGATCTTTTATCTTTGGTTTGCTTTGTTTCACAACACGTTATCAGCACGAAGGTTCTACCGCTAACACTATAACATTTGGTGTCACTCAAGCCTCAAGGTAACAAATCCGTGTGTTTGATTTGCATGGTCATATACATAATCTCTCTCGTTTACTTGTCAAAAATTATTTGTTTTTATCATAGCAAAAAGAGGTTAGAAAGGTGATTCCATTTTTGCATGATTAATAATAAAAAAAATCATGTTCAATAAATTGAGAGATTTACATGTACATGAAATAATAATAATAATAATAATAATAATAATAAGCATTTTGGTTATGTGACCACTTACTCATCCATATGAATTTACTTGATTTATAAGATATTTAGTGACGTGATCTTGTATATATCTTTCTCAATGGAGGGGAACCATTATTTAGTTCTTGATCTAAATAAAAAAATCACATTGGAAGCATAGATACGTTCCATATCTTATCTGTAATGCAAAAAAATGCAAATTAATATATTCACAACATCTTTAATGCTTGAAAATCCTTGTGCAAACTCTCGTTGAGCTCCTGGATACATATCATTGTAGTTTACTTTTCCTTTTTCCTTTCAATATTTAATCTAGCTTATTACTATTTTCGACGGTTCACATCTCGATACATCTCATTGTAGTTACTTACATGGCAAACCTTACCAAGCTTGAATTTGTTGCCCTTGATATCTCGGGGAAAAATTATCTCCCTTGGACTCTCGATGCAGAGATCCATCTTACGGCAAATAATCTTGGAGAAACAATTAAAGATGAAAATAAGGCCTCCCCGCAGGAGGGTGCCAAAGCAATGATTTTTCTCCGGCAGCATCTCCATGAGGGATTAAAAGCCGAATATCTAACGGTGAAAGATCCGTTAGAGTTATGGAAAAACTTGAAAGAAAGGTATGACCACCAAAAACAAGTGATTCTCCTAAAAGCTCGCTACGAGTGGATTCATTTGCGATTACAAGATTTTAAATCTGTAAGCGAGTATAATTCTACTATGTTCCGAATCTCATCTGAACTTAAATTATGTGGAGAAATAATTACTGATAATGATATGTTAGAGAAAACATTCTCCACATTCCATGCCTCGAATATGCTCCTGCAGCAGCAATATCGAGAACGTGGTTTTAAGAAATATTCGGAACTAATATCATGTCTTCTTGTTGCCGAGCAAAATAATGAACTTTTGATGAAAAATCATCAAGCTCGACCCACTGGTTCCACTCCATTCCCTGAAGTGAATGAGGCTAATCACAAACGCAAACGCGACCCATTCCCTGAAGCGAATGCGGCATCTTACAATCGTAAACGTGGACGTGGTCGTGGTCGCGTATACGGACGCGGGCAACATCAAGGACGTGGTCATGGACGTGGCCGTAGCCATCGTGGTGGTCATGATGTCAATGCAAATAATGATGGAAGAAATGCTAGAGGAAATCAAGTGCAAAATCCTCCAAAGGAATATGAGAATGCTTGCTACAAATACGGCATGACAAATCATTGGTCGCGTATATGTCGTACGCCCAAGCACCTTGTTGATCTTTATCAAGCATCACTCAAGAAAAAAGAAGGTGCCGAAATGAACTTGGTTGAAAACAACCAAGATGGAATGATCATGGACACTCATTTAGATATTTCGGATTTTCTTTTAAATGATGGCAATATTGATGTTTTTGTCAATGATGGAAATGTCCATCAAAATGCTTAGTTTGGTTTTCCTACATCCTATTTTTGATGTTTTTCAAAAAAAAATGTAAGACTTGTGTCTTTATAATATAATATTTTCTTTTGTTTTTCCTTAAAATTTTATACTATAGTATTATGATACAATATATACAAAAAGATAATTTTTGCTCTATTCCCTTTTTTTGGACAAAGACACGGTTGATACTATCATGAGTGATGGAGATCAATGTCTAGTAGATAGTGGAACAACAAATACGATTTTGAAAAATACAACCTTCTTTTCCAAATTACATTTATCAAAGACAAGTGTTAACACAATTTCTGGCACTAGTAATTTGATTGAAGGCTCCGGAAGAGCTTGTATTTTGTTGCCCAATGGCACGAAATTACAAATAAGTGATGCTTTATATTCTAGTAGATCCAGAAGAAATCTACTAAGTTTCAAAGGATATACGTCGTAATGACTATCATCTTGAAACTATGAATCAAAATAATGATGAATACCTTCACATTATCTCCATCGTGAATGGTAACAAAATCATTTTAGAAAGGATGAAAGCCTTTTCATCGGGATTATATTGCACTTATATCACCCCTTTGGAATCAAATATGGTCACTAACCGGAAGTTAGTTGATCAAGTTCATTATAAACTTTGGCATGATAGATTGGGACACCCCGGTGATATAATGATGCAAAAAATTATTGAAAAATTCAAATGGTCATTCCCTGAAGGATATGAAAATTATATCATCGAAAGAGCTTTCATGTGCAGCATGCTCTCTTGGAAAACTGATAATCCGACCGTCCACAAGAAAAATTAAAGATAATTTTCTTTTAATTTTAGAGAGAATTCAAGGTGATATTTGTGGACCCATTGCCCCTCCATGTGGACCATTTCGATATTTTGTGGTGTTGATAGATGCATCCACCCGATGGTCACATGTTAGTCTCTTGTCAACTAGAAATGTTGCATTTGCTAGACTTCTAGCAGAATTGATAAAATTGAGGGTGAATTTTCCTGATTATCCAATTAAGAAAATCCGATTGGACAATGCAGGAGAATTTGCGTCTCAAACATTTAATGACTACTGCATGTCAATTGGTATTACAATTGAGCATCCGGTTGCTCATGTCCATACACAAAATGGTCTAGCTGAATCTCTAATTAAGAGATTGCAACTAATTGCAAGACCATTACTTATGAATTCAAAATTACCACAATCTCTTTGGGGTCATGCCATTTTACATGATGCGGCACTTATCAGAATAAGGCCGACAGCTTATCATAAATATTCCCCTTTACAGCTGGTCTCTGGTAGAGAACCAAATTTATCCCATTTAAAAAAATTTGGTTGTGCGGTTTATGTCCCAATAACCCCACCACAACGTACAAAGATAGGACCTCAAAGAAGATTGGGAATTTACATCGGTTTTGAGTCTCCATCAATTATTAAATATTTGGAGCCATTAACTGGTGATATTTTTACAGCACGCTTTGCTGATTGTAATTTTGATGAAAAAGTATTCCCAATCTTAGGGGGAGAAAAACAGAAGATGGAAAAATCTGAAATTACTTGGAATGTATCTTCATTGTCCCATCTTGATCCCCGTACAAACCAATGTGAACAAGAAGTTCAAAAGATTATTCATTTGCAAAGAATTGCAAACGAATTACCAGATGCATTTACAGATGCAAAGAAAGTTACAAAATCACATATACATGCTGAAAATGCACCAGCAAAAGTTGATATTCCTAAGTTGTCAAACGAGTTAAATATCCACCGAAAACGTGGACGACCAATTGGGTCAAAAGATATAAAACCAAGAAAAAGGAAAGAGAAAAGCATAGCACCTGAAGATGTTACTGCTAATATTATCCATACCCGTGAAGAGGTAGTGAAAGAACAAAATGACAACATAGACCAACGAGAGACCGAAGTGTCTAAAAATGAAAATGCAGATGAGATCTCAATAAATTATGTGCACAATCAGAAAAGATGGAATCGAGACGAAACCATCGTTGATGAAAATTTTTCATATGCTAAATGAAGTAATGAATGTTGAATATTGTGAGCCAAAATCTATTGAAGAATGTCGACAAAGAATGATTTGGCCACAATGGAAAAATGCAATACAAGCGGAATTACATTCACTTGAAAAACATAATATTTTTGGACCTGTGGTGCTTACACCCAATGACGTAAAACCTGTGGGGTTCAAATGGGTGTTCTCGATAAAGAGAAATGAGAAAAATGAGATTGTAAGATATAAAGCCCGACTTGTGGCTCAAGGTTTCACCCAAATACCCGGTGTTGATTGTGAAGAAACGTATTCACCTGTAGTGGATGCGACAACACTAAGATTTCTTATCAGTCTCACAGTCATAAATAGACTTCAAATGCAACTCATGGATGTGGTTACTGCTTATCTATATGGGTCATTAGATACAAACATCTATATGAAAGTCCCTGAAGGACTAAAACTACCAGAGACTTGTACTTCCAAACCGTGAGGGTTGTACTCCATACAACTAAAAAGTGTTGGCTTTTTTGCCTTAATCTTATGTTTTGATGATTTAATCAACCGAATCTTAATTAGAGTAGCACACACTATGCATTGCATATATATTGTATTGTGCTAACCTCTACAGGTGATCAAGACTCAAGAAAGATGGAAATGAAGTCAAGACATGTAATTAAAGCTAAATCGAAGACATGTAATCTTGATTTCTTTTGAGTCTTAGGAACAAAGTGTAATTGAGCATACTTGAGCTAAAATCAACTTAATCACACACTAGGTTCCCTATAGAAGTCACACACGAAATTTCACATAATTTGGACTTCAATAGATCACCCAAACTTATACCGGAAAACACCAAAACTTGAATTGAAAAAGTCTGCCCACATTCGGTCGACCGCAACATGCCGTTCGGTCGACCGGATGATCAATTAATCTTGTTTGTGTTTCCCTGTCTAGTTTCGGTCGACCGCACCATATCTTTCGGTCGACCGTCAGATCATATTTTCTCGACCGTTACTTTTGTCGTATATACCCAACGGTCGTATTCGTATTAATCAATATATACCCCTTATACATTTTATGTATCAGTCGACCGAGGACCAAGATCAGTCGACCGAATGAGCGTGTCCAGACAGTCCAGAATCTCCTGTCCAAAATCGATCGACCGGAAGAACCTGTTTCGGTCGACCGTTCACATATTTGTTGTCAACCCCAAAGTGCCTGGACGAAATCGGTCGACCGAACCCTCTTAGTGTGTTTGACCGATGACTTAAGTTTTCTTAAGTCGTAGCGTTGGGCGGTCGACCGTTGCTTAACCTGTCGACCGAACTGAGTGTAAAACTGCCTAACGGTCGACCGATTGTCCCGATCCGGTCGACCGAATTCAGCCAGAATTGGGTTCTGAACTTTCTGTTTTGTGTAATCACACTTCAACTCATACCCAATCAATCCCAACGGCTCTATTCTCTCTAATGCCTATATAAGGAGTTGTAAAACACATTTTAACACAACTCTCCCACTACAAACTTGTCCCAAACTTTAGAGAGAATCCCAAACACTCAAAGCCTCAAATCTCCACACTTAGTCTTAATTCCAATCATACTCAAGTGTGCTCAAGCTTAGAGAGTGTTGCTCCACTCAAATTGTTGTTGTCAAAGGAAGCAAGGACTTCGGTGAAAGCCCGAAGTGTTCCTCTCGGATTGTGAGAGAAGAAAGTCAAGCTCGCGAGGTTGTTCGCGAGCTTGAAGACTTGTAAAAGGCGTTCTCTCCCGGCCCGGAACGGGGAGTGGTTAGTAAAGTCGTGAGCGGAGCTCGGTGATCCGAGCGGAACTTGCAAGAGAGGATTAGGACCCGGGTGGGGTGCCGAACCTCTATAAAAATCCCCCGACTTCTTGTGGTTTGCATTTTCTATTCCTTACTTGCTTGTTTGTTTTAATTCCGCTGCATTTACTCGATTGCTTAAACAAGTAGGTGATTAGATTAAAAAGTGATTAGTGAACCCATAACCCACACGATCCAACATTATAAGTGATCGAACATTATATGAAAGTCCCTGAAGGACTAAAACTACCAGAGACTTGTACTTCCAAACCGTGAGGGTTGTACTCCATACAACTAAAAAGATCCTTATATGGATTAAAGCAATCTGGACGAATGTGGTACAATCGTCTAAGCAAAAGTCTTCTGAGCAAAGGATTCAAAAATGACCCCATATGTCCATGTGTTTTCATTAAAAGGTCTTCATCTGGTTTTACGATTATAGCTGTATATGTTGATGATTTAAATATTATTGGGACACCAAAGGATATTGAGATTACAGCTCAATACTTGAAAACTGAATTTGAGATGAAAGACCTTGGTGTAACTAAATTTTGCCTCGGCTTGCAGATCGAGCACTTTCCGAGTGGAATTTTTATTCACCAAGCAAATTATATAAAGAAGATGTTAAAACGCTTTAATATGGATAAAGCTCATCCATTGAGTTCACCAATGGTCGTTCGATCACTTATAAGTGAAAAAGATCATTTTCGTCCCCGAGAAAAGGGTGACAAAGTCCTCGGTCCTAAAGTACCGTATCTAAGTGCTATTGGAGCTTTAGCGTATCTTGCTAATAATACACGAACTGATATAAGTTTTGCTGTGAACCTTCTAACAAGATACAGCTCTGAGCCAACATATAGGCATTGGAAAGGAATCAAGCATGTATTCCGCTACCTTAGTGGGACACGTGATATGGGGTTATTTTATAGAAAGGACTCGAAGTCCGAACTTATTGGATATTCAGATGCTGGATATTTATCAGACCCCCACAAAGCAAAATCACAAACAGGATACGTGTTCACGTATGGTGGCACCGCCATTTCATGGCGATCGACAAAACAGACCCTGACGACAACATATTCAAATCAAGCAGAACTGATTGCATTATATGAAGCTAGTCGAGAATGTATATGATTGAGATTAGTAATCCAACACATACAAAAGGAATGTGGTCTTGAAGGAATAAAGGACAAGTCAACATTGCTATATGAAGATAATAGCGCATGCATTGCCCAAATAAAGGAATGTTATATCAAAGGAGACAAGACAAAGCACATTTCACCAAAGTTCTTCTCGACGCATGATTTACAAAAGAATGGAGAGATAGATGTCTGTCAAATCAGATCATGCGAGAATCTTGCAGATTTATTCACAAAGGCGTTGCCTACTAAAATTTTTGAGGGGCTTGTTCGCAAGATTGGTGTTCGTCGTTTGAAGAATGTTTGCTAAAGTCGGGGGGAGCATTATACGCGCTGCACTCTTTTTCCCTTGACCAGGTTTTTATCCCACTGGGTTTTTCTTCGTAAGGTTTTTAACGAGGCAGCATCCCTAGCGTATAAAGGTGATCATCCAAGGGGGAGTGTTGAGAATTCCAAAGATTTCTTGGATGATTCACATTCATTAACCCCCAATAGTTTATGTAGGTTTTACTCTTATTTATGTGGTGTAATTCCATTTATTTTGGTTGTAACTCCTACTACATCCTCACCCTATATATAGGGGATTATTGTACATGTTTGGTCACAAGACAAGAGAAGAAATACATACATCTCTCCCTCCCTCGATCTTTTATCTTTGGTTTGCTTTGTTTCACAACATACTTTAAATTTTTTTTTAAAAATTGTCAACTATTGAACCCTTCAAAAGTCCACATTAGCTAGCACCTATGTTTTAAAAACCGGACCGAACCGGCGGTCGGACCGGGTTGGACCGTGAACCGGTAGCAAACCAGTCGGTTCGGTCAAAAAACCGGTTTCTCTCGTGAACCGGAGCGAACCGAAGAAAACCGAAAAAACCAATCGAACCGATCGGTTTTTTCGGTTTGGTCGAACCGAAAAAACCGGTTTTTTTCAATTTAAACAAAATTTGGTTTTTATTGTTTTATTTTTTGTTCAATTTTGACCCAAATTCTAAGATTTTTACTTTTTACTACTCCTTCCCCAACCCCTCACCACACCTCCACCCTCGCGATCTCCACCGGTCCACCCCTCATCGCACCGCCACCACTCGCGATCCCCACCAAGGCCGGCAGACTGACGGATCTCTAGGACAGTCTACCACCCCTACTGCTTTAGATGTTGAAGTAAATGTTTGTTCATTTGTTAGAAGAAAGACTAATATTACTTAGTTACATGTTTGTTCATTTTTTTACTGATTTTAATTAAGTTATTTTACAAATGAATATTTTTTGTTGAATTGTTCATAGTTTAGGTACTTGGTTATTACTTATTATGTTAAAAAATAATATGAAAAATTAGTTCAATCGGTCGGACCGTCGGTTGAACCGCCGCTACGGAGTTGGTTCGGTTCAACCCTCGGTTCACAAAATGCTGATGTCATGCTGACGTCATCATCGATTTGACCAGGTTGAACTATCGGTTCGACCACTTTGAACCAAACCGAGTTGTTTTCGGTTCACTCTTCCGTTTGGTTTTTAAAATATTGGTCAGCGCCGGTGCATAAATCGTCAATGAAAATCTTGTAGCGTCACTTTACCCATCTTACGTGGCGAAATCCAATTGGATCTCATGACGTCACTGCCCTCCACTACGCGGCGATGACTCCACTACCAAATGTCGCCTCATCCCAACCACTCTTCATAGTCAACCAAACCATTTGGCCGTGATCGACGGCCACGATATCTCCTTCTCCATATATACAACCACGAAAAAAATACTCAACGAAAACCCAAAATAAAAGAAAGGAAAAAATAAAAAATCGAGATCGGAATTGGAGATGGTAAGTCCTTCTGTTCTTTGATATGTGAGGACTTCGGGTTTTCTGTGTGGATTTCGGGGCGAAATCTGGTCTTAAGGTTTGAATTTTTTTATGGGATTCTTGGTGGATTTTAGGGTTTCGAGGGAAAATTGTGGTAAAATTGGTTGAAATTTTAAGATTTATTTTAAAGTTGAATCTCTCCTGAAAAGGTATAAAATTTACATAGAAAATTGTTATAAAATTTATTGAAATGTGTAGAAATTTTTAAGCTTTTTCTCGTTAAAAGTTGAATCTCGTAAAGGTATTGTAGTTGGAAGCTTTATTTGTGGTTTTTTTCGTTTGAATTCTAGGTTTGACGCAAATAAGTTGAAATGCGTTTGAGAATTAGATTATTTTTATAAGAAACGACGCGATCGAAATCGAAATCGAAGATGTTTTTGAAATCTGCCTTTGTTTTTGCTTCGATCTGTCCTGACTTTTGCGGTTGAAGTTTTTAGGGGGTTTGGTGGGTTTTAGGGGTTCTGAGATGTTTGTCGGAATGTGAGTAGATAGGGTTCAAAATTGTAAGTTTGCTATGGATACCAGTCGTGTTATTTTTCTGAATTTCGGGGAGTCTATAATTACGCCCTCATTTGATCGAGATGCAAATGTTTGCATTTAAACATCCTTTCTGAGACCTTTTGTATATTTTTAAAAAAAGCAGAAAAAGTTGAAGCCATGTGTAGATCTGTGATGATTTCTCGTTCTATGAATTGTAGGGTCACAGAGCGAAATTGAATAAGAAGGGTTGCAAATTGCCCAAATTTGTAACCAAGATTTTACTGCTTGAATAGAAAATTATAATGTATAAACACAAAAAATTGCACTAGTAAAGTTTAAAGTTGATCATTTCCATATTGATGAAAGTTGACTTTGTTTGTATCTAGTGACGATCTTCTTTTATGCTCTAGTTGTATGTATCTGTTACGTCTAGATCTCATCAGAATCGGATCATTAATCCCGCTTTTGAAATATCTGAAATCTCGAATTTCTTTGATGGCTTTCTAATTTACCTATCCAAAAATGTTAGATGTTTGAATGTTGGAAATAGCCAAACATTTTATTTATTTATATAAATTTTGTGGCAGACTAAAAAGCACGGAGACGGAGACGGACACGACACGGACACGGGGATACGGCATTTTTCTAAAAAGTAGGACACGGACACGACATTAAAATTATAATTAAAAATAATAATATATATAAATAAAAAATAATATACTTGTAAAAAAATAATTACTCATAAATGTTAAATGTTCATAATAAAATAATATACGTTGTTTCAGGTTGCCTCCTTATTGTCCATGACAAAAGTAGTCATTATATCTATTCTTAAAGGACAACAAACTGATTACTACCTAATAAAATAATATACTCCAAGAGTTGTATTGAAACTTTCTTGACCCAATGGTTTATCTTCTTATTCTCCTCTATATAAACATTCTGGTACCGAAAATGAGGAAGGAAAAAAAAGTCAAAAGTCAAAATCAAGACCAAGGAGTGTCCGAGGAGTGTCCACCACTGCGAAATGTCAAAACTACTGTAGGTGGCGTGTCCGACACGTGTCCAAGGTGTGTCGGTGTCCGACACGGCCACGACTCGGACACGACGACCATATTCAGAAGTGTCCGTGCTTCCTAGTTGGCAGACGACCTCAAGGCGACTTGCTGACAGGAAGACGGCCAAGTTCCAGAAAAACATCACCAAACGTGGCTCTGTTCCTGAGACAACCGTGAAGAAAGGAAATGACTATCCAGTTGGCCCGATGGTCATCGGATTTTTCGTGTTTGTGGTCATCGGTTCATGCATATTTCTTGCTCTCACAACTGAACTTTTTTTACTTATGAAAAGAATTGCTTAGAAACAGCCTGATTTCTCCATTTTCATGTTGATTTGCTAATCCTAATGGAAGGCATATGTTTTTAGTTTGACCTCTCAGTTATTGCACTGATAATACCCAAAGCTTAAATAAATGCCCTCACCGCATATGTCTTTTTTAACTTTTGACAAAATATAAACTCATCTTGGTTGGGATCAATTGGAATCCCAATAAAAGTGAGCGCTTCAGTCTATAGATCCAAACATGGAGTCTTTGTTTGGTTTCAATTTCATTTATATTGTTAGCCTAAATTTTCGTTCCTGGTATCTGGACAGACTTTAATTAGGCTCTCAAGGTTAAATCTTTTTGTTCAATTTTTTTTATTGTAGTCCATCACTTGCCAAGCATTAAGGATGAAAACCACTTATCTGAACATTCTTTGGTTGCAAAACATTCTCCCTCTCATATATACAATTATTTAAATGCTTTACTCTTTGAACACTTGACATTTGAATCGTCTTCATATTTATTATTTTTATTGTTCATAATGTATTCAGATTGAAGACATCATTTTCTGTTTTCACTTATCTTTAAGAGAACTTCTTGTCACGAACAAACCTCGGTTGCTTTATGACTGGAAGTCTTTGTTGCATATGGTACTTGAAATTTAAGAAACGGTATTGATTACTAAACCTGTGTTGTTTGATGAATGGATGTACTTATTTGAAGAATGAAAGTAGTTGCTAAACTTACAACTTATGTCAGTCAAAATACTTGGTAAATATGTTTTCCATGGAAGACTACTGCCCACACTTCATCATGAATCTGTATTGCATTATAGAACAAAAATACTTATTACTCATGCTACTGAGGGTTTCATTTGAACATAATTTCAGTTCGTATTCGCAGATCCCATCTCTGTTCAGATTATAATGAGTTTGCTTTTGCTTTGGTGTTTGCAGCCCTGTTTCAGATAATCAGGACAGCTACAAGCGGTGGTATGGCGTAGAGAATGGAAATCCTACGACTGTTGGGAGGGATCTGCCCATACGGATCACGGGTGGCAAGAGAGATTTAGATTGTTAAAAGGCTGTAATTTCCAAATGTTTCACTGACAAATTTACGTTCTTGTTAATGATGAATAATAAAATCTTGCTCTTCTTTGAGTTGGTCTTCTTTTGCAGGTGTGTTAGAAGATTCTGTAAAAAATAGTCCATTTTGCCTCGTGAGATATAAAATGTCATTTGAAGAACATATTTGATGACACTATCCTTGTTCATGCAATATATTTCTGTTTCTTTTAGTTACAACACATGGCAGTATATGGATGCAGATCTTTTAAATAGGCTTGTCAAGTTGAAATGATAACACGATTAAATACGATATTCTTTCTTTATTGTTGTTTAGTTTGATTATGATGATAATTTATGAATAAATAACATAACACGGAAAAACTGATTTATACGAAACTGACATTAAATATTTTTATTGTCTAATCAAATCATTTTTAATTGAAAATAGTTGTTCAAGACTTCTTACGTATAAAAACTCGTAAAACTACTTAAATCGTAAATAAGATTATCATTTTGCTCATTTACCCTTTCTACTAATATAACTATTCATTTCACTCTTTTAACACAACTTTCTCTTCGTATCACTCTTCTATTCACCACATAGAATGTCTCGGAGGCCAGGAAAAGAACCAGCAGAGACCCCTGACTACTCATATCTGGTAAATTACCTTGTTAATTTCAATTAATTTTAAAAAAAACATTTTTGGGTCGGGCGTCCACGGGAGACGCCCGACCCAACGAGAGGGCGGCCGCGGGAACCGCCTTATCAACTTATTTCTTTAGATATCAAATAAAATTTAAAATACGGTAAAAGAACAACACGATATAAGTAGAAATACACGATATATTATACATTACAAATTACAATCAAAATGTATCACGTAACCGGTTCCAATACTCCATCCTACTTTGATACTGATCCTCTCATCCAACAACACTCTCATCTCGCATTTGATATCATAAGGTCGTTATAGGAGGTACTGGGAAATTATCAAGTAATTCCAAACGAATAAAATGTCTGTAACTCCCTAAATGAGCAATGACCAACTCTCTGACAGACCTCGTCATGGCAGACGGACTCTCCCAAGGTAGCACAGTAAGACACGGGAACAACGAACCATCCGTTCTCATTGAGAAATACATGACCGCACACTTGTAAAAATTAGCAATCGGGAACAAGTCGACCCAAACCTCCATATAATGATCCTTGCCGAATACGTGGTATGCGTAGTTGTACACGTCTTTGTTGATATGTCAGGTGCATAGTAAATGAGAAGACACAGGAAAAACCTATGTCACTGGTCGCATCAGACTCATCTCCCAGTCCGTAATTATTGCTATCGGGCTAACAATATCCAATAATAGATCTCGCAACCTCTCCAACACCCACCGGTAACTAGACTCGGTCTCATCCTGCAAAATCGCATATCCGACGAGGAAATTCATGTTTGTTGGAGTAACCCCAATCATCTCAAACAAAAGCATCTTGTACTTGTTTGTCTTATACGTCAAATCCATACAGATTACGAATGAGTATGTACGCAACAACTGAACTGAAGTCGGATGTGCCAAAAATGCTTGAGTCAAGACATTAGTTTTTTCATCTACCGCAATCCAATGCAAATACTTATGTTGCACTGTCTCCCTAAGAAACTGTTGTGCGGGATTCCTGTCTTCAGATTTCGTACTCCTCATGTACTCTCTGAAGTTATAATGTGTATTTGATTCGGATTATCGTCCGGGAATTTCTTCTTTACCGCCAACAAAATGTTACGGGGTCTTGCTTGTGCCTCTGTCATATCACGAACAATTTGCTTTGCCCCAGCACTAAGTCCGATGACCTGTCGGTGACCCTCTGAATAAACTGTCAATGGGTGGTTGTGTTGCCCATAAATGCTACTAGAAACAATGATTCATCCATCACGATCTCGTCGCTCCACCACTTTTACCAATAACCGACAACCGCAACCTTTTTCTTTTCGTATTCTTTCGCAGTGCAATACTCGTATCACGAGAACTCATCTCACGTCTGCGATCACATCTGAGGTAACAATCCATCCGGTTATCTGCTTTTGGTTTGTATGATGATATAACCAAAAAAAATCTGGCTCTTAGTGCAACTTGTTTCGCCCATTTACAAGCTTCCTCGATTGTTGTAAATATTTCTTTACTGTCAAAAAGCTCACTGTAATCTACTCCATCATCACCGAAATCTTGCAACGGAACCTGAAAAATTTGAATTTAACAGAAAATTAAAAAAAAATTAAAAAAAACGGGCGTCTGGCTAAGCCGCCTCCACATACGTGGAGGCGTGTTAGACAGACGCCTCCACCTGGGTGGAGGCGGCTTAGCCAGACGCCCGAGTCGGGAAAAAAATTCCGCCCCCGTTACCTCGCCGGATTCAGGTGCTTCGCCAGACATTTTCGTGGTGTTGGTACTAGAAATGTGAGTAAAACTGAGTTAAACACCTTGTTTAAAGACACGGGACGAAATGAGTATTAATTGATTTGTTAAGGGCAAAAAGGTCATTTTTGGGCGATTTAAGTAGTTTTCCGGCGACGAATAGTAGTCCCCCGTAAAAACTCGAATATTATGATTTTTTTAGATATAGTAAAAATAAAATACACCAAAATATATGATTGTCCGACACGAAAAATGTAAACACAAACAATATTGGCAAACGTAATTTTAGTAAAAATAATTAAGTACGATTACAAGAAGTGACTAAACGAGATAAATATATAGGTATTGGTGTGTATAAACTGTTAACTATGGGTGATTTAGAAAATCCTACAGATCATAGTTTTGTATAACTTAGACATTTATTTCCCATAAATTTATTTGTATATTAAGATACTTGTCTAAGCTCGTAAAATGTGTCCACTTAGCTTTAACACGTTAGTTATACTTTGCATCCTAAAATCACATCGTCACTAGCCAAATCTTATTTTATAGCGTAATTTCGTAGAAATGTTTTCTGTTAAATACGCGCTCAAATTCATCAAGAAACTATACTATACTCAATGAATGTGTTAACACTTAAGCTACCATTTGTAATACTCCATTCCCAGACCCCACATATCGAATGATTCTGAAGTCTACGACCACTTCAGCCCATAACAAGCGCTAAACGTGCTCAACTTGGAAGCTATGATTGTGAAATTAGAATTCTAAATGTTTTTTTTTTTTGCTTAAACAATGTAAGAGTTAACAAAAGGTGTTACAACATGTTCTAAAAGATGGTAAATCAAACTTAAGTTAAAATGGTCACACAAATTGATTGTTGTGGTTCTCAAACGTGCAAACAATCTTTTTATTGAAAAATAGGTGCAAACAATTAACAGACATCGTAATCTTTTTTTTCTTTTCTTTGGAACCCCATTATGTATGGATTCCATCTGTCTTTTAAGAAGACAAATAAAAAAGCAAGATAGCAGTGTTGAACACAGGTATTTTAAAAAAAAGTACATACACAAATTATGAAATTATAGAAAACATTTCTTTTCTAAGTGCATTGAAGTGGCTTTTAAGAGCTTGATAAAGTAAAAATAAAAAAAGACCTTGTCTTGTCACCTCTCTTAAAAGCCACTTCATTAAACTCTGCAAAAAAAACTGCTATAGGCTCCGCAGAATGATGATCAAGATCTTCTCAACACGCTAGACGTTCGATATAGGTAACCTTCATATATTCATAATGACATCACTTTGGCATTATGTAATTAGAAAATACTATTACATGATACATACAAGAACAAGTTAATTAGTTCTCAATCATAAATACCAACTATGTTCCGATCATTGCGCTGAACCGAGAGATTGATGCTCACTTTGTTGCGGTCCTTCAGTTTTGGAAGGCATGGCATAGACGTTCTTCAGCAAGTCGTGAATCTTGGATAGCATCACTGTCTGTGATGGATCGCTTGCCCGGCTATTACTTCCCTGAGGAGACCTTAAACTTTCCTGTTGTTTGAACTTTTCAAACAAAAATTGCTTTTCCATCTCAGCTTCCTCCAGCCGAGCCTTCAAGTACCTGCTTGCATAGTCCTGCTCTGCTTTCTCGGACTTGGCGAGCGCGATGCTCTGAAGTCTCTCAGCCTCTCGCCTTGCCTCGGCGGCTTTGAACTGGAACATCTCCGATTCCGCCTGTTTTAACCGCACTATGCTTTCGAGCTCCTCAACTTGCTGCTTCTGTCTCTGCTTTTCAAGATTAAGTTCTGCAGCTTCCTTCGCTTTGTCCTCGAGCTCTCTATCACATGCATCTAGGGTTACTCGGGCTCGCTTCAACATGCGCATCTTCTCTTCCGCCACCATGTCCATCTTTCTCAGTGCTTCTTGGACAACATCAGCTATTCGATTGCAAGCTTCATGTGGAGAATTCAATCGTCCAGCTTCTTCTCCCTCTGTATCCTTAAATGTATCCAACCCAATCTCTATTACAGATAAGTGTTTGTTAGACACTACCACAACAAATTGGCTTTTCTTGGAAGCGATATGCTTGTAACAATATAAAAAATGTGCAATCATAACTGAAAATTGGACTAAAAAAATATTAGAAAATAGATTGATACATCAAAATTAGAATCACTAAAAAATATTAGAAAATAGATTGATACATCAAAATTGATTTGAAAAAATAGCATTCCAATAAAAGTTCGGAGGATCAAAAACATGAGTAACAGGCAGAAGACAAACTTAGAAAAGGATCCTTTACATTTAACTCCTTTTAGAGAAGTTTCAACTGCAGATGTTTACCAAGTATTTTGAAGTTTATTAATGTTCAAATAGTTTTTTAGGCATGTCAAATTAGCAGAGAAGTGTTGTGATCATGTTAGGCAATCCGCAATCATGTACTCTTCTACACAAAATAAGCACGTATAAACTTGTTTTGTGTAGAAGTTCAAAAAATCATGTCTAATTGTCACTTCTATGCTAAATTATGACTTATTTATTTTATGTTCATCCTACATAAATCATTAAATCATGCCATAATCGTGCTAGCTAACTAGATAAACATAAACATGTTTTATCATTGATTCAAGTTGCTATTGTTGTGATAGAAGACGGATGTCAATGCTTCTTCACAGAGATGGGGAATAATGTAAAAGGTGTTTTGTGGATGACTTGCTTCTGCCAACAGCTATACCCTTTGTTGTTATTATTCTTCCACTGCCGATTGACAAGAAAAACAATTGCGTCTCAATGATGAAAAAAAGGAAAACAATTCTGTAGAGGTATGGTTGATGATGTATCACATCTTTTGCACAAAATATATTCACATTTGCATGAAGAAAATTATTTTTATTTTAATGTGGCAAAGAAAAGCCAAAACAGTCAACCCTTTATTTGTTTTTTAACACTCTTTATTTGTTTTCTTTCGAAAACAGAAAAAATATGAGATAAAAAAGAAAAATATACATCCCTGTAATCAGCAAAATATATGCTATGTTACTTAAGAAATAAGGACTGAAATGAAAATACACATCACGTAGTTTACACGAGAATATACATGAAAATTTGATCACCAGCAATTATCAATCGAGGTATGTATAGTCCCATCAACAACTGACAGACATCCATCCTAGAGCATTAGCTAAAAGTGTTATTATGTTACTTAGAAATTCAAACAACTTGATAACATGGTCCGTTATATTTTTCTTGAGAAACTTGAATTCTCATTTAGAACAGTTTTCATGCATTCTCTATGTTCTATCTGCAAAAAAGATGAAAAAAAAACTATATGCACCACTAAGAATATCAGTTTTGGTGTAGTTAGTATCTTTGTTAACAATAGTGCCATGCCATGAATTTGTGCTTTTACAGAAATATTACCATAAACTAAAGTTCAAACATGTCATAACTGAAGCCATTTTTTATCGGTACAACTGAAGCTATTTTTCATCACCAGACAAGCTAAGATAAAGAGAGAAAAATATCACTGGAATAATTTCTTTCATGAACAATTAACAATGAAAAACCTTGCTAATGAACTTCTACGGATGAAGCCATCTTACCTTGGAAAAACATGAGCATCATCCTGCAAGTTGTAGCTTCTGGGATTCCATTTCTCATTTTCTGTAGAAGATCTTCACACTTGGAAAAAAGCTTCCTCCCCTTAGGATCCTCACTACCACGAAAAATCCGACTGATGAAATCAAGTTCCCTTGCTAGGCACTCTTTATCCCACCCAGGAGCACAGTGCTGAAACACATCTTTAACCCACCCTAACAATGCTGACGTCCTATTACAAGCTTGGCATCTGAAAAGCATTTCGGGAGACCCCAATACACTCTTCAACGAAGTCCCCATCCCAATCTTCCCCACGCGTATAGCACAATCAGTATGTGTCCAATGAGAGCACATATCACAACCAATCCACCGGCAGGTATTCACCTCAAAATCAAACTTATTGCAAACCACACACATGCATTGATTACAGAATCCGTTCCTAGCAGCACATATTTCACAGCTGCAATCATCGGCAGGGAGAGCACTTTGACAAGCTATATTTCTACACCTCTTGTAAAAGAAAACCTCCATAAGCCAGCTTTGAGGAAGGCTAACATTTGGGTGTAAAAAAGCTTGGATACCCGTGTTTATGCAAACAAGAATTTCTAACTGCGCTTGGTGGGCCCTCAGAAGGGTTTTTGCATCCAAATCAGATCTTCCCTCGACAAGTCTCTGAAGATGCAAAAACTCTTCTCTCTGCTGAGGCCCTCCTGTTCCTTCAAGGATTGTCCGCAGCTCACTCTTCAGCTCTTCCAGAAGTTCATCAGGCATAGCAACCATTCTATTCGCAATCACCTCAACCCCTTCTCTTGCAACTTCATGAAGAGACAACTTACTCACCGGAGGAACCCTACAAACAATCTGCTTAGCTGCATACTCACTTTCTCCCTCCTTCTCAACCTTTATAGCTTTTCCATTGGCATGGTTGGTTTCAATTGGCCAAGTTTCACGTGAGCTAGCACTCTCAGTTCGAGAATCGTTTGCAGGGTCGGAATTAGAGCCAAATTCGTGAACACAAGCTGGCATGCCTTGGGCGTGTTGCGAAACAAGGGCTAACGTTGGCTGTGATCCCACAGAGCCATGTTGTTGCTGACGAGGAGGTAACATCTTGGGAGGAATTGGTTAATGGAAGTTTGCACCTGTGGACGTGCCCATACAGATACTCAACTTTCTCCCAAAATAAATGTTGCTGCATCCGAAGGAGAAACAAGTCTGAACCTGACTAAGCAAAAGAGCAAATAAAAATCAAACCTAAAATCATTTAACAGTAAGATGGAAAAAAGTTTTTCCCCAAAACGGACCACCCAAATTACATGTCACCTGTACAACTCAGAAAAGACAAAACCCCGAAGAGAACCTACTTTTCCCCTAACATACAACATCCATTTTCAGTAACATTATACCTAATCATTCCTGAAATACACGGTTACAGTTCACAACATACCTGGTTCAGTGATGACAACCAATAAATCTTCTCATACTAAGAATAAAGAACTCTCTGGACACCAAAGCAGAGCAAACAAATCGACCCAATGCAAATTTCACCAATAATAAAACTTAATCCAAATAAACCCAAGAAAACCACCAATCATACCCAAAAAAAACTATTGATTTAGCTAAATCTAAATCCACCCTTTCTAGTTAATATCCCATAATAGTCTGCCCATCAAACCAAAAAACACGTCTCTTGCTACAATACAAACCAACAAAACTTTTGGCTAAGAGCCAATATTTCCACACATCAAACTAAATTTCAAACAAACGTAACCAATTGAAAAAACTAAATTCCTCCCAAATTTAACATTTCAGAACCCTAATGCAATACTCACATCCGAAAACCTTCTTCTAACTAATCAGAGACCAAAAAGGCCCATTTTTACACCAAAAAAGAGCAAAAACACCAAGGAAACCAATATTTTCCTTAAATACAACACATCCGAACCCCTAATTCACTACTCGGAACAAGAGAAACAAATTCCTCATGTCAGTCTAAGTTCTCGGGGGCAAAAGGGTGCATTTTTCGCACCAAAAAAGAGCGAGGAGAAATCGAAACGAGCGCAAAAGGATGGAATATCTCACCTGGACCGCTAAGAAAAGGTGGTTTCGCTTCTTGCTGGTCGAATTCGGGGAGGAGATTTGGGGATTAGGGCTGAGAAGTGGAAGGAGGAAGGAGCGAGGAAAATTGGGACGAGAGAGAGAGAGAGAGAGAGAGGGAATTCTTTTGACTAGTCAAACTGCATTTGAGTTGGGTGGGTTGGTCATCGATTGTGGTGGGACTTGACCAATATTTTTTGGGAAATTATTGTGGGCGATAGATTTCTTTCTCGGACTCCTCTTCAAAACGTGATCTCCAGTCGTTTTCTCTTCAATTATTTTCTATCCTACTTACAAAATTTTAGTTTCTTATTTTATTATCTCACATGCAGAATAAATGATCGTTAAAGTAGAACTTTTGATTTCGTACTTGGATTCTTGTGGACTGAACTTTTTTCCCACTCAATCTGTGTTATAGATGTGATAGTGAACTTATTTCTCAGATATATCTGAATTTAAGGTTGATAATAAGTTATACAGTTGTGATTGGGTAAGTGTGTTTCTAAATTACTGCATTATCTTCAGACATATTCGATGTTACTCGATGAATTTGAAACTACATACGAACTACTTAGGCAGGTATATCTAGTCTCATTTCTGACACGATACGCATTGTCATTGTCAGATATATCTCACTAAGCATTCCCTATGATATATCTGTTATAAATATGAGTTTTGTTATAGTTCGTATTTTGTATACAAATCTCTTACAAAAACATGAATTTAGTTATATATATAAAAGCATTCCATGTGATATATCTATGTTTCTAAATATATCTGGGTTTTAGGTAGATATATCACTCATATAGTTGTGATTGGACACGTGTGTTTTTAAATTACTGCATTATCTTGAGACATATATCTGATGCTACTTGATGACTTTGAAGCCACATACGAGCTACCTAGTCAGATATATCTAATCTCATTTCTGACAAGATACACATTGTCATTTCTGAACAATGCATAAATCGGTGTGAAGATGATATCAGATATATCTAATATTTTCCCGATATAATTATTCATTTGTTTTACCTTACCTACCACTACCAAAATTAAACCTAAAAAACTAAATCACCATCGCAATCATTCTAATTGTTAAGCATTGCTGCTCTACTGTCTACAATATCAGTTGGTATCTAAATTAGCAATATTGCAAAAGGAAGAGAAAAATATGGAAACCAGTTGTTATTCAGAATTAAACACTTCCTGAGAGTGTTCAATTCGTCTAAAATCACTTCAAAGTTTTCTAAGACAGTAAGACATATTATTTATCTTACATTTAAGATAAATTATGTTACTCCCCTTAACAATGGATAAAGGAAAATTCTAAACGTGCTCTTTCTACGGGCTCATTTCCAACTCAAACATTAGTTCATGTTCCTTGGAATATTCACTTTGGTACATGCGTGTGAATGTTTTCACCTGAGATTTTCCCTCCAAAACTTCTTCTTGTCCTTAAGCATTTACCTTTCAAAGAACAACCTTGTTCTTCACCCATCTACTCTTATTCCGCATTAATGGCTTTTGAATACGGTTTGGAAGTGTTATACATCTAGATAACTGTATAACTAAGGAACATACTAAGAGTTTTTTGGATGATGATAATCTTAGATCATGCTTTTGACGTTTTGGCTTCCGAATACGTCATTCCCACTTTTCTTTTATCTCTTCTATATAAATGTATTTTTTTCTTTCCCAATCTTTACACTTACATTTTTTCGCAGTTCCTCGTAGTCTATCATTCTCTGAGAATCGAGATGTCAACTCTAATGACGATAGATCCGAACCAAAGTCTGCGGGGTCAACGAGCTCCTTGTGCAAACACCAACTCCGCTGCTATAAAAGCAGGGCAACAACCTCCGTAGCCCTCTAGGCCGGTAGTCTCTTCACCCAACGGCAGTTGCGTGCCCGCTGAAAGCAATGAGATCCACGATCCTTTAGGCTACTACCCTAAAAGGAGAGTCAAGCATAAACTACGTCACCCTCTATAATACAGAGGTAAGTGAGGACACGGGTTTCCGTAGATAGAGTTGACACTTCACTAGGACCAGGATTCAGTTTTGGGCCCAAACGGTCGACCAGAAAAGATATACTGGTCGATCGCTTCCCCAAGGGAATCAGTCGACCGAATGCCTACAATGGTCGAACTTTGTGCTTAAAACTTGATTCCCAATGGTCGAAGGAAATTCTAAAACCGGTCGACCGAACGTGGTCAAAATCTAGAGTCTAGTCAAAATCATTAAAGTCCAATCGGTCAACCGACTCAGGGGTCCCGGTCGACCGAAAACTACCAGGGGCATCCTAGAAGTCTAGGTCCTCTATCAGTCGAACAAGATATAACAATCGGTTGAACAACATATAATACAAATAAGTTCACTTAAGTTCCAGTCTGACCAAAGGTCAGGAATGGTCGACCATTGGATGGTCAACGTCCGGTCCAAGCGAAACACGAAGCAACGATCGAACGGCTCAGTGGTCTCGTTCGACCGAAAACTCCCAAACAATCCTCTGACCCACCAACACATGCACAACTAGTCAACTACCCCAAGGCATCGTTCGACCGATGTTGGTTAAAGTCGGGCAAAACACTAAATTGGTCGGCCGTCGTTGGTCGACAACAACCTTGCGCCAACCGAGGATTTTACGCCATTTTTTACCGCCGGTGAGGTCTCCAACCTCCAGCGACCGACCACAACTCCCCCCCAACGTGGGTGAGCAACACAGGCATCTAATGCAAGAACTTGGCATACCTTCTTCGTGAAGAACGACGTTCGTCGGGGCTCCGCAACCAACGCCGGTCCGCACCACTCGTGCGTCCTCCTCCTCGCGTCACACCAAGCCCAGCACGCCATTGCCTTATGTGCGCCTTCACCACCAGTGCTCGAGCGTCAGAGGGAGAGGAAGAGATGGATGGAGAGGAGAAGGGTTTGAAGAAGAAGAAGGAGAAAGGAAAGATAGGAAGGAAATGTTGGTTTCCTTTTAAAAACCAACACATCCCTCACTCATCCAATCCACAACACTTCATACCATCACCCTACACCACTATCCCACTCCCCTCACAACTCCTCCTTCCCCATTCAAAGCCTCCATTAACCCCACTTAATCTCCCATTAGGCCATAATCTAGGTTAGGGTCATTACACAAATCGTCGAACACCATATGGGTAATCATTCGCAAACTTGAAAACTGTGTAAATAAGTTGAAGAATTACATTGAAATCCGTACGACAAACCCAAAAGCACCAACCAAAGGAGTTTGCCTTGTTGGATGATTGAGTTTTTGTCGTGAGTCCACATTTGCACTCTGGGAGGTCAGAAAGGGGAAGCGATGGCAACTATGGCAACTCTAAGAAGGACGACATGCTTCCTTTAGGGAGTCAAGGTGAGCTTGAAATGGTGGTGAATAGGAGGCTCGTGTGGAGGACTATTGGAGATTGAAATGGTCGGAGAAAGCTTGAAATGTTGTAGACAGTGATTAAATAGGCCGACATGGCAGTAGCGTGCCTCTTGGCGGGAAAAAACACCAATCTTTAGCCTAAGTGGCGTGGTTAACAATGTCGTCATTACAATTAACAAAACAATGGCTTATGATGTTAACGGTGGGGGTGTTAGGTGAACCAAAGGAAATATGTTGTTGTACGAGTGTATTGAAGTAATAAAAAAATACACCAAAAAAAATATCCAATAAAGAATTTTGAAAATGCTCCCAAGTAAAAAGCCCATAGTACAGTAAAAAGACCTCATACTTTTTTATGATTTTAAAATCTTAATTGCAAGAAAACCCTTTATGCATTTTTTAATTTATTTTCAACATAATAATTTGGGACTACAATTATTATGTTATGTTGAGCGTTTTAATTAAACCGCAAGTGCACGACGTCGGTGAAGACGTGGCAAATACGGGTCGTCCACAGGGAGGTGAGCAGCCTCTTGTTTATCAGAAATCAAGTGGCGAAAGATGGAGAAGTGAGTTTGATTATCCTACTCTACGCTACACTACGAAGTACAAAATGCGAACGAAAGCAATAAACGATGAACTACCAAACTAAACTAAGAACTAAATAAGTGCTGGAATTCAGAAATAGAAAACCCCTAAGGGGTGGAGTGGGTGCACACATGCAAAGAGGTGGGTGTTGAACACATTCTTTAAGCACAAATAAAGGTGGTGTTATCATGCATAAGAAGTGTCTAAATGTTATGGCAAAACCTATCAATCCATTCACCAACCTAGTTGATTAACATTTACATATACAAGTTGTATATTTCAGAACTTAAACAAGCATGAGATGTGTCTAATCATTTTGGCAAAACTCATCAAGTTATAAATTCTATCCTAAACAAGCAAGCATACATTCATGTTTTATCAACACATTGTAAATAAAGCATTCATTCCGTTCTCATTTGCATGTATGAACATCTACTCCACCCCCCAAAGGGGATGAAACTACTCACTACACATTAGCCTAATTATTAAACTAAGGAAGGAAAACATATTAACGAAGCTACTAAAACTAATGAAATGAAATTAAACAAAGTAAAACAAGCAACATGAAACAAAACAACATAATAACGAAACTTTTATTAAAATGACTCACAATTCAAGTAGCATCCTTCTACTTTATTGTGTGCTTCAAGGCCTCACTTCTAGTAGGAAGAATAGCCACTCAAAATGTGCAGTGATTACAATGGAAGGTGAAGAGTTCTATTTATAGCCATAGAAAAGGCAATCCGGGACAATTCCCCCGATGTGGGACTAAACAAATACCAGAAATGGACTAAATACACACTAATATGCGACCCACCAAAATCTTAGCGGATTCGGGCCAAAACCGACCGCCAATTTCGCGGTCTTGGACCACCAATTCGCAGTCTATATGGTCTGGATCACGCTGGATTTTATTCTGGGCTTTACTGGATGACTTTGTTGGTCTTTGATGCATCTACTTCACTTGTTGGAGCTCAGACACGAATAGAATTGCCAAAATACTCCCCGTGATGGTGTGAAGTTTTCTGTTTTGCTCTTTGGTCCTTTGGTCTTACGTTCAGGTCATTCTCCCTTGCATCTTAGTCCCTAGGTCTCACAATTCAGTCTTTTTTCCCAGCTTTTGGGCCCTTTTATGCTTCATCTTTCAAACCTATTTATTTCTGAAATTCAAACATAAAACTCGTCACATAGCATTGTTTAGGTGAAAGATAATGGATATAAGATACAAATGTAAGCATAAAATGATGTCAATCAAATACCCCCACACCTAACTTTTGCTAGTCCCGAGCAAAACAAAGAAAAAGAAAAACATACGAAAAACAAGAAATCCTAACTCACTTTCGTAGGAATCACAGTTGCACTTAGCACGTGCAATAAGCCGTTAAACCTCCCTGTCGCCAAGGAGGAGGAGTGTTGTCTCCTGAGGGTTTTCAGCGGATACACCCACAAAATCCGAACAAAGATGCATTAATCAATCTAGCTACACGACTCGTTGGACTTATTTTTGTCGATCATGGGACGCGGTAATACTACGGGTCGACTCTATATATGTAATCGGTCCACACACCTAGCCTAATGAATTATTCGTGAAAGTTAGTTAAGGACTTAAGTGAAAGACATTGGCAACCTTAACTTCTGAATGTGATACAATGTGTAAAGTCCATTAAGGTTCTTATTTAACTCTTTTTTTTCTTTTTCTCTGGAGCATTTTATTGGTTGGTGTTTGATTCTCCCAGGGTCAGGTTTCGTGCATCATTGCCTATGAGGACTTACAATATCACGTACACCTTCCCCCAAATCTCAACATAGGGCGATCCCTACCACCCGTGTAACGGGAGTTCGGTCGGTGCATCCCAAGTCAGATGACTCGAAAGCACCAGACACAAAGTCCCCTCAGACCTACTTTCCCGAGTGATAGGAGCCGTGCGAGAAGAGAGAACACCACCTATTTATTTATCTACATGGGAACCAAAACCCCTACACTTAAGTTTCACAAAAAGAGATTAAGGGCCCTTTGACTACGACAAACTTCCTTATACTAACAGACACGAATTATTTGACTCACTAGGTTCAGGGTGGACTTCTTTAAATGTTTGAATACAAAAAACCCTATAATTACACGCCCCCCGAGGGAAAACCGGGGTGCATCCTAGCGACTCGATAAGACCTAAAGCTAGTGAACTAGATATCCTAATGCATCAAGTTCAAGACAATTTTGGGAGCTTTCTTTTTACTTTGTCTTTCAACGGTTTTGTACATGCTAAACACACGCAAAACCCACAAAACATTTTCTTTCGCAAACACATGAACATTTTGAAAGAAATGTGAAAATTTTAAAGCACTAGGCAAGCAAAAGAAGACAAGTCACCCAAGGATCATGCCAAGCAAATATATCAATGTTAAATGCAGCACACTAACATGACCCTATCAATGCACACAAAAGAAAACAAAATCAAAGGAAAAGACTCAACTATATACACACGTAAAACACCCCCCACACCTACTTCATGCATTGTCCTCAATGAATGTGAGCATGATACTACGTGGATTTATGCATGAAAAAGGGAAGATCTCACCAACATGAAGTGCAACAGGAAGTTCATGGTTATAGTGATGGACACAAACCCGAATTCCCTCAAAACCTGTGAGATACTGAAGAAGGGAGACAAATACGTGAAAGAAATGGGGCCCAAGTACTCAAGGGTTGGGGCCCACAACAATCAATGCTCGCTCATGGAGTCTTTTATTGTACTTTTTTTGTTTTTTTGTGTTTTTTGTACAAGATATATACATCAACAAAGATATTCTCATAATCATTTGGTCAAGGAACATCAAATGAGAATATCGAGTTATGAGGACCAGATACTTGCCGAGATGGGCAAACTTCCCTGGTACTCTGAGGTGTCATGAGGGTGAAAGGTCAAAGCTGAAAGGCTCGAACCCCTCATGATATTGGTTGGTGTGGGCAACATGAATGAGTGAGGTTGTGTTTCCTCACTAGGGTTTAGTTGCTCATCGAACAAATCCCTCCAACCAATAGGTGGGTTCATCGGAGTGAGTTCCCCAAGCTCATTCGATGGATGCAGCAGACCTGCATCACTAAGAATGTGGCTTCTCCCCAAGTCATCCAACAAGGACCTCCCACCATCATTTATATCATCAAGCATAAGCTCGGTCGTAGGTGGGTCCTTGTTGGAGTCAAGATGAAGCTCAAATGGCTCAATGGCCAAGAGACATGAGACAAAGACACCTTCTGGTAAAGGCATATTATGAGGTGTCTCACTCTCACTAATAATCTCAACTAAATCATGCAACGAACACTCGTTTTGGACATTCATGTTTGATGTCAGCTCACTCTGTTGCATTGCAAAGACAGGCAATGAGTTTTCGCTGGGCCAACAAACATTCTCAATGGGTTGCATTGGTGTTAGGGGTGTTCGTTGATTTTGTGGTGTTTTCTCTAATTAACGGATGAGATTGAGATTTAATGCTTATATTTGTATCTTATATCTATTTGATTGACATCATTTCATGCTTATATTTGTATCTTATATCCATTATCTTACACCTAAGCAATGCTACGTGACAAGTTTTATGTTTGAATTTTAGAAATAAAGAGGATTGAAGAGAAGAGGCATAAAAGGACCCAGAAGCAGGGAAAAATGACTTAATTGTGAGACCTGGGGACTAAGATGCAAGAGAGAAGTGTAGGATTTCTAGTTTAATTGTACATATATATTTTCGAATTTTTTATGCACAATAAGGATCAATTTATAATTTTCTATGATTTATTTCATGCATGCATCAATTTGTTTCAATATCTAGTTTTAAAACTTTATTAAAACAAATATGGGCTCCGAAATTCATACCTAGAAGTTCTCTAAAATTTCTTGAAGATTCGGAGACGTTGGGGATGCTTCTCGCCGTGCTGGATGCCTCCGAGTATTCACCAAACTCTAAACAAGATCGGAGAGAGGGAAGCTAGTCTCTCAATCTCCGATAGGCTTTAGAATATAATTACTAACCCCTCTTTAATTCCCTTGAGAAGATGATCTCTTAAGAACTAAAACTAAACTTAAGAATTAAGGGATTTTCGTGGAGAATTATGGAGAGAGAATTTTTGCACAAGAAATAATGAATTGATTAATTGGGGTAATGAGATAAGCTTGTATTTATAAGCTCTCTCCAAATTACCTATTCATGTGCAACCCCTTGCCCATGATCTCATGCAAAATTACATCTAACCATCCATTATTTGCTAACAAATAATCTTAGCCACGAATTAAATCAATTATGGACCAATTCCATGCATGATCTAATTAATTCTTAAATTAATTCTGCATAAAACCGTCTGGCCGGTCGACCGTTTGCGAGGTCCGGTTGATCGTTTGGACCGCGTTTCGGTCGACCGTTCAATAACTCGGTCGACCGTTCGTAACAGGAATCATTCTATCGCAATTTCGGTCGACCGACCGATTACATTCGGTCGACCGTTCGAACAGATGAAAATTCCATGTTATCGGTCGAGACATGTCCGGTCGACCGTGCCCGATCGGTCGACCGTTTACTGCTAACCGGTCGACCGTTTGAGCACTGTTCTGCAGACTTGTCAAATTTCGGTTTAACCCCTACAAAATTTGACATTTCGGGATTAGTAGTAAATTCACAACTTATGTAACATATTATCCTATGTAATGATCAATCATTACACCCCATAATATTTACATCACATATGAATTTAATTTAGATTCTAATTATGTTATAAATCACAACATAATTTTGATTTTGCTTGTTCACCACATGTGTCATATTTTCTACATGAAACCCGACACATCCTATGAACTCAAAATCCCCATTTCTTGTTTCCCAGTTTTGTGGTGTGACCTATAGGAGGATCTAAACTAAGTTGGCAGTGATATTAAGAGCTTAATATCACATTCTATAAGCGGTATCTAGCTACACATCATAGCTCCCAATTAGTTAGATGTCTTAATTCCACTCGAACCAAAACCCGATCCATTTAGTGATGGAGTGCACCACTTGTGTCCTTTCCTTGCCTCATGATATTAATAATACACATAAAGTAGTATTGTATCATCTTTGTCTTAGTATTCATTTCTTGATCTCTTTAAGCTAGTTATAAATATGTGACTTAACTCAAATCACATTGTGCACATTATAACTTTGCTTTATCAAGGGGCCCACTAATATCATCACTCAATTGAGAGGGGCAATGATAATTTTTTGACTAACTATCTTCTCCAACAAAAGTTGTACTTAACCAACCAATGCCTTTACACTACGCTTATTGATAGCTCAAGACACTAATCTAATTAAGCATTCCTTAAGTGATTGGATATAAGTCTCATATCAAAGGACCGAAGACAGTAAAATATTAATGACACAGAAACACATTTCTATAATATTTTACTTATTAGGTTTATTCAGTATACAAAAGTAATATTTTCCTCTTTTGCATACCCGTGTCGTCACTCACTTGTAGAGCTACAATGATCTATGACCAACACGACAATCTTAACTCGGTAATTAATGTCCCATGTTAATTACCATGATTGTGAATATCTTTTGTTTTATGTAAACCAATATCTTTTAGAGCTTTACGGTTAAGGACCAAGAGCATCTTCCTTAACACTTCTAAAAGACGAATAACATAAACAAGGAACAAAATGATTTCTCATTCAATTCATAATAATTGACATTTAAAAGTAAAACTTTTAGAACACATTCCTTTCACTTAGTTCATCAACATTCTGATAAAATAGCGAGCCCATCGGTCGCGAGTTTCATCGAGCTCCTGTTGCGAGCCCATGTGATTAGTTAGAGTGTTAGTTAGATTGTGATTCCAATTCCTTATTCAAGAATCACCAAGTTGTAAAGCTTCGAGGAAGCTCCCTCTCGGGTTGTGAGAGGAGACACGAGCGATGCGAGGTTGTTCGCGAGGCTCGATGTTGTAAACGGTGTTGGTCTCGGCCCGGAACAGAGATCGGTTAGTGGAACCGTAAGCGAGGCTCGGGGGATCGAGCGAGGCTTGCGAGGAGGACTAGGACCCGGGTGTGGGTGCCGAACCTCTCTAAACTCCGGTGTCGACGAATTTGTGGTTTGCAATTGTCTCTTCCTTAATCCTTCGATTAGTATTTTTAATTCCGCATTTTTCTATCGATTAGAGGGTCATAGATCCTAACAATTGGTATCAGAGCATTAGGTTGCTAATTTCATTTACTTAATCGTAATTTAGCATGACATCTACTTCTAATCATTGTGAAGGATTATCCACATCTAAGCCACCTTTGTTTAATGGGTTAAATTATGACTATTGGAAGAAAAGAATGAGAATATATTTGCAATCAAATGATTTGAAATATTGGACATTCATATTAAACTCATATACACCTCCTAATGATGATGAAATTGTATCCTTAACAAAACCCAAAATTAAGGAAGCGGAGATGAATTCCCGCATTATGAATATCTTGTATTGTGGGTTAAATGAAGGGGAATACAATAGGGTAAGAGGTTGTGAAAGTGCTTATGATATTTGGCATACATTAGAAATGCATCATGAGGGTTCAAATAAATTGAAAGAAACTAGGATTAATTTGCTCATGCATAAATATGAATTATTTCGTATGCAATCCGGTGAAAACATAAGTGAGATGCACACTCGCTTCACCGAGATAATTAACTCTCTTAAAGCACTTGGCAAGGATTTTAGCAAGGGAGAGATTACTCGAAAGATTCTCCGATCACTCACCGACAATTGGGAGGAGAAGACGACCGCCATCGAAGAAGCACAAGATCTCACAAAATTATCGGTCGAGGAGCTAATGGGTAGTCTCATGACATATGAGATACAAATGAAAGACCGCATTGAGAAGAGAGTCAAGAAATCCTTAGGACTACACGCCGTCGCCAATTCGATAAAAGGAGATAGTGATATCGAGGAACAATTGGCGACACAACAATTTAAGAAATTTCTCAAAGAAGAGAAAGAACGAAGAAAAGAGAAGAAGAAGAGCAAGAGAAAAAAGAAGAAGAAGAAAGCTCTTAAAGCTACTTGGGACACTTCATCATCTTCATCAATTGAAGGCGAATTCGCCTCAATGTGCTTCATGGCAATAGAAGACGATGATAGTGAGGTATCTTCTTGCTCTAGTCATGATTCAAATGATTCAAATGCATATAATGAACTTCAATGTGAATTCAATGAATTGCTTGAAACTTTTGAGAAAATTTGTCAAAAGAATAAACTAGCAAAAAAGAAAATCAATGAGCTACAATCTCAAATTGAATCTATCATGAATGATAAGAATGAATTACTTGCTAGTCATAATAAAATTGCATTAGAGAACACTCAATTAATTGATGAAATTGCAACTCTAAATGCAAAATCTTCGTGTAGTGTTGATATTCAAGATCTAATTGCTAAGAATGTTCTATTACAAAAAGATCTTGAAAAATTCACAAGTGGAAAGAAAATGCTTGATATGCTTATTGGTAGTCAAAGACAATCACTAGATAAACATGGTATAGGTTTTTATGCCAATAACTTTAAGAACCATGTTATTCACACTACTTTGAATGAAAAACATTTTGTAGTGAATAAAACTTCCTCAAGTATTTGGGCACCTAAAACCAAAATGGTTTGGGTTCCAAAAACTAACATGATTGGACCCAAGCAAAAATGGGTACCAAAATCTTCAATTGTAGGTACTTGAAGGAGGAAATCGGTGGTGACCGGATGAGCTTTAAAGAAAATTTTAAAGCCGGTTGCATCACCGAATACGGGTTGAGTCAATTCAAAGCGCCACGACGGTATAAATTTTGATTGATTCTAATCTAAATTTTAGAGCTTAATAGACATATCTTATGATATAATTCATTGCATATCTTATACCCTATTCATTGCATATCATATACCACATCCATAATCATAAATGTAAAATTGTAAAATGGATGTTAAATAGGCTAAGAGGGAGAATAGAAATGCACTTAATGGTTAATACTCATTGTTGCTATTTAGCCTAATTGATAGGGGGAGCCTTAAAGTACAAAATCATATAATTAAGGGGGAGAGTTAGATATCTCTTACCTTTGCATCAAATGCTTAATGTTTGCTTTTTGATTGATGTCAAAGGGGGAGAAGAATTAAGATGAGCTTCAATTTTAAATAAACTATGCATGTTGTTAGGGGGAGAAATCTTGTAAATGCATAGATTACATATATGTTAAGAAACAAAACATATAGAAAGGGGAGAAATACAATTGAACTCAAAATATTAAGATATAGATTTGCCATCATCAAAAAGGGGGAGATTGTTGGCTTTTTAGCCTTAATCTTTATTTAGTTTTGATGATTAAGTAATCTAATCTTAATCTATATTTAATCAATCAACCTAGACAATCAAAGTAAGCAAACATGAATACATGCATTGCATATATATTCGTGTACTTGCGATATTCTTAATAGGTTGATGAAGAATCAAGCTAAGGAGCTTGGGGACAAGAAGATAAAGACTCAAGACATGTAATCAAGCTTTGAACCAATATGTAATGTAGTATAATTTGAGTCCTAAGGATTAATGTAAACTTGAGCACATTAGGATTCTGTCCCGTATCCCCACGGTTAACCGACCCCTTCTCGGTAAACCAAATCTTGTAGAGTTCGGTCCACCGAACACCTTGCGGTCAACCGTGTAGAATCCTTTAGGTGTTCCCTGGAATAACCACCTCGGTATACCGAACCGCCTTCGGTAGACCGAATTAGCCTGGACCGGTTTTGGACTTTGCTCCAACGGTCGTATTTAAATCTTGACCTAAAGCCAAATTGACTTATCCATATTCGGTACACCGAACTTCATTCGGTCAACCGAATCATATTACTTTAGGAGACCAACGGCTATTTAACTTGACCGTTATCGGTAAATCAATCTCCCACGCTTTGTCAGCGCAATTCCCGCGCTACTTCGGTATACCAAAGTATACACGGTCAACCGAACTTGAGTAGATCAGAGTCCAATCAATTCTACTGTCCACCTTGGAACGGTGAACCGAATGGACTTCGGTGAACCGAATTTAATTAGGGCTAAATAGATAAAAGCTACTGGAGGTTGGTGAACGGTGATCCGATACATAATCGGTCAACCGAGTTCTTTGTTCAGACCAATGTTTCGGACTACCGTGTGGATAACGGTCGACCGAATCTGTCTCGATTTCTGGCCGAGCTTAAGTCACATCTTGCTTTCTCATTGGTCCATTCCCCACCAACTCCCAAACGGCTAGATGAGCTTGAAGGCTTATAAATAGGACCTCATTTGGTTGCTTTGAAGATCTTGAACACTTCCTATCTATCCAATACTCAAAGCCAAATCCTCTCCATCTTCAAGCTCTCAATCCACAACACTCAAGCCTAAACTTCACCACTTGCATATCCAATTCCATATCATATCCAAGTGTGCTCAAGTATAGAGTGTTAGTTAGATTGTGATTCCAATTCCTTATTCAAGAATCACCAAGTTGTAAGGCTTCGAGGAAGCTCCCTCTCGGGTTGTGAGAGGAGACACGAGCGAGGCGAGGTTGTTCGCGAGGCTCGGTGTTGTAAACGACGTTGGTCTCGGCCCGGAACGGAGATCGGTTAGTGGAATCGTAAGCAAGGCTCGGGGGATCGAGCGAGGCTTGCGAGGAGGACTAGGACCCGGGTGTGGGTGCCGAACCTCTCTAAACACCGGTGTCGACGAATTTGTGGTTTGCAATTATCTCTTCCTTAATCCTTCGATTAGTATTTTTAATTCCGCATTTTTCTATCGATTAGAGGGCCATAGATCCTAACAATCTCGACCTCATTTTCAATGTATTTCTTGAAGTCCAACATATCTGAGGTGGAAGTAGAAGATGAGGGGTAATCAATCAAGTTGCTTTGTTGCCGACCTTTTGGAACCAAGTGACTGTACATACGCTGATACTCTTCGAATATAGCATTAGCATCGTTCTTCATCTTCCTACCCAACTCATCTCCTTTGACTGCTCCATAAATGCGCCGCAACACAATACCAACACCAAGAAGTTTCACCTTCGGGTCTACAATAACTCCCAAGTACAACAGAAGGTTTATTTTATCCAATTCTCCAAAGTACTTATCATACTTGTCTTTCATTGCAACTGCAAAGTTGTGAAAATCAGCATCTGCACTATCGATCCACTCATTCAACAACTCAGAAGCACGAAAGATGTAAAAGAATGCCAAGTTACTAGTGGTATACAGAGAACCGGATACACTTTCTGTTAAGTGTTTAAACTCCTTCAAGAAAACAATGAGTCTTCCAACAATTTTCCAATCATCATCAGTTGGATTTCCCAAAGTACCATCATCTTCAGGATCATTTGGAATATTCATTCTCCAAAAAATGTCTCTATACTTGGAAGCCGTGTCCAACATGGTATATGTTGAATTCCATCTTGTCGGCACATCCATAGACAATGACAAGGTACAATCAATTTTGTGTTTCACGGCTAGGTCCTTAAAGGTTTGAATTCTGCTAGGAGATCGCCTGACATACTTAACGGCCGCCCTGATTCTTTCAAGACACAACTTCGTTTCCTTGGTCGACAATCCATCCCACACCATCAAGTTGATAATGTGAGCTACACATCTAACATGCAAATGTTTCCCCCCACTAATGCCACTTTTCCCTTGAATCATTTTCTTTAGATGATCACATGTCACAGTATTTGATTGTGCATTGTCCATAATGACCGTAAACAATTTCTCCTCTAAACCCAAGAAATCAGACAATCTACAATTGCCTTACCAATTGCCTTTCCTTTGTGACTACTTATTGGACAAAGATTGATGATTTTTTTGTTCAATTTCCATTCTTTATCAATGAAATGCACGGTTAAACACATATAGTTTATTCTTTGGATGTTAGTCCATGTATCAGTGGTCACATAAACTCTATGACAACACATCTCAAACCGCTTCTTCAATTTCTTTTTTTCATCCACATACAACTGGTAAGAGTCACGGGCAATCGTCCAACGAGAAGGCATCTTAAATTTTGGACAAGCTACTGTCATTAAATTCTTAAAACCGGGATTCTCTACAAACCGAAATGGTAACTCGTCCACTACAATCATTTTAACAACTGCTTTTCGGACTTCACTAGCATCATAGGTGTGCATTCTAAGTCTACCATCACCTTGGGAGGACTCTACGTTACTATCAAGCACCAACTCAGACTGCTTAGTTTTGTTTTTGGTGTCATTTGCAGGATTTGCATGACAACGATCCCAATGCACCTTAATGTTCTTAGACCCATTCAAAGAACTATCACATGCAAAGGTTTTGTTTTCACAATAAATGCATTCGGCACGAGTTTTACCTTCTTCTAAGTACGGTCTGAAATGTGCCCAATAAGCAGCTCTTTTCTTGTTCGCGTCGATTTATTCTCGACCTTCCTTTCTTTTCCTTGGCGCCATTGTAGCTTTAACTTCAGTAGTGGAAGTAGCACCCGTAGACTGTTGTGAACTTCCAATGGTTGATGGGGAAGCGGTTTGTGAGTCCGTCATTTCACAACTGCATATTTAGTAGACAATCCACAAACTTAATTAGATTGGCTTTCATTAGTTTTAAACATTAAATCTGAAAATTTTCTTTCTATATATAATTAATGGATACAAATCAGTATGAACTTCCAAATTAGCATAAATTCCACCAATCATAAATTGGTCTTCCAAATTATGACATTCCACCAAAGTATGAACTTCTATCTCAAAGTCAATTAGCATGCTAGTTCGAAATCCAAATACAATACCTAATTAGATTCTTCGAAGTGATCCTGGGAGCTTTAATAGCAGCAACAATCACTAAAGTTGCATTTACATTCTCATACTCTACTTTGTACTATCATCACTTATACCACTCAACTTTATAGTTGTCTAATTACTTTACGATTAAGTTGATGTTTTATAATTTGAGTTATGCCAAATGTTTATGTATTATCTGAAAATATGGCATTGAAAGTTGCAAACTTGACCAACTAAGTTAGATAGATTTTTTCTCAACGAGTTCTTTTTTCCTTGGTTAAACCAACTTAACAAAAAAACAATTTAGAGTAAGGTGGGGGCAACAAGTCGACAATGTATACAAAGTCGAAAAATCAAGAGAAAGTGTTGGCGACGAATAATAATTTCTTTTTTTAACGAACACGGTTACTACTTCAAAAACAGTCTCAGATAAATTATCATTTCTCTTCGTTGAACTTGTAATATTAGAATCAAGAAGTAAATGTATGTTTGATTGTATGTGAATTGCAAGTATAATTTCCTTTCTAAAGCACCCAAACAACCTTTTGCTTCATCAGGTATCTACGGCAGAAATTAGGTAAACATAGAGGAACTTACGACTAGGGAGATATAAGTTCAGATTAGCTTCTATATCCTTTAGACCGGGATGAGAAATTAAATGTGGAACCTTTAGGGCGGAGTCCCAATGGAGGGAGGTGATGGCGTGGTCGAGGGCGTCGAGGACGGGTTCGGGGGAGAGGCGGGTGGACGAGGACGAGACGACCTTCCTCTCGACGGCGAGGACGGCGGCCTCGGAGCGGAGGATGTGGGAGAGTCGGAGAAGATTTCGGGGTTAGGGTTAGGGTCTCAGGGATTTTGGCTGAGAAGTGAGAATGGAGAGATAGGGGAAATCGGGTTTTCCTTTTGCGATTTGGGGTTTTTTCACGGGTTAACGGGTCGAAGATTTCGGGTTACGCGGATCCGGTCCGGGTCGGGTTTTATCGGTTTTAGTCGGGTTTCGGTCTGGACCGGACCGAAACCCGAATTTTACCAAAAACAGAACCCGAAACCCGACCCGATTCTCATCCGGGTCTGGACCGACCCGACCCGATCGGTCCGGTCCGGTCCAAAAACCCGGACCGGACCGGAAGTTGCACGATCCTACTCAGGTGGCAGATCTATTGTGGTGGCTGGTGGGGCACGTGCCCATCATTCAAAAAAAATTAATTTTTTTAAAAGAAAAGAATTCCGGTGACAATGTGTTATTCTGAATTACTATTCTGAATTACTTTTGTAAACATAAAATATTGAATGATTGTTTGATTATTTATCTAGAGAATTTTTTTTGGTGTGAGCATGAATGCTATTATTAATAAGTTCCAAAATATGAAAACTCGTTGAGAACAATTATAATAATTTTAAAGTACTATTAGGTTGTAATTTGAATTATTTACGACATTTTACTTCTAACTTTTAATGAAATATTATTATTTTTTGGCAAGATGTTATTTTTTTATTGTAATCGGTGTGCTGATGCGTGGTGCTCTACCATATTAGCACTACCATATTTGGAATCCTAGATTCGCCATAATATAATCGTATAAAATTTGCCCTAAAGCCCTTTAATATTGTAAAATGCACTTTTCAATTTTATTTCAACATAATATTTTTCAACTACGATTATTATATTGTGTTTGTTAATGTTTACCGTCGTAGATAAATTTTATTTGGTTTTAGTTTTTGAAATGTCCGATATGTTAATTTAATTTATTTTCAGATATACATAGTATAATGCCGTCTTCCGCCTAATCTTTTTATGATTTTAATATCACATACGCACAAAAACTTTTAAATATTGTGGAATGCGCGTTAATTTTATTTGCAGCAAATTGTTTTGTAACTACAATTATTATTTGGGTTGCAAACAATGTTTAAGCATTTCAAATCTAATGTTAAATTCAAAAATATATTTTATTTAGTTTTGATTTATGGAATGTCTCATAACTTTATTTAATTTACTTTTACAAGAGACATTCACATTATCCTAAGATTTTGTATAATATCATCTTTTTTGGACTTGCGAATAATTGGTAATTTTTTATGTATTCATATGTATTTTACATGTTTTAAAAAATAACTCTGCATGGCACGAGGCCAAGACTAGTCTTTTAGTGGGATTTCACTTGTTGAAAAAAAACACTATCATCGTAAATAGAGTATTTTTTATATTTTTTGATCTCCAATTTTATTTTTTGGTCATGTGTTGAATTTTTGTATTCTCATTGATCTCGATGATGTCATCATCAGCCCTTTGATCTTGGGTCAGCAAGCCAATTATCTTTATCCTTAATCTAATGGTGAGGTTATCATGCGTAAGATAATTTATGATTCAGACAAACAAACGTAAGTAAATCTCATTAAAAGTGATCTATATGTGTAATTAAGTTAAAGGTAAATTACAATTTGTTCTCGTATTCAACTATGATTGAGTAATACCTTGACATTTGAATTTTAAAACGTCAAATTCACATCTCTTAAACATTGATTTGTGCAATACTTTGATCGTCTTTACATCAAAAAAATTATTATTTCAACATATTAATTTTTTTCCCTCAACTTTTCATGTTGTTTGTCAAATATACTTCTAATCTAACTTTGCGATAAATTTTGAATCAAATTGGATCTCAAATTTGCTTCAACTTTAGTCAGATTTAATACAAATCAGTCATTGATTCGAGTAAAATCTCACGTCTGATTTGATTCGTAATTTACTCTATGATACTTAAAAGTATGTTTGGCAAACAATATGAAAAACTTGAGAAATATATAGAAAAATTATAATTTTATGATACAAAAATGATCAAAGTGTTATACAAATTAAAATTTAAAAGATATGAGTGTGACGTTTTAAACTTCACCTCATCAAAGCTGAAATGTAAACTATTATTTACTTATTATTTAATTAAAGTGGAAAATGACACCGAGTGCCGAACCAAAAGCATATTTGTCCACGAGCAGTCAAGCACTGAGCAGACTTATTAAGACCACGGTTGGTGAACGGTGAGTTGAGTCCAAACTCCAAACCAACACCGTCCCTCCACGTCCCCGTGTGCACCCAGTCCACCGGAGTCGTGTCCCCCCACGACACCTCCCTATTTAAACCCCCACCCACCCACTCCCTCTATTCCCCTCCAAACCCTGAAACCCCGAACCAAACCCTAATCCTCCGTCCGAAATGGCGCCGATAGCCGTCCCCATCGCCATTTCTTCCGCCTCCTCCGCCTTCCTCTCCCGCGGGGGCTTTGATTCGAGGTACGATTTGCCCGGAACCATTGCGTTTCTGGTGGGATTTAGGGGTTTTTGATGGGTTGATCTGTGGCAGGTTTCGGAAGGCGGTGGTGGTCGGAGGAGAGCGTGGGGGAGTTTCTGTTAAGTGTGTCTCCACTCCGGAGCAAACTGGTAGGGTGAAGGATTTTGCAAAACTTTTTTTTTTGTGGTTTTTTTGTTAATTGAATAAATAGAGAGAGTGGTGAAATGGTGATGGGTGTGAATGATGGAATTTGTGTTTGCATTTTCAAATTCAAGTGTATTGAGTAGGATGTAGGATAGGAGTTGTTACGACGTTAACCCGATGTCTGAAAAGAGGTTAAATGTGGAACCTTTACCCCTGTTGATCGGATGGATAGGCTGTTTCCAGTTAACACATAATTGATTGTCTGCTATTTACAATAAATAAATAAGAAATGTGGATGGTTTAAACCCATTTTGATTTAGTCCGTGATTATCCAAGTGCAAAAAAAAAGTTTAATTTTAATCACTGGAACTGGACGGTTGGAATATAATTTGTTAGTCTGCTGATTTTTTTGTGATTATAGTTGGCTAGAAGCCTAGAAATGGTGTGCCTCAATAGTTGAATAAGTGAAAAACATGGGAGGATGTGGATTGTGGATATTCATTTTGTTTCGCCATTTCCAAGTGTGTTTTATAAATGGGTGTAGATTAGCTCGATGCCGCAATGTTTTAAGCCCTTATGTGTAATTTTGTGGATTCAATGACCTGTCAATGTTAAGTTCATAAAATAACGAATAACAAAATGAAATTGTTTTGCCATTTCCAAGTCTAGTCCAAAGTGCGGCGAGTGAGTGGGATAGGATTTGTATGTTTGATTTGAAATATATCTAGCTACTAATTCATTTGTTAGGTGACTTGTTACAATGTTTAAGCAACAACTGTTAAAAAAAGATTCATTACAATATTCATGCAATAGCCTTTCTCGAAGGTAGAATCAGAGAAAATCATGGGGCAATTGATCTTTTTTGAGTGGCAGTTGTTGAAACTTATAGTAAATCAACTGAAAGCAACTGTTGCTATGTTTAATTTCAACTAAACAACCACTGCAGTTTTGTGAACGAATTTCTTAATATTGTTGCCATAATTGATTGTGCACTTTATGGGTTATTTAATTCATTTGGGTGTTGGAATAACCGTTCTTATTATTCTGTGTAGCTTATCGCACAAAGGTTGTTCGCAACGCGAACATGGCCAAACTCCAGGCCGGGTATTTGTTCCCTGAGGTACGTCTATGCCTTAATTTGCTATTTTGTAATTTGTATGTTCCTTGCTTACATGACACAATATTGCAATCTTTAAAATGAAAGAAGTCAAATCAAATGTTTACAAATAATAGAAAGATAAGGTTTTTGGCTTTCTGATATTGGGAAATTTGGAGTTCACTACAGTAACCTTCAAAAACAGAAATGCCACTCCAAAGATATGGAGTTTTTATTTTTGTTAAATTTTGTTCTTAATCTTACTGATGCATCTTATTATCTTAATAAGATACGGGCTAGGTCACAACATAAATGTTGCTGATCTGTTCTTATCAAAGCTAAGTGATACTGAAGTAGGATCAAAATTTCAAGTAATATTAATAGTACAAATTTTGTACCTACACAATGCATTAGGCCCGCTTATGGACTGCATGCCATTGTTAAAAAAGTCATCTTTTGATGCCACCTGTAACATCGTCTTATGAGAATGTAGTCAGTTCAAACATTCTGGATTCACCACTGCTTGCTTGTATGTTCATTTATGAATAAATTGTAAAACAAATGTCTGTTGTAAAGAGATCATCACATGCAAATCAGAGTCATCTATGTTATCCAGTTCAAATCAGTCCAAACAATGATCCAGTTCAAATCATCAATGTGTATTGTGTAATTATTAAAGCTACAGCACAAATTCAACATTCTCGTTGATATTAAATGAGGCAAATACCGATAAAAATTAGTCATTTGAATATATTTGAAACATAAAATTGTTAAAGAATGAATGAAGGGTGGAAAACTGAAAAGGTAAAATGATACAAGATAAATAACTAATATGAAGGAGAAAACACCATTGAACTTTGGCCTTAAGAAGACAAAAATACCAGGCAAGTTTGGAGGTGGAAGAGTGGGTTTTTTGGCTTGTGGAATATTGGGGAATGGGAGTTACTACTAATAACTTCTGTAGGTGGGATTGATAAAAGAACAGAAAATTACTTTAGGTTACCAATTAGAATTGTAAATTGTAAAAAGACCCGAATATCAGAATATAGCACACAAAGTGGGCAGGGCCCACTTGCTATCTTTCTAAATTTCATACTGAAGGTTTATTTTGACTTTGAGAGTCACCATGAAGTTGGGACAAGTGGTCCATGAAGCTCTCACGTATGGAAGCTCATACGTTTGTACTGGCAATCAAATAATAACCTTCATGTTGACACTTTTCAGTGGAAGGCCATTGTTGGTTGCACAATTCTTTTGGTAGGACAACCATATAATCAAACAACTTGTCTAAATAAAAACAATGAAATGAAGGACGAACAGTGAGAACATATCTAACTAAACCATCTTCCATCCGTAGACAAAACAAGAATATTGCAAGTAATTGAAAAAAGAAATTACAGGTAAAAAAGGAGATTAAAAGCTAGAAGTTGAACTTAAATCTCCAAAACTGTGTTACTAGAGAATGTATGCCTGTACTCTCAATTCATATTCACATGTCTTGGTTTTTCCAGCCTCTTGTTTTCTTATGTAGTCCAAGGACTTTTGATATGTGGGAACACAGACTTGATAGACCACCAACTCTCCTTTCATAACCTAGTGATGGGATCTACGCTAAATGTAAGGTGAATTATCAATAACACCTCCTGGTGCCCGAAAAAGCCTATGAAATACCTTATTCATGTGATGTACAGATGTCCATTTTCTATTATCCAAAGTCCCAAACATTACTAAAGTGAAGGAAATACCGAATATATGTTAAGCATTTTCAATTGTCAACAATTTATGTTTATTCTTCTTTTTTATTTGTGCCTCAGTCATTCTGTTTTTGTCAATGCTAGATTGCTAGGAGAAGATTGGCACACCTGCAAAAGAACCCTGATTCCCAAATTATAAGCCTGGGCATTGGTGATACTACTGAACCTATTCCTGATGTTATAACTTCTGCTATGGCTGCGGTAATTTTTTTTCTTGGCCTTCTTTGCTATCAAGAAGTGATGGTATCCCAACTTGTCCGTATAAGTTTAGTAGTTCAGGATTTAGTACAACAATTATCTCTAATCACCATTAATTGGCTTAATTTTTCAATGTGTAGAAAGCACATGGATTGTCAACATTAGAAGGTTATAGCGGCTATGGTGTCGAGCAGGGCAGCAAGGTACACATGATTATTTAGGTTTGACATTTTCATATTCATAAAATTCTACCTTGTTTCTTACTTGTAAATTGTATTTAGTTGTGAGTGGCTTACCACTGATTTGAGATCAGTTGTATTGAATATTTTCAATGTCATCATCATCATCAACATAATCCCAGTGCCTCATAAGAGGCTCCCGCCTAAGCGAGGTAAGGGGGTTGGATGTACGCAACCCTACCATTGTAAAACATTGAGGTTTTTTCCAATTGACCAAAATGATGCAAAGTCCAACTGACCATCTGCGATTCCACAATAAATAAGAAATGTAGATCGTTTAAATAGTTATTTGATATAGTCCATGATGCTCAAAATGTCAAAAAACAACTTGATTTTTCAATGTGTTTATCATTTTTGGGCATGATATAAGATCAAGATTAGTATTATTTCACCTTTATATACATAAATAGTTCAAGTTGATGAACTTCAAATTCAATGTTTCCTTCAACTTTTTGCATACAACAATTTCATCCTTTGGAAAATGGCGAAGGTGTATGGTTCACTTCTATATGAGCTTGTGAAGTGTCTATGGTAATTGACAAGGTTGGTGGACCTCCTTGAAGGTGATCTTGTGTAAAGTACTGATGAATGGTTTAAAATGACAAAACGTGAAGTAAAATGTCATTTGCAATTACTTAACTTTTCAATTTCCATGGAATCTAAACACCAACTTTCCAATGTGTTCACTTTTTAACAGTTACTCAAACCTAAATTAATTTTACTAGAGTGACCTTGCCCCTGATTATAACATATCATTTACCTGCACAAAGATTACCTTTTTTTAATAAAACCCAAACTACAAAAAGATTTAGTTCAAGGGGGACATGACTTTTGGTTAGTACCACATTTAATTGCATGAAAACCATCACAAATTTCCCCCCACCATTCTAGTAGGGCTCTTTCGTTAAATGCATTAAAGATTGATAATAATAACATTTTGGTTAAGGTTGAGGATATCAAGGAAATGTGGAAAGAGTTAAGTTCAACGGAGAAAATGATAACAACACTTTTGAAGTAGAAGATACAATTGAGGAATCTAATAGACGATTTGTACGGAGGATAAAAGAAGAGGTTAAGGAAACATTAAACATGATGAAAGTTGGTAAGGCTTTAGGACCAGACGAGATCCCGATTGAGGTGTAGAAATGTCTTGGGGATAAGAGTCGTAACGTGGTTAACTAAATTGTTTAGTAGAATCTTTGAGAAAAATAAAATACCAAATGAGTGAAGTACTTTGATGCCAATTTACAAGAATAAATTAGATATTCAAAACTACACTAACTATAGAGGTATTAAGCCCATGTGTCGTACTATGAAATTGTAGAAAAGAATAATTGAGCACCGTCTAATGAAAGAGACACGTTAGAGATAATTTGGTTTCATGCCTAGAAGATCAACGATATATGTTATATTTCTTATTAGACAACTTATGGAGAGATATAGGAAACAAAAGAAAGATTTTCACATAATTTTTATTGATTTAGAGAAGTTGAGGTTAAGGAAGCCTTAAAAAAGATAAAAGTATGTAAGGCTTTAGGACCAGACGAGATCTTGATTGAGGTGTTGAAATATCTTGAGGATAAAATAGTAACGTGGTTAGCTAAATTATTTAATATTATCTTTGAAAAATAAAATACCAAATGAGTGAGGAATACTTTGGTGTTAATTTACAAGAATAAATGAGATAATCAAAGTTGCACAAACTATACAAGTATCAAGCTCATGTGTCATACTATGAAATTGTGGGAAAGAGTAATTGAACACCGTCAAAGGAAAAAGACGTGTTAGAGATAATCAATTTGGTTTCATGCCTGGAAGGTCTACGATAGAGGTCATATTTCTTCTTAGACAACTTATGGAGAGGTATAAAGAACAAAATGAATATCTACACATGGTTTTTATTGATTTAGAGAAGGTATATGATAGAGTTCCAAAAATGTTATGTGGTGGACCTTAAAGAAGAAGAATGTATCAACAAAATATGTAAACTTAATTAAGGATATGTATGAAGGAGTTGAAACTAGCATTAGAATTTGTGATGGTGTGACTAAAACTTTTCCAATTAAGATTGGACTTCATCAGGGTTCAGCTTTAAACACATCTCTTTGCTTTAGTAATGGACGAGGTGACAAAAGACATACAATGTGAGGTTCCATGGATGATGTAATATTAATTGACAAGAGTAGGGTAGGTGTGGAGAGAAAACTAGAGTTGTAGAGAAATACTTTAGAAACAAAATGTTTTAAACTACGTAGATCTAAAACTGAATATATGAAGTGTTGTTTCAGTATTGTTAATACCGAGGAAGAGAAGATTATATTAGATGTGCAAGTGATGCTTATAAAATATATTTTTAGATATCTTAGATCAATACTTAAAAAAGATGGGGAGATCGATGAAGATGTTAACCATAAGATTAGAGCAAGATGAATGAAATGACGACAAACCTCAGGTGTCTTATGTGAAGAAAATTTTGGTTAAGTTAAAAGGAATTTTTTATGGAACTACAATAAGACTTGCAATGCTTATGATGCGGAATGTTGGGCCACTAAAAGACCATATACAAAAGATGAGTATTTGAAACGAGGATGTTAAGGTAGATGTGTGATCATACGCGAATGGATCAGATTAGAAATGAAGACCTTCGTGAGAGAGTCGGAGTTGTTTCAATGGAAGAGAAACTTATATAACACAGACTGAGATAGTTTGGATATGTACAAAGAAGACCCATGAAAACACCTATAAGAAGAGGAGTATTGAATCGGATCAAAGACACAAAAAGAGGAAGTGATAGACCACGATTGACGTGAGAGGAAGCGGTCAAAAGAGACCTAAAAGATTGGAATGTCCATCGGGAATTTGTATTGAATAGAAACGCGTGGAAGAAGTCGATTCACGTGTCTGAACCGTGATTCGCTAGAGTTTTATTTCTAGTCTACCCAAACTAGTTTGAGATTAAAAGCTTTGTTGTAGTTGTTATTCTAGTAGGGTCTTTTTTGTGCCTATTTAGTTTAAAATTATGTTTTTCCTATCTATCTAATGATTTTTGTAGTGCTACCTTGTTGCACAAAGCAATATTCTTCATATTTTTTTACAATCTAGTCCAGTATATAATCTTAGCACAGTTGTATCAAAAAATTTGCACATTCAATACTTAAACAACATCCTCTATTCTTAATATTGACATTTTCCATGTGGTAGATTTGAAAAGTCGTCATAGTTTCTTGAAATATGTTGATTATAAATTAATTGTGGGCATACATGGTATCCTAAATTTTTATATGTTTCAGAGAATCAAATTTGAGGTCAAAATCTTTTTTATTTCAATAAATTTCATTTTTCCAACATGTCACCAAAACATGCTCCTTTTTGTTTGAAAATTGAGACCTATGTTCAGATTTGAGCTTTAAAACCTCTTGAATTAGTTGCAAGAAACCATGCTCTCAACAACAACAACCACAAAGCCTTTTATTACAAACTAGTTGGGGTAGGCTAGAAATGAAACTTTAAGGAGTCACGGTTTAGGCACGTGAATCGTCTTCTTCCACGCGTTTCTATCAAATGCAAATTCTCGAGGAACATTCCAATCTTTTAAATATCTTTTGACCGCTTCCTCCCAAGTCAATCGTGGTCTGTCTCTTTTTATGTCTTCGATCCGATTCAATACCCCTCTTCTTATAGGTGCCTCCATATGTCTTCTTTGTACATGTCCATACCATCTCAGTCTGTGTTGGATAACTTTCTCTTCCATTGGAGCAACTCAAACACTCTCACGAATGTCTTCATTTCTAAAAATCATGCTCTCCCATCTTAAAAATTGAACTCCATAAACTAATTTCCCTTTTGTTATCACCAATCAAAAAAAATATCCCTTGTATTATCACATTATTTTCCTATCAGTTTCATGGTAGTTCTCATGAATGATTTTTGAACTAATAGATTTTTATTTGTTGTCTGGGTCATAATTATTTTATATTGCATTGAATTCTTCACGAGAAAACATGTTTCTTCTAAGTGAATGTATGATCTTTATCATGTTGGAACTTGTTAGATGGTTTCTGAATTTGCAATTATACTAGTCTGTGAATGTTAACTATGTATGAATTGGCTCAAATCTTTATATATTTTTTGTCAATATTTGTGATCCCAACAAATGTCGCAAATGAAATGAGTAGACTACAGAAAAATTTCATTTGGAAATGAGGAAAGGGTGAGAAAAATTCGGGTTATCCTCGTCCCCTGGAAGATTGTGTGTCAACCAAAAGATCGGGGAGGTTTGGGTATTTGTGATATTAACTCATTTAACCAAGCCTTGTTGGGCAAATGGATTTGAAGATTGTCAGGTCCGTCTGACCCAGATCCACCTTTGTGGAAGTGTGTAATCTAGGATAAATACTACCGTGACACTTCTGAGTGGTTCCTGTCTCGTACCAAAACGGTAAAATGCTTGTGGAGTGGGGTACTTAAAGGGGAAGAAGTAGTACAATTGCCAATGAGGTGTGGTATAGGAGATGGAGTAGATGTTAAGTTTTGGGTAGATAGATGGGTTGACCAATCGTCACTTATGGTCACTTTTCCCCTACTTTATAGGTTAGCAGTGGATAATGAGGTGTGAGTTGTTGATCTCCTGACATGGCAGTTTGGAATCTTGCATTTTCCCAGGCCCTCACGGACCGAGAATCCTTCAGTGTTGCTCTCTTTTGGATTTGTTAAATCATGCTTTATCTCTAATAATGTTGTTGACTCCTTTATTTGGAGTTTCCGATGTAACTTTTCTTCCTCGGTCAAATCCCTCTTATCATATTTTTCTTGGCCCAAGGCCATCTTTAGACCTTGTACCGTTGATTTAGAACAAGAACACACCGCTGAAAGTCTATTCCTTGGCTTGGCTGAACTTTGACGGAGATCGCCCTAAAATCCAGGGGATGGTGTTGGGCTAGTAGATGCCCTCTTTGTTTGGTGGTGGAAGAGCATAATGATCACCTCTTTAGAGACTGTGAGGTTACTAGAGCTATGTTGGATAAACTTGCTTCTAAGTTTGGCATGGGTGTGGTAGATGTGGGTGCAGATTTTAGAGTTTTTTTGGGGCAACTGGATCTCCAAGGTTCCTAATGGCCCCGTCAAGGATGTTGGATCTCTCGGCCCTCTTGCTTTATGGTGGAATATTTTGGTTGCACGTAATAAGATATCGTTTGATAACAATAGAATTGTAGTTGGGGAGATATGATGAAAGACTGTTTGGGATGTCTACCTATGGATGGCAGTTTCGAGATTTACAATGGATTTTCTGATTTAGAACGCATTGGTTTTGGGCTGGGTGACTGTTAGTGGTGTTTTATATATTGTTTTCCCCCACATCTTGTGGTTTTTTGTTGTTGCTCGCTTCGTTTTTTTCTGGTTTTGTTGTGCTGGAATCCTGTCTCCAGCCTTTTGTTGCTTTAATTTTCGGTTATCTTTGTTTGTTATTATCCCTCTTGTATCTCTTTTACTCTATAAATGATCAAAAATAAAAATAAAAAATCAGCTCAATCTTTATGCAGGATCTGAGGGCTGGAATAACCTCAACATATTATGCAGATCTTGGAATAGAGGAAAATGACATATTTGTGTCTGATGGTGCCAAGTGTGATATTTCTCGTCTTCAGGTTTTTTAAAATCTCTAACATAGTGGACTTTCTTTCTGCATGTATGTTGTTTCTTTAATGTTGGCATTAAAATGATATATCTTTCTTAGATGGGATTGAGTTTTTTGTTAAATATTTCTTGCACTTGATAAAATGCTCTGTAAAATCTTTATGAAACAGTTCTTTGTGACTGATAATACAAGTCCTTTGTGTTATTTAAACTCATTACTTATGGCAGGTATTGCGTAATGCATAAATTTGGAGATATGGATTTCTGTTTACATGTTTATATATGCAGGGTCCTTTGGCATTTCAATTTTAATTTTCTGTCTCTATGCAGCTTCTATTTGGATCCAACATAAAGATAGCAGTTCAGGATCCATCCTACCCGGTAAGTTTTAAAAATTAGAACTATTAACTAATATAGTATGTCATCTCCCCTGAAAGGTCAATTGTTTTTGACCTGTCATTTCACGTGAAGATCAAAATATATCCAGTTTGAATTTTCGGTTATATACCCTGGTTAAAATTGTTAAAATAATAAGGCTAGACAGTTGTCATTTTGTAGGGAAAAAATATTTTGACTCCTGTGAAGTGTGAACTAAAAATTGCAAATAACTTTATTAATTACTAGTTTCATGACTTGTTTTTGGACGTGGCCTCAGTTGTTAATGTCTGTTCACTGCAGGCATATGTAGATTCTGGTGTTATTACAGGGCAAACTGGCTTATTCCAAAAGGATATTGAGAAGTATGAAAACATTGAGTACATGAGATGTACTCCTGAGAATGGCTTCTTTCCCAATCTGTCAGAAGTTTCACGAACAGATGTTATATTCTTTTGTTCACCAAACAATCCTACAGGATCTGCAGCATCAAGGGATCAGCTGACTAAGTTGGTTCAGTTTGCCAGAGAGAATGGATCAATCATTGTCTATGATTCTGCTTATGCTATGTACATATCAGATGACAGTCCACGCTCAATTTTTGAAATTCCTGGAGCAAAAGAGGTTGGTTGGATGTTACATTTTCAAACTACTGCGTCCAGCTTCTGATCAAACTTCATGTTTGTGAAATAGCACTGCCCTTACGGCAGATTAACCTCTATAAATTTTGGAATTGGTTGATGCAACAGAGATCCTTTTGCCCGTCGCCTTAATTTATTATGTCTTGCAGGTTGCAATTGAAATTTCCTCTTTCTCAAAGTACGCTGGGTTCACAGGAGTTCGTCTCGGTTGGACTGTCATCCCCAAGGAACTAGTTTTCTCTGATGGATTTCCAATTGCGAAGGACTTCAACCGCATTGTGAGCACATGCTTCAATGGTTCTTCGAACATTGCACAAGCTGGGGGTTTGGCATGTGTGTCTCCTGATGGGTTGAAGGTAAATTTTGAATGGTTCTTGTCTGACTTTTCACAAAGCAGGAAAATATCTCAAATCAATCATTTATTGTTGTAGGCCATGAAAGATGTCATCGGATTCTACAAAGAAAACACCCAGATCATCATCGATACGTTCACATCTCTGGGTTTCAAGGTATATGGAGGGACAAATGCACCATATGTCTGGGTTCACTTCCCTGGCCGAAGCTCGTGGGATGTGTTTGCAGAGATTCTTGAAAAGGCAAACGTTGTAACAACTCCAGGAAGCGGATTTGGACCTGGAGGGGAGGGTTTTGTGAGAGTTAGTGCTTTCGGCCACAGGGAGAACATTCTCGAAGCCGCCAGAAGATTGAAACAGATGTACAAATCATAAGATTCTTTGAAGTTACTTGCTCTTGCGAGAAGTTGCAATCTTCGCTTTCAGTTTTTCTCAATAATCACCGGGTGCATGTTTTATTTAAGGATGTATATCGTTTGTCCAGGATCCTGTTGCTACTGGTCATGAGAATGTTAGCATCGGAATTAGCGAGCGAATCATGTTGGTGTACGTCGGGCTAAGAAGGTTATACGTTTTGATAGTTGTAAAATTTTATTTTCTGCTGAATAATTGCATGTATTCGATTTAAACTGCTGCTCTAACGGAGCATTTATTCAAGGCCGGATTCCGCTTAAATCCTTATCATATATCATGTTTGGGTATTTTCTATGTTTGCTCACCCCTACAATGATATTTATACGTATGCACTTATGTTTTTATGTTTTCCCAAGAGTAACTCCAGCATGGCCTACTTAAACCTTTTCCATTTAAAGACTGGATTTTTAATTTTTTTTTAATAAGACGATTGATTTTGAAAATACTTGGAAGTGGGGAATGGGAAAGCAGAAGGCTTTTATTGAGTGACTAAGATGGAGATGGACATCCATGAATGGATGTACACAACAGACGTCATGACATGAACCTTTTTTGAAATTTCATGACACTTGTGTTGGATTTGGTTTGGTTGCCTAACTTTTTGAATTTTTTTAAATATATCCAATTTAAACCTCTTTATAAGTAGTTCTCAAACTAGATCCAACGTCACGACATTGTGACACGTGGGTGGTGGACTTGGGATTTTAGTGTATAGAAAACTCAATGTCTCATACATTGACTTCTTATAGTCGTAGTTTTTGCCTCGAGCAGAAAAATTCAGGTATAGTTTGGAGTCTTAAATGAACTCGACACTTGCAACAATGAGTTTATTTCCTTAGAACTCAACAAATACAATGTGGAGTTCTAAGAAATGGGACTTGGCATTGACAATACCGAGTTCGTTTTCTTAGAACTTGGCAACAAACGTGTCGAGTTCTAACACTTAGAACTTGGCTAACGGTGCCAATGCACGTTCTGCCTTTGCGGTTAAAATTCCAAGTGTTAGAACTCGGCATCGTAATTGCCGAGTTACAACAAAATGACTGGCATTGCAAGTATCGAGTTCTAACAAAATGAACTCGGTGTTGCAAGTGGCAAATGCATTTTGTAGTCCAAACATGCAGCACACACACTTGGAGGTGACGGTGGGTGCGGTGAGTGCGCCTGCCCAGGGACCGTCACAAGTGTAGATACTTGATATATGTGTTGTTTGATGTTTATGAGTTGTATGACATGTGCATTTGTGGAGTCACACTAGGTAGAAGACCTAAGGGATTGCGGATCCCAATGCATTGTGTTGTTACGTAGCTCCGTAGGGCAAATTGACTGCAAACCTTGATGGCGACAGAGGTGACCGCCCTGCCTTAATGGTAACGGAGATGAGTGTCCGACGATTTAGTCTGGCAGGTAGACTGACTGTGGGACAATCATGTGAGTTGACCGATTGACCTATGTGGCGACGGAGATGACCGTGCGACCTTGATGGCGACAGGGATGACTGACTGACGATGTATTCTGCCAAGTAGTTTGAATGGGCACAACCAGGTGAGTTGATCATCGAGTGAGCAACCGCTCCGAAAGGTGTGACATTGGCCAGGAGCTCAGATTTGTATTTATGAAGCGGATGTGCGCACGACCCTCACCGAGCACTCATGTTAGTATAGTTACAAGTGGAGATTAGTCGCGTACCCCGTAAGACTGCATGTGCCTGCAGTAGGTCCCGTGAGGGACCCAATGATGTTGATGGGATTGTTGTCCCTTATGTTCCTAGATAGGGATGTTGCAATATTTGTGCTATGTGATACTAGTATGATATGTCATGCATCGTATAATTCATGTACATGTAGGGAGGCTTGGCATACAGGATTTTCGTTATGAAAACTCAGGATTTTATCATGTTTCATTTTCAGGCCGAGGCCAACACTGAGTGAGTAGTGACAGAGGACGAGTACACCAGTATGGGATCCTCTAGTCTCCTTTCATAGGTTGTTATCTGTATCATTCTTTTGTACCCTTTGTGGTAGATGCAATCTCATTTTGAAACTTTTGTGTAATGGTGCACCTTATTTTGAGTATTTATGAGTAACGTCCTATGATTTTGGTCGTTTTATCCTTTGAAATATTCATTTTAATATGTTGTTTGGGCACTTTACAGTTAGTGTCAAGTTCTATGAAAATCTTCATTTCTACAGAATTAGGCGTCTCAATTCTGTATATACTAAAATCCAAGACATGGTGGTTGCGGATCTAGTTTGAGGAATACTTCTTAAGGAGATTTAAAATGATTTTTTATTTTAAATAATATTATTTCAAAAAACTTTCCTTTGTTTAACCCTTGCTCTGGAATTGATTTTAGTTAATTATAATTTTGAAGAATGATCTATGCCTAAAGTCATACATAAAAATGCAAGAAATTTTTAAAGAGGGTCGAATCGGACATCCGCTTGACTAGCCATTGTATACAGGCTGAACAGGGGCGGGAGTCCGGTCCAATCCCCCTGCCAAAGTCGAGTTAAGTTTGTAGGTGGGGCGGATGTCCGCTCGAGTTTGTTGTCCAAGATTTTGAATTGCCTGTTCGGAGGTTCTTCCGGTCCAAGGGGTGGACAATTGATATCGGGTATAGTTTGATTTTTGAATGATTCTTTGAGTTTGCCCTTTACACCAAATTCCTATACTAACCTAATCTAACTCGTACACATAGTCTATTGTGAAAGAAGAGTAATTTGAGGTCTTTCGTAGTAGTAGCAAAATTTCACTTATTGCTTTCAATACTTCCCGTTAGTATAAAAAAACTTCCATAATTGATGTGTTTTTTGGTAAGAAGTACCGAAACCCTTGTATACTGAATTAGTCCAAAATATATTTGTTGGATCTAATCAAAATTAAGGAGGTGAGATTTACACCTAGTACAAGGAAAATGTTTCAGGGGAGTTAAGGAATATGTGCATATACGGTCGCATCTGCATAGACCCCATATTGAAAATGCGGTACGGTAGATGTGAGCCCGCATAGTACCGCATCCATCGCTTAGACCATTAGTAGTCATGACCTAGACAACCTGGTCATAAGTTTTCTCTATCTTCCCACGTCAATTTTATTTCTCATTCATATCACTTTTCTCTCTCCCTAACTCACTTTCTTATCTTTCCTACACTATTCATCTCTTAACCATGATATGTTTGGGAAATTAATGTCAAACGAGCTCGAACAACGAACCTGGAGTGCACCCCACGTGTGAAATGTACAACTTAAGTTGCTGAGAGAAATCGCGATTGATCATACCAACCTGATCCGTTAGTGGTGGATGCAAATCCGCCAATGGCAGGTCTAGTTGGTCAAAATCCACTCCAATTTCTTGAGTGGCTCGAACCAATTTAATTGGGTGCACCAGACCATTGGGAAATTGATTACAACCGTCAAATTGCTTCTAGAATCATCTACACCTCTCTTTCTTCTATAAATAGCAATGTTTCTCCTACCTTTAGTTTCTTCCTACACTTTCCTCCATTCGAATATGTTTAGTTTACCCAATTGGGCAACAAATAAATGATGGTGGATGAAGGTTGTAATCTTACTCTTTGATTAGTCTAATGTTAGATTTGAGTTCTTCTATTCTTTAGTTTTTTTTCTATCCAAGTATTTTTCATTTTGTTGGTTGATTTAGTAGTTTGTTATTCTTGCTTTCTATGCTTGTTACGAGTATAGAGTAGATTCACTTCATTTGTGGTGGAGGTGATATATACCATGTGTTGTGTGGTGATGAGTTCTTATTTGTGTCATTTTTATGTGCTTAATATAGATCTATAGTTGTAGCATGCTTAAATTTGTATTAATTGAAATAATGGTCACACTAGGTACTTGTCTCATGCGCCTAGATCTAGAGTTTATCTTGTTGCTTGTAATGATTTATCTTTGTTATGGAATTGGCTTAAAATGTATGGATCAATGTTTGTTGTACATTCACATGAATGATTTAGGTTGTATGTATGATTAATTGATGCTCTAATGACCACACTAAGTAGTTATTGCATGCTTCATAATCTAAAATCAACCTAAACTTTATGAGAAATATGCATGTTCATGGTTTGTCATGTAGTATTGTGTATCATATACTTAGATTCTACAATATCTTCTACTTGTATGTCACACATACTATACCTGTGCCTAATTGCATTGAACATCCGCTAACACACACCTCTCTACTCCAAGGGAGTTTATTTATCTTGTTGATTCATTCTTAGTCTAGTTTAGTTAGATTGACATAATCCTTTCTATCTCATTTTCTCTCTCATTCGAGTATGGTGGGAACAACGATACACAATCCTCGTGGTATGACCCGTACTTGTCGCGTCTTCACTGATGCCGAACACTTGCAGTTTTGAACTTTTTAAATTCCACAACAGTACCCTAACCATAATGAAGATTTTAAATTTTTAAATGTTAATTACTAATCAAATTTTTATTCATATTTTTAGAAAGGACAATATAATTCCAAACAACCCTAGGGACCATGCTTGGATTTTATCACTCAAGCATTGCTTCTTTTTTAGACATACAAATCTTCATCTTTTTACAAGATAAAGAAAACTTTTTATACCCTTAGGAACATGCATACTTCGTCAATACAAGTCAAGCAATACAAGATACCATTGGGAAAAAAATTGCCAGGGGAATTTCACTCGACTTGTCCCCACTAGTAGACAGACAAATGTACAAATCCACGACAATCTAGATATTAATGGCTTTCGTTCAAGCTCAACATTTTACAAAAATAACTACCCACAAAGTTTGGTGGCACCCCAAAAATAATTGAAAATGATGCTCGCTAATGTCATCTCCACAAGCACGTTGTAAGAGTCAGAAATTTATCAAGAGAAGCTCTTACAATAACTAACAAATTCCTAATGAAGGAAACGTATTGGCACACCAGAAATCAAAAATCCTGCCAAAAACGATTACCACTAGCCTTAATGCTAGCATATGATAAGCATATGCATCACGTCAGAGTAAACATTTTCTGGTTTCAACTTGTACAAGGTTATGATGTCGTGATTGTGAGTGAAACCAAACCAAACCAAATACGAAGCCGAATGTTGGGCTGGTAGCTGCCTTAACCTCGCAAGTGTCTTTTCATACCAGCAAATGTCCATGGGAAAGTGATAGCTTCTCTTTCGAATTCGGGATAGGAGACCTCATCTGAAAACAGTGTCATGGCAAGGATGGAAGCTCCACTTTTTCGAAGGCGAAAAAAGACACCAGCCAATGGTCCACATGACATAACTTCAGAGGGACACCATGACATTCTTTTTCAAGCATTTTTACTTCTGCCCTTGATGGGGGTTTGCCCCTGAAAGAAAAAAAATACTGATACTGAAGTAAATGAAACACTATGTTGATCTAATCTGGACCATTTCACTTTCACCAAAAATATCATTTGCAAAAATGATAATATTGAATTGCGAAAATGATAATATCTGAAGTAACTCTACAAATTGCATTTGCAAAAATATCGACAAAATTATTAATCATGAAATGTGTCTGAAAACTATTCATCTAGTCAGCAATGACTAACGATGGATAATATCAAACCCTTTGCTGGTCAAGATAGTAATCTTTTTACGTTGAGAATCCAAGTTATGTTTCAGAAATAAATGAATTTAACGACCAAGTGTTGTGGTATAGCTGTAGATCCATTGTCAGGAGAAACTCAATGTCACCGGTAACATTCAGTCATACCATGATAGCTGCAAAATTTTCCAAGTATTCTATCTTGAATAATCTAAAAGCATAAAGAGCAAAGACACGATGTCAGAATGTCTAGCTCCCTAATAGTATTTTCTTTATGCAAAATATAATTTCTCAAAATGAATTGAATAAATATAACATGTACGAGCTTTCTTTATAATAAAGTTTGTATGAAAAAGTTATCAAACATTTTCCTGTACCTGATTAAACATAGCACAAACAAAGGTTTGCCCGGGCAAGACTTTCTGAACTTGCTATCAGGAAGATAAATGTCAAACATGAGCTTCTTCTCAAGAATGTGCATATCTTCAAATTGTTTTGAGATTGACTTGTCGGCTTCACTCTCAAGATCTCTTTCTTGACAAATAGACGTTCGCTTCTCAAAATCAGAGTCAGAATCGCAACACCTCTTGTCGGTTTTTAATGTCCAAGGAACACCATGCCTACCCACAATGTAACCAAGAGACTTCAAACGCCTATACGCCTGAAAAGATTCGAGACAACATCCATTTTTTTCATCGGCAAGCTTCTTATGTATATCACTCAATGTTAGTGAATCATCATTTCCATCTAAGAGCAACAACGCCCCACGCTCAGCTAAATATCTGTATGAGGCCAAAAAATGAACCTTCATCAATTTAAACGACTATATACCGTGTACAGTAGTTCATAAACAAATACCATTAGCACTATTAACCACTAGTGTACGTGTACCATTAACTATTAGATACAAATATTTAACAGTCGTTCCAAGTCACTATCCATGTTAGGCTGGTAGGTTCACAATTTTTTTTATCGGCAGGTACACAAATATTAAGAAGCAATGCGAGAGTGAAAGGAAATGTTTGGCATTTGTACATACAGAACTTCCTCAATCGAGCAATACAACTTCCCACAGTTCCGAATGATTCCCGTCGTCCCCCAAACAGCACCCCTTTTGTCAACGATCTCAGCCATTCTCATATCCACATCCCAACAAGCTCTTGAAACTTCCTTTCTAATTATCCAAAACACACATTTAGAAAACAGAAACAAATAATATTCTTTGTAAATAATGATTATTACCATCACATTACAATGACAACCATCAGACAATTATACACAACTAAGCAAAATCAAATTGAACACCTGAATTGCAGCCCTTGGACGTTGCTTTTGGAGTTATTGAGAAAGGGATTTTGGTGATGCTCCTCTTCTTCCCATAAATCCATATTCATGAAGAGAGCTCGCCTTTTGCCTTATTTTAAGACACTTTATTCAATGTGGTGGAGGTAAAGGTGTTTTTTTCATCTATTTAAGAACACCTTATAGCCTCAAACACCTCAATTCCTGAAATAAGTTCTGAATTAGCAGATTCTTTTAACCAAATAACAATTGGCAAAGAACTCACAATCATCAATTGTAACATTGTGGAAGCAACGTTCTAGTGGTACGACCACTCCACAATTACTATTTGAATCATCACAAAAACCCTAATTTAAATGCTATATGAGTTCGAAATTTGACCAAAACCAAAGTCATATTTTTAGCAGCAAAAACCATAAGAACCCTAGTTTTGATCACCAAACACACAAAAATGCAAAAACAATCTGCCCAGAACCTAAAATCAGGAAACCAGCATAAATGCCCGACCAATTCCCCGGAATAACCAAAAGTAGAACATAAAAAAACTCAAACAAAGCCAATGAAATCTGGAATCTTCACCAGCTTGCAGTCAAAACAACAAACAGTGTCAGAATTTCTCTTAGAAATAGGGTTTCTGATGTTAACATTTGGTGAGGAAAGACGAGGTAAGAAGTTCTTTTTTTGGCTTTTTCCTTGCATGTCGCTCCAAAACACCTAGTTTGCCGAAATGTCATCCAAAAATAAGTTTCTTGGATGCTACTCTTGAAAACTTGAATTTCCTTGCATGGCAGTCCGTTAACTTTCCATGCCACTCCGTTGATTTTTTTGTCAACTCTGTTAGTAGTGTCGTTAACTAAATTAATGCTTAATGTGAAAATTTGTAAAACCAACGTTGAATTATCTACAATTTGTTAGTTATTTCTATTTGATTGTAAAATTTATAAAATCTATTCTCACTACACTTTTTTTCCGTCTCTCCCTTTTTACACTCCCTAGTTGGTGTTTCCATGAATTCGTTGGCATGATGCAGAAAACAGAATAATTTTTTTAATGTGCTTTGGTCTATTAATATAGTAAGTTGAGATTTTGCATTTTAGGATTTCACTTAGCAAATACTTGAAAACAATAACCTCAGACTTTTGGTTTGCAAATCACAACAAATAATGCAAAAAATTACTCTAATTGCAGCCGCAAAAAGTCATGTTTCGGTCACTAAGCTTGGGACTTGAAGATTCTAAAATGGCAACAACAGCATTTCAATTAAAACGGTGTTAAGGCTATTCACTTGATAAATCTCCAATCTTAAACTCACCAAAATAACAATACGGAATTCCTAATTAGGATTGTACCTGGGTCCAAAACTGGTCCATTCCGAAACCGGATTGAGAGAAATCCCAAAAGCTGGAAACCAGACCAAACCGGGTATTTTTTGTTTTTTTCGAAAAATTACCTTTTTAAGTCAATTAATCTTTTTTAATGCCTCCACTCTAATCTTGTGATGGCTCATTACGTATAAAGTTAAATACTCAATTCAAATTCGTCAAGAAAATAACGATCATATAAGAGGATAATCATCTCCGCAATTTTTATGGGAGTAAGATGAATTCAGAGTATACATTAATGAAAAATGACGTAGTAGTACTAGTATAAATGCAAGAATGTAATATTTTAGCAAACATCCATATTGAGAAAATGCATATCCAACAAGTATGCACTAAGACAACTATGTTGTTGCTTTCTAGGATATGACTTAGCTTCAACTCCTCCACTAAAATAAAATAGATTTCTTCGTCCATCTAGATGAATATATAATGTATTAATACTCTTTTTTGTCTCAAGGTATATAATCGATCTTCTTAGCACAAAGACATACAACAAAAATAAACCCAACACCCTCAAATAGAAACTCATAACCCAACCAAAACAAAACAACAAAAAATAAGTAAAAACAAATACTAGACAGTAAAATGTTTCTCTAAAATGTCCCCACTAAACCTAAGTAACATTCAACGAACCGGCGTGGAAGATGGCTTAGTCGGGAACAGGGGCGTGGAGATGTGGAGGAGTCCGGAACGGGGGGCCTGGTGACGTGAAGGAGCTCGGGGATGACCGCCGCCGGCGAGGTAGTGGGCGGTCGGGTTGATTCTACGGTTTGGGGATCGGACGGTGTTGGGATTTGGCGGTTGGGTCCTGTGTGTCCTAATACCATGCACACGGGTGAGCATCTGTTGGACCCGGACAGAACTCGACTGAACCCGGATGCTTTCCGGGCTCCGGACCGATCGGTACCATTCGGTCCAAAAATCCGAATCGGATTGGATTTTTGAGAGAAAAATTAGATTTTGGACCGAATCAGACCGAAAACCGAATTTGTCCCGGGATCCAGATCGAAACCCGGACCGGTCGGACCGAACCCGGACCGATTGGTCCGGTCCGGTCGCCGGACCGAAATCTAATTTTTGTTGTTTTGTTTTCGTTGGGTGTACGGTCCATGCATGCATCTAAAACGTAGTTCCGAATTTGCTCCGATTCTCAAACTTAAATGTGATTTGATCTGGTCTGGGTTGAATCTGATCGGATTGGGTCGGACTGCTCGGTTGAACACGGGCCAATCATACTTACGGAGATCTAAAACAAAAACAAAATGTGTCAAAAAATCTTACATAAAAATAATTACAGACCTGTAATGTAGTCGTTTGGTATCTTGCTTTTCACAATACCCCTCTCCCGAACACTTTTACCACTCACTTTTGGTACTCCAGCCCACCTCGGCCAACATTATCTTGAATTCCCGACAACATCGACACAAGAACAGGAGGGATCGGAGGATCGAAATCACAATACAAGATCATCATCTCATCATCATCATCATGTAAGGTAGAGAGAAACCAACGTTTTCCTTATCTGGGCACTAGGGTCCATATTTTGATCTTTAGCTTTTATTATATTTTAGTAGAGAATTTCGTTCGTAAAAGACAAATATTACTTGGACATGTCATTATATTTAGCGTTCTGTATGTGCTTTTTAAAATAAGTTTACGGAAGTAGTTTGAATTAGCCTGACTATTAATATTTAAACAGTCTCGTTGAACTTCAACTTCGACAAATGAAGATGTCATCAACGGTCGAACCACGAGACAACAGTGGTCCGATCATGTTGAACCAAACAAAAACTTCACCAGTTCAGGTGTGGGGAAAAGTTTCTTTTTGAGAAGAGATTTACTACCTTTAAATTTCGTTGACACACGGTTCCGCGTGTTAATAAAATCAAATCTGAATTTCAAATTAAAAATTGAAACTGTAGATCTTGATCTACACATGTAGATTAAGGATATCGAAAATCATAAATTTTGATAATCGTTTCATATGATATAGAAATCGAGTTTTTTAGCAAATGTAATGTAGTCATTTTTACATATTTATATATTTCATAAAACATATTTCAAAATTTATGATTTTCGATGTCCTCAATCTACATGTGTTGTAGATCAAGTTCTACCGTTTGGATTTTAAATTTAAAGTTCAGATTTGATTTTTTTAACAAGCGTAACTGTGTGTCAACAAGATTTAAAAGGAGTAGATCCCTCGTATAAGTTGTAAGAAAATGTAGTTCCGGATTTGCTCCGATTTCCACCGGTGTTCAACCGAACCAAAAGGAACCTACGGAATTTATTTTTCAACACCTAATACCAGGCCTAAATGCCTAATTCTGTAAAATGTGTCGTCAAGAAGATAGTTTGAAACGCACACCACCTTTCTTTTTTATTTCTCTCTCCTGTACCACTTAGATTCTCAAACTTCGATTTTACTATTCTACTCATTATCGTTTTAATTTAACTTTTTACTGTTAGATCCACATTTAACCACCCTCTCCCTGATATTTTATTTTTCTCTCTTTCTATAAAATTCCAAACAAACCTCAAATTTTACAATTATTTCCCATTCCCACCAAATCCTTAAATTTCAAACTTCACCATGTCGTGTCTAACAGATTTCGCCATCGTCATCCTCCTTACCCCCTCTCCCTCGTTATAAAATAGTCATGGTGGAGAAGAACTTGGATGATGTTAGTTTAGGGGGGGAAGCAATTACAAACCCCATAATCGAGGTGTGCAACAATTTACACAAGTGGGGCAGATATTGGAGAATTCTGGGTCATCAAAAACATAAACAAAATCTACCCCAAATATTATTTACAACCTATGATATTTCAGAATGATTCTTTTGTTGTACTATTTCCACGAAATCTTACTGTTGAAATTTTATACATCATTCTATGTCCAATATATTGCAGACTTTGTTCTATACAATCGTTTTGATATCTTTGATCTATTAGTTATCATTGACCTTCACAAATCACAAGTGTAGAAAAGGGAAATGACATAATACCTCAGTATACACGCAATATTGTAAGTTGAACTTTTCAATATAATTTCAACCCAAGCACCATTTTACCAAGAACTTTCCCTCAAAATCAACTTTAAATCAAAATTCTTCAATGTTCGACTCTGAAAAATTATTGCGAGCACATTCTGGGTTTCGGCAAATGAACATCACGTTTTAAATAATGTCATGTTCATACAAGATACTAAAAAGATTTTAACATTCTGATACTCAAGTGACGAATAAATGAGATACATTCCAATAGGCAAACTTTCAAAAAAATTGAAGGAAAGATAAAGTTTTAGGAATGAAATGAAATGCAAAATTTGGTCGTTCCAAAAAACAATTCTAGTCCGATTGGAAGACTCACGTTTTGTTTTAAGTCGAAAATTTTGAACGGAAGATGCCATACACAACATGAAACGCGAGATAGGATTCCTAATACCATACATCAAGCCTAATTTTTATTCAAGGATAAAATCAATAAACATCACCAAATAAACCAAACAATCTTGTCCCCGATGGCTTCACGTCAGGCTGCAATTTCATTAACAATTAGTGGCCGAGGCAAATTGGGGATGTCCCAAACAGATACAAGTTTCAACCCACACTATCTATGATTATCATCCATATCACCATCGTTCTCTAACGAACCATCATCTAACCACGTCCATACGTAAACAACAAACACAAATTAAAAAACATAGAAAATTAGAAGCCGAGCTTAGTTGAATAACCTGCACTATACTACAGAGATTTAAGATTCTGAGTCTGTGACTATAAAAAAGGATAAAAACCCTAGAAATGATCTTATAAGAAAAATGAATATCACTTTCTCATCACTCTGAGCTTTTTGTTGTCCCCCACGACTAGTGTTACTTCACCCTACAAAAAATAAACACACAACATTATAGCGTTTCTAAAATTCCACATGATCATAATCCAGAGCAGAACATAAGATGCGGACTTACTTGTCTAGGAATTGGATCATCATGTGGTGTAATTGCCTTAAGTAGCAGCCACGTTCTTGTCATAACTAAAGTCTAAATCATCATGTCATGAATGATAAATAAAAAAAACATAGGTTCACGAATTAAAAAGTTGTGAGCAACAAGACAATTTTTTGTCATTCCTTTAAGATACAACCTATTTCGTTGAGACACTATTGTTGATATTTGCCTATTTCAGTGATGAGAATAACTTAGTAGGCAAACCAAAGGAAACCAAGATCACAATAAAAAGAAAAAATGGACTTTTTGGGCTGCTAAAAATTTTTATTCAACACATTAGTTCTTAACAAACCCAAAGAGGGAAACTCAACGAGGCGATTAGTGTACCATGGTCATTGTGAAAATCCAAAAACGTAAACACAATGTCCAAGTGAATGTCCTAAAACCATTGAGCTAAATTTGGCATAATAGATTATGTCCCAACGAAACGGATCCTGAGGTTTAATCACAACAGAATAAACAAAACTTTGGGGAAAAAATCCACAAGCAACATAGGTACCATTAAAATCATGAGCAAATTATCCTCCGCCAAAGTCATGAACTAAGCTGCCCAGATCAGAAGAACAATGCAAGTGGATAGGGATGTGCTAGAAAAAGTGCAATTAACACAAAAGGTGAACGTGGTTTTCTAGATGAACAATAATTCCCCAGACCAGCCCTCGTTCCAATCTCAAGATGGAGGTACTATCCCTCCCAAGTGCAGCAAAGACGCCTACCCTTAACCACATTTCAGGACTGCTGTTACCTAACAGCAAACAAGTTGCATCTCAAACTGAAAGACTGTTTTGCCAAGGGAAGCCACAAAGGACGAATCGGAAGGCACCACAGGGATGCAAAATAGAGGTCACAAGCACAAAGGACCAATACTTGGTGGTGGTGGTGATGGTAAGAAAATACCACCGTGAACACGAATCAGTAAAATGAACGCAAAAGCTATACTGCCAGATTCATTAGGGTCTCTTCCATGGAAGAAAAAAAAGAGAAAACATTGAAACGGAAATAGGGTTCAGGGTTAAACCCTACCAAATTGAACAATAGCATTTGGAGGAAAGAGCACCCATCCAATTTCAGAATGGGTACTAACACCCCGTCATCTGTATACAGCCCTTGCAGGTGAAAAATAGGAAACAATAACAAGAACCTTTACTCCAGCCCTAAAAAATCTTAACATTTCTGTCTGACATAGATATAGTCAGAGAAATAGAGGAGCCGGTGAACCTTGATCTTTTGTACATGACATAAGTCCATCGTTGGATTTCACACAAAAGGATAAGTTCTGTACCAATGCGTTTGGGGTTTAACAGTGGGTCACAACAATGCTTGCCCACATCATTGTGAAATCGCAATGACAATGAGATCATATGCAAGTAGATCTTTCAGCTCAAATTTGAGTGATCAAACCGCAAGGAAGGTGATCAATGTCAAAAGCATCACAGAATTGAAATTGCAATTCAAGGAATCATACTGAGAACAGAAGCAAATAAAAACAAAGGTTAGCTAGTGCAGGTCAGCATATCTTCACACTATAGGGCGATAAATTATCACAATATTAGGGAAAGCAGCTCCCTTGTAGGTTCATATGAGAACAGAAAAATACATTTTCTGCCATGATATGACATGAAGTTGGTTGGAACGTTGCAATTAGAGCACTGCATTGCATTAGAAATGTAACATACTAAGGCTGGATCAAGTTCAAGTCCTTTTTATCATTAATAGACAGGAAGAAATAGTTTAGAGTCAAACGTTGACTCTGGTTTTTGAGGAGATATTGTAGAAAATCATTCAAATTTTAAACAGAAAATTATAAAAATTACAAGAACACTAGACTGCGGTCCATCCTACTGATGTTGATGAGCATTCATCATTGCACATCCAACAATGATGTCATAGAAAAAGTATTTCTACAACATCACGGCAATTGGGGACGGGTGTACTGAGGTGGTAGACCAGATGGCAAATTGTAACTGCCATAGACAGCAGCTCTACTGTCGTAAGTAGATGGCACATTATCATATGCACTTCCTTCATAATTAACTGGTCTGTTATCGTAACCAACTGGCCGATTATCATACGTAGCTGCCCTACTTTCATAAGCACCATGCCTACTATCATAGGCAATTGGTGGCGGCCTGTCGTACCTAATAGACCCAGTATGAGACTCTGAAGGGTAAAGATAAGGTTTTGGAGAGCTCCGATTTACCCCAGAAGGTCTGGCCAGCCCATAGTGACTAGCTGAACTTAAGTAAGCAGATCGCTCAGCTAAGCTCAGTGGAGGAGTGTGCATTACCGGACCTAGAGGGTAAGCAGCAGCACCTGCTGCTGTCGAGCCCATGTCAGGACGGGGACGCTTCTGAAAGGGGATCTGTTGACCTTTTGTGATAGGAGCTGAATTTGTTGCAGGACGTTTCTTCTCGGCCTTCATTTGCTCCAGTCTGCTGACTTGCTTCACGAGACTTTCAGTAGGGTATTCTGATTGAAGCTTGTGTTCTTCAATGGCTTTAATAACCAGTTTAAGTGCAGATATCTCTTTAGCAACGGCCTCATTCTGTAGAAAGTTATTAGTGGTGAAATTCTATTTACAAAATTGTATATTCAAAATAAAAGATGGAGAGAAAATAGCTTTTTGAACACAAACCCGGGCTTGTGCTGAGTGGTTTCCCTTCTTGCGCACTTCCTGAGAAGTTTTCTTAGCCTCCTTAACAGCTGCCTTCAGAAGAGGTACAGGGGGGAATTTTTCCATTAGATCAAAAGCAAAGATGAATCTAACAGCTTCCAGATGTTTCTTCTTACTGTTTAATTTTTCAATCAAATCTGTCAAAAGGAAAAGAAACTATATGTTTAAACAATACCGACAACAGGTTGTAATGAGAAACCATGCCTCAAAGAAAATAAATTTTTCAGCATGGTCATGAAAATATTAGTAGCAAAAGATGGCGTACATAATAATAAAACGTTTACCATTAATTTTTTTTGTAACCACCATTTAGCTCTTCACCACTTAGGTCCATTAAGAAACAGAGGAACCATAGGACATACACAAGTTTAACCATAAAACAAAATAACAAAAGGCAAAAGGGTAGTTATGATCAGTTAATGTGGAGGAACATTCAAGTATACCTAGACAAAATTTTTTTTGAGGGACAAGTGATCTGAGAGAGATTGAACTTGGTAGGAAAACCACACGAGGCAGAAATAGGCAACTATTAGAGTCCAAAAGATAAGACAATTGTGAAAACCTATTTTAAAAGTAACAACAATGTGGAGAAAACAGAAAGTTGGTGTTGGGGTAGATAAATCGCAAATGCTACAGTCATCAAACATTTTGAGAAAAGGGTGAAGGCATGTTCACAATCCGAGTTCAAATTTCATAACCATAAATCCACAATATCAAGTAATTGACCAAATCTAGCAACACACCAAAGAAGGCAAATATTTAAAGAACAGTCAACCAAAGAAACAAGTATATAAGTGACAATGAAGACAATTTCTTTTTGAACCCATGCTAGTCCATATTATTCTAGTCCTACTTAGTGGAATGTAATATCTCGAAGAATCACAACAATGGAGTGAAAAAACCCAAAGCTATCAAGGTGATGAACTTCAGAAGACGTCGAAGTAAAACCACACATTCCTTCGGGGCGAAGCGGGACGTCTGTAGGCATGATGGTATGGTAGGAAGACTCCTTGGGAGGCATGTTTAATATAAATCAAGGTTTTCAGAACCGAACTGGACGTCGAGCCGGCAACGTCAAAGGTTCAAAGGTTCAGAGGTTCGATAGGGGTACGACCAAATCGAACCGGTTGAACCGGTTACGTCAACATAACATCATAAATATATAAATAAACAAAAAATAATCATGAAAAATAAAAAATACCAGTAGCCCCTGCGGGAGGGCGAGCGAGCAGAGGAAGCGCGTTTGCGGACGTTTTTTTTGTTTCGACATCTTATTACTGTACTCCGAATATTGATCCATTTACCCGTTTATTTACGTTTGTGTTGTTTTTGGATTCAGGTAAACGAAACAGGTCGACACAAAAAAATGTTTTTTTGCGGGTTATCGAACCGGATAGGCCTCTGGTTCACGGTTTGACCGGCCGGTCCGGTTTTCAAAACAGTGGTATAAATATAATATGCGTTTTGCAGGAACAGTTTTTCAATCTTGTGCAACCGAAATAAAATTTTGAGATGAAGTGATATGTGAAACTAAACAAGGTAGGCATGCCGTGTCATGTATAAAATAACAAAATTGAGTTGTGTTGTATTGTGCAAAACACAAATAAATGATGTTGCAGTATAGGCCTATGCAGACATGAAAATACTATGTATCACACTTGCATTTACATTTATGAAGTACTTGTAAGTTGTAACAAAATGCATGATGCATCTACACTACACAATATGCACATGTCACTTTGACATCCCAAGTTAAATACATCCCTGAAGCGAAAATGCAAAAACCTAACTGAAGTCTAATACTCAATTGCACACACCAAAATTGTATCTATTCTCGTTCATAGATTCATCAACTCATAGGGAATCTTATATCACACATTGAAATGCGCAACATCGTGGAAGCCTTGATGCAAAAAAATTAAACCCAACTCAATAACAAGCCAAAATCCCCAATATCCCAGGTTTCATAATTACACTTATCAACTCACCACAAATCCTATCATCCACATTGTGAATCTTAAAGATAAGCATTCTCATTCTTAACTCACCATGAATCTTAAATTCGAAATTGAGCCTTCCAACAACTTCCTCTTTGCAATAGGCATGATGACATCCACAAATCTTAAGTTTTGTACTGTGCAAGACCTCAAGTCGTGTGAACTTCAAGTAACATGAGACAACTAAATATTTTGCAATTGGTAACACAAAAAATATGTACCTTCTTACTTTACAAATGAAGACTCTTACCACTTCCCACCTTGTAATAGGCATGATCACATTCACAAATCTTAAATTTTGTATTCGTGTGAATTTCAAGTAGATGAGACAACTAAACTAGATATCCAGCAGTTGGGAACACAAAAAAAACATTACTTAATGCCGAACAGGTAGTACTCATTTATTTCCATATGAATTCACAGTACTGAAGATGTCAACCTATAGTTATCGTAAAAGAGCCATAACTGAAAGTAATTAAGCAATAAAACAATCATAACAAAAAATCCAACAAACGCACCGTTAATCTTATCACCCAAATCGAGACTCCTACAAATATCAACCACGGGTTTCCTCTTAGCGATCGGCACAACCACCTCTGCAATCTCCTCGAACCCAAACTCCTTCCCCAACCCAAATGCCGCAACCAACTGCAAAAACGCCATCGCCTCCACAGAGTTCCCGACCGGATCCCCGATCCTCCCCTTCCACTCCTTCGCAACCCTCCTCGCCTTCTCCTTCACCTCCCCATTAATCCCCGGCTTAACCCAACACAATCTTTCCAGCAACAGAAGACAAGTCCGCCTCTCCCCGTGCGACCCCTCGACCGCATCAAGCACCAATTCTCCCGGATCCGGCGCTTTCCTAATCGCCGGACCGAGCTCCTCCTTAATCGCCGCCAACTCCTTCCGGTTCCCATCCACAAAACCCCTCAACCCCTTCCCGTCCATCTTAACGCACAACCCGACCAGCTCCGGCCGGGGCTCGGGTCTCGGAGGGTCTTCTTCTTCAGGTTGAGTCGTAGAGCCATTTTTGTCATTTGGGATTGTCTCGAGGGATTTGAGTTGGTCGAGGCGGAGGCGGAGGGATGACTCGAGGGAGGAGAAGTGGGAGTCGAGGTCGGACCACTGGAGGGTGAAGGAGGAGAGGGTGGAGGAGACGGCAACGAGGTCTTCGTAGGCCTTCCGAAGGTTCGCCTTCTTCTCCGGGATGGAGTCTAGAGCTTGGGCGATGGAGGCCGTCGATGTAGTCATCGTTGTTGCCGCAAACCCTAACCGTAAATATTGGAGATGGCGGAGGAGAAAAGGGTGAATGAAATAGAACCCTCGAATGAAGGTTGTTATTTGGTTTTTTTGCATGGGTGCACTTACAAAACTCCGATGTTAGATCTTTTAGCACATACGAACTTCGAATTTGCAATGCTTTACGGAGTAGCTAGTCACTAATTCTTAATTTTCGTTAATTAACTATAGTGTTAGTCCTGGATTAAGTTATTTCGACTCTCTCTCTCTCGTTAATTTTCGTTTTGATCCTAGGACTCAATAAATGAAAAATTACAAGTCTTGATCTAAAATTTTGTTACAATCTTGAGTCTTTGTCCCAATGTTTCTTCTCTTGATAATCTTGATCAACCTATTAAGATGATTTGCACACATACAAGTATATGTGCAATGCATGTAATCATGTTTGTCCACTTTCATTAACTAGGTTGATTGATTAAAATCAGTTTGATTAATCATCAAAATTAACATAGATTAATGCCTTAAAAAAATCTATATTTGAATAGCTTTACTGGTGTTTCACTCGATTAGTTTAGGTCTTTATTCTTCATCTATGTGGGTTTAATGGTGGTTTAGTTGAGTTGGGTCATTGTTTTTATTTTCAGTTCACTTATTTTTTGCTTATATGTTCAGTTCACCAAGCTTTTGTTCAGTTCACTTGTGTTCAATATACTTACAAGCATCAATAACCAATGCGTATAGGTTTGCTTATATTTTTCTGAAGTAATGCATATTTTTGTTTGTTTGTTTGTTTCTTTAAACATTGTATAGGATGTTTGTTTTTATAAACATTGTATAGGAATGTTGTGATTACAAAAAATATATTTGTTAATATGGTGTCCAAACATTCTACAGGAATGTTGTCATTACATACTTGCAAATTAGGTTGCACGTTGGGGGGAAATGGGTTGTTGGAAAGGGTCGAAGGCGAGCACAGAATTTCACATAAGTTGCACAACTAGTCATGGTTGAGAAGCTAGGATTAAATGCATTTAAAAGTTGAATTTGTCAATCACATGGTTGGAATATGGACACAGTGTTGAAGGAGGATTACTTGATCCCCCATTTCAAGGAGTACAAGAACCTAATCACGAAAGAGGATCTCGAGGAAGCAGTACGACACTCTTAACCAAAGATGGGGCTTTGTGTATTTGTAAATACTGTGGTTGTGTTCCTGAAGTGAATTTGCCAGATCCAGAGATGTTTGTTCCAACCCCCAACAATGAGTACGAAGCTTCAACTATGTTGCCCGAAGAAACGTAGGTTGGAGATGTGCTATACACCAATGTGGTTGACTTTACTTCTCAAGCATAGGTTCAAGATGACCCTTAATCTAAGGACGTGGAGCAAGTAGTGTCATCTCAACAAGCAAGAAGGTTTGGAATGACAATTCTTTAAACATAGGACCCAGCAGTTGAGGATCATGATGACGATAACATGGATGCAACATAGGAATCTGATGAAGAAGGATCAGATTACCATCCCAATGGGGAATCGGAAGCTGAGCAAGTCGAAGAAGCAGATTTCATGTATTGGACGATGAAGATGAGTTCGAATTTATCTTTGATGATGGGCCATAGCCGATTGAAGTTAACATGAAGAACCCAAACATGTCTATAGCCCGACAATTCCCAGATGTGAGCACCTTCAGATTAGCTCTTACTCAGCGCTGTATACTAAATGAATGTGATGTAGACTACATTAAAAGGCAGCCATATCAAGTGACTGCAAAGTGTGTGCATGGATCCGAACTACAAGTGAATAACTCACACTTCAAGACTACAAGAGTGCATAAATTTTCAAATCAAGACTTTGAGAACACCCCACTCATGCTCTTCTGTCAATAGTTGTGTCTCGAAGAAGGCAACTAAGCATTGGATAGCCTACTAGTGCATGGAGTGGCTAATGCAAGATCAGATACTTAGTTCTAAGCACATTTGGGACCAGTTGCAAAGAACCTACCATTTGAAGTTGCCTTATCATAGAGTTTGAAGGGGGAAAAGAGCTAGTATTTGAAAAAATTCATGGTGATGATGACTAGTAGTATGCTTTGTTGCCAACTTTGGTGGGCGAGTTGAATAAACGGAATCCCAACAGTGTTATTAGGCTAAATGTTCTCCTGAATAACAAGTCAAAAGTTTGTTTACATATATGTAAGGTTGTAAATGGGACGGGTTTAACCGGCCACCATGCCTAATATGGGTTATGGGCAAAAAAACTTATCCGCCAACCCAGCACCTGTATAATAAATGGGGCTGGTTCCATTTTCTCATAACCCGCCCCGCATAACCCGCAACCCGCATAACCCGCAACCCGCATAACCCGAATAGTTGAGAACCTGATAACCATCTACCTGATAACCCTAAATCCCTAATGGCTATTGTGCAAACCTGAAACCATATTCGTTTCCTCAATTCCTCTCGAGTCCCAACGACGATGGTGACGATCTCCTCCCCAAACCCGATAACCCATTCTCCTCGACTCCTCACCTCCTCTCCTTTGCATCTCGCCATCGCCATCGCCATCGCCTCCGTCGCGAATCTCACCTCAAGCTCCATCTTGTTCCAGTCGCTCTCCACCGAAACATGTACTCTACTTATATGTATTAGATACATGGACTTGGTATTGAAAATGAGTGCCAATCATTGATGATATAGTAGTCAGTTCCCTTTTTGATTTATTTCCTTAGTAATACTATGATGGTCTTTTAATTATATGCTAACTGAAGACCTGCCTAGAACCTGAAATTTTTTTAGAGACGATCAATCATGGTAGCACAACTTTATTGGGTAATTAAAGAGACCAGTTTCCCCCCTCTACATGTTAGGTTGTAGATTGTAGTGGTGTGTTTCATGTTTTGAGGTTGCTAATGCCCATTTCTGCAATAAAAAACTGAAACAATTGAAAGCTCTTCTTGTTTACCTCTTTGGTGGTTTCCATTCATCTGAAGCCTGCAGACAGTAACTTCGTTAGATGTACTATCATTTTTCAAATCTTTTGTAAACTACTATAGCAGGTTGTTAACAATTGATTGAACATTTTAATTATAACCGCAAGTGCACGGTCGCGTTGAAGCGGTGACAAATACGAGTCGATCCACAGGGAGGTGTGTCGACTTTAGTTTGTTCGAAGGCAAGTGGGAAAGAAAGGAGAGAAATGAGTTGTGATCTAAACTACACTACAATGAGAAAGGAATTGGAAATACGCAATAAAACTAAATCCCACAGGGGGTAGAGAAAGAATGTGAATACAAAGATATGTGTATGTGTTCAATTATGCTCATCACAACATGTAGTTCATGAAAATCATAAAACTAAATCCAACTTTGCCTTCACATGAAATAAGATAACACAATATCATTAAAACATACAAGACAATAATTGGAATGAAGCTAAATGAACTCATGTATAAAGACCAAACCCCACTATGCCTCCACATGAAATAAGATAACACAATATCATTAAAACATACAAGACATTAATCAAGGTAAGGGCAACAAGAGCACATGCAACTACAATCCATGTTTCCTTTATCAACCCCATCCTTATCCTCACCTTATCATTCCCCATAAAATAGGTCCACTAGTCTAAGCATATGCTAAGCTTCATTCACGAGTATTAGCATATCAAAGACAAGAGTGAAATCCCATTAGATGGTTATAGAAATCATATAAGGCTCAAAGGATTAAGATAACACACACAGCGATACATCATATAATCACATCACATTATTCTCCACCCCCAAATGGGGATGAAACTACTCACTATCATTACACTACAACCTACATTAACAAAATGAAACATTCTACTAAAAGGAAATTAATCTGCAAGAATTATTAAAGAAGCTAATTGAAAGGAAATAAAACTAAAGAAGCATGCAAGAATTAAAAGACAAGACAATATTTAAAAGAAACTAAGAAAAATTATTTTATTTACATGACTCACATTACAAGTGGCATTCTTCTCCACCTTGAGTTTTTACTTCAAGGCTTTTACTCCAAGTAGAGAGAATGCTACCAAGCAATGAGTGAATACAAAGGAGAAGGAAGAGTTCTATTTATAGCGCTAGAAAAACGTAATCCGGGACAATCCTCTGGTATGAGACTAATTGCATACTATAAATGGACATAAAACACTGTAATACACATCTGATAGAAGACATGTCGGATCCGGAGCGAAATAGACCGCCAATTGGCGGTCTGGTTCTCTTGGATCCGGCCCATTTTTGTCTAACTTATTTATGGCTTGTTTCTGAAAGGAATGTCTCTAAAAATTTTACTTTTATATGTCAATTATTATGAATTGAATGTGCAACCATTTTGTTCCTTGATTATGGTGTTCATCTTTTGGAAGTGTTAAAGAAGAAGCGCTTGGTCCTTAACCGTAGAGCTCTAAAAGATAATAGTTTACATAAATTAAAAGTTATTCACAATCATGGTAATTAACATGAAACATTAATTACCCAGATAAGATTGTCGTGTTGGTGATCGATTGTTGTAGCTCTACAAATAATTGACGACACGAGTATATAAAAGAGGAAAATATTACTTTTATATATTGAATTGACCTAACAAGTAAAACATTATGGAATTGTGTTTCGTGTCATTAATGGTTTTACTGTGTCTTGGATCCTAAGATATGAGACTTATATCTTTTCACTCAAGAAGTGCTTAATTTGATTATTGTCAAAAGCTATCAATGAGTGTAGTGATAAATGCAATAATTGGTTGAACATGACTTGTGCTGGAAAAGATAGCTAGTCAAACGATTATCATTGCCCCTCTTAATTGAGTGATGATATTAGTGGGCCCCTTCATAAAGCAAAATTATAATGTACACAATGTAACTTGAGTTAAGTTACATAGTTATAATTAGCTAAAAGAGATCAAGAAATGAATATAATACAAAGATGACACATTTCTACTTTGTATATATTTTTAATATCATGAGGCAAGGGACGGACACAAGTGGTGCACTTACATCATTAAATGGATCGTGTTTTGGTTCGGGTGGAACAAAGACATCTATGCTAATTGGGTAACTATAATGTGTAGCTAGATACCGCTTATAGTTTGAGATATTAAGTGTTTAATATCTCTGCCAATTTGGCTTAGATCCTCCCATAGGTCACACCACAAAACTGGGAACACAAGAGGTTGATTGTAAGTTCATATGATGTGTCAGGTTTCATATGAAAATATGACACATGTGGTGAATGAATAAAATCAATATGTCATGAGAATTGACATAATTAGAATCATAATAAATTCATATGAGGTATATATTATGGGGTGTATTAATTTAATATTACATATGATAATATATTATATAAGATGTGAATTTGCTAAAAAACCCAAAAGATCAAATTTTGTTGGAAATAAATCCAAAAATTGACAAAAGCAAAATCAGGGTCAAACACGGGGAACCGTTAATGGTTCGGTCGACCGGGGTATCTTCGGATCGGTTAACCGAATAGGGAACGGGTAAGCGCAATCGGTTGATCGAGATTGTCTGGAGTGCCTGGACAATCGGGTTCGGTTAACCGAGTGTGCACGGTCCACCGGGAAGCAGTATTTTTGGTAGACCGAAGGTGACACGGTCATCCGATGACTATGTCCCAGGAGCGATTTTGGTGGGTCAACGGTAGACCGAGTAAAAGACGTGGTTCGTCCGAATTCTTCCAGGGAATTTTTCTCATACGGATTCGATAGACCGTCTAGGTCACGGTGCACTGAACACGTGTTATAACCGAATGGTTCGGTTGACCGAATAATACTCGGTCTACCGAACAAGAACGATTCTGCCTGAATTATTAAGAGATTAATTAAATCATGGGTGGATTAATTCCAGATTTAATTAAAACGTTTTTTGTGGGTGATTATGTGGAAATTAGATATTAATTTAGGAGAGAATAAACAATGGATCATGGCTAAAGAATAGCTCTTGATAATGATGTTTTGGGAGACTATAAAAGGACCCCTACTCCTACTTGTTTAACAACTAATGCAAAAATTCTTTCTCTCATTAATCTCTCCCTAATCACCACGAAAATCTCTTAGTAAATTTAAGTTTTAGAGATGAGAATCTCAGGAGCTTAAATAAGGGTTATTAGCTAGATTCTAAACCTTGTTAGAGATTGATTGGCTAGCTCTTTTCTCTCTAATCTTGTTTAGAGTTTGGTGAACACTCGGAGGCAAATCCGTGGACGATTCAACGGGAAACACGACTCCGAATCTTCAAGAAGGTTTTAGAGAACCTTTAGGTATGATTCTGCCTTTGTGATTTATTTTAATAAATGTACGATTTCATGTTATTAGAATAATCACAAAACTATGTACATAGAAATTGTTGAAAATATGAAAATCGATCTTGTATGTTGTATTAAAATTTTAAAATATATACATACATAGGGACACGAAATCCTACAATGGTATCAGAGCTTTTAGTTCATATTTTCAATAATTAGACTATATAATTAATTTTAGTTTACCATCTACAATCGAAACAATTCATGTTCTATGTCTTTTTCGAGTTTTCCGATAGTTTTGTTAATTTAATTCTAATTGATTCTTTTGATAGTTTTAAATGTTTTGAAACACATCATGTGAATGTTAGAATTAAAATTTAGACTTATGTCTAATTTATAGAATTTTCGTTTTTTAATTAAATGATTATTTTATATGGAATCAACAAAACGGAAAAAGGCATATGTTTATCTTTCGTTAAATTTTTATTTTTGGAAATTGGATAAACAATGGTTCAAATATTTTATGTTTTGAACTATGGATGCATAAAATCATTTTTAATGGATTTCAAATGATTTTAGAATTGTTTGATTTAGAGATGCATGATAAACTAAATCGAGTAATATATAGTATATGTACATGCGTTGCTCGAGTTGTCTAATGCAGGGATATGTGAGTTTATATGTTCCGAAGAAGGCATGTGTGAATGAATGAATGAATGTGTATGTTTTTATTATTCAATCACAGAGGCTTATGTATATGTAAAAGCCAAATTTCTATTTTTATATGCATGCATATGAGAGGATTTTTACATAGGACTTGCACTAGACAATTTTCAAAATTGAGAGATGCATGTTTATTTTTTCGCAATATCAACATCCATGGTGCAAGAGGAAGACACTGAAGAAGCGCAATGATCGAGGATCAAGGATCATATAAACTCACATAATGTGTGTGTGAATGGATTTATTTATGTTTGTGTGCTTGATATGTATGTGGTTGCATGGATGAATGTTAGGATGTGTATAGATGATAAATATGCATGATCACCTAAATTCTAAAATCACATATTAATGTTTAAATTGTCCAATCAAAAATTAAGAGTATCTTTCTTTCTTATTTCATCCACTAGCAGCCATCGATCGAGGGATATTCTGCTCGCCCTAAGTGGGAGATAGCTTCCTCCATCTTTGGGAATAGTGGGAGATATAAGGTTGTCTATTGTTGTGCCACGAATAGATGTACGAGGTGTGATTCACCCTTAGTGGACACCGAGTATATTTGTTTGTGAATACAATGGATAAACGTATCTCGTATCAAATGAAATAAGTTTTCTTAACAAGACCCGGAGCCCTAGCTTGGTTTTGAGAAAGAGAGTTTTTCTTACGAGGATCGGTCAAATTCCCTCTTAATTAAAACGACAAGAATCATAAGAGTTTGAAAATGCAAATGTTGCGATATTTCGAAATGGTTATTATTAGAAAATGTTTTCTTACATTGATTTTATAATATATCTGATAGCCCTTACCTCGTTTATATTATAATTGATAGGATCTTGGATTGCTGTATTTATGGACAAATTTTTATTTGCGGTATTTTTTTAAAACATAAAATTTACATTAAATCCCATATAATTTATTTTGTAGAAATGTCCAATATTCAACCTATTGTGCGATCTATGATTGAAAAACATCCTTTGGCAAATTATGGCTCAAACTTCATAAGCTCACAACTCAAGCTCAATATCGTGTTGAAGTTTGAGAAACTATCTCATATTTTGGATGGTGAAATCCCAAAATTAAATGAGAAGGCAACCGATAGCGAGAGAGAGGCAAAAGCCAAGTGGGAAGATCAAGAGAACCAAGTTCATGGTCTAATGTTGGCCTCCATGGGTGACTCGCTTCAAGCGAAATACTTGGATTCAAAACCCAAGAAGACCATGGAAGCTTTAACAAAGGTGTTCATGGATAGTGCTAGAAAAGAGCGTTATAAGATCACCATCGCACTCACAAGGGGCCACATGACAGAGGGAACATCGGTATCCATGCATTTTCTCACGATGCAAGGATACCTTGAGAAGTTGTCGAAGCTCTCTTCCCCGATGCCCGATGACATTGCGGAAGATTTGATTCTTGGCTCTCTAGCCCCATCCTACAAGGACTTCATTATGCACTATCATGTGCGTGAAAAAGGGGTGAGTCTTGAGGAACTTCACAACGCTCTCAAAACGGCTGAAGTTGACATGGGAAGGGTCGGGACAAGCCCTTCCATGGAGGGAGCAAGAAGATCACCAAAGGTAAAGGCAAATTCACCAAGAATACGTCAATCAAGAGCAAGGGAGTAGGAGGTGCTCATGGGAGTGCCTCAAGGGGGAAATCTTTGAAATCTCCGACTCCCAACACGGAGTGCTTTCACTGTGGTGAAAAGGGACACATCCGGCCAAATTGCCCCAAGTACAAGGAAGACGTCGACAATGGAGTGATTGAACGTAAGCGCCCCAAAAAGGCCAAATGTATATTTGTTATTGAGATAAATTTAGCCACCTCTGTCCATGATTGGGTAATTGATACCAGATCTTGTGCTCACAGAATTTCTAATGTGCAGCTACTAAAGGATAGGAAGGAATTCGTGAAGAACGAGATGATTTTGAGGGTCAGAAATGGTGCGAGCGTTGCTGCGATTGCACAAGGTTCTGTGGAGCTTCAATTATTTAGTGGTTTAAATTTATGTTTAAAGAATGTTTATTATGTGCCTTCGATTAGCAAGAATATTATTTCTATATCATGTTTGGATATGGATAATTTTAATATAAATATTTCAAATTCTTGCTTGTCTATATCGAAGAATGGTATTTTCTATGCAAATGCATTCGTAAGGAATGATCTCTATTTGCTTGAATTGAATAATAAACAAATCTTAAACATCGATAACAAAAGACTTAAAACTACTCACGTGAATGATACACTTTTGTGGCACTATCGTATTGGTCACATAAATGAAAAACGCATCAAGAAATTGCAAGAAGCTAACCTTCTTGGTCAACTTGATTTTAAATCATTGGAGACGTGCGAACCTTGCCTAATGGGCAAAATGACCAAGAGGCCTTTCAAGAAGAAAGGACCGAGAGCGAATGACTTGTTGGATTTGATACATTCCGATGTATGTGGTCCAATGAGTACTAGTGCAAGAGACGGTTTAAGGTACTTCATTACGTTCACGGATGACTATAGTCGTTATGACTACATTTATCTAATGAGAAACAAAAGTGAATCCTTTGACAAGTTCAAGGAATTCAAGAATGAAGTAGAGAACTAACTCAACAAGAAAATCAAGTCTCTACGAACGGATCGTGGAGGTGAGTACTTAAGTACCGAATTTGACTAATTCCTAAACGAGTGTGGTATTGTACCACAACTCACCCCTCCCGGTACACCTCAGTGGAATGGGGTATCCGAAAGGAGGAATAGGACATTACTCGACATGGTTCGATCAATGATGAGTCAAACTGAATTGCCGCTTTACTTTTGGAGTTATGCACTAGAAGCTGCGGCTTACACACTCAATAATGTTCCATCCAAATCCGTAGAGAAAATGCCTTATGAGCTATGGAGTGGTAAAACACCTAAGCTCAATTTTCTCAAGATTTGGGTTTGTGAGGCTTACGTCAAGAGATTGATGTCGACCAAACTTCAACCAAAAGCAGATAAGTGCTTCTTCATAGGTTATCCTCGTGAGACAAGAGGATACTACTTTTGGCACATAACCTCAAATCGCGTGATTATAGAGAGGGATGTCGTATTTCTAGAAAAAGAATTTCTGGAAAGAATAAAAAGTAGTGGGAGTAGAGTTGTGCTTGAGGAGACTCAAGATACTCCACAGGATCATGATATGAATGATGATATTCAAGATCATGAAGGCCCAACCGAGGTTCCTTTGGTTAGTGGGAGCGTGAGTGAGAGACCCTCGCAAGAAATTGTGAGAGAAACTCAATCTTCCCCACCTAGTGTATGTTCGAGAATCGAACACGAACCAATTCCGCAAGAAATTGTGGAAGAAGTTCGAGAAGTACACGTAGAACCAAAAGAACTTAGAAGGTCAACGAGGGAAAGGAAGAAACCCGATATATATTTGGGACTTCATGAGATCATGGTACTGGATACCGATGATCCTTCGACCTTTCAAGAAGCAATCGAAAGAAAGGACTCCAAACTATGGATTAAAGCCATGGAATCCGAAATAGAATCCACGTATGATAATCAAGTATGGAACTTGGTTGACCTTCCTCAAGGGAAAAAGGCCATTCAAAATAAATGGGTTTTCAAGAGGAAGATGGACATGGATGGGAACTTGACAACCTACAAAGCGAGGCTTGTAGCAAAAGGTTGCACTCAAGTTCAAGGAATTGACTATAATGAAACTTTTTCATCGGTTGCCATGTTCAAGTCTATTCGGATTATGCTCGCTATTGCCGCATTTCATGATTATGAGATATGGCAAATGGATGTCAAAATGAAGTTCCTTAATGGGAACTTGGAGGAGGATGTGTACATGGTACAGTCTCAAGGTTTTGAAGATCCAAAGAATAGCGAGAAAGTATGCAAGCTTCAAAGATCCATTTATGGATTGAAGCAAGCATCAATGACTTGGAACAAACGCTTTAACGAAGAAGTCAAAAAGATTCACTTCGTCCAAAGTAAGGAAGAACCTTGTATATACAAGAAGGTTAGTGGGAGCCACATAGTGTTCTTGATCTTATATGTCGATGACATACTCCTCATGGGAAATCATATACCTTTGCTTGAGCAAACGAGAAGTTCATTGAAATCTGCATTTTTGATGAAAGATATGGGTGAGACTCAATACATCTTGGAATCAAGATATATAGAGATAGATCCCATAGACTCATTGGCCTAAGTCAACGTACATACATTGACAAGTTCTTGAAAAGGTTCAGCATGAACAACTCCAAAAAGGACAGTGTGCCAATGAGTATGGGTGTGCAACTCAAGAAGTCTCAACGTGCTGAATCACGTAAAGACTTGGAGTACATGAAAGATATACCTTATGCTTCGGCAATATGATCGATCATGTACGCGATGACTTGCACAAGACCCGATGTCTCGTATGCTCTAAGCGTGACAAGTCGTCACCAATGCAACATAGGTCGTGAGCATTGGACTGCAGTCAAGAATATTCTGAGGTACCTTAACCGGACCAAAGATATGTTTCTTGTTTATGGATGACAAAGGGAGTTAATAGCCGAGGGCTATTCGGATGCAAGTTTCATGAGTGATCCCGACGATAGAAGGTCGCAATCAGGATACGTCTACCTTCTAAATGGTGGAGCTGTGAGTTGGCGTAGTTGGAAGCAAAGCACTACGGCCGACTCAACCACCGCTTCCGAAGTAATGGTTGTCGCTGAAGCGAGCAAGGAAGGAGTGTGGATTAAGAAGTTCCTTGAAAAGCTTGGAGTAGTTCCCTCGAGCGAGGGACCAATAGAGCTATTTTGCGATAATAGTGCATCTATCTCGCAAATCTAGGATCCCAAATCACACCACAAAGTGAAGTACATGGATCGTAAGTACTTTGTCACACGTGACTTCATCGACGAGGGCAAAATAAATCTGTTATGGGTGGACACAAACAACAACACAGTTGATCCATTCACCAAACCCTTATCCCAAGCAAAGGGCGAAATGCATTTCGAGTCCGTGGGTGTTAGGAACCATGTGGATTGGCTTGATGAGTGATTAGAGAGGGTTACCCTAGTTATTATTGTTTTATACATTGAGAATGTATGTAAAAGAAAACTTTGATAACAAGTGAGAGATTGAAAGGAATGTGTTCTAAAAGTTTTACTTTTATATGTCAATTATTATGAATTGAATGTGCAAGCATTTTGTTCCTTGATTATGGTATTCGTCTTTTGGAAGTGTTAAGGAAGATGCGCTTGGTCCTTAACCGTAGAGCTCTAAAAGATAATGGTTTACATAAATCAAAATTTATTCACAATCATGGTAATTTACATGGAACATTAATTACCGAGATAAGATTGTCGTGTTGGTCATCGATTGTTGTAGCTCTATGATGAGAATTAAATTTATACCGCAAGTGCACGACGTCAATGAAGACGTGGCAAATACGGGTCGAACACAAGGAGGGAGAGATTTGTTATTAGTGTGATTTCGATTGGGGGAAAGAAGGAGAGAAGAATAAATTGGGTTTTGAGATTTTTGAGTTTTAATTATCTAAAGCGAGAAACAAGAACAATTAAAACTAAAACAAGAACAAAGAAGTGAATTCCATTGGGTGGAGGTTTAGATTTAGGGTTTAGATTAGAGAAGTCAGAAACTTATAATAAATCATGTTAGTTATGAAGCATTACATGATAAATGATTTAACATAAACTCAAGTAATCAAAATATACTAATCACGAAATTAAAATAATAACATTTATTCTCTTCTCTTCACCTTAAATCCGTCACCCCCACCCTTTGGAGAGAGTTAGAAACTCATGGAGGGAGGAGGAAGGGGTCCTAGAGGCATTACAAAATAAAACTAAAAACAAGAAATAAAAGACAGAATTTTATTACTAAAAAGAAGAATACAAAACTAAGACTAAAAATAAAAACTAAGGTTAAGGACCAAGGACCCTTCTAACATCGTTCTCGGGGCTATTTATAGTTGTTACAAGAGCCATAAGTATAGAATTGGAGAGTACACGTGTCCAGACACGACTGGACAAAATTGGAGCACACGGATCGCCAAGGGGGCGGCGTTTCCGCCGCACAATGCATGTAATATGCGACGATTTCGCCGCATAATCTCCTCTGATTTAATCCGCATTTTTGCTGTGTGTTTATGGTATGATTTGATCCTCCTTTGCGCGTCTGGATTGATTCTTTCCATTCTTTTGAGCTCCAGATTAATTCCTTCATATATTTGGAGATCCACATTGATTTTTCTTTAGATTTTCTCCAAGATAATAAAAGCTACTCGTGATTTGCACTTAGGTCCTTGTCTTTTTGCAATTAAGTCCCCAGCTACTTTTGTGCTTAAGTCCTTGTTCTTTTTGTAATTAGATCTTGAATGCTTTTATGCTTGGATACATTTCCATTCGTAACCCGATAATCTTGAGCTTGGTCTTTATGATAGAAATGAGTCTTTTGCACGCGTTTATACTCGGGATGTGGGTAATTTGCATTCAGGTCCCTGTATTCTGTAAATAAGACTAAACACATACCTTAGTAGCATTTATTGATATAAAAATAATCTAAATGAAAGACATATGATGCAATGTATGTAATGCATCACTCTACAAATAATTGATGACACAAGTATATAAAAGAGGAAAAGATTACTTTTATATTGAATAGACCTAACAAGTAAAACATTATGGAATTGTGTTTCGTGTCATTAATGGTTTTACTGTGTCTTGGATCCTAAGATATGAGACTTATATCTTTTCACTCAAGAAGTGCTTAATTTGATTATTGTCAAAAGCTATCAATGAGTGTAGTGATAAAGGCAATAGTTGGTTGAGCATGACTTGTGCTGGAAAAGATAGCTAGTCAAACGATTATCATTGCCCCTCTTAATTGAGTGATGATATTAGTGGGCCCCTTGATAAAGCAAAATTATAATGTGCACAATGTAACTTGAGTTAAGTTACATAGTTATAATTAGCTTAAAGAGATCAAGAAATTAATATAATACAAAGATGACACATTTCCACTTTGTATATATTCTTAATATCATGAGGCAAGAGATAGACACAAGTGGTGCACTTACATCACTTAATGGATCGTGTTTTGGTTCGGGTGGAACATAGACATCTATGCTAATTGGGTAACTATAATGTGTAGCTAGATGCCGCTTATAGTTTGAGATATTAAGTGTTTAATATCTCTGCCAATTTGGCTTAGATCCTCCTATAGGTCACACCACAAAACTGGGAACACAAGAGGTTGATTTTAAGTTCATATGATGTGTCGGGTTTCATATGAAAATATGACCCATGTGGTGAATGAATAAAATCAATATGGCATGAGAATTGACATAATTAAAATCATAATAAATTCATATGAGGTATATATATTATGGGGTGTAATAATTTAATATTACATATGATAATATATTGTATAAGATGTGAATTTGCTAAAACCCCAAAAGATCAAATTTTGTTGGAAATAAATCCAAAATTTGACAAAGGCAAACTCGGGGTCAAACACGGTGAACCGTTAATGGTTCGGTCGACCGGGGTATCTTTGGATCGGTTAAACGAATAGGGAACGTGTAAGCGCAATCGGTTGACCGAGATTGTCTGGAGTGCCTGGACAATCGGGTTCGGTTAACCGAGTGTGCACGGTCAATCGGGAAGCAGTATTTTCGGTAGACCGAAGGTGACACGGTCATCCGATGACTATGTCCCAGGAGCGATTCTGGTGGGTCAACGGTAGACAGAGTAAAAGACGTGGTTCGTCCGAATTCTTCCAGGGAATTTTTCTCACACGGATTCGGTAGACCGTCTAGCTCATGGTGCACCGAACACGTGTTATAACCTAATGGTTCGGTTGACCGAATAATACTCGGTCTACCGAACAAGAACAATTCTGCGTGATTTATTAAGAGATTAATTACTTCATGGGTGGAATAATTCCAGATTTAATTAAAACGTTTTTTGTGGGTGATTATGTGGAAATTAGATATTAATTTAGGAGAGAATAAACAATGGATCATGGCTAAAGAATAGCTCTTGATAAGGATGTTTTGGGAGACTATAAAAGGACCCCTACTCCTACTTGTTTAACAACTAATGCAAAAATTCTTTCTCTCATTAATCTCTCCCTAATCACCACGAAAATCTCTTAGTAAATTTAAGTTTTAGAGATAAGAATCTCAGGAGCTTAAATATGGGTTATTAGCTTGATTCTAAACCTTGTTAGAGATTGATTGGCTAGCTCCTTTCTCTCTAATCTTGTTTAGAGTTTGGTGAACACTCGGAGACAAATCCGTGGACGATTCAACGGGAAACACGACTCCGAATCTTCAAGAAGGTTTTAGAGAACCTTTAGGTATGATTCTACCTTTGTGATTTATTTTAATAAATGTACGATTTCATGTTATTAGAATAATCACAAAACTATGTACATAGAAATTGTTGAAAATATGAAAATGGATCTTGTATGTTGTATTAAAATTTTAAAATATATACATACATAGGGACACGAAATCCTACAGTTTCTTCTCCTGGAGTGCACCCTAATCGGTTGTGTGAGTTGCGACCCGAATCTAATTGCCAAAATACTCCTCATGATGGTGTGGAGTGCTTGATTTTGCTACTGTCCTTTTGGATTTTTATCCGGGTCATTCTCTCTTGCATCTTAGTCCATAAGTCTTGTAACTTAGTCTTTTTCTTTGCTTTTAAGTCCGTTTTGGAGTCTCTCTTTCCAAACCTATTTATTCCTGAAACATAAACATAAAACTCGTTACGTAGCTTTGCTTAGGCTAAGAATAAAGGATACAAGACACAAATATATGCATGATATGATGTCAATCAAATACCCCATGCCTAACTTTTGGTAGTCCCGAGCAAACTAAAGAAAGAGAAAAAATAGAAGAAACGAAAGCATACGAAAAACAAGAAATCCTAACTCACTTTCGTAGGAATCACGATTGCACTTAGCATGTGCAACAAGCCGTTAAACCTCCTTGTCGCCAAAGAGAATGAGTGTTGTCTCCTGAGGGTTTTCAACAGATATACCCACAAATTCCGAACATTGATACATTGTTCAATCTAGACACTCGACTCGTTGGACATATTTTGTCGATCATTGGACACGGTAATCCTACATGCAGACTCTATATAGGTATTAGTCCACACACCTAGCCTAATGAACCATTCGTGAAAGTTAATTAAGGACTTAAGTGAAAGACATGGATAACCTCAACATCCTCAAGTGATACAAAGTGTAAAGTCCATTAAGGTTCTTATTTGCATTACCATTTTTTTCGTTTTGTTTATTTTCTTACTTTTCGTTTTCTTACTAGTTGGAGTTTCGTTCTCCCAGGGTCAGGTTTCATGCATCATTGCCTATGAGGACTTACACTATCACGTACACCTTTCCCCAAATCTCCACATAGGGCAATCCCTACCAGCCGTGTAACGGGAGTTCGGTCGGTGCATCCCAAGTCAGATGACTCGAAAGCACCAGGTACAAAGTCCCCTCAGACCTAATTTCCCGAGTGATAGGAGCCATGCGAGAAGAGACAACACCTACTCACTTATTTCTTATCTACACATGAACCAAAACCCCTACACTTAATGTCTCACAACAAGATTTAAAGGGTCCTTGACTACAACAAACTTCCTTAAGTTAGCAAACACGAATTATTGACTCACTAGGTTTAGGGTGAACTTCTTTGAATGTTTGAGCACTGAAACCCTATGATTACTCACCCCCAAAGGAAAACTGGGGTGCATCCTAACGACTCGATAAATCCTAAAGTCATTGTACTAGATATCCTAATGCATCAAGTTCAAGACAATTTTGGGAGCTTTCTTTTTACTTTGCCTCTCAACGGTTTTGCACATGCTAAACAAACACAAAACCCACAAAACATTTTCTTTCAAAAACACATGAAGATTATTGACTCACTAGGCAAGCAAAAGAAGACAAGTCACCCAAGGATCATGGCAAGCAGATATATCGATATTAAATGCAACACACTAACATGACCCTAAAAATGCAAACAAAAGAAAACAAAATCAAAAGAAAAGACTCGACTATGTACACACGTAAAACACCCCCCACAACTACTTCATGCATTGTCCTCAATGAATGTGAGCAAGATACTACATGGATTTATGCATGAAAAAGGAGAGATCTCACCAACATGAAGTACAAATGGAAGGTCATGTTGATGGACACAACCCAAATTCCCTCAAAACCTGTGAGATGCTAAAGAAAGGATACAAATACGTGAAAGAAATGGAGCCCAAATACACAAGGGTTGGGGCTCACAACAATCGATGCTCACTGAAAGACATGGACAACCTTAACATCCTCAAGTGATACAAAGTGTAGAGTCCATTAAGGTTCTTATTTGCATTACCATTTTTTTCTTCTTTTTTGTTTCTTTTCTCATTTTTTTTCTTTTTATTAGTTGGAGCTTCATTCTCCCAGGGTCAGGTTTCGTGCATCATTGCCCATGAGGACTTACACTATCACGTACACCTTTCCCTAAATCTCCACATAGGGCAATCCCTACCACCCGTGTAACGAGAGTTCGGTCGGCGCATCCCAAGTCAGATGACTCGAAAGCACCAGGCACAAAGTCCCCTAAGACCTACTTTCCCGAGTGACAGGAGCCGTGCGAGAAGAGAGAACACCTACTCACTTATTTCTTATCTACACATGAACCAAAACCCCTACACTTAATGTCTCACAACAGGATTTATAGGGTCCTTGACTACAACAAACTTCCTTGAATTAACAGACACGAATTATTGACTCTCTAGGTTCAGGGTGGACTTCTTTAATTGTTTGAGTACTGAAACCCTATGATTACTCGCCCCCCGAGGGAAAACCAGGGTGCATCCTAACGACTAGATAAGTCCTAAAGCCACTTTATCAGATATCCTAATGTATCACGTTCAAGACAATTTTGGGAGCTTTCTTTTTACTTTGCCTCTCAACGGTTTTGCACATGCTAAACACATGCAACACCCACAAAACATTTTCTTTCGCAAACACATGAAGATTTTGAAAGAAATGTGAAAATTTTAAAGCATCATGCAAGCAAAAGAAGACAAGTCCCCCAATGATCATGGCAAACATATATATTAATATTAAATGCGGCACACTAACATGACCCTAACAACGCACACAAAAGAAAACAAAATCAAAGGAAAAAGACTCGACTATGTACACACGTAAAACACCCCCCACACCTACTTCATGTATTGTCCTCAATGAATGTGAGCATCATACTACATGGATTTATGCATGAAAAACAAAAGATCTAACCAACGTGAAGTAAAAAGGAAGGTTCATGGTTATGTTGATGGACACAAACCCGAATTCCCTCAAAACCTGTGAGATGCTAACGAAGGGATACAATTACGTGAAAGAAATAAAGCCCAAATACATAAGGGTTGGAGCCCACAACAATCAATGCTCACTCATGAAGTCTTTTTTTCATTTTCGTTTTCTTTATCTTTATCTTTTTTTTGAATATATCTATGTAAAAAAATAAGTTCCCATCTTCATTTGTCAAATGACGTCAACTGAGAACCTCAAAAGTGGGTCAATGCACTTGGAAAGGGAACATGCCACCACGCGAGGCCAGAATACTCATGTTTGGCCCCCCTCACAAAGAGCAAAAGGTGAAAGGAGAGGTTCATGAATTAGACGCAAAGGCATCTCATTCAAAAGATCAAACTGAAAGAGCATGAACCTCTCAAGAGTTTGGGAAATATGGGGCAACGGAAGAAGAGTTTCTCCCGTTGCGGTACTAAAGTTATGATCGTCAATCCAAACCCTCCAACCAACAGGTTGGTGGGTCGGAACGAGGGAAAGAACCTTGTTATGCATGTCCAACTCACCAGACGAACAGAAAGTGGGTCTCATACCCAAGGTATCCTCCAAGGAACTCCTAATACCCTCATTGGTGATGTAATTGTTTGATGTCCCATCATTTCCAAGATGATCAGGAACAATAGTGAGAGGCAAACTCTCATTAGGTCATTTGAAATTAAGGGTACTAGGGAGATCATGCTCCACCAGAGGTGAGTCCTTAAGACGCACAATGATTGACATCATTTCATGCTTATATTTGTATCTTATATCCATTATCTTACACCCAATCAATGCTACGTGACGAGTTTTATGTTTGAATTTCAGAAATAAATAGGTTTGAAGAGAGATGAAGCATGAAAGGACCCAAAAGCAGGGAAAAGGACATAATTGTGAGACCTGGGGAATAAGATGCAAGGGAGAAGGACCTGAACGTAAGACCGAAGGACCAAAGAGCAAAACAGAAAACTCCACATCATCATGGGGAGTATTTTGGCAATTCTATTCGGGTCGGAGCTCCAACAAGTGAAGTAGATGCATCAAAGACCAACAAAGACATCCAGAAAAGCCCAGAATAAAATCCAGCGTGATCCAGACCATATAGATTTGATATGATCATGTAGTGTATGTACTCTTGTTGCCTTTACCTTGGTTAATGCCTTGTATGTTTTAATGATACTGGGTTATCTTATTTCATGTGGAGGCATAGCAGGGTCTAGTCTTTATACATGAGTTCATTTAGCTTCATTCCGATTATTGTCTTGTATGTTTTAACGATATAGTCTTAACTTATTTCATGTGGAGGCAAAGTTGGATTTAGTTTTATGATTTCATGCACTACATGTTGTGAGGAGCATAATTGAACACACATACACATACACATCTTTATATTCACATTATTTCTCTACCCCCTATGGGGTTTAGTTTTATTGCTTATGTTCCATTTCCTTTTTGCATTGTAGTATAGTTTAGTGTAACCAACCTTTCTATCCTTTCTTTACCACTCTCCTTCGAACAAACCAAAAGTCGACACACCTCCCTGTGGTTCGACCCGTATTTGCCACCACTTCAACGCGGCCGTGCACTTGCGGTCAATTATAAAACGTTCAATCAAGTTTTTGGCGCCGTTGCCGGGCGGTGCTCTGTCCAGATTTTGGTTTGGACGATTCGAGTGGTTTTAAATTTTTGTTTGTAGTTTTTTCTTAGTTTCAGGGATCCTAGAGCTCATGGGGAGGCTAATGGAGGAGTTGGAGCACAAAAGCTTCAACAGGGACCGCCAATCAGCGGTCTGGGACCGCCAATTGGCGGCCTGGTGAGCGTTTCTTGCTCTCAGTTTTCTTCTGGTAGTTGATTCTTTCATTTTAGTTATCTGAGAGCCCTATTTTGTATTCTGTGACTTCTAGTTTGCTCCCAGATCATTAAACAAATCCCCATTAATCAACTTGGCCTTAAAATCCTAAGCAAAAGATTAGACATTCTTACTTGTTTAGGTCACGCATCATGTACTTGACTTAGGCATGTAGTTGCCTTTTCTTTTAGCTTTACTTTCAGTTGTTGAGTGCTGACGTAAGGTACGCATTTCCTACACTCATTCATGCATCTTGTATGCCCATGCATTAGTTAGTAGGAATTGCATCAGGGAAGAGTGAGTTGAGCATTTGATTGGAACCTTGATTGCTAGATTTAAGATCAAAACGCTACTAAGGAGGGGTTGTTCCATAAAAGATAAGGTGGGAGATTTCATCACCCTTTCCTTTCCCCAAAAATCACTCTTAATCAAGCCTTAATCTAAAAGCAAGTAGACATTGACCCTAGGATTTCGGACGCACTAGGAGAGTAATCTAGTTGAGACCGTCATGGCCTGATCGGCGTTGCCTAACTTGTCGATAGTAGGAGGTACTGGATCTCCGGATCTGGTATCACTTGCTGGGCATTGTGGTCTTCATTGTAGGGAGGTGAGGCGTGTCGAGGTTAGTGACCTCGAAGTTAGGCGTCGTCTAGCCTAAGGACCCATTGCCTTACATTGTTTGAGTCGTGCTTGCTAGTTAGGCTTCTCTACCTGATCCCATTACCCACGCTAGATTTAAGGATTCTTCCCTTCTCCTCTGAGTCATCATCTTCTCACCTTCTTCTACGTTATAGTCTCCTCCCCTTTACACTCTCTGGTAACGTTTTAGGGCCGAGTCGAGCACTTTTTGCGAGTTTAGCCTCGTGGTGGTGAGAGTGGTCGACTCGAGAATTTTTTTTGTTGAGATGGATGGTTACATGGGCGACCATCCATATCATTGTTGGGACCAGGACAATTCTTCCTGGTATTCTGGACCCATGCAACCTGGGGTGGCTCAGACTAACACCCCGTATGGTTGTGACAATCTTAATTGTGTGACTGAGCAATCTTCATATTGGGGTAACATGAGAGAGTCACCGACTGCTAGAGCACAATCTAGTTATGTCCGATCATTTCCTGGTCAACAAACTGAGACATTACAACAAACTTTGGCCTATTTCATGTGTGCGGTAGACGAGATGAGTGCACCGATGGCTCCAGTAGCCGTGTCGTGCGACTCTTGTGGGTTGAGTGGTCATGTTATTGGGGAATGTCCTTATGTTCCCCCAGAGGCTGAGTATGAGCATACATTTTCCCAAAATGCTCAATATGACCATTACGCATCCGCGTACAACCAGAGAGGGATGGATTCGTGGGGAGACAATTCTTATTCAAATTCTTATACATCATTTTCACCCCAGTATCCTCCTCCCGAATACCCAGAATTCCACCAACACCCCACTTCAAATCATTGGACTCATTCTCAGCCCATCAACACCCAACCCCAAAATTTCCCAAGCTCTGAGTTGGACCTCATCGTTGACCGCATACATGATTCCTTGGAACAAACTTTCCTTACGTTCATGGAAACCACTCAACAGTCCATACAAAATATGGCACCACAAGTAAGTCAAATGACACAACAATTACGTGAACGTGAGGAGAGTAACTTTTCTGGTCAACATGAGGATTCATCTTTTGATATCGAACCACCACCACATCCACAAATTCAAAGCAGAATCTTTCAAAGTCAAACTCCTAGTTAGTCTGAGGGACTTGGGGTTTCAATTCACGATCACCCAATGGAGGATTCGATTCAAATTGAGAATAACATTGACCAGCTTCATTATGAGTCGGCACATGATTGTGCCTTATCTTTTTGTCCCTTGGACCTTGAGCCGCTTGATCTTCATGTTGTGCCTCTTAAGGACTCACCTCTGGTGGAGCAAGAGCTCCCTAGTACCCTCAATTTCAAACAACGTGATGAGAGTTTGCCTCTCACTATTGTTCCTGATCATCTTGGAAATGATGGAACATCAAACAACTACATTGTTAATGAGGGTATTATGAGTTCCTTGGAGGATACCTTGGGTATGAGACCCATTTTTTGTTCGCCTGGTGTGTCAGACATGCCTAACGAGGTTCTTTACCTCGTTCCGACGCACCAGCCTGTTGGTTGGAGAGTTTGGATTGACGATCATGACTTCATCACCGCAATGGGAGAAACTCTTCTTCTGTTGCCCCATATTTCCCAAACTCTTGAGAGGTTCAAGCTCTTTCAGTTTGATCCTTTGAATGAGACGTCTTTGCGTCCAATTCATGAACCTCTCCTTTCATCTTGTGCTCTTTGTGAGGCCCCCCCAAACATGAGTATTCTGGCCCCGCGTGGTGTCATGTTCCCTTTCCAAGTGCATTGAGCCACTCTTGAGGTTCCCATTTGATGTCTTTTGACAAATGAAGATGAGAACTTATGTTTGTACATAGTTATGTTAAAAAAATAGAAGAAAAAAGAGAGTAGTACAATAAAAGACTCCTTCAGTGAGCATCGATTGTTGTGGGCTCCAACCCTTGAGCACGAGGCGGAGATGGCCGATCAGTAAGACCATCCATCTCAGAAAAAATGCACACTCTCAAGTCAAGCGCTCTCACCAGAACGAGCCCAACCTCGCATAAAAATGCTCGACTCGACTCTAAAATAACACACAACAGAAGGTGTACTCAGAGGAGGAGACTACTCGTAGAATATAGATGAGGAGAGGACATAGATGAGGAGGGAAGAATCCCTAGAGATAGCGTGGGTAGTGGGTGAAGGTAGAAGCCTAATCTAGCTAGCACGGCTCAAACAATGTATGGCTATGGGACCTTAGGCTAGACGACACCTAACTTCGAGATCCCTAGTCTCGACATGCCTCACCTCCCTACAACGAGGACCACAATGCCCAGCAAGTGATACCAAATCCGGAGATCCAGTACCTCCTACTATGGACAAGGTAGGCAACGCCGATCAGGCAATGACGGTCTCAACTAGATCACTCTCCTAGTGCGTCCAAAATCCTTAGGGCCAATGTCTACTTGCTTTTAGAATTAAGTCTTTATTAAGAGTGATTTTTGGGGCCAAGGAAAGGGTGATGAAATCCCCCACCTTATCTTTTATGGGACAAACCCTCCTTAGTAGCGTTTTGATCCTAAATCTAGCAATCAACATTCCAATTAAACACTCAACTTACTCTTGTCGCGATGCACCTTACTAACTAATGCATGCTTGAACCACGCATGAATGAGAGAATGGGTGCACGTACCTCACGCCAACAATCAACAACAAAAATGTAAGGCAAAGAAAAGACACATGCGTGCAAGGTCTACAAATGATGCATGACCTAGATGGCAATCAATCTACTCTTTTGCTTGAGTTTTAAGGTCCAAGTTGATTAAAGGGGATTGATTGTTAATCTTGGAGCAAACTATAAGTCACAACATGCAAGATTGAGCTCCCAGACCACTACAATGAACAAACAAACAACCAGAAAAAATATTGGAGAAAACAGAGCTCACCAGGCCGCTGATTGGCGGTCATTGTTGCGTTTTTCGCTCTCCAATTCCTCCACTTGCCTCCCCTTGATCCTGAGGTTCCCTGAAACAAACAAAAATAAAAAAGGAAAAAAATAAAACCACTCGAATCATCCAAACCAAAGTCTGGACAGGACACCTCCTCGGCAACGGCGCCAAAAACTTGATTGAATGTATTAATTAACCGCAAGTGTACAGCCGCGTTGAAGCGGTGGCAAATACGGGTCGATCCACAGGGAGGTGTGTCGACTTTAGTTTGTTCGAAGACGAGTGGGAAAGAAAGGAGAGAAAGGACTTATGATTAAACTACAGTAAAATGCAAAAGGAAATGTGAAAATTCAGCAATAAAACTAAACCCCATAAGGGGTAGAGAAAGAATGTGAATACAAAGATATGTGTATGCGTGTGTGTTCAATTATGCTCATCACAACATGTAGTTCATGAAAATCATAAAAATAAATCCAATTTTGCCTCCACATGAAATAAGATAACACAATATCAATAAAACTTACAAGACAATAATTGGAATGAAGCTAAATGAACTCATGTATAAAGACCAAACCTCACTATGCCTCCACATGAAATAAGATTTAGAGAATCATTAAAACATACAAGACATTAACCAAGGTAAAGGCAATAAGAGTACATACAACTACAAGTCATGTTTCCTTTATCATTTCCATCCATATCCTCACCTCATCATTCCCCATAAAATAGGTCCACTAATCTAAGAATATGCTAAGCTTCATTCAAGAGCATTAGCATATCAAAGACAAGAGTGAAATCCCATTAGATGATTATGGAAATCATGTAAGGTTCAAAGGTTTAAGATAACACACACCTAATACATCATATAATCAAATCACATATTTCTCTACCCCCAAATGGGGATTAAACTACTCACTAATCATTACTGTAACATCCTCAAAAGCGGAAGAAATTAATTTTTTTTATAAAACACAACACGAGGATATTACCGAAGAAAAAGGCCAACAGGTGCACCAACATATATACAATATATATCTGAGAGTTTACAAAAGTGTGATTACAATAAAAGCTAAGGAAAATATACATGTAATCACTCGGACCTCAAACAGGGAAAGCAGGTTCTGGTCCCGAAGGCGCTCCTCCGCGGTCACCACCTTCTAATGCTGCCTATGACCTGACATAAAACATGAATATGCCTGAGTTTCCAGAGAGGAAACCCCGTATGCCAAACCTCTAAAACAATAAATGGCTAGACATCTAAGGCATGTATGATAATGAAGTGCAATAGACACTTGATTGACATCATTTCATGCTTATATTTGTATCTTATATCCATTATCTTACACCTAAGCAATGCTACGTGACGAGTTTTATGTTTAGTTTTCAGAAATAAAGAGGTTTGAAGAGAAGAGCCATGAAAGGACCCAAAAGCAGGAAAAAGGACTTAATTGTGAGACCTGGGGACCAAGATGCAAGACAGAAGGACCTGATCGTAAGACAGAAGGACTTAAGAGCAAAACAGGAAACTCCACACCATCATGGGGAGTATTTTGTCAATTCGATTCGGGTTGGAGCTCCACTACACAAGTTAGATGCATCTAAGACCAAGAAACAATCCAAGGAAAGCCCACCAGAAGATCCAGACCGATCTGAAGCTTATAGGCCGCCAATTGGCGGTCTGGTTAAGCCCAGATCAGCCAAGCTTCTTCCTGGACTTGTATTATCATGTGTTTAGGCTATTTTTGGTATTGGTTTAGTCCCACATCGGGGGATTGTCCCGGATTAGCTTTTTCCATGCTTATAAATAGAACTCTTCACCTCCCATTGTATCCATCTCTCTCTTTGGTGGCCACCTTCCCTACTAAGAGTGAAGCCTTGAAGCAAAACTCTGGTGGAGGAAGAGCTACTTGTAATTGAGTGAGTTAATAATAGAAGTTTTCCTTTAATTGTGTTGTTTCTCTCTTAGTTTAATTTCCTTCCATATGCATGTTTGCTTGTTTGTTTTGTTTTATGTTTCTTTAATATTTCTTGCTTGATTAGTATAACTTTCATTTCAGTATTATGCTTTCTTTTGTTAATATAGTTAGTGTAATGAGTAGTGAGTAGTTTCATCCCCATTTGGGGGGGGGTGGAGAAATAGGTGATATAATCATGTAGTGTATTAAGTGTGTGTTATTTTTATCCCTTGAGCTTTATATGATTTCCATAACCATCTAATGGGTCTCCACTCTTATCTTTGATATGCTAATGCTCTTGAATGAAGTTTAGCTTATGCTTTGATTAGTGGACCTATTTTATGGGGAATGATAAGGTTAGGATATGGATGAAGTTAATATTGGAAACACAAGTTGTAGTGTATGAGCTCTTGTTGCCTTTACCTTAGCTAATGTCTTGTATGTTTTAATGATGTAGTCTTATCTTAATTCATGTGGAGGCATAGTAGGGTCTAGTCTTTATACTTGAGTTCATGTAGCTTCATTCCAACTATTGTCTTGTATGTTTTAATGATGTAGTGAAATCTTAATTCATGTAGAGGGAAAGTTGGATGTAGTTTTATGATTTCATGCACTACATGTTGTGAGGAGCTTAATTACACACACACACACCACACACACATCTTTATGTTCACATCATTTCTCTACCCCCTTTGGGGTTTAGTTTTATCGTTTCTTCTCCATTTCATTTCAGCTTTGTAGTTTAGATTAGTGTAAGACATCTTTCTCCCTTTCTTTACCTCTCGCCTTCGCATAAACCAAGTGTCGACACACCTCCCAGTGGACGACCCGTATTTGCCACCGCTTCAACGCGGCCGTGCACTTGCGGTTAAATATAAAACGATCAATCAAGTTTTTGGCGCCGTTGCCGGGGAGGTGCTCTGTCTAGACGTTGGTTTGGACGATTCGAGGGGTTTTTAACTTTTTGTTTTCAGTTTTTATTAGTTTTAGGGAACCACAAGATCAAGGGCAGGCTACTGGAGAAGTTTGAGGAAGAGAAGACCTAAACAGACCGCCAATCAGCGGTTGAAGACCGCCAACTGGCGGCCTGGTGAGAGTTTCTGGCCTTGAAATTTTTCCTGTTAGTTAGTGCTTTAATTTTTGTTATCTGGGAGCCCTATTTTGCATGCTGTGACTTCTGTTTTGCTCCTAGATCATTAATCACTCCCCCATTAATCAACTTGGCCCTAAAATCCAAAGCAAAAGACTAGACGTTCTTACTTGTTTAGGTCACGCATCATGTATTGACTTAGGCATATAGTTGTCTTTTCTTTTAGCTTTACTTTCAGTTGTTGAGTGCTGGCGTAAGGTACGCATTTCCTACACTCATTCACGCATCTCGTATGCCCATGCATTAGTTAGTAGGATTTGCATCAGGACAAGAGTGAGAGAGCGTTTGATTGGAGCGATTGATTGCTAGATCTAGGATCAAATCGCTACTAAGGAGGGGCTGTCCCATAAAAGATAAGGTGGGGGATTTCATCACCCTTTCCTTGGACCCAAAAACCACTCTTAATAAAGCCTTAACTAAAAGCAAGTAGACATTGGCCCTAGGATTGTGGGCGCACTAGGAGAGTAATCTAGTTGAGACCGTCATGACCTGATCGGCGTTGCCTACCTTGTCGATAGTAGGAGGTACTGGATCTCCGGATCTGGTATCACTTGCTGGGCATTGTGGTCCTCGTTGTAGGGAGGTGAGGCGTGTCGAGGCCAGTGACCTTGAAGTTAGGCGTCGTCTAGCCTAAGGACCCATTGCCTTACATTGTTTGAGCCGTGCTTGCTAGTTAGGCTTCTTCCTGATCCCACTACCCTCGCTAGCTCTAGGGATTCTTCCCTCCTCATCTGAGTCCTCTCCTCATCTATTCTCTACGTATAGTCTCCTCCTCTGAGTACACCTTCTCTTGTGTGTCGTTTAGAGTCGAGTCGAGCATTTTTATGCGAGGTTGGGCTCATTCTGGTGAGAGCGCTCGACTCGAGAGAGTGCATTCTGCTGAGATGGACGGTCTTGGTGATCGACCATCTCCGCCTCGTGCTCCTTCAGAGCAAGAGGCCGAGTCGTCTCGCGGTGGCGAAGGAGACCGGGTGCCATACATGGAATACCTCGGTCCACTTCCGCCACCACGTAGACCTCCTTCTCCTCCTCCTCTAACTCGAGAGGAAGGGAGATTCGGTCAGGATCGATTTCTAGGTGCACCACCACCTTTAGCTCGACAGGATAGGCCGATGACATTGTGGGAGCGGACCCATCCTGTTCGGGCCGCGCAGCCTTCTTGCATAGTTGTTCCCCCTGCTCGCGGGAACAACTATGAGCTGAAACCTCAATATGTGAGCATGCTTCCAACCTTTACTGCCAATAAGGAGGATCCGTATATCTTTATACGCGAATTCGAGGAAGTATGCTCCATGTTCAAGCTTCAACAGCTTGACGAGGATTCAGTCCGGTTGAGGATGATTTCTTTCGCATTGAAGGATAATGCAAAGAAATGGATGTATAGCCTCCCGGCGAGCTTGATTCGGTCATGGGATGACTTTGTGACCGTCTTTCTGAAGAGATTTTTCCCTCAAAGGAAAACTCAACAGATACGGCACCAGATACATCAAATGTATCAGATCGAGACCGAATCGTTTCATGGTTTCTTTGAGAGGTTCAAGGACCTTCTCCAGCAGTGCCCTCATCATGGATTTGAGTTATGGCAGCTGTGCCAAATTGTTTATGAGGGCATCAACTACAACACCCGCACATTGTTGGAGTCGATGTGTCAGGGTGACTTCCAAATGAAACCCATCGAGGAGGCATGGGACACTTTTGAGGCTATGGCTGAGCGTACCTTTGAGTGAGACACCATGAGAGAGCCACCAGCCGCCATGTCTTCTGGTCGAGCTGGATCATATCATGTTGAGTTGACTATCGCGTCTGAGGCGAAAATGGCTGCTCTCATGCGTAGGATAGAGAGTTTGGAGATGGACCGAGCTCCTGTAGCTCAGGTCGCTACTCCCGGGTGTACTAGGTGTGGACTTACGGGCCATGATGACTTGGAATGCGCTTACGCTCCAAGGGATACTGAGCATGCAAATGCGATGTATCAACAGCGGCCCCGTAACGACCCGTACAGTCACTCCTACAACCCGGGATGGCGTAACCATCCTAACTTCTCTTGGGGGTCTAGTGGAGGCCACGGTCAGAGCTCGCACGCTCAACCTCAACCTCCACCTTATCAACCTCCACGCCCATCGACGACCTACCAACCCCCACATCAAAGGTCTCAGCACCATAATTACCAACCTGGTCAGGCCTCTTCGTCGGGTTATTCTAACCAGACTCCACCACCCCAGCAGGTTGACCCTAAGGACTCTACCCTTCAACAAACCCTTCAAACATTCATGCAGAGCACTCAATCCATGTTTGCGGCCAGCAATAATTCGGTCAAAGCATTGGAAATGCAGGTTAGCCAGTTGGCTCATCAGCTCCATGAACGCGAGAATGGTCAGTTACCGAGTCAACCTGTGGTTAATCCCAGGGGTCAGCCTGCTGATGGGAATTTTATTTATACCGCAAGTGCACGGTGTCAATGAAGACGTGGCAAATACGGGTCGAACACAAGGAGGGAGAGATATTGTTATTTTTTTGATTTTCGATTAGAGAGAGAGAGAGAACAATTAAATTGGTTGGTTTTGCGATTTTTGAGTTTTAATTATCTAAAGCAAGAAACATGAACAAATAAAACTAAAACAAGAACAAAGATGGTGAATTCCGTTGAGTGGAGGTTTAGATATCGGGTTTAGATTAGAGAATTCTGAAACTTATAATAAATCATATTAGTTATAAAGCATTACATGATAAATGATTTAACATAAACTCAAGTAATCAAAACATACTAATACAAAATTAAAATAATAACATCTTCTCTTCTCATCACCCTAAATCCGTCACCCCCACCCTTTGGAAAGAGTTAGAAACTCATAGATGGAGGGAGGGAGAAGGGGTCCTAGAGAAACTAAGAAAAGAAAATTAAAAACATAAAATAAAAGAAACAGAATTTTATTGCTAAATTATGGAACAAAAGGAAGAACTCCTCACAACATCGTTCTCGAGGCTATTTATAGCCGATACAAGGGACCTAAGCATGAAATAAGAAAGTACACGCGTCAACACGCAACCGGTAAAATTTTTAGAGCATTAATCTAATTTGGTGCGGCGGATTCGCCGCAATTTGCTCTTGAGGTGCGGTGGAATCGCCACCTTTTTGGCTCCGAATCGACCCGGATTTTTCCTGTGTGTTTATGGTATGATTTCAATGTCATTTGCGCGTCTGGATTGATTCTTGCATATCTTTGGAGATCCGAATTAATTTCTTCATATATTTGGAGATCCACATTGATTTTTCTTTATATTTTCTCCATAATAATAAAAGCTACTCGTGATTTGCAATTAGGTCCTTGACTTTTTGCAATTAAGTCCCCGGCTACTTTTGTGCTTAAGTCCTTGTTTTTTTCGTAATTAGGTCTTGAATGCTTTTATGCTTGGATACATTTCCATTTGAAACCCGATAAACTTGAACTTGGTCTTTATGATAGAAACGAGTCTTTTGTACGCGTTTATGCTCGGGATGTGGGTAATTTGCATTCAGGTCCCTGTATTCTGTAAATAAGACTAAACACATACCTTAGTAGCATTTATTGATATAAAAGTAATCTAAATGAAAGACATATGATGCAATGTATGCAATGCATCAAATACCCCCACACCTAGATTTTGCTAGTCCCTAGCAAAACAGAATATAAGAAAAATAAAAACAGGGAAATCCTAACTCACTTTCGTAGGAATCACGGTTGCACTTAGCATGTGCAACAAGCCGTTAAACCTCCTTGTTGCCAAGGGGGAGGAGTGTTGTCTCCTGAGGGTTTTCAGCGGATATACCCACAAAATCCTGAATCAACATTTCATTAATAGTTCTCAATATCCCTACCTCAACCTTATACATCTCACTGAGAATTCTTGCATGCTCATTATATAAATCTAACTCATTAAAAATATGACTTGGTCTTTGTTCCTCCAACATTCACACCACTAACCCTTCTACACATGTTTATCACTTGAATTATTTTGCACGCCTCCTTTGGTGGTGAAGTATCATTCGGATCAACCATGACATGGATCATTCTTTTAGCTTTGGGCCTTGAGTATTTTTTTTTCTTTTCTTTTCTTCCGTGATTCAACACATTTGCTTTTTGACACTTTTACCCTTTTGCATTCGTGTAGCGAGTTTGGTCGATAATCCCGAGCTGGTAGACTCAAGTTACCGGGTTTCAAGATACCCCTACGGACCAGTGACTCAAAGGCTTGGGCTTTTGTAATCATTTTGCAAAATGTGTTTTCTTCACTTTATTCCTTTATTTTTATTTTTATTTTCCTCAAGGCTTAATTGCTATTAGAAGTCCACACTTCCCGGTATATTTTCCTCAACCTCTGCTTTTTATCAACCACTTCAAAGATTTGATTCATCCAATTTAAGTGCATACATGTCTTAAAGGGCACTGAGTTATTTCTTTGGAACTTAGATTTATGTCATAGTTTCTACAAGCAGAACTATATAATAAGGAACAAAAACCCAATGCAATTTGTACACGGGTTTTGACAGTTCAATCTTAAGCTATGTCATGAAACATTGATTAATTTTTTTTAGATAAAAGACAGCTATATAGATAAATATATATATAAACACTTCCCCACACCTAAATCATGCATTGTCCTCAATGTATGCAAATATAAAGCAAATGCAATTATTACCTTGGTGAACTGCGGTGGAAGGATGGGATTTGCTCAAAGTCAACCATAGTCAGAACTGGATTGAATGACACCATATTGGTGCATGTATCCAGTTGAATTGTTCCCCATGTTGCAATGAGAGTCCTGAGTCACAGGTTCCACACCCCTCACATAAATTGGTTCTCTTATTTGCTCGAGTGATGGTGGGTGTGTCGCAGAATTACTCCTCCTTTTCTCACTTCCTTTTTGATTTTGTGATGATTTATTTGATTCAGAAATCTTATAGATACGTGCTCTCATCACAACATCACTTTGATTGCATATTATTTCGGGCTCACTATCAACATGAAAGATATTAAATTCAGCTTTTAAGTTCCCAAAAGATAACTGCATGAGCCCATTTCGACAGTTTATCAATGCTTCAGAAGTGGCTAAAAATGGTCTGCCTAGTATTACAGGGATTTGTCTCTTAGGATCTACAACAGGTGCGGTATCTAGTACGACAAAATCCACTGGGTAAATGAAGTCACCCACCTTGATCAAAACGTCCTCGACTATACCTCTTGGTTTCTTAGTAGAGCAATCAGCAAATTGAAGGGTTGTCTTAGAGGGTTTTAATGGACCAAGGTTGAGTTGCTCGTAGACAGAGTACGGGAGTAGGTTAACACTAGCACCAAGGTCTAGAAGGGCTTTGTTGATAAAAGTATCTCCTATTGAACATGAAATTGTGGGACACCCAGGATCCTTATATTTTATAGGAGATGTGTTGGACAATATAGAACTTATGTTTGCAGTTAAGAATGCCTTCTTTGGTACGTTCGTTTTTCTCTTTTTAGTGCACAAATCTTTTAAGAATTTAGCATAAGCAGGTATTTGTTGAATCATATCTAAGAGTGGAATGTTCACCTTAACTTGCTTAAATACTTCCAAGATTTTCTCTATTTGTGCACTTGAGTTCTTTTTGAGTCTATTGGGGAATGGGGCTTTAGGAACATAGACTCGCTCAGGTTCAGGTTGAGCTATGGGTTCAGGTTGAGTAGGTGGGTTGGGCGTTTCAGATTGGACGTCAGGTTCAATGGTCAGGTCATATGTGGGTGCTTGATGGCTAGATTGATTGGACACTCCAGGATTTACCACATTGTTATCAACTTGTCTTCCGGACCGTAATGATACTACAACATTTATTTGTTGGAACGGTCCTTCCTCATTAACCATTTGAACCGGTCTAGGGTTGTTATTTCCTGAAGGTGCTTGGTAGGAGTGATAGGAATTATTAGATCTAGGGTTCACCTCAGGTTGACTTGGAAACCGACCCTTTTCTCTTTCACCTACTATTTGTGCTAGTTGACTGACTTGTGTTTCTAGCCTTTGGAAGGTCTGGTTGGTTGTTTGTATAAAGGTTTTCATCAAATTTTCCAAGCTTGTCAACCTAACCTCATGATCGTTATTGTTACTAAACCCAGATGATGTATTATTTTGGTTATACGGGTTTGGTTGTTGTCTAGGAGGTTGACCCTGTTGGTTTGATGAGAAATTGGAATTATTACACCAACCCGAGTTATAGGTTGATGCGTATGGGTCATTTCTAGCATGGTTATACATGGCGTTAACTTGGTCCCATTCCGCACAATCCTCCATTACATGACCAGTCTGACCACATCTAGAGCACGGGATAGTTGAGGCTTGATTCACTCGATTTTGGGCTTGTAGCTCTAAACTTTCCATTCTGCGCATAAGGGTAGCTAGTTTTGCTTCAGCCGCTATGTTGGCATCAACAACTAAGACACCTGGTTTGGGTTGACTTGCTATTCTAGATCCAATACTCGGGTTAAGCGGTGTTCTAGCATTGTCCCATTGCATACTATTTTCAGCTAATTCCTCGAGAAAAGTCCAGGCATCATTTTCATTTTTCGACATAAAATTCCCTTGGCTTACGGATTCTACCATAACCCTAGATGTGGGTGTCAATCCCTCATAAATAATTTGGCATAATTGCCATCTCGGAATTCCATGATGAGGGCATTGGGTCAGAACACTCTTAAATCTTTCTAGATAGGAATAGAACGGCTCGCTCTCAGACTGAACGAATGCAACAATTTCATTCCTAATCCTCATAGTCTTATGGTTGGGGAAATATTTTTTCAGAAATACTTGAACAAACTCAGCCCAACTCCTAATAGATCTTTCGGCTAGACTATATAGCCATTTCTTAGCGTCGTCCTTTAGTGCCAGAGGCACAAATTTCAGACGCACTGCCTCTTCAGGGATATGCTGGTATTGCATAAGAGAGCAGATTTCCTCAAATTCTCTAAGGAAGAGATATGGATCTTCCCTAGAGGTGAACTTAGGCAACATACTCATGTATTGTGCCTTAAGTTCGAAGTCGCGACCCGGTATGGTGGGCATAACGATGCACGATGGCTGAGCAGCCATCGCTGGATAGCATCGATCCCTCAGAGTTATAGGTTGTGCAACAGGCGGGTCCACTACGTTCTCACCCATTGGATCCGGGTGAGGTGGTGCAACAGGTGGATTGGGGTTAAGTTCCAGACTGGAATCTAGATGAACTCGTGAGAGTCGATTACTCAAGTCCCGAATCCAAATCTGAGTGCACCGGGTTGAATCAATTTTTGAATTCAAATTCGAAATTTAAATTCGAAATTTAATTTCAAGAATTAATTACAATTTTTTTTTTAATTTTCGTTTTTTTTAATGTTTTTTTTTCAAAAGGGAAACAAACAATAGAATGGGGCAAGATGAGAAAGGAATCCTAATCTAGAGAATTTAGGTGAGAAGAGAAAGAAGACTCAGATGAGAAAGGAAACTTAACTCTAAAGATAGAAAAGAGGGTTGGTCAGAAATTTCCTAAGAAAACACGGTTCAAACAATCCTAGACCTAGTGTCACTTAAATCTAGACGACTCCTAACTGGTTGAGTCGAATTGATTCGCTTGATTCACCTCCCTCACTAATCAAACCAAATTGGCCAGGTAGTGTATAGCTAGTGGGGGCGCTTCCGACAGAGTCGGTGCCAATTAGACAACCACTTCGCTTGGAAGACTTTCGTCAACACAAAAACACTTCCTAGACACCAAATTGAATTCGATCGGCTTCAGGTCATAGCAAGTCAAACCAATTCTTCTCCTTAATTGAGTCCGAGTCCTTAGGGGCCAATGTCTAATTGATTTTAAATTTTAAGGCTTGGGTGACACTTTAGGATTGTGATTTGTGGGCCACGGAAGGGTGATGAAATCCCCACCGTATTTTTTTCCTACGGAGTTGCCCTTAAGATAGTTTAACTTAAATCTAGCAAAGATAGTCAAACAATGGTCCTTTTAATGGGGGCAATTGCAAGGTTGTATGCAACTAAATTATATGCTCTAATGCAATCGATAAAAACCTCGATACGTACCTTGCCTCCAGCAATCTTCAACAAGTATTAATTTGCAAGAATTTAGCAAGAATAATGCAAGCAAAACATTATATGATGCATGCACTAAGGTCTTTCTAATTTTGCCAATTTTAGGTCAGAGTTGAATTATTGCCAATTATGGAATTGTAACCCTAGCACGTGCAATTCTACGAAAGGAAACTTTTCAACTATTCAGATTTTACGAGAAAGGCAAGAAAAGTTACCTCCGCAATGCTCAGTCGGGTTCGCCGCCCGCTCTCGGAGATTCCAGTAGCTCAATGCGACCACCCAGAGGTGCCGACGATGCCCCAGAAATTTGAAGACCAGAACCCACACTGGTGCGGCGATTCCGCCGCAAGTCACCTTGTAGATGCGGCGATTCCGCCGCCCATGTGTCTCAGAACGCTCCCGGATTTCGCCACGCACTCTGTTGTCTCCTGCTACACAAATTCAAATACTTAGATCGCGCACAAGGTAGACAGGATAAAATCGAAAACACAAGAACACAAAATCTGCGTCGCCTCCCCGGCAACGGCACCAAAAACTTGATGGGAATTTTATTTATACCGCAAGTGCACGGTGTCAATGAAGACGTGGCAAATACGGGTCGAACACAAGGAGGGAGAGATATTGTTATTTTTTTGATTTTCGATTAGAGAGAGAGAGAGAACAATTAAATTGGTTGGTTTTGCGATTTTTGGGTTTTAATTATCTAAAGCAAGAAACATGAACAAATAAAACTAAAACAAGAACAAAGATGGTGAATTCCGTTGAGTGGAGGTTTAGATATCGGGTTTAGATTAGAGAATTCTGAAACTTATAATAAATCATATTAGTTATAAAGCATTACATGATAAATGATTTAACATAAACTCAAGTAATCAAAACATACTAATACAAAATTAAAATAATAACATCTTCTCTTCTCATCACCCTAAATCCGTCACCCCCACCCTTTGGAAAGAGTTAGAAACTCATAGATGGAGGGAGGGAGAAGGGGTCCTAGAGAAACTAAGAAAAGAAAATTAAAAACATAAAATAAAAGAAACAGAATTTTATTGCTAAATTATGGAACAAAAGGAAGAACTCCTCACAACATCGTTCTCGAGGCTATTTATAGCCGATACAAGGGACCTAAGCATGAAATAAGAAAGTACACGCGTCAACACGCAACCGGTAAAATTTTTAGAGCATTAATCTAATTTGGTGCGGCGGATTCGCCGCAATTTGCTCTTGAGGTGCGGCGGAATCGCCACCTTTTTGGCTCCGAATCGACCCGGATTTTTCCTGTGTTTTTATGGTATGATTTCAATGTCATTTGCGCGTCTGGATTGATTCTTGCATATCTTTGGAGATCCGAATTAATTTCTTCATATATTTGGAGATCCACATTGATTTTTCTTTATATTTTCTCCATAATAATAAAAGCTACTCGTGATTTGCAATTAGGTCCTTGACCTTTTGCAATTAAGTCCCCGGCTACTTTTGTGCTTAAGTCCTTGTTCTTTTCGTAATTAGGTCTTGAATGCTTTTATGCTTGGATACATTTCCATTTGAAACCCGATAAACTTGAACTTGGTCTTTATGATAGAAACGAGTCTTTTGTACGCGTTTATGCTCGGGATGTGGGTAATTTGCATTCAGGTCCCTGTATTCTGTAAATAAGACTAAACACATACCTTAGTAGCATTTATTGATATAAAAGTAATCTAAATGAAAGACATATGATGCAATGTATGCAATGCATCACCTGCTAATACCAAGCAAAATGTACACAATGTTGAAAGTGACCCTTCCCAACATGCTAATGTTGTTCATACCTTGAGATCGGGAAGGGTCGTTGACAACAATGTGAAAATGCCGGAAGCCAACCCTGTTGGCGAGACTTCCGAGGAGAGTCTTGAGCCTGTCAAGGAACCTAATTCTGAGACTCCTCCTCGTGATTCTTATGTCCCCAAGGAACCATTCCCTCATCGGTTGACTAAAAAACGTGACGAGCATTGGGATAAGATCGTTGAGGTACTTAGGCAAGTAAAGGTGAACATCCCGTTGTTGGACGTTGTTCAACAAATGCCACCGTATGCCAAGTTCCTCAAGGACCTTTGCACCACCAAGAGAAAAACAAATGTGCCCAAAAAGGCCTTTTTGGCCGCCAATGTGAGTTCCATATTGACACAACCCATGAATGTCAAGTACAAGGACCCAGGTTGTCCAACTGTCTCTTGCATGATTGGGAATGTGACAATCTCTCAAGCTTTATTGGATTTGCGGGCATCTGTGAATCTCCTTCCTTACTCAGTCTATGTCAACCTTGGAATAGGCGATCTTAAACCAACGAGGACAACCCTCCAGTTGGCTGATAGATCCATCAAAATTCCACGAGGGAGTGTGGAGGATGTCCTTATCAAAGTGGGTGAGTTCGTATTTCCAGTTGATTTCATCATCTTGGATACCGAACCCGTGTCCAACCCACAAGGACAGATTCCTGTGATCCTTGGGAGGCCATTTCTTGCGACATCTAATGCTTTGATCAATTGTCGCAATGGCTTGATGAGGTTGTCTTTTGGAAACCTCACGGCGGATTTCAACATCTTCACTCTTGGTAAGCAACCAGGGCTCTTCGACGACACTGTCGGAGCCAATTTCATCCAGGACACGGATGAGCCTGATTCATTAGGCATGTTCGACTCACATCGACATATTATTGAGGTGCCTAATGATCAGGTTGCGAGTGAAGAGGATCTTGAGGAATACGCCAGCATATCTCTGGACGAGGAGGCACATCTGGGTGCTTGCTCCTCTTACCCCGTGGCCCTTGAGCCACTTGAAAGTAACTCTGAATCCGACAAGGACCCACCTCTGGTCGAGCTTAAACCGCTCCCCGATAACCTAAAGTACATCTTTTTAGGGGATAATGAGACCTTGCCACTCATTATTGCTTCTGATCTTGAAAAAGATCAAGAGGTTGCCCTCAAAAGAGTACTCTTTGAAAACAAAGAGGGAATCGGGTGGTCCTTGAAGGATATCAAGGGAATTAGCCCTGGTATTGTTCAGCATCGGATCCACATGGAAGAGGATTCTCGGCCCCGCAGGGACCCACAACGTAGATTGAATCCTGTACTGAAAGAAGCCGTCCGAAAGGAGGTTCTTAAGTGCTTGGATCATGGTATAATCTATCCTATCTCTGATAGTTCGTGGGTGAGTCCTGTCCATGTGGTTCCCAAGAAGTCAGGCGTGACGGTTGTGGAGAATGAGCATAATGAGCTTATCCCGACACGCCTGCAAACTGGCTGACGAGTTTGCGTGGATTATCGCAAGCTCAATGCGGCAACGAGGAAAGATCATTTCCCGTTGCCATTCATTGATCAGATGTTGGAAAGGTTGGCCGGACATGAGTACTATTGTTTTCTTGATGGATACTCCGGTTACAACCAAATTCCCATCGCCCCCGAGGACCAAGAGAAAACCACATTCACTTGTCCCTTTGGCACGTTTGCCTACCGTCGCATGCCTTTGGGTTATGCAATGCGCCGACAACGTTTCAGAGGTGTATGATCAGCATCTTCTCCGATATGGTTGAGCGTTTCCTTGAGATCTTCATGGACGACTTTTCCATATTTGGCGCTTCCTTTGATGAGTGCCTTCATCACTTGAGCCTTGTCCTCAAGCGATGCCGTGAGAAGAACCTCGCTCTCAATTGGGAGAAATGTCACTTCATGGTGAAGCGAGGGATTGTACTTGGACATGTGGTCTCAAGTAGGGGAATTGAGGTCGATCCCGCCAAAGTGGGTATCATTGCTAATCTCCCACCGCCACGTAATGTGAAGGATATCCGCGCCTTTTTGGGGCATGCTGGATTCTATCGGCGGTTCATTCGGGATTTTAGCAAAATTCCTCGACCTCTCACCACCTTGTTGGCTAAGGATGCCATTTTTGAGTTCACACCGGATTGCCACTATGCCTTTTTGACCTTGAAGAAAGAGTTGAATTTAGCTCCCATTATTAAGGCACCGGTGTGGACTGAACCCTTTGAGTTAATGTGTGATGCATCTGACTTCGCTGTGGGAGCAGTGCTTGGGCAACGATTGGAAAATTGCCTCATGTGATCTACTATGCCAGTAGAACACTCAATGATGCCCAATTGAACTACACTGTGACCGAGAAGGAATTCTTAGCGATCATATTTGCTTTGGAGAAATTCCGGTCGTACTTGATTGGCTCCCACGTGATTATCTATTCTGATCACACAGCCATCAAGCACCTCATGGAGAAGAAAGATGCGAAATCCCGACTCTTGAGATGGATCTTGTTGTTACAAGAATTCAATCTCGAGATTCGGGACAAAAAAGGGTGTGAAAACGTTGTAGCTGACCACTTGTCTCGTCTAGAGACGACCAACCCACAGGACCAAATCATTGACGATAAATTTCCTGACGAGCAGTTGTTCACGATCGAAGATAACCCTTGGTTTGCCGACATTGTGAACTACCTCGTGACCGAGCAACTTCCTGTGGGTTGGTCAAAATCTGACCAATCCAAATTTAGATCTTATGTCAGATTCTTCCACTGGGACGACCCCTACCTATTCAAATACTGCTCTGACCAAATTTTCATGTGGTGCGTCCCAGATACCGAGTTCCAAAATGTACTCCACTTCTGCCATTCCAAGGCATGTGGAGGACACTTTGGAGCAAAGAAAACTGCTGCCAAGGTGCTCCAATCTGGATTCTACTGGCCCTCTCTTTTCGAGGATGCTTACGACTTTTGTAAGCAATGTGATAGGTGTCAGCGCCTTGGCAGGATTGGTCGACGTGACATGATGCCTTTGCAAAATGTCCTTGTTGTCGACATCTTCGATGTGTGGGGCATCGATTTCATGGGTCCCTTCCCGAACTCGTTCGGGAATGTTTACATTCTGGTGGCCGTTGACTATGTGTCTAAGTGGGTTGAGGCTATACCCACAAAGACCAATGACGACATGGTGGTCACCAAATTTTTGAGGGACATTTTTGCGCGATTTGGTACTCCTCGTACCATAATCAGCGATACGGGTACCCACTTCTGTAATCGCTCCTTTGAAGCGCTTATGAGGAAGTATTCGATCACCCACAAGCTTGCGACCCCATACCATCCGCAAACTAGTGGGCAGGTCGAAATCTCTAACCGTCAATTAAAGCAAATTCTTGAGAAGACGGTTAGTTCCTCGAGGAAGGATTGGTCTACCAAGTTGAATGACGCGTTGTGGGCTTTCCGCACCGCGTACAAGACCAATTTGGGTATGTCCCCATATCGGGTAGTGTACGACAAGGCTTGCCACCTACCCGTCGAGCTTGAGCATCGTGCTTTCTGGGCGATCAAGAACCTGAATATGGATCTTGATCAAGTGGGAGTACAACGTAAGCTCGACATTGTGGAATTAGAAGAGCTATGCAATGATGCGTACGAGAACGCCAAAATTCATGTCCCGATCCAAGTTGTTTCACGATCGCATGATTATGCGAAAGGTGTTTACGACTGGGCAGAAGGTGTTGCTCTACAATTCCCGGCTTCATCTGTTTGCGGGTAAGCTCCGCAGTCGCTGGTCTGGCCCGTTTATTGTCCAAACCGTCTATCCTAATGGAGCGGTTGAGATTGTGAACCCAGGGAATGAGGATGTGTTCAAAGTTAATGGACAATGCCTCAAACCCTACTTGGAGGGGGCACCAGCCGAAGTCGAGGAGGTCATGTTCCTTCATGAACCTCCCTCGCACTCAACCATTCATGCTCCTACATGAGTGGTTGAGCTTTCATGTGTATATATGTTAAAAAGAAGAAGAAGAAGAAAAACTCCTTCAGTGAGCATCGATTGTAGTGGGCCCCAACCCTTGAGTATTTGGGCCCCATTTCTTTCACGTATTTGTATCCCTTCTTTAGCATCTCACAGGTTTTGAGAGAAGTTGGGTTGTGTCCATCAACATAGCCATGAACTTCCTTGTGTACTTTACGTTGGTGAGATCTATTCTGTTTCATGCATACATCCATGTAGTATTTTGCTCACATTCATTGAGGACAATGCATGAAGTAGGTGTGGGGGGGGGGTGTTTTACGTGTGTACATAGTCGAGTCTTTTCCTTTGTTTTGTGTGCATTGTTAGGGTCATGTTAGTGTGCTGCATTTAATATCGATATATCTGCTTGCCATGATCCTTGGGTGACTTGTCTTCTTTTGCTTGCCTAGTGCTTCAAATTTTTCATTTCTTTCAAAATCTTCATGTGTTTGCGAAAGAAAATGTTTTGTGGGTTTTGCGTGTGTTTAGCATGTGCAAAACCGTTGAGAGGCAAAGTAAAAAGAAAGCTCCCAAAATTGTCTTGAACATGATGCATTAGGATATCTAGTACGTGGCTTTAGGATTTATCGAGTCGTTAGGATGCACCCCAGTTTTCCTTTGGGGGCAAGTAATCATAGGGTTTCAGTGCTCAAACATTCAAAGAAGTCCACCCTGAACCTAGTGAGTCAATAATTAGTGTTTGTTAATTTAGGAAGTTTGTTGTAGTCAAGGACCCTCTTAATCTTGTTGTGAGACATTAGTGTAGGGGTTTTGGTTCATGTGTAGATAAGAAATAAGTGAGTAGATGTTCTCTCTTCTCGCACGGCTCCTATCACTCGGGAAAGTAGGTCTGAGGGGACTTTGTGCCTGGTGCTTTCGAGTCATCTGACTTGGGATGCGCCGACCGAACTCCCGTTACACGGGTGGTAGGGATTGCCCTATGTGGTGATTTGGGGAAAGGTGTACGTGATAGTGTAAGTCCTCATGGGCAATGATGCACGAAACCTAACCCTGGGAGAATGAAGCTCCAACTAATAAAAAGAAAAAAAATATGTGAAAAGAAACAAAAAGAAGAAAAAAAATGCAAATAAGAACCTTAATGGACCTTACACTTTGTATCACTTGAGGATCTTGAGGTTGTCCATGTCTTTCACTTAATTCCTTATTTAACTTGCACGAATGGTTCATTAGGTGAGGTGTGTGGACTGATTACCTATATAGAGTCGGCCCGTAGGATTACCGCGTCACATGATCGACAACATATGTCCAACGAGTCGAGTGTCTAGATTGAATAATGCATCTTGTTCAGATTTTGTGGGTGTATCCGCTGAAAACCCTCAGGAGACAACACTCCTCCTCCTTGGCAACAAGGAGGTTTAACGGCTTGTTGCACGTGCTAAGTGCAATCGTGATTCCTACGAAAGTGAGTTAGGATTTCTTGTTTTTCGTTTGCTTTTCTCTTTCTTTGTTTTGCTCGGGACTAGCAAAAACTTAGGTGTGGGGGTATTTGATTGACATCATTTCATGCTTATATTTGTATCTTATATCCATTATCTTACACCTAAGCAATGCTACGTGACGAGTTTTATGTTTAGTTTTCAGAAATAAAGAGGTTTGAAGAGAAGAGCCATGAAAGGACCCAAAAGCAGGAAAAAGGACTTAATTGTGAGCCCTGGGGACCAAGATGCAAGACAGAAGGACCTGATCGTAAGACAGAAGGACCTAAGAGCAAAACAGGAAACTCCACACCATCATGGGGAGTATTTTGTCAATTCGATTCGGGTCGGAGCTCCACTACACAAGTTAGATGCATCTAAGACCAAGAAACAATCCAAGGAAAGCCCACCAGAAGATCCAGACCGATCTGAAGCTTATAGGCCGCCAATTGGCGGTCTGGAACCTCCAATTGGCGGTCTGGTTAAGCCCAGATCAGCCAAGCTTCTTCCTGGACTTGTATTATCATGTGTTTAGGCTATTTTTGGTATTGGTTTAGTCCCACATCGGGGGATTGTCCCGGATTAGCTTTTTCCATGCTTATAAATAGAACTCTTCACCTCCCATTGTATCCATCTCTCTCTTTGGTGGCCACCTTCCCTACTAAGAGTGAAGCCTTGAAGCAAAACTCTGGTGGAGGAAGAGCTACTTGTAATTGAGTGAGTTAATAATAGAAGTTTTCCTTTAATTGTGTTGTTTCTCTCTTAGTTTAATTTCCTTCCATATGCATGTTTGCTTGTTTGTTTTGTTTTATGCTTCTTTAATATTTCTTGCTTGATTAGTATAACTTTCATTTCAGTATTATGCTTTCTTTTGTTAATATAGTTAGTGTAATGAGTAGTGAGTAGTTTCATCCCCATTTGGGGGGTGGAGAAATAGGTGATATAATCATGTAGTGTATTAAGTGTGTGTTATTTTTATCCCTTGAGCTTTATATGATTTCCATAACCATCTAATGGGTCTCCACTCTTATCTTTGATATGCTAATGCTCTTGAATGAAGCTTAGCTTATGCTTTGATTAGTGGACCTATTTTATGGGGAATGATAAGGTTAGGATATGGATGAAGTTAATATTGGAAACACAAGTTGCAGTGTATGAGCTCTTGTTGCCTTTACCTTAGCTAATGTCTTGTATGTTTTAATGATGTAGTCTTATCTTAATTCATGTGGAGGCATAGTAGGGTCTAGTCTTTATACTTGAGTTCATGTAGCTTCATTCCAACTATTGTCTTGTATGTTTTAATGATGTAGTGAAATCTTAATTCATGTGGAGGGAAAGTTGGATGTAGTTTTATGATTTCATGCACTACATGTTGTGAGGAGCTTAATTACACACACACACCACACACACATCTTTATGTTCACATCATTTCTCTACCCCCTTTGGGGTTTAGTTTTATCGTTTCTTCTCCATTTCATTTCAGCTTTGTAGTTTAGATTAGTGTAAGACATATTTCTCCCTTTCTTTACCTCTCGCCTTCGCATAAACCAAGTGTCGACACACCTCCCAGTGGACGACCCGTATTTTCCACCGCTTCAACGCGGCCGTGCACTTACGGTTAAATATAAAACGATCAATCAACACTCAACGTCTCACTGGGTCCCCGGGAACTCTCTCCCTACCACAGTAGACACCAAAAGAGTGACAGGTCCCGTGGGTCCTCTAGCCCAACCCTCACACACGTGTCCCAGGCACCTCAGCCGGAAATATCCTCGGCCACACGCACACGTGCCTCAGGCACTGCTGGATTACTCTCAGGTCGGTATCCTCTGTACCGCTGCCATCTTGAGCTGTCCAGAAGACCACTCTCAGGCGGGCACCGTCACCCCTCAAGGGCCGGAGATCCGTTGCCATCTCAAGCTGACCCCACACGCGAACCACCCTCAGGCCGACACCGGTCACCCCACTAGGGCCGGAGATCCGTTGCCATCTCTAGCTGACTTCACAACACAAGAACACACGAAAACTGTACGAAACGGTCGAACGAAAACACCCAACCAGTCGACCGAATCCTCTCAGCAGGACTGGCCCAACCAACAAAACTGTCAATCGGTCGAACGGCAAAGGGGTCCCGTTTGACCGAAATCGACCAGTAAAAACTCGTGCCACAGTAAAAATGTACCAACGGTCGAATGATACCAACTCACCGGTCGACCGAAAACGATCAGTACAAAACACCAAAACCCGCATAGTGCACCGGTCGACCGGAACATCTCACGATCGAACCAACTTAAGTTATTTTTAATCGCCGGTCGAACGATTCAATAAGGCGGTCGACCGTTGGGATGGTCAACGCCCCCAACCGACTTACAACAGTGCTTTCGGTCGACCGGCAAAGGGGCCCCGTCCGACCGAAAACACCCAGAGCCTTCTCCCCTTGATAAAACGTACCACCGGTCGACCACTCAAAGAGTATCGTTCGACCGGTGCAAGGGTTTCCGCCCAAATTACTCTACAACCGGTCGACCGAACCATGCCACCGGTCGACCGATTATAGTGCAGAACGCAGCTGCACGGGTCCGACGAGCCCTCCGGCCTACCGTCGACCACCCCAACACCCACCAAAGCATAAGTGAGCATCAAAGTAAAGCTTGACATACCTTGAAGACTTGAAGAAGCCTTCGAAGATTCGACGACGAGCTTTTCCTCGCAAAACACCTCCTCCGGCGAAAACCAACCGAACGACGATCTACTCCTCTCCGGTGAACGTCCGAGCCTCACCTTGCCTTCCGAGGACCACGGCTCGAGCTTCTCCGCACGCCAAAGCTCTGATCAGAGAGAGGGAGAGAGTTTGAGCGAGTGAGGGAGAGAAAACGCGAGAGAGAGGGAGAGAGAGAATCACTCACCACATATAAACCCCTCCTCTCATCTCCACCATCCATCCCATCTCATCCAAAACAATCTCAGCCCTCCATCATAATCCACTCCATTAAGCACCTAATCAAGGCCAAAACAAGATTAGTCGTAAGTAAGGGTTAAGGATATTACAATTACACTACAACTACATCAACAAAATGAAACATTCTACTGAAAGGAAATTAAACTAAGCAAGCAAGAAATATTAAAGAAGCTAAAATGACATAAAACTAAAGAAGCATGCAAGACATATGAAAGGAAATTAAACAAAGAAAGAAGCAACATAACTAAAGGAAAAATTTATTAATTTCAAACTCACAATACAAGTAGCCTCTCTCCACCAGGGTTTTTGCTTAAAGGCTTTTACTCCTAATAGAGAGGATGACCACTAAGAGAGTGATGAATACAAGGGAGGAGGAGGTGTTCTATTTATAATAAAAGAAAAAGGCAATCGGGGACAATCCCCCGGTATGAGACTAATACAATTACCAAAAATAGACATAACACACAATTATACATGACCCGACTAAACCGCACCGGATCTAGAGCAACCAGAACCGCCAATCAGCGGTCTACAGGGTTTGGATTCGGTTGGGCTTTTGTGTGGGCTTTCCTGGATGGTTTTCTTCATGTGTGATGTACCCAAGTCAATTGATGGAGCTCCGACCCGAATCGAATTGCCAAAATACTCCCCATGATGGTGTGGAGTTTCTTCATTTGCTCATTGGTCCTTTGGTTTTGCATTCGGGTCCCTCTCTCTTGTATCTTAGTCCATAAGTCTTGCAACTTAGTCATTTTTCTTGTTTTTGAGTCCTTTTATTGTCTCTCATTCTCAAACCTACTTATCCCGGAAACTTAAACATTAAACTCGTTGCATAGCATTGTTTAGGTGAAAGATAATGGATATAAGACACAAAGATATGCATGATAAGATCTCAATCAATGAACGTTTGGAGAGTTTGTTCTAAAGAATCAAGTTTGGGGTCAACTGTGAGGTTCATGTCTGAATTTGGGAAATCGATGGGTTGGGTGTCGATGGGGGTGAGAATGAGTCCAATGATTGGTCGTGGGTGGTGGCTGGTAGAATTCTGGGTATTCGGGAGGAGGATACTGGGGTGGGCATGATGTATAAAAACTTGATTCTTTTTGTCTCCCCACGAATCCATCCCTCTCGGGTTGTACGCGGATGCGTAATGGTCATATTGAGCATTTTGAGAAAATGTATGCTCATACTCAGGCTCTGGGGGAACATAAGGACATTCGCCAATAACATGACCACTCAACCCACAACAGTCGCACGGTACGGCTAATGGAGCCACCGGTGCACTCATGTCGTCTTCCACATGCATGAAAGAGGCCAAAGTTTGTTGTAATGTCTCAGTTTGTTGACCAGTATATGATCTGACATAACTAGATGGTGGTCTAGCAGTCAGTGCCTCTCTCATATTGCCCCAATCTGAAGATTGCTCAGCCACACAATTAAGATTGTCCCAACCATACGGGGTGTTAGTCTGAGTCACCCCAGGTTGCATGGGTCTGGAATACCAGGGAGAATTGTCCTGGTCCCAACAATGATATGGATGGTCACCCATGTAACCATCCATCTCAACAAAAAACTCTCGAGCCGACCACTCTCACCACCATGAGGCCAAGCTCGCAAAAAGTGTCCGACTTGACCCTAAAATGCTAACAGAGAGTGTAAAGGGGAGGAGACTAGAACGTAGAAGTAGGTGAGAAGAAGATGGCTGAGAGGAGAAGGGAAGAATCCCTAGAGCTAGCGTGAGTAGTGGGAGAAGGTAGAAGCCTAATCTACCAAGCACGACTCAAACAATTTATGGGTATGGGTCCTTAAGCTAGACGACACCTAACTTCGAGATCACTAGTCTCGACACGCCTCACCTCCCCGGCAACGGCGCCAAAAACTTGATTGAACGTTTTAATTATAACCGCAAGTGCACGACCACGTTGAAGAGGTAGCAAATACGGGTCGATCGACAGGGAGGTGTGTCAACTTTAGTTTGTTCGAAGGTGAGTGGAAAAGAAAGGAGAGAAAGGTGTTATGATCTAAACTACACTACAATGCGAAAAGAATTGGAAATACGCAATAAAACTAAACCCCATAGGAGTAGAGAAAGAATGTGAATACAAAGATATGTGTATGTGTGTGTTCAATTATACTCATCACAACATGTAGTTCATGAAAATCATAAAACTAAATCCAACTTTGCATCCACATGAAATAAGATAACACAATATCATTAAAACATACAAGACAATAATTGGAATGAAGTTAAATGAACTAATGTATAAATACTAAACCCCACTATGCCTCTACATGAAATAAGATAACACAATATCATTAAAATATTCAAGGCATTAATCAAGGTAAGGGCAACAATAGCACATGCAACTACAAGTCATGTTTTCTTTATCAACTCCATCCTTATCCTCACCTCATCATTCCCTATAAAATAGGTCCACTAGTCTAAGCATATGCTAAACTTCAATCAAGAGCATTAGCATACCAAAGACAAGAGTGAAATCCCATTACATGGTTATAGAAATCATATAAGGCTCAAAGGATTAAGATAACACACACACCTGATACATCACATTATTCTGTTGGAGGACGGGAGGAGGACGGGGAGCTACTGATCAACCCACCACAGGAGAATGCCCGTCTCCTGGGATACAGGGACCGCTGATTGGCGGTCCCCAACCACCAATTAGCGGTCTAAAAGGCGCGCCTTGTGCGTTGCCTTAGACCGCCCTGATCACCATTCCTTTTGCCTTCTTTTGACATCACTAGATCCATTCTTGATCTATTCTACTGAGGGCACGAAGGAAAGAAGGTGGCTCTCTCCTTGACACTCACAAAGCAAAAAAACGATTTTGCAATGCACACTCTTCTTCTTTTTTCTACTCACATACTCACTCTTTTCTCACACAATTTCGTGGCTCAACTTCTAATGCTTGATATATATTGTTGTTGCATTGTTGTTGTCTTACAAATGGTGAATTCTAGTACTTTATATAGACACTTACATGACCCTACAACTTCCAAATATAAAGACTACATAAACATGATCATTCAAGATCATTACACCCTCTACTTAAATTGCATACATAATTAGGACGAAAATTACACAAAAAATGAAAAGACTCTTGTCTCTTCCACTCCCTCAACCTTTTGTCCTCTCATGTGTTGACTTTTCACCCCCTTGATTAGTCATCAAGCTATGATGATGTGGCGGGTGACTAGGACGCCACATAGGGTTAAGTCGCCACCTAGGATTAAGTTCAATTCTCAATACTCCTCCTTGAACTTAATCCTCTTCCATCCTCCATCCCAAGTTGATTTCTCAACTTCACATACAAGCGGATTGCCAATGCTTTTGTTTTGTGTGAGAAGACACACCATGTGCAACTCACTCGTTGTCTCGTAGATTTCACGAAGTGTCTTGAACTTCCTTGGTCTCATCTCGTCATGTTTGTCAGATGGAACCGTTTCATGATCAGTGGGGTTGGCTATCTCCTCTTCTTGTTCTTCATTTGGCACTTGTGGAATCTCCTCTTTGGACTCCCATGTGACCTCCTCGTTAACCTGTACATCACGACTAATGACAATTTTGTTGTTAGTCGGATCGAGAAGCCTATAAGCTTTCGATCGTTCATCATAGCCAACAAATACAAGCTTGATGCTCCTATTATCAAGTTTTATCCTTCTTTCTTTTGGTACAGGTGCATATGTTGTGCTTCAAAACACCTTCATATGTGCTACGGTTGGCTTGTAGCCACTCCACGCTTCTTGTGGTGTTACTCCCTCCAAGCTTGCAGTTTTGCAACGATTCAATGTGTACACTGCACAAGCCACTGCTTCGGCCCATAGCTCTTTTGACACGTTCTTGCTTTTCAACATACTTCGAACCATTTCCATGATGGTTCTATTCTTCCTTTCAGCTACACCATTTTGTTGTGGTGAGTATGGAGCCGTCAAATGGCGTTTTATGCCATTCTCCCCACAAAAGTTGTTGAACTCGGTTGATGTGAACTCGCCTCCTCGATCAGACCTTAATGTCTTGATGTTGTTGCCACTTTGTTTCTCCACATATGCCTTGAACTTCTTGAACATGCGAAATGCCTCAGATTTCTCCTTCAAGAAGTACACCCACGTTTTCCGTGAAAAGTCATCAATAAACGTTAAGAAATAACGATTCTTACTAATTGAGTGTGGAGTGATCGGTCCACATTTGTCGGTATGCACCAAGTCTAGCACCTTCTTTGCTCTATGTTCAGCTTGCTTTGGAAAACTCTTCCTTGGTAATTTTCCAACCATGCAACCTTCAAAAAATCCGTCTTTGGATTCGGTCATCGGCAGACCATGCACCATTCCCTTTTGCGCCATTTCTTGGATCCGCCGAAATTCAAGTGTCCAAGTCACATATGCCACAACCAATCTCCCTCAATGCATGCATTCAAGCATCTAGCACGAGCACAGGTTAGATTCAATTTAAACATTCGATTTTTGGACATTTCTACCTTTGCAATCAGATGTCCATCTTGTCCTCGCACGGTCATGTGTCGATCCTTCATCAAGATCGTGAACCCTTTCTCCAGGAGTTGTCCCATGCTTAATATGTTCGTCTTCATATCGGGCACAAAGAACACATTCGAGATAAGCTTTTGAGATCCATCCTTTACTTGGATCATGATGTGGCCTTTCCTTTCTACGCGCACCTTTGATGCATCTCCAAACGAAACGTGCCCATGTACTCCTTCCTCCAAATGTGCAAACATGTGTCTATTTCCACACATGTGGTTGCTTGCTCCCGTATCGAGATACCAAACTCCTTCTTGTTCGGCTTCCACTCCTTTGTCGGCAAGCAAGACTACATCCTCATCACAAGCATTCTCCTCCACGGCCACAAGGTTGGAGTTTTCTTCCACCCTTTTCTTCGACCAACACTCGCTTGCGTAGTGTCCATGCTTCCCACAATTGAAGCACTCAATCACCTTCTTCGATCCGCGATCACCACGGACACGCCTGGAGCTCTCCTTCACCTTCGTTTGCGACCAACATTCTTTCGCAAAATGACCACGCTTCCCACACTTGAGGCATTCGACCTCCTTCTTTCTTGGATGGCCTCCATAATCACGACCGCTTCCACGATCTACGTTGCGAGGTTTCTCCTCCTTAAGCGACATCTTTGCTTGCAACGCCTCCTCCAAGACATCTTGTCTTTTCTTCTTCTTTCTTTGCTCGTGTGCCTCCAACGAGCTAGCTAGATCATCAATAGTCATCTTCTCGAGGTCCTTTGATTCCTCGATTGCACACACCACATTCTCAAAGTCCTCGGTGAGAGAGCGCAACACCTTCTCCACCACTCTTCCTTCGGTCAGCGCCTCCCCATTTCTCTTCAATTTGTTCGCCACCATGCGAACTCTCATCACGAAATCGGCAACACCTTCCGATTCCTTCATTTTTAACGCCTCGAACTCGCCTCGAAGCATTTGGAGGCGCACTTGCCTCACTCGATCAACACCCTTGTAGCTCCTCTCAAGAGTGTCCCACGCCTCCTTCGACGTCTTCGCTTTAGCGATCTTTTCAAAGCCCCTCTCATCCACCGCTTGGAAGAGAAGGAAGAGATCACTCTTATTTTTGGATCTTCTCTCCTTTTGTGCTTTGACTTGTTCGACGATTTCTTCTCCCGTCTCGGCCTCCTCCTCGAAGCCGCTCTCCACAACATCCCAACTATCATGCGCACCCAGCAGCGCACGCATTTGGATACTCCAATTGTCGTAGTTGCCTTTCGACAATCGAGGCAACGGCGCATGACCAAACGAGGTCATTCCCGAGCTTCCCATCGAACAAGGCTCTGATACTAGATGTTGGAGGACGGGAGGAGGACGGGGAGCTACTGATCAACCCACCACAGGAGAATGCCCGTCTCCTGGGCTACAGGGACCGCTGATTGGCGGTCCCCAACCACCAATTGGCGGTCTAAAAGGCGTACCTCGTGCGCTGCCTTAGACCGCCCTGATCACCATTCCTTTTGCCTTCTTTTGACACCACTAGATCCATTCTTGATCTATTCTACTGGGGGCAAGAAGGAAAGAAGGTGGCTCTCTACTTGACACTCACAAAGCAAAAAAAAAACGATTTTGCAATGCACACTCTTCTTCTTTTTTCTACTCACATACTCACTCTTTTCTCACACAATTTCGTGGCTCAACTTCTAATGCTTGATATATATTGTTGTTGCATTGTTGTTGTCTTACAAATGGTGAATTCTAGTACTTTATATAGACACTTACATGACACTACAACTTCCAAATATAAAGACTACATAAACATGATCATTCAAGATCATTACACCCTCTACTTAAATTGCATACATAATTAGGACGAAAATTACACAAAAAATGAAAAGACTCTTGTCTCTTCCACTCCCTCAACCTTTTGTCTTCTCATGTGTTGACTTTTCACCCCCTTGATGAGTCATCAAGCAATGATGATGTGGCGGGTGACTAGGACGCCACATAGGGTTAAGTCGCCACCTAGGATTAAGTTCAATTCTCAATATATTCTCCACCCCCTAAATGGGGATGGAACTACTCACTAATCATTACACTACAACCTACATTAACAAAATGAAACGTTCTACTGAAAGGAAATTAAACTAAGCAAGCAAGAAATATTAAAGAAGCTAATTGAAAGGAAATAAAACTAAAGAAGCATGCAAGAATTAAAAGACAAGACAATATTTAAAAGAAACTAAGAAAAAATATTTTATTTACATGACTCACATTACAAGTGGCATTCTTCTCCACCTTGAGTTTTTACTTCAAGGCTATTACTCCAAGTAGAGAGAATGCTACCAATCAATGGGTGAATACAAAGGAGAAGGAAGAGTTCTATTTATAGCGCTAGAAAAAGGTAATCCGGGACAATCCCCCGGTATGGGACTAATTGTATACTATAATGGACATAAAACAACTATAATACACATCCGATAGAAGACGAGTCGGATCCGAAGCGAAATAGACCGCCAATTGGCGGTCTGGATCTCCTTGTTCTGGCCCATTTTTGTCTGACTTGTTTATGGCTTTGTTTCTTCTCCTGGAGTGCACCCTAATGAGTTGTGTGAGTTGTGACCCAAATCTAATTGACAAAATAATCCTCATGATGGTGTGGAGTGCTTGATTTTGCTACTTAGTCCTTTTGGATTTATATATGGGTCATTCTCTCTTACATCTTAGTCTCTAAGTCTTGTAACTTAGTCATTTTCCTTGCTTTTATGTCCTTTTTGGAGTCTCTCTTCCCAAACCTATTTATTCCTGAAACATAAACATAAAACTCATTACGCAACATTGCTTAGGCTAAGAATAAAGGATATAAGACACAAATATAGGCATGATATGATGTCAATCAACAATACCCCTGAAGATATTCCACAAAAGGGTCACTTGTTATATAGATACATAGAAGTGCACTATTCTGTCATGATTAAACAATTGTTATAAGCAAACCTAGTTCATCCAAGTAAGAATGTATGAGCTTAGACACCCCCCGAATAACTTGTTTGCCAAATTACTACTGCTGGATCATAATGGAATGTTTTCATATAGTTTTAATACTTATTGGCAGAAAACTTAGTGGTACATCCTTGTATTATTTATCTTTTATTAAATAGTTCTTGTGATGTTTAAGCAATTTGTGTTAAATCTGGTAGCTATGCTAGGATTAGTTTCACCTATGTAAAACCATATTTCCTTAATGTAATACATAGAGGTTGTTGGTTTGTGACTTTTCCTTGTAGTTTCTTTAGCAAAATTTTAAGTAAGATAAGATTTCAATTGTTTTTATTCTCTTGAAGATACTTGATCCATTACTAAAGAGGGATGGAAACTACCAGCACACTCGATTGCGTGAATGACCAAATCACTACAGAAGGTATTTCTTCCCAATCTCAATTTTTTTGCTAAGTTACTAAGTGTATGAAAGTACTATTTTGTTTGTTGCTTAATTTCATTTATAAACTCAGGGCGTAGTAATGTTTGTTGGCTTTTAGTCCTTAATCTATATTGATTTCGATGATTAATCCAAACTAATTGTGCATTTAGTTTAGAGATTAGAGGGTCATCGATCCTAACGATGTTAATACCCATGTTTGTAAACAAAAAGGACTCCCACTTCAAATGTATCATACCGCTAAATGTCTTCATTGTGGAAAAATATACCTCACCAAAAGAAAAGATGGGACAAGTCACTTGAGTACTCACTTAAAAAATAAACATACGAGGATATTGAGTGAAGTTTCTAGTCAGATGGTGTTATCTTTCGGTGATAAAAAACATGGAATTGTGGAGGTGAAAAATCAAAAATTTGATCAGGATGCTAGTAGGAAAGACTTGGTTGACATGATCATATTTCATGCGTACCCATTTTCTATAGTTGAAAACAAAGTATTCAAAAAAATTGTGAGGTCTAAGGCTAGAGTTCAAAATTATTTCTCGTAACACCATTAAAAAGGATTGCATTAGCATATTTGAGGTTGAAAAAGAAAAAAAAAGTGTATGCTCAGTTGGAATAATTTTTTTGGGCATCTTAGCCTTACTAGTGTCATGTGGACATCTAGCAAAAATAAGGGTTATGTTTCTTTGACATGTCACTTTGTAGATGACAAATAGAGACTTTGGAATTTTTTTTGAGTTTGCCTTCCTTGAAGCACCTAACACCGCTAGTCAGATATCAAAGATATTGATATAAATGTTTTTCAAGTGGAACATAGATAAGAAGTTAATGTGTATTGTGCTACATAATTGTAGCACAAATGATGCTGTTGTGAGAGATGTGGTTCGCAAATTTTTTCCAAAGGGAGATCTATTACTTGATAGGAAAATGGTTCACGTTAGGTGTTCTGCTCACATTGTTAATCTTATAGTACATGAAGGACTTGATGTCATCAAGGATGTTGTTTTTAAAGATAGGGAGAATGTGAAATATGTAAGGTCCTCTACACTTAGACAACAATGTTTCAATGAAGTGGCTAAGCAAGTGAAGGCTCAAACCAAGTATCTCGTCTTAGATGTCTTCACAAGATGGAACTCCACCTTTCTCATGTTGCCAGTGGCACTTCAGCATAAGGAATCCTTTATTCGTTTTGGTAGATGTTGATGTGTCTTACAAGTGTGTGATTAGTAACATATCATACATTGCATTCATGCTATATGTTCTTTATTTTACCCCAATTTTGCGCTACTCGAGTGTTTGATTGATGTGTTTCAGGTTTTAGATAATAAAGAAGGCAAAAGGAACTAAAAAGGACCTTAATGCAAGGAGAAATGATTGATTTGGAATCTTTCTGGACCTATTTGTAATGTCCAAGGACTGGACTGTAAGTCAGGAATGACCCAAGTGAAAACCCAAAGGGACCTAAGTGTAAAGAAATATATTGTGTCACAAAAGTCCATAACCTAAGGTGTAAATCAACAATTAAAATCAAATCGGCCCGAGACAATGGATCAGGGCCACATCCACGAGCAATAAAGCAACATTAACCCGCTGCTGAAATTTCAGACAGATTAGAGCCACTAAATCTGCCAGTGGCGGATTTTGATCCGCCATTGATGAATGTTTTGGCTCGGGTTTAGCCTAAATTTTGGCCACGGGTCGAGTTGTCGGGTAAGAGAAATATGCAACATCCTGATCTAAGTTACAATTGTCCGGTTACGCCCAGATCCATCCATACCCACTAATCTTCTATAAATAACATGTAATGCCTCTTTTCTTCTCCTTCCTTTTATATGTCAATTATTATGAATTGAATGTGCAAACATTTTGTTCCTTGATTATGGTATTCGTCTTTTGGAAGTGTTAAGGAAGAGGCGCTTGGTCCTTAACCGTAGAGTTCTAAAAGATAATGGTTTACATAAATCAAAAGTTATTCACAATCATGGTAATTAACATGGAACATTAATTACCGAGATAAGATTGTCGTGTTGGTCATCGATTGTTGTAGCTCTACAAATAATTGACGACACGAGTATATAAAAGAGGAAAAGATTACTTTTATATATTGAATAGACCTAACAAGTAAAACATTATGGATTTGTGTTTCGTGTCATTAATGTTTTTACTGTGTCTTGGATCCTAAGATATGAGACTTATATCTTTTCACTCAAGAAGTGCTTAATTTGATTATTGTCAAAAGCTATCAATGAGTATGGTGATAAAGGCAATAGTTGGTTGAACATTACTTGTGCTGGAAAAGATAGCTAGTCAAACGATTATCATTGCCCCTCTTAAATGAGTGATGATATTAGTGGGCCCCTTGATAAAGCAAAATTATAATGTGCACAATGTGACATGAGTTAAGTCACATAGTTATAATTAGCTTAGAGAGATCAAGAAATGAATATAATACAAAGGTGACACATTTCTACTTTGTATATATTCTTAATATCATGAGGCAAAGGACGGACACAAGTGGTGCACTTACATCACTAAATGGATCGTGTTTTGGTTCGGGTGGAACAAAGACATCTATGCTAATTGGGTAACTAATAATGTGTAGCTAGATACCGCTTATAGTTTGAGATATTAAGTGTTTAATATCGCTTCCAATTTGGCTTAGATCCTCCTATAAGTCACACCACAAAACTGGGAAACAAGAGGTTGATTTTAAGTTCATATGAGGTGTCGGGTTTCATGTGAAAATATGACACATGTGGTGAATTAATTAAAATCAATATGTCATGAGAATTGACATAATTAGAATCATAATAAATTCATATGAGGTATATATTATGGGGTGTAATAATTTAATATTACATATGATGATATATAGGATGTGAATTGATAAAAACCACAAAAAATCATTTTTTGTTGGAAATAAATCCAAAATTTGACAAAGGTAAAATCGGGGTTAAACACAGTGAACCGTTCATGGTTCGGTCGACCGGGGTATCTTCGGATCGGTTAACCGAATAGGGAACGGGTAAACGCAATTGGTTGACCGAACTTGTCTGGAGTGCCTGGATTTGGTTAACCGAGTGTGCATGGTCAACCAAGAAGTAGTATTTTCGGTAGACCGAAGGTGACCCGGTCATCCGATGACTATGTCCCAGGAGCGATTTTGGTGGGTCAACGGTAGACCGATTACAAGACGTGGTTCGTCCGAATTATTCCAGGGAATTTTTCTCATACGTATTCGGTCGACCGTCTAGCTCATGGTGCACCGAACACGTGTTATAACCGAATGGTTCGGTTGACCGAATAATTCTCGGTCTACCGAACAAGAACGATGTTGCCTGAATTATTAAGATATTAATTAAATCATGGGTGGAATAATTCCAGATTTAATTAAAACGTTTTTTGTGGGTGATTATGTGGAATTTAGAGATTAATTTTAGGAGAGAAAAACAAGGGACCATGGCTAAATAATAGCTCTTGATAAGGATGTTTTGGGAGCCTATAAAAGGGCACCTATTCCTACTAGTTTTAACTACTAATGCAAAAATCTTTCTCTCATTAATCTCTCCCTAATCACCACGAAAATCTCTTAGTAAATTTAAGTTTTAGAGATAAGAATCTCAGGAGCTTAAAGAGGGGTTATTAGCAAGATTCTAAACCTTGTTAGAGATTGATTGGCTAGCTCCTTTCTCTCTAATCTTGTTTAGAGTTTGGTGAACACTCGGAGGCAAATCCGTGGACGTTTCAACGGGCAACGCGACTCCGGATCTTCAAAAAGGTTTTAGAGAACCTTTAGGTATGATTCTACCTTTGTGATTTATTTTAATAAATGTAGGATTGCATGTTATTAGAATAATCACAAAACTATGTACATAGAAATTGTTGAAAATATGAAAATCGATCTTGTATGTTGTATTAAATTTTTTAAAATATATACATACATAGGGACACGAAATCCTACAGACTATTCTCCCTGGTACTCCGGACTCATGCATCCTAGGGTTCCTCAGTCAAACACCCCTTATGGTTGGGACGATTTTAATTGTATGACTGTGCAGTCTTCAGATTAGGGTAATATGAGAGAGGCACTGACTGCTAGACAACCATCTAGTTGTGTCGGATCATGTGTTGGTCAACAAACTCGGACATGACAAGAAACGTTGCATCTTTCATGCGTTTGGTAGAGGGTTTGACTGGATCGGTTGTTCCAGAAGCCACATCAGATGACCAGAGTGGTTTATGTGGTCAGGCGTTCGAAGCGTGTTTGTATGTTCCTCCCGAACCCGAATATGATGATGTTTTTCCCAAAATACTCATTCTGACCTGTACAATGTCACGTCTTACCCAGGGAGGACATATTAATGGGGAAACTTTAGAATCCTGAGTATCATACTTTATTCCCACCCCAGTATCCTCCTCCCCAATACCCAGAATTCTACCAACACCCTACTACCATTAATCATTGGACTCATTCTCAGGTCATAAACACCCAACCCCAAAACATCCAAAATTCTGACTTGAGTCTTACAGTTGACCCCATACTTGATTCCTTGAAACAAATTCTCCAAACGTTCATGGAAACCACTCAAAAGTACATGCAAAATCTGACAATACAAGTGAGTCAGATGATGTAACAATTAAGCGAACGTGAGTAGGGTGACCTTTCTTGTCAACATGAGGATTTATTTTCTGATATCGAACCAATACCACATCTACAAATTCAAAACACACTCTTTCAAAGTCAAACTCCTAGTTAGTCTGAGGGACTTGGGGTTTCGATTCACGATCACTTGGTGGGGGATTCGATTCGAATTTAGAACAACATGGACCAATTTCATTATGTCTCAGCACATGATTGTGTCTTATCTTTTGTCCCGTGACCCTTAAGCCATATGATCTTAATGTTGTGCCTCTTGAGGACTGACCTTTGGTGGAGTAAGAACTCCCTAATACCCCTAATTTCATAGGACCTAGTGAGAGTTTGTCTCTAACTATAGTTCCTGATAATCTTGAAAATGAAGGGATACCAAACAACTACATCGTCAATGAGAGTATTAGGAGTTCCTTAGAGGATACCTTGGGTAAGAGACTGATTGACATCATTTCATGCTTATATTTGTATCTTATATACATTATCTTTCACCTAAACAATGCTATGTTACGAGTTTTATGTTTAGTTTTCAGGAATAAATAGGTTTGAAGAGATGAAGCATAAAAGGACCCAAAAGCTGGGAAAAATGACTGAATTGTGAGATCTGGGGACCAAGATGCAAGGGAGAAGGACCTGAATGTAAAACAGAAGGACCTAAGAGCAAAAAAGAATACTCCACACCATCATGGGGAGTATTTTAGCAATTCGATTCGGGTCGGAGCTCCACCAAACCAAGTAGATGCATCAAAGACCAAAAATACCATCCAGGAAAGCCTCCAAGAAAGCCCAGACTAATCCGGATCCTGTAGACTACCAATTGGCGGTCTGGGATCGCTAATTGGCGGTCGAGGTGGCTCCGAATCCGCTTAGCTTTTTGTGGCTTATGTATTAGAGCGTGTTTATTCTATTTATGGTATTTGTTTAGTCCCACATCTGGGGATTGTCCCGGATTGTCTTTTTCTTTGGCTATAAATAGAACTCTTCACCTTCTATTGTAATCACTCCATGCTTGTGGCCATTCTCCCTAATTGAAGTGAAAGCCTTGAAGCAAGAAACTCAATGGGGGAGATGCTACTGGTATTGTGAGTCTTAAATCAATAAAATTTCCTTTGTTTTGTGCTTCTTTTATTGTTGGTGCATGTTTTAGTTTAATTGTCTTTTATTAAATCTAGCTTAGTTAATATGTCTTCTTATCTTAGTGTAATAGTTAGTGTAATGTGTAGTGAGTAAAACCACTCCCCTTTTGGGGGGGGGTGGAGATGATAATCCTATATGCAATTAAGGAAGGAAGGATGTTTATTTTGAAACGTGTTGATTAATATGAATGCATGCTTGCTTGTTAGAATAGAACACTTCACTAGATGGGTTTTGCCACAAGTTTTAAGACACCTCCCATGCATGTTTAGTTTCTTAAATAACCAGCTTGTGTTTATGAATGTTAATCAAAATAGGTTAGTGATTTAATTGATGGGTTTTGCCATGATAAGTAGACACCTCCCATACATGCAAACACTACCTCCACTTATGCCTATAGGAAGACATTCTTGCCTCCTTATTGTGTATGTGTAGTCACTCCACCCCTAAGGGGTCTCTCTCTTACTGATTCCTGCCTAGTATCAAGTTTCTCTAGCTTAGTTGAAGTACTCGTTAATCTCTTTCCTTCGCATTTGCTTCTTCGTAGTTAGCATAGTTTAGATTAGCATAAACAACTTTCTTCCATCTTTTTGTGCCACTTGATTTCTGATAAACAACAGGCTGCTCACCTCCCTGAGGACGACCCGTACTTGCCACCGCTTCATCGCGGCCGTGCATTTGCGGTTTAATTAAAACGTTCAATAGAGACACAATATTTGTTCACCTAGTGCATCGGGCAAGGATAATGAGGTTGTTGGCCTCGTTCCAGTGTAGACTGTTGTTTGGACGATTCGAGTGGATTTAATTTGTGTTTTGTAGTTTTTCTTTATTGCAGGAGACTGGGAATAGCAAGGGGAGGCTACTGGAGAAATTTCAAAATGACCTGGGCACATCAGACCGCCAATCAACGGTCTGAGACAGCCAATCAGCGGTCCAGTGAGCTCTGTTCATTCTCTACTTTCTTTGTGTTGTTTCTCTAATTGATTTAGTAATCTGGGGCTCAATTTGGCATGTTCTGATTCTTAGATTGCTCCCAGATTAATAATCAACTTCCCTTAAGCAACTTGGACCCTAAAACTCAAAGCAAAAGATTAGACATTCTTTTTGTTTAGGTCATGCGTCATGTATGTGACTTAGGCATATAGATTGTCTTTCATTTTAGCTTTATTTTCAGTTGCTGAGTGCTGGCGTGAGGTACGCACCTTCTACTCTCATTCATGCATTTCGTATGAACATGCATTAGTTAGTAGGAAGTGCATTGAAACAAGTGTGAGTTGAGCGTTTGTTTGGAGAGTTGATTGCTAGATTTAGACTCCAAAACACTACTAAGGAGGGGCTGTCCCGTAAAAGATAAGGTGGGGGATTTCATCACCCTTTCCTTCGCCCCACAAACCACACTAATAAAGAGCCTAATTTTTAAAATCAAATAGACATTGGCCTTAAGGATTTCGGGCGCATTAGGAGAGTGATCCGGTCCCGACTGTCATGACCTGATCGGCGTTGCCCACTTTGTTGATAGTAGGAGAGACGAGATCCCCAAATCTTGGCTCACTTGCTGGGCTTTGTGGTCCTCGTTGTAGGGAGGTGAGGCGTGTTGAGGCCGTGTGACCTCGCAGTTAGGCGTCGTCTAGCTGTAAGGACCTATAGCGACCTTAGGATTGCTTGAACCTTGTTTGCTTGTGTGCTTCTACCTGTACCCATCCTCCATAGCATTAGGACTTCTTCCCCTCTCTCCTGAGTCATTCTTTCTCTCCTGTGTCCCCACCATCTTCTCCTCTACGCACATTCTTTGTTATAAAAAAAGAAGTTTTGTTTTGTGAGTGTGCACCTTTGTGCATGCTTTCGTGGACACGAGACGAGAGTGGTCGTTTGACGAGGAGCGTTGTCAATCCGGCTGCGGTCGTCGATTTCTAGACGCCTTCCTCCTCTCGTGTCGCACACAGTCTGGGTTCAATGGCTGCTAATTTCCGTGAGGAGGAGCAGTTGCTGGACCCACCTGTTCGACCTGTTCTTCCAGTTGTCGTTCCCATACCTCTTCGTGATCGATGCTACCCGAGCCGTACAGCTCTACCCTCATGCATCGTATTGCCAGAGGCAAATGGGAACCATTCTGAGGTTAAGCCTCAGTTTATTTCCGTGCTCCCTCACTTCACTGGGAAAGGTGACCCCTATATCTTTCTCAGGGAATTTGAGGAGGTCTGTGCTATGTTCAAACTGCAACAACTTAGCACAGACTCCATTCATCTTAGGCTTGTCCCCTTTGCGCTTAAGGATGATGCCAAGGAGTGGTTGTACAACAACCAGGCGAATGCTTTTAGGACTTGGGATGAGTTTCAGTATGCATTCCTCAAAAAGTATTTTCCAAATCATCGGACTAAAAAATTGAGGAACGAAATCAATTCGTTCTATCAACATGAGACCGAATCATTCCATGCATACTTAGAGAGGTTCAAGGAGCTACTATCCTCATGCCCTCACCATGGTATCGAGTTGTGGGGCCTGTGTCAGATTGTTTACGAGGGTCTTCACATCCCGTCCCGAACGCTCCTTGAGTCCATGTGTCAAGGAGAGTTCTTTGGAAATGATGAAAGGGAGGCATGGGCTTTCCTAGAAGACCTCGCTGAGAAAACCATGCAATGGGAGAGTGTAAGGGAACCACCTGCACCATCTAGCATAGGAGCGAGGATCGCAAATGCAAACTCGACTAGATCGGGTGCCGCATTTGCCGTCGATACCACTACGGCCATCGAGGCACGCATGACGGCCTTAATGCGCCGTATGGATTCGATTAAGCTCCAAAACCAGCACGATGTATCTCATGTGTCTGCATCTGGTTCAGTTCCATGTCATTTATGTGGTAGGATAGGTCATATAGGGGGTGAGTGTGCATCCATTCCTCCTGAGATGGAACATGAAAATGCCATCTATGATAGATCCAGGAATGACCCATATTCATCATCATATAACCCTGGATGGAGGAACCACCCTAATTTTTCATGGAACCATAACAATGCCTCAGGAGACACGAACAAAACAAAGAAAGAGAAAAGCATACGAAAAACAAGAAATCCTAACTCACTTTCGTAGGAATCACGGTTGCACTTAGCATGTGCAACAAGCCGTTAAACCTCCTTGTCACCAAGGACGAGGAGTGTTGTCTCCTGAGGGTTTTCAGCGGATACACCCACAAAATCCGAACAAGATGCATTAATCAATCTAGCTACACGACTCGTTGGACTCATTTTGTCGATCATGGGACGCGGTAACACTACGGGTCGACTCTCTATATGTAATCGGTCCACACACCTAGCCTAATGAGTTATTCGTGAAAGTTAGTTAAGGACTTGAGTGAAAGACATGGGCAACCTTAACTTCTGAATGTGATACAATGTGTAAAGTCAATTTTGGTTCTTATTTGACTTTTTTTTTCTTTTTTTCTTTTTTGTTCTTTTTTTTCATTGGAGCATTTTATTGGTTGGTGTTTAATTCTCCCTGGGTCAGGTTTCGTGCATCATTGCCTATGAGGACTTACACTATCACATACACCTTCCCCCAAATCTCCACATAGGGCGATCCCTACCACCCGTGTAACGGGAGTTCGGCCGGTGCATCCCAAGTCAGATGACTCGAAAGCACCAGGCACAAAGGCCCCTCGGACCTACTTTCCCGAGTGATAGGAGCCATGCGAGAAGAGAGAACACCACTTATTCATTTATCTACATGGGAACCAAAACCCCTACACTTAAGTTTCACAAAAAGAGATTAAGGGCCCTTGACCACGACAAACTTCCTTATAATAAAAGACACGAATTATTTGACTCACTAGGTTCAGGATGAACTTCTTTAAATGTTTGAGCGCTGAAACCCTATGATTACACGCCCCCGAGGGAAAACCGGGGTGCATCCTAACGACTCGATAAGACCTAAAGCCAGTAAACCAAAAATCCTAATGCATCAAGTTCAAGACAATTTTGGGAGCTTTCTTTTTTACTTTGCCTCTCAACGGTTTTGCACATGCTGAACACACGCAAAACCTACAAAAACATTTTCTTTCGCAAACACATGAAGATTTTGAAAGAAATGTGGAAATTTTAAAGCACTCGGCAAGCAAAAGAAGACAAGTCACCCAAGGATCATGGCAAGCATATATATCAATGTTAAATGCGGCACACTAACATGACCCTAGCAGTACACACAAAAGTAAACAAAACAAAAGGAAAAAGACTCGAATATGTACACACGTAAAACACCCCCCACACCTACCTCATTCATTGTCCTCAATGAATGCGAACAAGATACTACATGGATATATGCATGAAAAAGGAAAGATCTCACCAACATGAAGTACAAAGGGACGTTCAGGGTCATGTTGATGGACACAAACCCAAATTCCCTCAAAACCTGTGAGAAGCTGAAGAAGGGAGATAAATACGTGAAGAAATTGGGGCCCAAGTACACAAGGGTTGGGGCCCACAACAATCGATGCTCACTGAAGGAGTCTTTTATTACACACTTCTCTTTTTTTTCTCTTTTTTTCTTTTTTTTCGATTTTTTTACATGATATATACATCAACCAAGATATTCTCATAATCATTTGGTCAAGGAACATCAAATGAGAACATCATGTTTTGAGGACCAGAGACTTGCCGAGATGGGCAAGCTTCACTGGTACTCTGAGGTGTCATGAGGGGTGAAAGGTCAAAGCTGAAAGGCTCGAACCCCTCATGATATTGGTTGGGTGTGGGCAACAAAGAATGAAGTTGTGTTGCCTCACTAGGGTTTAATTGCTCATCGAAGAAAACCCTCCAACCAATAGGCGGGTGCATCGGAATGAGTTCCTCAGGCTCATTCGATTGATGCAGCAGACTTGCATCACTAAGAATGGGGCTTCTCCCCAAGTCATCCAACAAGGACCTCCCACCATCATTTAGATCATCAAGCATAAGCTCGGTCATAGGTGGGTCCTTGTTGGAGTCAATATGAAGCTCAAATGGCTCAATGGCCATGGGACATGAGGTAGAGACACCTTCTGGTATAGGCATATGATGAGGTGTCTCACTCTCACTAGTAATCTCAACTGAATCACGCAACGAACACTCCCTTTGGACATTCATGTTCGAGGCCAACTCATTCTGTTGCATTGCGAAGACATGCAATGAGTTTTCGCTGGGCCCTCGAACATTCTCAACGGGTTACATTGGTGTTAGGGGTGTTCGTTGATTTTGCGGTGCTTTCTCTAATTGGTGGATGTGATTTAGATTTAAAGGTTCATCCATGGGTTCTTGTTGCCTACCAGAGTTGAACACATGAAACTCGACACTCATGTTACCGAATGAGAGCTTCATGAGACTATTTCTACAATTAATCAAGGCATTGGAGGTTGCTAGAAATGGTCTACCCAAAATCAAAGGTATTTGAGAGTGGGTGTTCGCAACAGGATTGGTATCGAGGACAACAAAATCGACTGGAAATATAAAATCTCCAACTTTGATAAGCACGTCCTCGATAATCCCCTTTGGAATACGAATGGATCTATCTGCCAATTGGAGGGTGATCTTAGTTGGTTTCAATTCTCCCAAGTTCAACTGTTGATAAACAGAGAATGAGAGGAGGTTGACCACCGATCCTAAATCAAGCAATACATTGCTCATTCTAGTGTCCCCTATCGTACACTGAATAGTAGGACACCCAGGGTCCTTGTATTTTGTGTAGGTGGGATTGGACAAAAGTGAGCTGATATTTGCAGCCAAGAATGCTTTCTTAGGAACATTGGTCTTCCTCTTGGTTGTGCAGAGATCCTTCAATACTTTGGCATATTGAGGTATTTGTTGGATGACATCCAATAAGGGGATGTTAACCTTTACTTGCTTAAATACCTCTAATATCTTGTCCATGTTGTCACTCTGCTTTTTGGTTAACCTACTAGGATAGGGAGCTTTAGGCAGGTAGGTTTTCTGCGGTGCCTGAGAAGAAGGAAGCGTTGGTGTATTACCCTCACCCTCAACTTCTTCTTCACCACCATTCCCACTGAGGGGCTGCATAGATGGTGGTGGGTGTGGCAAGGAAATGTGATTGTCAACCTGTTTTCCATTCCTTAAGGTAACAATGGCATTGACATGGTGAACAGGTTCCTCCACATGGTTCACTTGCCTCCCCCGAGGTACCACATTCTTATTTTGCATGTGTTGTTGTTGGTACATACGGGGGTTAGCCTCAGGCTGGCTAGGCAAAGACCCTCTCTCTCTCTCATGTACAGACTGAGCCAATTGGCCCATCTGAAGCTCTAGAGATTTGATGGTCTGCTAATTTGAAGTGAGAACTTGACTTGTGGTAGACATAAAATTTTTCATTGAGTTTTCAAGTCCACGAGTCAAGGTCTCAAGCGAATTGAATCGGGTTTCCATATTGTTGGAATTTGGGAAACCCGATTGATTGGTGGTTTGCGCTTGGGGTGGCTGAGAGGATTGTGCATGCATGGGAGGTTGGTATGATTGGTTAGGTGGTCTAGAGGAGTTTGAAGGACCACACGGGGCATTAGTTTGGTTCCATGAAAAATTGGGGTGGTTCCTCCATCCAGGATTATAAGATGATGAGTATGGGTCATTCCTAGCTCTATCATAGATGGCGTTGACACGCTCCATCTTAGGAGGAATGGACCCACACTCACTTTCTACATGACCTATTCTACCACATGAATGACAGGGAACTGGACCAGATGTGGACATGTGAGGTGTACTTTGTTGGTTTTGGAGCTCAATGGAATCCATACGGCGCATTAAGGCCGCCATACGCGCCTCGGTGGCTGTAGTGGTATCGACAACAAATGAGGAACCCGATCTAGTCGAGTTTGCATTCGCGATCCTCGCTCCTATACTAGATGATTCAGGTGGTTCCCTCACACTCTCCCATTGCATGGTTTTCTCAGCGAGGTCTTCTATGAAGGCCCATGCCTCCCTCTCATCCTTTCCCAAGAACTCTCCTTGACACATGGACTCAAGGAACGTTCGGGACGGGATGTGAAGACCCTCATACACAATCTGACAAAGACGCCACAACTCAATGCCATGGTGAGGGCACGAGGATAGTAGCTCTTTGAACCTCTCTAGATATGCATGAAATGGTTCGGTCTCATGTTGATAGAACGAATTGATTTCGTTCCTCAATTTTTGAGTCCGATGATTTGGAAAGTACTTCTTGAGGAATGCAGATTGAAACTCATCCCAAGTCCTAAAGGAATTCGCCTGGTTGCTATACAACCACTTCTTGGCATCATCCTTTAATGCGAAAGGAACGAGCCTAAGATGGATGGAGTCTGTGCTAAGTTGTTGCAGCTTGAACATAGCACAAACCTCCTCAAATTCCCTGAGAAAGATATAGGGGTCACCTTTCCCAGTGAAGCGAGGGAGCATGGAAATGAATTGAGGCTTAACCTCAAAATGGTTCCCATTAGCCTTTGGTAATACGATGCACGAGGGTAGAGCGGTACGGCTCGGGTAGCATCGATCACGAAGAGGTATGGGAACAACAACTGGAAGAACAGGTAGAGCAGGCGGGTCCAGCAACTGCTCCTCCTCACGGAAATTAGCAGCCATTGGACCCGAACTACGCATCGAGAAATCGATGACCGAAGCCGGATTGACAACGCTCCTCGTCAAACGACCACTCTCGTCTCGTGTCTACGAAAGCATGCACAAAGGTGCACACACACCAAAACTTTTTTTTTTCAATCAAAGAATGAATGTAGAAGAGAAGACTAGGGAACACAGGAGAGAAAGAATGACTCAGGAGAGAAGGGAAGAAGTCCTTATGCTACAGCGGATGGGTACAAGTAGAAGCACACAAGCAAACAAGGCTCAAGAAATCCTAAGGTCGCTATAGGTCCTTACAGCTAGACGACGCCTAACTGCGAGGTCACGCGGCCCCAACACGCCTCACCTCCCTACGACGAAGACCACAAAGCCCAGCAAGTGAGTCAAGATCCGGGGATCTCGTCTCTCCTACTATCGACAAAGTGGGCAACGCCGATCAGGTTATGATGGTCGGGACCGGATCACTCTCCTAATGCGTCCGAATTCCTTAAGGCCAGTGTCTACTTGATTTTAGAAATTAGGCTCTTGATTAGTGTGGTTTTTGGGGCGAAGGAAAGGGTGATGAAATCCCCCACCTTATCTTTTACGGGACAACCCCTCCTTAGTAGCGTTTTGGAGTCCTAAATATAACAATCAACTCTCCAAACAACGCTCAACTCACACTTGTTGCAATGCACTTCCTACTAACTAATGCATGTCATACGAAATGCATGAATGAGAGTAGAAGGTATGTACCTCACGCCAGCACTCAGCAACTGAAAATAAAGCTAAAATAAAAGACAATCTAAATGCTTAAGTCACATACATGGTGCATGACCTAAACAAGAAAGAATGCCTAGTCTTTTGCTTTGAGTTTTAGGGTCCAAGTTGCTTAAAGGAGGTTTGATTATTGATCTGGGAACGAACTATAAGTCAAAACATGCCAAATTGAGTCCCAGATAACTAGGTCATTTAGAGCAACAACACAAAGAAATTAAAAGATGAACAGAGCTCACCAGACCGCTGATTGGCGGTCTGAAGTGCTCAGGTCGTCTGGAAATTTCTCCAGTAGCCGCCACTTGCTATTCCCAGTCTCCTGAAACAAATAAAAACTACAACACACAAATTAAATGCACTCGAATCGTCCAAACAAGAGTCTGGACTGGCACCTCCCCGGCAACGGCCCCAAAAACTTGTTGAACGTTTTAATTAAACCACAAGTGCACGGCCGCGATGAAGCGGTGGCAAGTACGGGTCGTCCTCAGGGAGGTGAGCAGCCTCTTGTTTATCAGAAATCAAGTGGCAAAAATTGGGGGAGAAAGATTGATTATGCTACTCTACACTAAACTACGCTAAGAAGTATGAAATGCGAACGAAAGAAACAAACAATGAAATGACAACTAAGCTAAAGACAAAACAAGAATGCTGGAATACAGAAATGGGAAAACTCTCAAGGGATGGAGTGAGTGCACACAAGCAAAGAGGTGGGTGTTGAACACATTCTTTAAGCACAAATTAAGGTGGTGTTATCATGCATAGGAAGTGTCTAAATGTTGTGGCAAAACCTATCAATCTATTCACCAACTTAGTTGATTAACATTTACATATGCAAGATGTTTATTTCAGAATCTAAACAAGCATGAGAGGTGTCTAATCATTTTGGCAAAACTCATCAAGTTATAAATTCTATCCTAAACAAGCAAGCATACATTCATGTTTTATCAACACATTAGAAATAAAGCATTCAATCCATTCTCATTTGCATGTATGTACATCTACTCCACCCCCAAAGGGGATGGAACTATTCACTAAACATTACACTAATTATTAAACTAAACAAAGAAAGCATATTAACTAAGCTAATAAAACTAATGAAATGAGATTAAACAAAGCAAAACAAGAAACATAAAACAAACAACATAATAAAGAAAACTTGTATTAAAATGACTCACATTAAAAGTAGCATCCTCCTACTTTAGTGTGTGCTTCAAGGCCTCACTTCTAGTAGGAAGAATAGCCACTTAAAATATGGAGTGATTACAATGGAAGGTGAAGAGTTCTATTTATAGCCATGGAAAAAGGCAAACCGGGACAATCCCCCGATGTGGGACTAAACCAATACCAAAAATAGCCTAAACAAACATTAATACACGTCCAGGAGAAAACTTGGCGGATTTGGGCCAAAACAGACCGCCAATTAGCGGTCACAAACGTCCGGATCCATCTGGAATTTGTGCTGGGCTTTTCTTTGTGTATTTGGTGGTCTTGGATGCATCTACTTTGTTTATTGGAGCTCCAACCCGAATCCAATTGCGAAAATACTCCCCATGATGGTGTGGAGTATTCTGTTTTTCTCTTAGGTCCTTCTATCTTGCGTTCAGGTCCTTCTCCCTTGCATTTTGGTCCCCAGATCTCACAATCCAGTCATTTTTCCCAACTTTTGGGTCCTTTTATGTTTCATCTCTTCAAACCTATTTATTCCTGAAAACTAAACATAAAACTCGTAACATAGCATTGTTTAGGTGAAAGATAATGGATATAAGATACAAATATAAGCATGAAATGATGTCAATCAAGTTGTGGCGCCTGTGTCAGATTGTTTACGAGGGTCTTCACATCCCGTCCCGAACGCTCCTTGAGTCCTTGTGTCAAGGAGAGTTCTTAGGAAATGATGAAAGGGATGCATGGGCTTTCGTAGAAGACCTCACTGAGAAAACCATGCAATGGGAGAGTGTAAGGGAACCACCTGCATCATCTAGCATAGGAGCGAGGATCGCAAATGCAATCTCGACTAGATCGGGTGCCGCATTTGCCGTCGATACCACTACGGCCACCGAGGCACGCATGACGGCCTTAATGCACCGTATGGATTCGATTAAGCTCTAAAACCAGCGCGTTGTATCTCATGTGTCTGCATCTGGTTCAGTTCCATATCATTTATGTGGTAGGATAGGTCATATAGGGGGTGAGTGTGCATCCATTCCTCCTGAGATGGAACATGTAAATGCCATCTATGATAGATTCAGGAATGACCCATATTCATCATCATATAACCCTGGATGGAGGAACCACCCTAATTTTTAATGGAACCATAACAATGCCTCAGGTGGTCCTTCAAACTTTTCTCGACCACCTAACTGACCACACTACCCTCCCATGCATTCACAGTCTCATCAACCACCCCAAAGTCAGAACACCAACCAACCAAGTTTCCCAAATTCAAATAACTTGGAAACCCGGTTTAATTCGCTTGAGAACTTAACTCGTGGACTTGAGAACTTTGTAAAAAACTTTATGTCGTCCACGAGTCAAGTTCTCACTTTGAATCAGCAGACCATCAAATCTCTCGAGCTTCAGATGGGTCAGTTGGCTCAATCTGTACATGAGAGAGAGAGGGAGCCTGCCCAGCCAACCTGTGGCTAACCCCCGTGCTCAACAGCACTTGAACATGCAAAATGCAAGTTCAAGACCACAGGGGGGGCAAGTGAACTACGTGGAAGAACATGTGGACCATGTTAATGCCATTGTGACCCTGAGAAATGGGAAGCAGGTCAACAACCACGTATCATTGCCAGAAAATCCATCTGTGCCACCCCTTTGTGGGAATGATGTGAGGAAGAGGCTGAGGGTGAGAGTAATACACCAAAGCCTCCTTCTCCGGCTCCGCCCAAGACATACCTACCAAGAGCTCCTTATCCTAGTAGGTTGTCTAAGAAACAAAGTGACAGTGTGGATAAGATGATGGAGATATTTAAGAAAGTGAATGTCAACATTCCTTTGTTAGACATGATTCAACAAATACCTCCATATGCAAAATTCCTGAAGGATCTCTGTACAACTAAGAGGAAAACCAATGTCCCTAGCAAAGCCTTTTTGGCGGCTAATGTGAGTTCAATCATCTCGAACCCAACATACATAAAATTGAAGGACCCGGGCAGTCCAACAATTTCATGTATCATTGGGGACTCTCGCATTAACAATGTTTTGCTAGATCTAGGGTCGGCGGTTAACCTCTTACTTGCTTCTGTGTATCAACGATTAAGCCTAGGCACTCTCAAGGCTACGAAAACAACTTTGCAGTTGGCTGATCGTTCGATCAAAGTCCCGTTGGGGGTCATTGAAGATGTCCTAATCAAGGTCGGTGATTTCATATTTCCTGTTGATTTCGTCATCCTTGAGACCGAACCAATTAAGACTACCCACTCTCAGATTCCATTGATTTTGGGTAGACCTTTATTGGCGACGTCAAATGCCTTGATCAATTGTCGTATTGGACTCATGAAATTGTCGCTTGGGAACTTGACCGCGACATTCCATGTGTTCAATATGGCTAGGCAGCCGGCATCTTTCGAGGACCCCATGGAAGTCAATCTTATCTGGGACTTGGAAGAAGAATTGGAAGAAGAGTACCCCCTGATTCATGAGAATTTAAATGATTACTTCATGGATGACTCCGATCATGAAGAGGACGGGGGTGAGTTGAGCAATGATGTGCATGCTGTTCAGTACATGCGGGCTCCTCCTATCTTACATCTCGAGCTAGATATCACGCCTCGCCTTGAGGAGCCACCCACGCCTGAGCTCAAAGAACTCCCTAAGGAATTGAAACACGTTTTTCTTGGTCCCAATAGGTCATTTCCGGTGATTATTTCATCGACGTTGACTGGTGATCAGGAAGAACGTTTGATTCAAGTCGTAAAGGAGCACAAAACCATTGGGTGGTCCTTGAGGTACATCAAATGGATAAGTGCCGACGTCGTGCAGCACCACATCTTTATGGAGGATGAGGCACGACCATGTCGCGACCCACAAAGGCGTTTAAATCCAACCACGACAGAAGTAGTTAAGAAAGAGATCATCAAGTGTTTAGATCATGGCATCATTTCCCCATTTCGGACAGTACTTGGGTAAGTCCTGTCCAGGTTGTGCCCAAGAAATCGGGTATCACTGTTGTCCAGAATGACAACAATGAGGTTGTGCCCACATGACTTCAAACTGGGTGGCGAGTTTGTATTGACTATAGGAAGTTGAACGCGGTCACGCGTAAGGACCACTTCCCTCTACCTTTCATCGACCAGATGTTGGAGAGACTCGTCGGGCACGCCTATTACTGTTTCCTTGATGGTTATTCGGGGTACAATCAAAAATCCCAGTCGCCCCCGAAGACCAGGAGAAAACCACGTTCACCTGTCGTTTTGGGACGTTTGCCTATAGACGGATGCCTTTTGGACTATGCAATGCACCTGCAACATTCCAACGTTGCATGTTATGTATCTTTTCCGATATGGTCGAGAACTTCGTTGAGATCTTCATGGATGATTTCTCGGTTCATGGCACCTCCTTTGATGAGTGCTTGCACCACCTGAGCCTTGTTCTCAAAAGGTGTTCGGAAACAAACTTAGCCCTTAATTGGGAAAAGTGTCATTTCATGGTCACAAAAGGCATCATGTTGGGTCACGTGGTATCTCGTGATGGTATCGAGGTGGATAGGGCAAAGATTGAGCTTATGTCTAAGCTTCCGCCACCCACCTCAGTAAAAGAAATCCGTTCATTCCTTGGACACGCCGGTTTTTACCGGCGATTTATTAAGGATTTCTGTAAGATAGCTCGTCCTTTGACGAGCTTGCTTGCTAAAGGAACGTCCTTTGAGTTCACACCCGAGTGCCTGACTGCTTTTGAGTTTCTGAAGCGTGAGTTGATCTCCGCTCCTATTATTAAGGCACCGGTGTGGACTCTACCTTTCGAGCTGATGTGTGATGCTTCTGATTACGCGATAGGAGCGGTTTTGGGTCAGAAAGTCGACAAATTGCCTCATGTGATCTATTATGCAAGTCTTACTCTCGATGATGCCCAGCTCAACTACTCCATTACTGAGAAAGAGTTCCTCGCGATCATATTTGCGTTGGAAATTTTTTTCCAGTACCTCATAGGGTCGCATGTCATCATCTACACTGATCACTCAGCTCTTCGCTACCTTTTGTCTAAAAAGGATGCGAACCCCGTTTCCTGCATTGGATCTTGTTGTTACAAGAATTCGACCTTGAAATACGGGACAAGAAGGGATGCGAGAATATCGTGGCTGATCACCTATCTTGCATCCCCATTGATCTTTCACCGGATCCACCAGTTAACGAGTTTTTTCCTGATGAGAAGCTTATGGCAATAGCCTCACCCCCTGGTTCGCTGACATTGTGAACTATTTAGCAACCGGGGAGGTGCCGGCTCATTGGAGACACAGTGAGACAACGAAATTCATGTCGTTAGTCAAGCACTTCTATTGGGATGATCCATACTTATTTAAGTATTGTGCTGATCAAATCATAAGGAGGTGCATTCCTGACGACGAGATTCAGAGTGTCTTGTCCTTTTGCCATAAGGAGGCATGTGGTGGGCACTTCGGTGCAAAGAAAACCGCTGCCAAAGTACTCCAATGCGGTTTTTACTTGCCCACGTTGTTCCAAGACGCTTTTGCATTTTGCAAAGCATGCGATAGGTGCCAACGTGTGGGCCGCATTGGAAGACGAGACATGATGCCACTCAATCCTATCTTACTGGTTAACATCTTTGATGTTTGGGGAATCGACTTCATGGGTCCTTTCCCCGTGTCCCATGGTCACACTTACATCCTGGTGGTGGTCGATTATGTGTCAAAGTGGGTTGAAGCAATCCCCACTCGCACTAACTATCGCAAGGTTGTGATCAAATTTCTTAAAGAACACATCTTCGCGAGGTTTGGGACACCTCGTTGTATCATAAGTGATCAGGGGACAAACTTTGTGAACCGATCCCTTGAGGCAGTGCTGAGGAAATACTTCATCACGCACAAGTTGACCACACCTTATCATCCTCAAACCTGTGGCCAGGTGGAAATTTCCAACCATCAACTCAAGCAAATTCTTGAGAAAACGGTTAATGCTTCAAGGAAAGATTGGTCAGTCAAGCTTAATGATGCATTGTGAGCTTTCCACACTGCATTTAAAACCGACCTTGGCATGTCCCCCTACCGGCTAGTTTATGGCAAAGCTTGCCATCTTCCGGTAGAACTTGAGCACCGGGCATTGTGGGCAATCAAACATCTTAACACGAGTCTTGATGTTTCCGGTGCCAATCGCAAGTTAGACCTCAACGAGTTGGAGGAGTTGAGAAATGAAGCTTATTAGAATGCCAAGATCTGCAAGTCCCACACTAAAATTTTCCACGATCGCTTGGTGTGAATCAAAATCTTCGAGGTGGGACAAAAGGTCTTGTTGTATAATTCTCGCCTCCACTTATTTCTGAGGAAACTTCAGAGCCGTTGGTCAGGACCCTTCATTGTTTTAACCGTCTCCCCTCATGGGGCGGTTGAGATTCAAAATCCTTGGAATGGGGACGTGTTCAAGGTTAATGGACAACGCCTCAAACCATACTTGGAAGGGACCACGACAGAGGTCGAGGTGGAATTCGTGCCTTTGCACGAACTCCCCACGGATGTGGTCACTTGATGTGATCCATCCCTCCATTTGTTTGTACATATCAGTGTTTTGTTGAAAAATAAATAAATAAAAAGAGCGAGTAATAAACGACTCCATGAGCGAGCATTGATTGTTGTGGGCCCCAACCCTTGTGTACTTGGGCCCCATTTCTTCACGTATTTGTCTCCCTTCTTCAGTATCTCACAGGTTTTGAGGGAATTCGGGTTTCTATCCATCAACATGACCATAAACTTCCCTTTGTACTTCACGTTGGTGAGATCTATTCTTTTTCATGCATAAATCCATGTAGTATCTTGTTCACATTCATTGAGGACAATGCATGAAGTAGGTGTGGGGGGTTTCTTTACGTGTGTACATAGTCGAGTCTTTTCTTTTTATTTTTGTTTTCTTTTGTGTGCATTGTTAGGGTCATGTTAGTGTGCCACATTTAACATTGATATACCTGCTTGCCATGATCCTTGGGTGACTTGTCTTCTTTTGGTTGCCTAGTGCTTTAATTTTTTCACATTTCATTCAAAATCTTCATGTGTTTGCGAAAAAAATGTTTTTGTAAGTTTTGCGTGTGTTTAGCATGTGCAAAACCGTTGAGAGGCAAAGTAAAAAGAAAACTCCCAAAATTGTCTTGAACTTGATGCATTAGGATATCTACTTTACTGGCTTTACGTCTTATAGAGTCGTTAGGATGCACCCCGGGGCGTGCAATCATAGGGTTTCAGCACTCAAACATTTAAAGAAGTCCACCTTGAACCTAGTGAGTCAAATAATGCGTGTCTTTTAGTATAAGAAAATTTGTCGTAGTCAAGGGCCCTTAATCTCTTTTTGTGAAACTTAAGTGTAGGGGTTTTGGTTCCCATGAAGATAAATAAATAAGTGGTGTTCTCTCTTCTCGCACGGCTCCTATCACTCGGGAAAGTAGGTCTGAGGGGACTTTGTGCCTGGTGCTTTCGAGTCATCTGACTTGGGAAGCACCGACCGAACTCCCGTTACACGGGTGGTAGGGATCGCCCTATGTGGAGATTTGGGAGAAGGTGTACGTGATAGTGTAAGTCCTCATAGGCAATGATGCACAAAACCCGACCCTGGGAGAATCAAACACCAACCAATAAAATGCTCCAAAGAAAAAAAAAGAAGAAAAAAAGAAAAAAAAGAGTCAAATAAGAACCAAAATGGACTTTACACATTGTATCACATTCAGAAGTTCAGGTTGCCTATGTCTTTCACATAAGTCCTTAACTAACTCTCACGAATAACTCATTAGGCTAGGTGTGTGAACCGATTACATATATAGAGTCGACCCGTAGTATTACCTCGTCCCATGATCGACAATATGAGTCCAACGAGTCATGTAGCTAGATTGATTAATGCATCTTGTTCGGATTTTGTGGGTATATCCGCTGAAAACCCTCAGGAGACAACACTCCTCCTCCTTGGCGACAAGGAGGTTTAACGGCTTGTTGCACGTGCTAAGTGCAACCGTGATTCCTACGAAAGTGAATTAGGATTTCTTGTTTTTCTCGTATGCTTTTTCCTTTCTTTGTTTTGCCCAGGACTAGCAAAAGTTAGGTGGGGGGGTATTTGATTGACAACATTTCATGCTTATATTTGTATCTTATATCCATTATCTTTCACCTAAACAATGCTATGTTACGAGTTTTATGTTTAGTTTTCAGGAATAAATAGGTTTGAAGAGATGAAGCATAAAAGGACCCAAAAGCTGGGAAAAAGGACTGAATTGTGAGATCTGGGGACCAAGATGCAAGGGAGAAGGACCTGAATGTAAGACAGAAGGACCTAAGAGCAAAACATAATACTTCACACCATCATGGGGAGTATTTTAGCAATTCGATTCGGGTCGGAGCTCCACCAAACCAAGTAGATGCATCAAAGACCAAAAATACCATCCAGGAAAGCCTCCAAGAAAGCCCAGAGTAATCCGGATCCTGTAGACCGCCAATTGGTGGTCTGGGACCGCTAATTGGCGGTCCAGGTGGCTCCGAATCCGCTTAGCTTTTTGTGGCTTATGTATTAGAGCGTGTTTTGCTATTTATGATATTTGTTTAGTCTCACATCGGAGGATTGTCCCGGATTGCCTTTTTCTTTGGCTATAAATAGAACTCTTCACCTTCTATTGTAATCACTCCATGCTTGTGGCCATTCTCCCTAATTGAAGTGAAAGCCTTGAAGCAAGAAACTCAATGGGGGAGATGCTACTGGTATTGTGAGTCTTCAATCAATAAATTTTCCTTTGTTTTGTGCTTCTTTTATTGTTGGTGAATGTTTTAGTTTAATTGTCTTTTATTAAATCTAGCTTAGTTAATATGTCTTCTTATATTTGTGTAATAGTTAGTGTAATGTGTAGTGAGTAAAACCACTCCCCTTTTGGGGGGTGGAGATGATAATCATATATGCAATTAAGGAAGGAAGGATGTTTATTTTGAAATGTGTTGATTAATATGAATGCATGCTTGCTTGTTAGAATAGAACACTTCACTAGATGGGTTTTGCCACAAGTTTTAAGACACCTCCCATGCATGTTTAGTTTCTTAAATAACCAGCTTGTGTTTATGAATGTTAATCAAAATAGGTTAGTGATTTAATTGATGGGTTTTGCCATGATAAGTAGACACCTCCCATACATGCAAACACTACCTCCACTTATGCCTATAGGAAGACATTCTTGCCTCCTTATTGTGTATGTGTAGTCACTCCACCCCCTAAGGGGTCTCTCTCTTACTGATTCCTGCCTAGTATCAAGTTTCTCTAGCTTAGTTGAAGTACTCGTTAATCTCTTTCCTTCGCATTTGCTTCTTCGTAGTTAGCATAGTTTAGATTAGCATAAACAACTTTCTTCCATCTTTTTGTGCCACCTTATTTCTGATAAACAACAAGCTGCTCACCTCCCTGAGGACGACCCGTACTTGCCACCGCTTCATCGCGGCCGTGCACTTGCGGTTTAATTAAAACGTTCAATAGAGACCCAATATCTGTTCACCTAGTGCATCGGGCAAGGATAATGAGGTTGTTGGCCTCGTTCCAGTGCACCAGCCTGTTGGTTGGAGAGTTTGGATTGAAGATCATAACTTAAATACCACAACAGGAGAAACTTTTCTTTCGTTGCTCAATTATGACCAAACTCTTGAGAGGTTCGAGCTCTTTAAGTTTGATCCTTTGAATTAGACGCCTTTGCGTCTTGATCATGAACCTCTCCTTGCATCTTGTGCATTTTGTGAGCCCCCCCACCAATGAGTCTTTTGGCCCCGCGTGGTGTCATGTTCCCATGCCAAGTACATTAACCACTTTTGAGGTTCCCATTTGTTGTCCTTTTACAATGACAATGGGAACTTATTTTTGGACATAGTTATATTTGAAAAAAAGGACTCCAAGAGTGCGCATAGGTTGTTGTGGGCCCCAACCCTTGTGTATTTGGGCCCCTTTTGTTTCATGTATTTGTCTCCTTTCTTAAGTATCTCTCTGGTTTTCGAGAATTCGAGTATATGTCCATCCACATAACCATGAACTTCTTTTTGTGCTTCACGTTGGTGAGATCTTTATTTTTCATGCAAAAATTCATGTAGTATCATACTCACATTCATTGAGGAGAATGCATGAAGTAAGTGTGTGTGTGTGTGTGGGGGGGGGGTGTTTTATGTGTACATAGTCAGGTCTTTTTCCTTTTCTTTTGTTTTCTTTTGTTTTCATTGTTAGGATCATGATAGTGTGCTGCATTTAATATCGATATGTCCTACTTGCCATATGATCCTTAGGTGACTTGCTTTCTTTTACATGCCTAGTGCCTTAAAATTTTCATTTCTTTCAAAATTTTCATATGTTTGTGAAAGAATTTTTTTGTGGGTTTTACGTGTGTTTAACATGTGCAAAACCACCGAGAGGCAAAGTAAAAAGGAAGCTCCAGAATTGACTTGAACATGATGCATTAGGATATCTAGTACACTGACTATAGGTCTTATCTAGTTGTAAGGATGCACCCAGGTTTTCCCTCAGGTGGGTTTCAATACTCAAATAAATAAAGAAGTCCACCTCGAACCTAGTGAGTCGAAGAATCCATGTCTGTTAGTATAAAGAAGTTTGTCGCAGTTAGGGATCATTAAACTCATGTTGTGAAACCTTAAGTATAGGGGTTTTGGTTCCCATGTAGATAAGAAATAATAATTAAGTATGTCGTTCTCAATTCTCACACAACTCCTATCACTCGGGAAATTAGGTCTGAGGGGACTTAGTGCCTGGTGCTTTCGAGTCATCTGACTTGGGATGTACCGACCAAACTCCCGTTACACGGGTGATATGGATCTTTATATGTGGATATTTGGGCGAAGGTGTATGTGATAGTGCAAGTTCTCATAAGCAATGATGCACGAAACCCGACCTTGAGAGAATTACACACCAACTAGTAAAAAACAAATAGAAAAACACAAAAAAGAAGAAAAAAGAAGAAGGTAATACAAATAAGAACCTTAATGGACTTTACACGATGTATCACTTAAGGATGTTAAGGTCGCCCATGTCTTTCACTTTAGTCCTTAATTAACTTGTACAAATGGTTCCCTAGTCTAGGTGTGTGGACAGAACATATATAGAGTCGGCCAATAGGATTACCGTGTCCAATGATCAACAAACGTAGGTCTGACGAGTTGTGTTGCTATGTTGAAAAATGTATCAATGTTCGGATTTTGTGGGTATATCCGTTGAAAACTCTCAGGAGACACCACTTCTCCATCTTGGCGACAAGGAGATTTAACGGCTTGTTGCACGTGCTAAGTGCAACCGTGATTCCTACGAAAGCGAGTAAGGATTTTTTTGTTTTTCTATGCTTTTCCTTTCTTTCATATTTTCTCTTTCTTTGTTTTACTCGGGACTAGCAAAAGGTAAGTGTGGGGGTATTTGATTAGTAGCATATCATCCATTGTATTCATGCTATATATCCTTTATTTTACCCTAATTTTGTGCAACTCGAGTGTTTGTTTGATGTATTTCAAGTTTTAGGTAATAAAGAAGAGAAAGAAAGCAAAAATGACCTCAATGCAAGAAGAAATAATTGATTTGGAAGCTTTCTGGACCTATTTGTAATGCCCAATGACTGGATTGTAAGTCTGGAAGGACCCATGTGAAAACCCAGAGGGACCTAAGTGTAAAAATATATATTGTGTCACAAAAGTCCATAACCTTAGGAGGAAGTCAAAAATTAAAATCAAATTAGCTCGAGACAATGGATCAGGGCTCAACCCCACGTGCCAAAAGTATAATTAACTTGCTGGTGAAATTTCAGACCGATCAGAGACACTGGATCCGCCAGTGGCGGATTTTGATCCGCCAGTGGGGGATGTTTGGCTCCGTTTTAGCCTAAATTGCGACCACGGGTTGGGTTGTCGGGTAAGAGAAATATATAACATCCAGATCTGAGTTACAACCGACCGATTACGCCCAGATCCATCCAAACCCTCTAATCTTCTATAAATATAGACTTGTAATGCCTCATTTGTTCTTCTTCCTTCCTCTCCTCCTTAGGTTAGTTTCCTTTCTTGTTTAGTAGAGTAGGTTTTGCTTAGTAGTGTAGTGGAGGAGAAGAGGAGTAAACTTTGTAACCTTCATTTCTTAATCAAGCTTTAATTTCATGTTCTTTATGTTCTTGTCTATCATTTGATGTAATTTTTATTCCATTGCTTTGCTTAGATTTAGTCTTCTTTACTTGTTTTGTTTTGTTTTTATGTTGTTGTTTATTTGGTTAATATGTCGAGTAGAGAGGAGTCCATCCCTATTGGGGGGTGGGGGTGGGTGGAGAAGAAGGTGATGTGATTCTGTGATGTATTAAGTGTGTGTGTTAATCCAAACCTTTAAACCTCAAATGAGTTCCATTACCATCAAATGAAATTTTCACTCTTATCTTTGATGTGGTAATGCTCTTAAGTGATGTTTAACACATGCTTAGATTAGTGAGCCTATTTTATGAGGAATGATGATGTGAGGATAAGGAGGAAACATGACATGTGCATGCATGCATGTGTTCATGTTGGCCTCATCCTAATTAATGTCTTGTATGTTTTAATGATTATGTTAAATCTTATTTCATGTGGAGACATAGTGGGGTTTGGTCATTATGCATTTCATGTTAGCCTCGTATCAATTATTGTCTTGTATGTTTTAATGATAATGTTTTATCTTATTTCATGTGGAGACAAAGTTGGATTTGGTTTTTTATGAATTTCATGTATTACATGTTGTCATGAGCACCAATGAACACACACATGTAAACATAGTCTCATTTCCACATTCTTTCTCTACCTCCTAAGGGGTATGTTTTTATCGTTTGTTTTCCAATTTAGTACATATGGTAGTGTATTATGATCTCACATCTCTCTTTTCCTTTGGCACTCAAGTATTGTGGAGTCTGACTCGCACATGTTCCTCGTGGACACGACCCGTACTTGCCGCGTCTTCACTGACGTCGTGCACTTGCGGTTATTATAACTATTGTTGTTTGCATCAAGTAAAGAAGAATGGGAACATGGTAAAGTGTTTTGAGAATGTTTGAGGTATTTTCATCGGGTCACTTTGGAGTTTTCCAAAAGCTTTATCCATCAGCAAATTACTTCTTATCTAATGTTTGTGCAATCAATTTGACTATAGAGAAAATGTGTAGAAGTCCAGTTCCTTTTGTAGCTGGCATGGCAAAATTAATGATGGTCAAGTTTTCCACGTATTGGGAGAAAACATGTCTAGTTCTTTCTATTGCTTTCATTTTGGATCCTTGTCATAAATTGAGTATTGTAGAATATTATATGAAGAATATTTATGAGGATAGATGGGAGGACAAACATGAAGAGATTAAGGCATCCTTTGCTGAGTTGTATCCTGAATATCGTCTGAGATATGGGGATTGTGACAGTGTGAAAATTTGGGGTGGTGAGAGCAACTCCGGGGTAGGGAATATTATGGTTGATGATGTAGGTGATATCAGTTTTATACCGAGAGAATCCGAATTACCACTGTTCATTGATCCTTGTGAGGATCTCAACAATTTCCTTGACAAAATATGCTTATGAACCTCAACAAAGTTGTATGGAGACATACTTGAAGGATTCCATGCAACCTCGGGTGCCTACTTTCGATATCTTGAGTTGGTGGAAAATGAATGAACCTAAGTATCCTATAGTTGCAAGCATGCCCCATGATGTTCTCTCTATTCCAGTGTCTACTATTGCATCTGAAAGTGTTTTTAACACAGGAGAATGGGTTCTTGGCAAACATCGTTGTTCGATGTCTTCCACTACTTTAGAGGCCATTGTGTGCACAAGATTGCTTAAGGGCTGAATTTTAAGGTTAAATTATCCTGGGTTCCACCATGATGTCTTCCACTATTTTGATATAACGGATAATGGATAATTATACATATTCTAAAGTTAAATTATCATGTTTCATTAGTGTGGTTGAAAATGATGACGGTGATGGAGTTCTTGCAACAATGCCAACTCATTATGTTCAAAAGGAGGACAACGAGGACGTTGAGGGTGATGATTGGTTGGCACTTGTGCCGACAACTTGAAGTTCATGGTTAAGGGAAAGGTGGGTTTTTTTGTTAAACAAGTCAGATTATGTGTTTAAAAAAATCAGATTCTGATACTTTTTTATAAAAAATCTAAAGAATCTATTGCCTTGCTTTGATAATTATGTGTGTTTCTTGATCTACTGTGTTGCTGACTTTGTTCTAAATCCTAGGTAGTTAATATGTTGTTGATGATGATGTTAACAGAAAGAAGATGGAGGAGATATTTGACGTTCAAAACCAATAAGCTATGATCTTCAATCCAAAGATCCCCTGGATAATGCCTTTTGCAATTTGATGACGATGTTGATAGAAAGGAGATGGAGGGGATGATGATTTTAAGTTTTACATTCTAATTTATTTTTGTTGGAGACAGAATAGTTTTATCATGTAATTTATCAAAATTCAATGGTCCCCAAGTGATAAGTCCTAAATTTAACCGCAAGCGTACAAATCGTGTAACAAACGGGTCGAACACAAGGAGAGCATGCAACTTTCAGTCGATTCTATTTTCAATGAAGCACGAGAAATTATGATGATAGATTTAATGATGGTTGATATTTTCAGTGTTTTTTATGAAGAGATTAAGAGATAATGTAAATATTTTTATGATTTTTTTAATAAGAATGAAAACAAAAATTACGATAAAATGAAACATTTTTAACGTGAAAACATTTGCATAGGCATGAATTGGGAAAGGTGTTGCACATTTCATTAAGCACACAAGATTAGATTTTGTAAGCATGATTTGAAGTGAATAGAATATCAAATCATTAAACAACAACTAACCTAGATCTAATTACAACTTCACAAATTCTTGCAAGCAAAGAAGCAATGATATAATTCTAAGCATAAATTAAGAAACTTACAAGTAACATTAACCTATCAAATAATTATAAATCATCTACCTCTTTCAAGCGAATTAGCAAAAGTAATAACAAATCAAAATATTAACACTATGACAACCCTAATTATTAATTCATCCTAGCTCATATTTCCACCTTTCAAGAGATGGATTTAGTTACACATGATGAAAGAAAAGATAAAAGAAGAGAAAAGAGACATGAGAAGAAACGAGAAATTTATTTAGCTAATAATAAAAATTGAAACCAAGTACATACAACATGAAACTCTCTCCCTATAGAAAAAAAACGAAAATTAAACTTAAGGGGAAGAGCTCATTGATTAGAGAATACAAGGCTTTATATAGAATTCTGTCTCTCCCACGTAAACTGTCTTTCATGTGCCATTTGAGCCCTGCATCGTCTGAATTTGAATATATCGTGACATATGAAATTGTAATTCTTCCAAATATCTTTCCAATTCTTCTTGAATCACATGATTTGGATATCGGAATGGAAAGTTATTGCATATTTGGTGAGGGTCTGACTGTAGATCGAGTTTCCAGATTTAGCTGTGTTCTTCCTACCATTTGAGACCTTTGTAATTTGATTTTGAGATTTGGTAAAATCGATGAAATCGTTTTCTTCCAATTATCTTTCCAACAAATCTAGAATCATCAAATTTCGTATTTCTATGTGAAAATTATGAATAAAACAAGTGACATGTCGTGGGCAGTCCAGACTTTCCTTATCTGAACTTTCTTATTTAATGTTGATTGCATAATCCGAATTTGCACCTATAATTTGAGTTTTCCCATCAATTTGCAGCACAATAGAGAGCATAAACATGTGGAGTGGATTTCTTGTATAACTTTAACTTTATATATCGGATTTTGCATTTAAGTCCTTCCACTTTTCAATATTTTCAGCAATTGTATCTATTTTCTTGTAACCTACAAATGAAAAAAAGCGATATAACATTATTCAAACACAAAAATAAGATAATAGTGAAGATAAAAATGATAAATTATGATACTCATCACCAAGCTACTATTGAGTATTGACAGATTACTGTAATTTTGCTGAACAAATGACCCGCTATACCAGCCTAACCTGCCTGCCCCTCCTAGTCCACCCTTGGGTGTGTGTGGGGGGGGGGGGGGGGGGGGGGGTGGAGGGTAGGTAGCGTTTTTTTTTGCCCTGCCCTAATTACACCCCTATATGTCTGGAAGTTTGTAGGAAGGGTTTACTAAATAGGTGTAGGCCAGTGATAGGGTTAGATGGTTGTCACCTGAAACACAACTATAGAGGAGTGTTGTTGTCTACTACTACGATTAATGGAAATAATGGGATTTTCCCATTAGCATTTGGAATTGCAGATATTGAGAGTTATCCATTGTGGGAGTGGTTCCTGAGGTGGCTCAAAGATCCTATAGGGCATTCAACTCATTCTCTAGTAATTTCTATCCGTACCACTACAAAAACACCTATTCACTAATGCCAATATGTTTCTAGGATGGCTATTCCATCACACCCCCTCATCCATTAATAATTCCATCTTTGATAGTCGTTGCCACGTGTCAATTGGTGAGTCTATTTTGTTCGTAATGAACATTTTAATTAGATACTAACAAAATGAAATAACTATTTGACCCAATTCCTCCTCCTAATCCCCTTACTCATACCCCTTTGATCCACTTTACCTTAATTCCCAACCCCCCTCAATTTCCAAAAATTCTTCTAGGTGGGAAAACCCTAATCCCAAAATCTCTTCCACCCTATTCCCCAACTCCCTTCCCCTTTTGCAACCCTGAGCCCTAGGTTTCTGACTTTCTCGTTGCACCGCTCCTTGATCTCAACCGATGGCTCAAGACGAAGGTGGAGTTACTGCAAAGCCGTGGCCAAAGGTTACAATGTTGAAAAGACTTACGCCAATGATACCGCTGAGGAGGGAGTGAAGCGAAGTCTTCCTGACTAATCTTGGGTTTTGTTAGAGTTGGGTTTGTCTTAAGGGTTTGCATGTTGGATTTTTGTTAGAGTTAGTTTTTGATGGCTTGCATGTTTCTTTTAGCTATTGTATTTGGATGGTATATGTTTTGTTATGTTTTTGTATGATTTTCAATGATTATTTGCGATTTATTTGGATTTGGTATCTTGGATTGACTTAATTTTCATTTTTCTAGACCCGCCAATTGGTGGTCTACAGGATCTGGATTGCGTTGAATCTTGTTGTAGGCTTTGCTTGATATATTTGTTGGTCTTGGATGCATCTACTTAGTTTGTTGGAGCTCCGACCCAAATCGAATCGCCAAAATACTCCCCATGATGGTGTGGAGTTTTCTGTTTTGCTCTTAGGTCCTTCGGTCTTACGTTCAGGTCCTTCTCCTTTGCATCTTAGTCCCCCGGTGTCACAATTAAGTCTTTTTTCCTGCTTTTGGGTCCTTTCATGTCTCTTCTCTTCAACCCTCTTTATTTCTGAAATTCAAACATAAAACTCGTCACATAGCATTTCTTAGGTGTAAGATAATGGATATAAGATAAAAATATGAGCATGAAATGATGTCAATCATAAGCCCAAAGGACCAATGAGCAAATCAAGAAACTCCACACCATCATGAGGACTATTTTGGTAATTCGATTCGGGCCAAAGCTCCAACAACTGACGTGGGTGCATTACATATCAAGAACGCAATCCAGGAAAGCCCACACAAAATCCAGACCAGATCCAAACCCTGTAGACTGCCAATTGGCGGTCTGGGACTGCTGATTGGCGATCGGGTTGGGTCCGAATCCGATAGGCTTCGGGCGGATCATGTATAAATCTAAATGTAATCAACAAGAAAAAAAACATATGAATAAGTAAAGAAATCTAAATCTAACCAATACAATGGAATCATGATTGCATCAAATGAAAGACAAGAACATAAAGAACATGAAATCAAAATTTGATTAATGAAGAAAAACATTTTTCAAGGTTTCCTCTCCACTCCTTTAACTACACTACTAAAACAAGAAATAAAACCTACTCTAATGGGGAGAAGAGAAAAAAGAGAAATGGATGGGTTACAAGTTTATTTATAGAAGATTAGAAGGTTTGGATTAATCTAGATGAGATCTCATGACTACAAATATACTATGAGTGCTCCAGAGTGCTCCTACCCGAATATTGTGTAGGATTTTGTGCCCTATACTTGTGTATATTTTTTTTTAAAAATTAACAAGCATTTAGGATCAATTTTCATATTTTTCAACAATTGTTATGTACAAAATTTGTAATTGTATTTCAACATATATAAAACTATTTAATATTGAAATACATAATTCTTCATCATGACTTACTTAAAATTGCACAATTCAAACTTACTGGCAAGCCCTCCAGATCTCGTTGCTGACATGGCAGCCATGTCATCCCACCCTCACACTCAGCCCTACACGCCTCTCCCAAGAACAACCACCTCGCACGCTCGACCCGCACCCGATCGACTCAAATAAGTCAACCAATTGCAAAACCGCCTGACGGGTCGCACCCGTCTACGAGTCAATTTAGCTCGCCCAAAAAGGAAACTTTTCCGAAACCAAGCACAAAATAACAAACATATATAAACTTAGCACAAGACCCATAAAAGAGTATGAGAGTGAATAAGACTAAATAAAGTTGCAGGAGGGCAGGTATTACAATCTAACCCCCTTAAACAAAATTTCATCCTCGAAATTTGCTATCCCTAACTCTCAACAAAAAGCTCAGGATACAAACTTCTCACTACATCCTCACACTCCCAGGTGGCGTCACCCACACCGTGGTGCTGCCAACGGACCTTTACCATCGGGATGGTCTGACGCCTCAACTGCCGCTCCGTGCGCTCCAGAATCTCCGCTGGTCGCTCCTCCAAGGTCATGTCACTCTGAATCTCTGGCAGCCCATGCGAAATCATGTGCGACGGATTACCAACATATCTCCTCAGCATCGACTTGTGGAACACATTGTGCAAGCTAGCGGACGGTGGGGGTAAGGCCACACGATACGGTACTGCACCAACACTTTCCAGGATCTCGAATGGACCAACATATATCGGACTCAGCTTCCCTTCTGCCTGAACCTCATCACACCCTTCGCAGGGGAGACCTTCAGAAAGACGTGATCACCAACCTCAAACTGCAGCTCTCGACACCTCCTATCAGCATAACTCTTCTGCCGTCTTGAGTTGCAACCAATCTACGCCTAATCAGGTCCGTACAATCAGAGTATAATTGTAGGATCTCTGGCCCAACAACTGCCTCTGTCCTACCTCTCTCCAACAGAGAGGTGAACATCAAGGTCGACCGTACAGATCCAGGTACGGTGCCATGCCAATGCTCGCATGATAACTGTTGTTGTAGGCAAACCCCACCAACGGTAGATGATCATCCCAACTCCCAGTAAGGTCCAATGCGTAAGCTCTAATCATGTCCTCTAGCACGCAGATTAGGGGCCCAACTAACGCGTTCAAGACTCCGCCTGGGGAGTATAGTCGCAAGACCGAAACTCAAAGGAATGGTCTGAATCATCCTCTCTGACTGCCCGTCGATCTGAGGATGAAATGTCATGCTAAGCTTCAACTTCGTACCCATCGCCTTATGCAAGCTCTCCCAGAATCTCGAAGTGAAACGAGGGTCCTGATCCGAGATGATAGATAGTGGAACCCCATGCAACCTGACTATCTCCGAGATGTAGAGCTTCGTAAGAGACTCCAAGGATGCAGTCACCCACATCGCCAGAAAATGAGTGGTCATCGTCAAACGATCCACGATCACCCATATAACATTGTGCAAATGACTGGTCTTTGGCAATCCAGTAACGAAATCCATAGTCACATGCTCCCACTTCCACTCTGGGAGCTCAATCCTCTGCATCACGCCTGTCAGACGCTGGTGCTCAATCTTAACCAGCTGACAAACCACGCACTTCAACACGAACTCAGTGACATCTCACTTCATTCCTTTCCACCAGAAACTCCTCTACAGGTCCTTATACATCTCAGTACTACCGGGATGCACAATGTACTGCGAGCAACGAGCTTCATCCGAAATTTCCTGCCTCAACCCATCAACATCTGGAACCCACAGACGATCCCGAAAACGTAGACCTCCATCCACTGTGGCCCTCATCTCAGAACCATCAACCTCATCAGCCGGAAGTAAGGAACCCGATTTCGGATCCTCACTCTGCTTCAACACTATCCTCTGGACAATCGTCGGCTCGACTCGCAGACTCGCCAACCCCACTCGACCAGTCTCCTCCACAAACAGGTGCCAATCTGTAGATCCTCCAAGATTCTCCACTCTTGGACCCATAAGTGGGCAACAGATCCTTCCCACTTCCTTCTTAGCGCATCAGCAACAAAATTAGCCTTCCTCAGATGGTATGAAATAGTGAAGTAATAGTCCTTGATGAACTCAGACCACCGCCACTACCTCATATTCAGCTCCTTCTGGGAGAACATGTACTTCAGACTGATGATCGGTGAACACCTCAAACTGCTCCCCGTACAGATAGTGCCTCGAAATATTCAAAGCAAAAACAATGGCTGCGAGCTCCAAGTCATGCATGGGATAATTCTTCTCATGCACCTTCAGCTGCCTCGATGCATAAGCCACGACCCTCTCACACTGCATGAGCACACACCCCAATCCAGAAACTAACGCGTCGCTGTAGATCACGAAACCACCTGATCCACTCAAAAGTTTCAACACCGGTGCCGTAGCCAACCTCCTCTTCAGCTCCTGGAATGCCTGCTCCCACTTCCACGACCAATCAAACTTCACTACTTTCCTGGTCAACGTCGTCAACGGTGCCACGATTTCAGAGAAATGCTAGATGAATCGCCAGTAATAACCTGCGAGTCCCACGAAACTCCAAATCTCCGACACATTGGTTGGCGCCTTCCAGTCCAAGACAACCTCAACCTTCCAAGGGTCCACCATAATTCCATTCATCGACACTACGTGCCCAAGGAATGTCACCTGCTCCAACCAGAGTTCGCACTTCGAGAACATCACGAATAACTGCTCCTTCCTCAAGATCTCAAGTACTATCCTCAGGTGTTCGTCATGCTGCTCCAAGTCTGGCGAGTATACCAGGATGTCGTCCACGAACTGATACAGAAATGTCTTGAACACTTGATTCATCAGATCCATAAAAGTTGTCGGTGCATTGGTCAGTCCAAAAGGCATCACCAGAAACTCGACGTGGCCATAACGCGTCCTGAATGCAGTCTTCAATACGTCCTCTCCCTTATTCCTCAACTGATGATACTAAGACCTCATATCTATCTTGGAGAACACCTTCGCTGACCGTAGCTTGTCAAACAAGTCATCAATCCTCGACAGGGGATACCGATTCTTGATCGTCACCTTGTTCAACATCCTATAGTCGATGCACATCCCATCGACACATCCTTCTTTTTCACCAATAGCACTGGAGCTCCCCACAGAGAAATACTAGACCTGATGAAACCCATATCCCAAAGTTCCTGCAGTTGCTCCTTCAATTCCGCTAACTCCACCGGAGCCATGCGGTACGACGCCTTAGAGATGGGGCCCGTTCCCGGCAGCAAGTCGATGGAGAATTCAATCTCTCACGGCGGAGGCAATCCCTGGATATCGTCTGGAAACACGTCCGGAAACTCCCAAACCACAACAATCTCTTCTAGAGACTGGACTGCCTTCTCCGACGACACTATGCTCGCCAGAAATGGGCAACAACCATTCTCTAACAGTCGCCGAGCATTCAGAGCGGAGATCACCACACGACCATCCCTGCTCCGAACACCCTTGACCACCAACGGAGGTCCCTTCAGTCGGGAGATCACAACTAGCCTTTCCCGGCAAAGAACACATGCATCGTGGTCAGAAAGCCAATCCATCCCGAGGATCACATCGAAATCAGACATGGGTTGAACAACAAGGTCACCCGGAAGGTCCTGATCTCCCAGTACCACCTACACCCTCGGAAGATACGTCCTCACAGCAAGAACGTCGCCGACTAGAGTGCTGACCTCAAAACTGAAAGTTAGCTCTCCAACCGCGAACCCCTCCAAAATGAAGGAATGTGTCGCCCCACAATCAAATAGTGTCTTCGCGACACGACCAGAAATAACAATTTTACCTTCAATGACGTCGCCAGATTTCTCAGCGTCCTCAGCTCGGATTGAAAACATACGCCCAGCTGGCCTGCCCTGCCGTGCTCCGTGGCCCTGTCCACCAGAGGTCCTGCCTTGACTCGAGCCAGCACCTGCCCTACTAGTGACTTCACCCTGACCTCTTGGAACCTTCTGCGGACACTCCCGAATGAAATGCCTTATCTGACAGCATCTCAGACATGCTCCCGACCTCCTTAAACATTCCTTCGTGGCATGTGCTCCACCACAGTTCTCACACCGGCCACCTCCATACTTCTGACTCTTCTTCTCGTCTTTGCAAGGCCGCTTCGACAATCCATTGCTTTGCTTCCCCTTGTCGTAATGACCACGAGAAGCATCCAATGGTCGCCTTACTTCTGCTTGTGCCTCCCGGTAATCGGCTTCTAGCAAGGTGGCACACTTCACAGCGTCCTCCAGAGTCTGTGGCATTCGGATCAGCACCTTCGATCTCAAACGCTGCTACAGCCCGTGAACAAACTTCATGGCATGGTTCTCATCAGTAACATAAATTTCGTGGCTGTACTTCTCCAGTGAATGGAACCTGTTGATGTTGGCCTCCAAGCCCAAGTCTCACTGCTCTAATGCCAGGAACTCCTCGCGCTTCCGGTCCTGCACATGCTGAGGGAGGAACATCTTGTTGAACTCAACAAGAAACTCGTCTCAGCTGATCAGTCCTATCCCTAAACACGAGCCCAGCGATCGCTCTCCACTAGGTCACCGCATGCTCCTGGAAAACATAAGTCGCCAGACCCACCTTCCTCTCTGGGGGACAATCGATGACCTCAAAGATGAGCTGGATCTTGTAGACCCATTCCTCAGTAGCATCCGGATCCACTCCGCCTCTGAAGATTGACGGATTTTGCCTCATGAACCGCTTATGCACCACCGTGACTCCAGTAGCTGGAGGTCCGTGAGTCTGCCCTTCCATGAGTGCGCCCAACAACCTCAAACAACAAACGATGAACTACCTCTCACTCGTCCGTGGTCCCAGAGGACTCAGATTGCCGCCTAAGTGCCATAATCTGCCAATGCAAATATGATCTATTACTATCAGAATGCAATTCTAAAAGATAAGAAATTACCAACAGGTTTGGACAAGATGCCCCATTGGAAAATCTTCAGATTCTGTACACTTTAGAGACCGACCTGTTCTGATACCAAGTTGTAACGCCCCTGACCTCACGGGTACACAGACCTGGAATGAAACACTAGTGTCATGATCAGAGACCTCCGTGATGACCAGAGTAGTTACAATGAAACAGATAATATTGACTAACTCGACGAAAATAAGGACATGCATTGATACCGGTATAAAAGATAACTAGAATAACTGAACATCCACATATAAAAGATTCATTACCTTAATTGAGTTTCAAAGGGGAAATACAATAATGGAAGAAAAAACAAAAAGATAACTGAAGACTCTAGTCGACACGTCCCTCGTGTACAGAATCTTCGACACTCGTCTAGTCTGCCCTGTGGGAACCTAAGTACCTACAAGCACCGTATTAATAAATGCGTAAGTTTTCAATTAAGAAAAACCAGTATGCCCTAGTCCAATTAGAGTTTTACATGAGAATGCATGTGGTCTAACTAAGACAAAAGCATCAGAAACAGAACAGCAAAACACATAATGCATGAAAAGGCTACAACACCAACAGTCGTGCTGATCGGGTAACACCCACAGAAATCCCTCCAAGGGAACCAGAATACCAGCCACGCTAGTCAGAAATAAAACACCAGCCATACTGGTTAGAAGCATGTCACTCAACAGTGACCCACCGCTTGGCACAAAGTGGTACACCGGATAGACGACCCAAATCGCAGAAATAAACCTACATGGTGCCATCGCGAATTTGGGAACATCTAACCTGAGACAGAATGGCAGCGCGCCTGCCCAGGACTTATCTTACGCTTGTTACGCTTGGCCTCCACATAGAAGTCTTATTTGGATGGCCTCTGAAGCTAGAGGACCCACCCGTGGCCCGTCGGCCCAGAAAATAGAACGTGCCCTGAATCATTTATCAATTTAAATGAAATGCAAGCTACCTACTCATCTATATAAATATAGCGTAGCTATAGCAACCAGAATGAGCTCAAGGAAAGATATCAGAATACCCTCCTCGCAGCCCCAAACAATAATCAGAAATCAATATCCCAAATTAGGGATCAAAATGCATCCAAACAACAAGCAACCCTATCCGGATCGGTAAAACCGTCTAACCACTAAACGTATCATCTACGGGTCATGATAAAGACATTATGAGGTCTGATTTTCTAAGGGTCAAGCCCAACCATAATCTAACATATCAAGTCATAAACAGGTAGACATGAAGGGAGCAATAAATTGATGAAGTACAGCAAGATACATCATATACAAACTTCTCAACAATAGATAACATGCACCATCCAATTCAGAGCTTATATGCGAATATAATTAACATTTCAGGACATGATAAGAGGTGATACAAGTATGAAAATATCACGCATATCAGTAGGATAACATGATGAACATGTGCATGGTAGTCAACAGTCAAAATATATATATTTAAACTAGACCACATGCATGCATCCGAGTTAACATAATGCAATAAGATGGAACATGGATAGCATATGACATGAAGGAGCTAGATTATTTTCAGAAGTGCATGCATGACTCCAATCATCAGGAAATACACATATAATCAGAGCATATAGATGCATAATATCACTACTGAAATACAACAACTCGTATATAGAAATACAACAATCAACACATAGAACATGATAACTTATAACAACCGAGCTAATCAAAGCAACCTGATTGACATCATTTCATGCTCATATTTGTATCTTATATCCATTATCTTTCACCTAAACAATGCTATGTCACGAGTTTTATGTTTAGTTTTCAGGAATAAATAGGTTTGAAGAGATGAAGCATAAAAGGACCCAAAAGCTGGGAAAAAGGACTGAATTGTGAGATCTAGGGACCAAGATGCAAGGAAGAAGGACCTGAATGCAAGACCGAAGGACCTAAGAGCAAAACAGAATACTCCTCACCATCATGGGGAGTATTTTGGCAATTCTATTCGGGTCGGAGCTCCAACATGCAAAATAGATGCATCAAATACCAACAAAGCCTTCCAGAAAAGCCCACAAGAAATTCCAGAGCGATCCGGACACTGTAGACCGCGAATTAGCGGTCCAAGACCGCTAATTGGCGGTCACTTTTGGCCCAAATGCGCTCAAATTTCTCCTGGACTTGTATTAATGTTTGTTTAGGCTATTTTTGGTGTTTGTTTAGTCCCATATCGGGGGATTGTCCCGGTTTGCCTTATGGCTATAAATAGAACTCTTCACCTTCCATTGTAATCACTCCATATTTTAAGTGGCTATTCTTCCTACTAGAAGTGAGGCCTTGAAGCACACACTAAAGTAGGAGGATGCTACTTTTAATGTGAGTCATTTTATCAATAAAGTTTTGTGTTTCTTTCATTGTTTGTTTTATGCTTCTTTTATTGTTTGTGCATGTTTTAGTGTAATCGTCTTTTAATTCTAGCTTAGTTTTAATATGCTTTCTTTGCTTAGTTTAATAATTAGTGTAATGTTTAGTGAGTAGTTCCATCCCCGTTGGGGGGTGGAGTAGATGTACATACATGCATTAGAGAATGGGATGAATGCTTTAATTTCAATGTGTTGATTAAACATGAATGTATGCTTGCTTGTTTAGGATAGAATTTACAACTTGATGAGTTTTGCCAAAATGATTAGACACCTCTCATGCTTGTTTAGGTTCTAAAATAAACACCTTGCATATGTAAATGTTAATCAACTAAGTTGGTGAGTAGATTGATAGGTTTTGCCATAACATTTAGACACTTCCTATGCTTGATAAACACCACCTTCATGTGCTTAAAGAATGTATTCTACACCCACCTCTTTGCATGTGTGCACTCACTCCACCCCTTAGGGGTTTTTCCATTCCTGAAATTCCAGCATTCTTGTTTTGTTCTTAGCTTAGTTCTTATTTCATCATTTGTTTACTTCTTTCACATTTCATACTTCTTAGCGTAGTGTAGTGTAGAGTAGCATAATCAATCTTTCTCCCCCAATTTTTGCCACTTGATTTCTGATAAACAAGAGACTGCTCACCTCCCTGAGGACGACCCGACCCGTACTTGCCACCGCTTCATCGCGGCTGTGCACTTGCGGTTTAAATAAAACGTTCAACAAGTTTTTGGCGCCGTTGCCGGGGAGGTGCCAGTCCAGACTCTTGTTTGGACGATTCGAGTGGATTTAATTTGTGTGTTGTAGTTTTTCTTTGTTTCAGGAGACTGGGAATAGCAAGTGGAGGCTACTGGAGAAATTTCCAGACGACCTGAGCACTTCAGACCGCCAATCAGCGGTCTGAGACCGCTAATCAGCGGTCTGGTGAGCTCTGTTCATCTTTTAATTTCTTGTTGTTGTTGCTCTAAATGATCTAGTTATATGGGACTCAATTTGGCATGTTTTGACTTATAGTTCGTTCCCATATCAATAATCAAACCTCCTTTAAGCAACTTGGACCCTAAAACTCAAAGCAAAAGATTAGGCATTCATTCTTGTTTAGGTCATGCATCATGTATGTGACTTAGGCATTTAGATTGTCTTTTATCTTAGCTTTATTTTCTGTTGCTGAGAGCTGGCGTGAGGTACACACCTTCTACTCTCATTCATGCATTTCGTATGAACATGCATTAGTTAGTAGGAAGTGCATTGCAACAAGTGTGAGTTGAGCGTTGTTTGGAGAGTTGATTGCTAGATTTAGGACTCCAAAACGCTACTAAGGAGGGGCTATCCCGTAAAAGATAAGGTGGGGGATTTCATCACCCTTTCCTTCGCCCCAAAAACCACACTAATCAAGAGCCTAATTTTAAAATCAAGTAGACATTGGCCTTAAGGAATTCGGACGCATTAGGAGAGTGATCCGGTCCCGACCGTCATGACCTGATCGGCGTTGCCCACTTTGTCGATAGTAGGAGAGACGAGATCCCCGGATCTTGGCTCACTTGCTGGGCTTTGTGGTCCTCGTTGTAGGGAGGTGAGGCGTGTTGAGGCCGTGTGACCTCGCAGTTAGGCGTCGTCTAGCTGTAAGGACCTATAGCGACCTTAGGATTGCTTGAGCCTTGTTTGCTTGTGTGCTTCTACCTGTACCCATCCGCCGTAGCATAAGGACTTCTTCCCTTCTCTCCTGAGTCATTCTTTCTCTCCTGTGTTCCCCCGTCTTCTCCTCTACGCACATTCTTTGTTAAAAAAAAGTTTTGTTTTGGGTGTGTGCACCTTTGTGCATGCTTTCGTGGACACGAGACGAGAGTGGTCGTTTGACGAGGAGCGTTGTCAATCCGGCTTCGGTCATCGATTTCTCGACACCTCCCTCCTCTCGTGTCGCACGCAGTCCGGGTTCAATGGCTGCTAATTTCCGTGAGGAGGAGCAGTTGCTGGACCAACCTGTTCGACCAGTGCTTCCAGTTGTCGTTCCCATACCTCTACGTGATCGATGCTACCCGAGCCGTACAGCTCTACCCTCATGCATCGTATTGCCAGAGGCTAATGGGAATCATTTTGAGGTTAAGCCTCAGTTTATCTCCATGCTCCCTCATTTCACTGGGAAAGGTGACCCCTATATCTTTCTCAGGGAATTTGAGGAGGTCTGTGCTATGTTCAAGCTGCAACAACTTAGCACAGACTCCATCCATCTTAGGCTCGTTCCTTTTGCACTAAAGGATGATGCCAAGAAGTGGTTGTACAACAACCAGACGAATTGCTTTAAGACTTGGGATGAGTTTCAATCTGCATTCCTCAAGAAGTACTTTCCTAATCATCAGACTCAAAAGTTGAGGAACGAAATCAATTCGTTCTATCAACATGAGACCGAACCATTTCATGCATATCTTGAGAGGTTCAAAGAGCTACTATCCTCGTGCCCTCACCATGGCATTGAGTTGTGGCGTCTTTGTCAGATTGTGTATGAGGGTCTTCACATCCCGTCCAGAACGCTCCTTGAGTCCATGTGTCAAGGAGAGTTCTTGGGAAAGGATGAAAGGGAGGCATGGGCCTTCCTAGAAGACCTCGCTGAGAAAACCATGCAGTGGGAGAGTGTGAGGGAACCACCTGCATCATCTAGTATAGGAGCGAGGATCGCGAATGCAAACTCGACTAGATCGGGTACCGCATTTGCTATCGATACCACTACGGCCACCGAGGCACGCATGGCGGCCTTAATGCGCCGTATGGACTCGATTGAGCTCCAAAACCAACAAAGTGCACCTCACATGTCTACATCTGGTCTAGTTCCCTGTCATTCATGTGGTAGGATAGGTCATGTAGAAAGCGAGTGTGAGTCCATTCCTCCTGAGATGGAGCGTGTCAACGTCGTCTATGATAGAGCCAGGAATGACCCATACTCATCATCTTATAATCCTGGATGGAGGAACCACCCCAATTTTTCATGGAACCAAACTAATGCCCCGGGTGGTCCTCCAAACTCCTCGAGACCACCTTACCAATCACACCAACCTCCCATGCATGCGCATTCCTATCAGCCACCCCAAGCGCAAACCACCAATCAATCGGGTTTCCCAAATTCCAATAATATGGAAACCCGATTCAATTCGCTTGAGACCTTGACTCGTGGACTTGAAAACTCAATGAAAAATTTTATGTCAACCACGAGTCAAGTTCTCACTTCAAACCAGCAGACCATCAAATCTCTAGAGCTTCAGATGGGCCAATTGGCTCAGTCTGTACATGAAAGAGAGAGAGGGTCTTTTCCTAGCCAGCCTGAGGCTAACCCCCACATGTACCAACAACAACAAATGCAAAATGAGAATGTGGTACCTCGGGGGAGGCAAGTGAACCATGTGGAGGAACCTGTTCACCATGTCAATTCCATTGTGACCTTAAGGAATGGAAAACAGGTTGACAATCACATTTCCTTGCCACACCCACCACCATCTATGCAGCCCCCCAGTGGGAATGGTGGTGAAGAAGAAGCTGAGGGTGAGGGTAATACACCAAAGCTTTCTTCTCAGGCACAACAGAAAACCTACCTGCCAAAAACTCCCTATCCAAGTAGGTTAAACAAAAAGCAGAGTGACAACATGGACAAGATAGTAGAGGTGTTTAAGCAAGTAAAGGTTAACATCCCCTTGTTGGATGTCATCCAACAAATACCTCAATATGCCAAAGTATTGAAGGATCTCTGCACAACCAAGAGGAAGACCAATGTTCCTAAGAAAGCATTCTTGGCTGCAAATATCAGCTCACTTTTGTCCAATCCCACCTACACAAAATACAAGGACCCTGAGTGTCCTACTATTCAGTGTACGATAGGGGACACTAGACTGAGCAATGTTTTGCTTGATTTAGGATCAGCGGTCAACCTCCTCCCATTCTCTGTTTATCAACAGTTGAACTTGGGAGAATTGAAACCAACTAAGATCACCCTCCAATTGGCGGATAGATCCATTCGTATTCCCATGGGGATTATCGAGGATGTGCTTATCAAAGTTGGAGATTTTATATTTCCAGTCGATTTTGTTGTCCTCGATACCAATCCTGTTGCGAACACACACTCTCAAATACCTTTGATTTTGGGTAGACCATTTCTGGCAACCTCTAATGCTTTGATTACTTGTAGAAATGGTCTCATGAAGCTCTCATTCGGTAACATGAGTGCCGAGTTTCATGTGTTCAACTCTGGTAGGCAACAAGAACCCATGGATGAACCTTTAAATCTCAATCTCATCCGCCAATTGGAGAAAGCACCATAAAACCAACGAACACCTCTAACACCAATGCAGGCCGTTGAGAATGTTTGTAGGCTCAGCGAAGACTCATTGCCTGTCTTTGCAATGCAACAGAGTGAGCTGGCCTCGAACATGAATGTCCAAAGGGAGTGTTCGTTGCATGATTCAGTTGAGAGTACTAGAGAGAGTGAGACACCTCACCATATGCCTAGACCAGAAGGTGTCTCTACCTCATGTCCCATGGCCATTGAGCCATTTGAGCTTCATATTGACTCCAACAAGGACCCACCTATGACCGAGCTTATGCTTGATGATCTAAGTGATGGTGGGAGGTCCTTGTTGGATGACTTGGGGAGAAGCCCCATTCTTAGTGATGCAGGTCTGCTGCACCCATCGAATGAGCTTGAGGAACTCATTCCGATGCACCCGCCTATGGTTGGAGGGTTTTCTTCGATGAGCAATTAAACCCTAGTGAGGCAACACAACTTCATTCTTTGTTGCCCACACCCGACCAATATCATGAGGGGTTCGAGCCTTTCAGCTTTGACCTTTCACCCCTCATGACACCTCAGAGTACCAGTGGAGTTTGCCCATCTCGGCAAGTCTCTGGTCCTCAAAACATGATGTTCTCATTTGATGTTCCTTGACCAAATGATTATGAGAATATCTTGGTTGTAAAAAAAAACAAAAAAAAACATAAAAAAACAAAAAAAAAAGAAGAAGAAAAAAAAAGAAAAAAAAAGAAAAAAAGTGTGTAATAATAGACTCCTTCAGTGAGCATCGATTGTTGTGGGCCCCAACCCTTGTGTACTTGGGCCCAATCTCTTCACGTATTTATCTCCCTTCTTCAGCTTCTCACAGGTTTTGAGGGAATTTGGGTTTGTGTCCATCAACATGACCCTGAACGTCCCTTTGTACTTCATGTTGGTGAGATCTTTCCTTTTTCATGCATGTATCCATGCAGTATCTTGTTCACATTCATTGAGGACAATGCATGAAGTAGGTGTGGGGGGGTGTTTTACGTGTGTACATAGTCGAGTCTTTTCTTTTGATTTTTTGTTTTCTTTTGTGTGCATTGTTAGGGTCATGTTAGTGTGCCGCATTTAACATTGATATATCTGCTTGCCATGATCCTTGGGTGACTTGTCTTCTTTTGCTTGCCTAGTGCTTTAAAACTTTCACATTTCTTTCAAAATCTTCATGTGTTTGCGAAAGAAAATGTTTTTGTAGGTTTTGCGTGTGTTTAGCATGTGCAAAACCATTGAGAGGCAAAGTAAAAAGAAAGCTCCCAAAATTGTCTTGAACTTGATGCATTAGGATTTCTAGTTTACTGGCTTTAGGTCTTATCGAGTCGTTAGGATGCACCCCGGTTTTCCCTCAGGGGGCGTGTAATCATAGGGTTTCAGTACTCAAACATTTAAAGAAGTCCACCCTGAACCTAGTGAGTCAAATAATTCGTGTCTGTTAGTATAAGGAAGTTTGTCGTAGGCAAGGACCCTTAATCTCTTTTTGTGAAACTTAAGTGTAGGGGTTTTGGTTCCCATGTAGATAAATAAGTGGTGTTCTCTCTTCTCGCACGGCTCCTATCACTCGGGAAAGTAGGTCTGAGGGGACTTTGTGCCTGGTGCTTTCGAGTCATCTGACTTGGGATGCACCGACCGAACTCCCGTTACACGGGTGGTAGGGATCGCCCTATGTGGAGATTTGGGGGAAGGTGTACGTGATAGTGTAAGTCCTCATAGGCAATGATGCACGAAACCTGACCCTAGGAGAATCAAACACCAACCAATAAAATGCTCCAATGAAAAAAAAATGAAAAAAAAAGAAGAAGAAAAAAAAAGAGTCAAATAAGAACCAAAATGGACTTTACACATTGTATCACATTCAGAAGTTAAGGTTGCCCATGTCTTTCACTCAAGTCCTTAACTAACTTTCACAAATAACTCATTAGGCTAGGTGTGTGGACCGATTACATTTATAGAGTCGACCCGTAGTATTACCGCGTCCCATGATCGACAAAATGAGTCCAACGAGTCGTGTAGCTAGATTGATTAATGCATCTTGTTCGGATTTTGTGGGTATATCCGCCGAAAACCCTCAGGAGACAACACTCCTCCTCCTTGGCGACAAGGAGGTTTAACGGCTTGTTGCACATGCTAAGTGCAACCGTGATTCCTACGAAAGTGAGTTAGGATTTCTTGTTTTTCGCATGCTTTTCTCTTTCTTTGTTTTGCTCGGGACTAGCAAAAGTTAGGTGTGCGGGTATTTGATTGACATCATTTCATGCTCATATTTGTATCTTATATCCATTATCTTTCACCTAAATAATGCTATGTCACGAGTTTTATGTTTAGTTTTCAGGAATAAATAGGTTTGAAGAGATGAAGCATAGAAGGACCCAAAAGCTGGGAAAAAGGACTGAATTGTGAGATCTAGGGACCAAGATGCAAGGAAGAAGGACCTGAATGCAAGACCGAAGGACCTAAGAGCAAAACAGAATACTCCTCACCATCATGGGGAGTATTTTGGCAATTCTATTCGGGTCGGAGCTCCAACATGCAAAATAGATGCATCAAATACCAACAAAGCCTTCCAGAAAAGCCCACAAGAAATTCCAGAGCGATCCGGACACTGTAGACCGCGAATTAGCGGTCCAAGACCGCTAATTGGCGGTCACTTTTGGCCCAAATGCGCTCAAATTTCTCCTGGACTTGTATTAATGTTCGTTTAGGCTATTTTTGGTGTTTGTTTAGTCCCATATCGGGGGATTGTCCCGGTTTGCCTTTTTCCATGGCTATAAATAGAACTCTTCACCTTCCATTGTAATCACTCCATATTTTAAGTGGCTATTCTTCCTACTAGAAGTGAGGCCTTGAAGCACACACTAAAGTAGGAGGATGCTACTTTTAATGTGAGTCATTTTATCAATAAAGTTTTGTGTTTCTTTCATTGTTTGTTTTATGCTTCTTTTATTGTTTGTGCATGTTTTAGTGTAATCGTCTTTTAATTCTAGCTTAGTTTTAATATGCTTTCTTTGCTTAGTTTAATAATTAGTGTAATGTTTAGTGAGTAGTTCCATCCCCGTTGGGGGTGGAGTAGATGTACATACATGCATTAGAGAATGGGATGAATGCTTTAATTTCAATGTGTTGATTAATCATGAATGTATGCTTGCTTGTTTAGGATAGAATTTACAACTTGATGAGTTTTGCCAAAATGATTAGACACCTCTCATGCTTGTTTAGGTTCTAAAATAAACACCTTGCATATGTAAATGTTAATCAACTAAGTTGGTGAGTAGATTGATAGGTTTTGCCATAACATTTAGACACTTCCTATGCTTGATAAACACCACCTTCATGTGCTTAAAGAATGTATTCTACACCCACCTCTTTGCATGTGTGCACTCACTCCACCCCTGAGGGGGTTTTCCATTCCTGAAATTCCAGCATTCTTGTTTTGTTCTTAGCTTAGTTCTTATTTCATCATTTGTTTACTTCTTTCACATTTCATACTTCTTAGCGTAGTGTAGTGTAGAGTAGCATAATCAATCTTTCTCCCCCAATTTTTGCCACTTGATTTCTGATAAACAAGAGACTGCTCACCTCCCTGAGGACCACCCGTACTTGCCACCGCTTCATCGCGGTCGTGCACTTGCGGTTTAAATAAAACGTTCAACACAACCCGACTCACAACCAGACACGTGAGCCTCTGACCCATCTAACCCAAGTGTTTAGAGTATACTTCTCAAGAGGTCAGAAGTGGGAGGAGGTCAGTAGGGATCCATCCAGGCTGCTTAGTCCATCCACCGAGCAGGATGACGCAAGAGGTGCACTAACCGCATGGTCAGTCCACTTTAATGCACCTATCTCAGACCAACCAACCCCAGACAGACCCCTTGCTTTTGTAGCATCCCTAGGGTCCGTCCCAACCCCCTCCTGACCCCAGCCACTGTCTAAGAAGGCTACACCAGCCAGCCGACCCAAACAAAGAGTCAAGAGGGTTGAAGACAAACGCAAGTCAGATCTTGTGTACGCCAGCCCCACCCAACCAGATCCATGTCCACTCCAAAACTCAGCCTAGAAGAAACCTCATCACCCCTGGTCGGACCTCACCAGAGCTCCAGTCCCCCTGACTGCCCAAAACCAGCCCATCTAGCACATGCAACAAATGCACGCTAGAAGGGATCCGATTGGTGGTGCAACCGTTGCACCAACAACCACCTGATGTTGGCCGGCCCCTCCAGACAACATCCCCTCCCATAAACTCGTCAAGGAATAGGAGCATACCAGATTTGCCGGAATAAGACCTGAGCTTGCCTCGAGATCAGCCACAAAAACCTCCTTCAAGCCGCACACAAGGATGCCCACTAGTTGCTTCTTCAAAATCTACCAGAGATCAGCCAGTAGCTCGCCGGAGATGGAGGTAGTGGTGGCCTGAGGCGGTGGCTTGGTGAAGGGGAAGGTGATGCATTGCATACATTTCATCATATGTCTTTCATTTAGATCACTTTTATATCAATAAATGCTACTAAGGTATGTGTTTAGTCTTATTTACAGAATACAGGGACCTGAATGCAAATTACCCACATCCCGAGCATAAACGCGTGCAAAAGACTCATTTCTATCATAAAGACCAAGCTCAAGATTATCGGGTTACGAATGGAAATGTATCCAAACATAAAAGCATTCAAGTCCTAATTGCAAAAAGAACAAGGACTTAAGCACAAAAGTAGTCGGGGACTTAATTGCAAAAAGTCAAGGACCTAATTGCAATTCTCGAGTAGCTTTTATTATCTTGGAGAAAATCTAAAGAAAAATCAATGTGAATCTCAAAATATATGAAGGAAATAATTCGGAGCTCAAGAGAACGGAAAGAAATCATCCATATGCGCAAAGGAGGATCAAATCATACCATAAACACTCAGCAAAAATCCGGATTTAATCTGACATGATTATGAGGCGTTTTCGCCGCACAACACCTACAATCTGCGGTGATTTCGCCGCCCCCTTAGTGATTCGTGTGCTCCAATTTTGTCCAATCGTGTCTGGACACGTGTACTCTCCAATTCTATACTTAGGTCTCTTGTAACAACTATAAATAGCCCCGAGAACGATGTTAGAAGGGTCCTTAGTCTTTGGTGGTAGTTTTTATTCTTAATCTTAGTTTTGTATTCTTCTTTTCATTAATAAAATTCTGTCTTTTATTTCTTACTTTTAGTTTTCTTTTGTAATGTCTCAAGGACCCCTTCTTCCTCCCTCTATGAGTTTCTAACTCCTTCCAAAGGGTGGAGGTGACGGATTTAGGGTGAAGAGAAGACGAATAAAAGTTATTATTTTAATTTTGTGTTAGTATATTTTGATTACTTGAGTTTGTGTTAAATCATTTATCATGTAATGCTTCATAACTAACATGATTTATTATAAGTTTCTGAATTCTCTAATCTAAACCCTAAATCTAAACCTCCACCCGACGGAATTCACCTCTTTGTTCTTGTTTAATTTTAATTGTTCTTGTTCTTGCTTTAGATAATTAAAACCCAAAAATCTCAAAACCCAATTATTTCTTCTCTCCTTCTTCCCCTTAATCGAAAATCACACTAATAACAGAATCTCTCCCTCCTTGTGTTCGACCCGTATTTGCCACGTCTTCATTGACGCCGTGCACTTGCGGTATAAATTTAATTCTCATCAAGTTCTTGGCGTCGTTGCCGGGGAGGCAACGCAGATTTTGTTTGTTGATTTCGATTTTATTCTGTTTATCTTGTGCGCGATCTAAGTGTTTGGATTTGTGTTTCAGGAGACAACAGAGCGCGCGGTGAAATCTCAACGCAGGCAGAGCAACAAGGGCGGCGGAATCGCCGCACATCAAGAGGAACCTGCGGCGGAATCGCCGCACAATTGAAGCATCTGGGCTTCAAATTTTTCTGGGGTTAGCACCATCTCTGGGTGGACGCGTGGAGCATCTGAAATTGCGAGAGCGGGCGGCGAACCCGACTGAGCATTGCGTAGGTAACCTTTGTTGCCTTTTTCCTCGTAATTTCTATTTTCAGAAAATTTCCTTTTCGTAGAACTGCATGTGTTAGGGCAAAAATTCCATAATTGGCAATAATTCAACTCTGACCTAAAATTGGCAAAATTAGAAAGGCCTTAGTGCATGCATCATCTAGTGTTTTGTATGCATTATTCTTGCTAAATTCTTGCAAATCAATTTCTGTTGAAGAGTGCTGGATTCAAGGTACGTATCGTGGTTTTCATCGATTGCATTTAAGCATATAATTTAGTTTGCATACAACCTTGCAATTGCCCCCTCTAAAGACCATTGTTTGACAATCTTTGCTAGATCTAAGTTAAACTATCTTAAGGGCAACTCCGTAGGCAAAGATACGGTGGGGATTTCATCACCCTTCCGTGGCCCACAAATCACAATCCTAAAGTGTCACCCAAGCCTTAAATTAAAAATCAACTAGACATTGACCCCTAAGGACTCAGACTCATTTAAGGAGATGAATTGGTTTGACTTGCTATGACTTGAAGCTGATCGAATTTAATTTGGTGTCTAGGAAGTGTTTTTGTGTTGATGTAAGTCTTCCAAGCGAAGTGGTTGTCTAATTGGCACTGACTCTGTCGGAAGCGCCCCCACTAGCTATACACTACCTGGCCAAGTTGGTTTGATTAGTGAGGGAGGAGAATCAAGCGAATCAATTCGACTCAACCAGTTAGGAGTCGTCTAGATCTAAGTGATACTAGGTCTAGGATTGTTTGAACCGTGCTTTCTTAGGAATTTTCTGACCAACCCTCTTTCTATCTTTAGAGTTAGGTTTCCCTTCTCATCTGAGTTTTCTTTCTCTTCTCACCTAAATTCTCTAGATTAGGATTCCTTTCTCATCTTTCCCCATTATATTGTTTGTTTCCCTTTTGAAAAAAAAACGAAAATATAAAAAAAAATTGTAATTAATTCTTGAACTTAAATTTGGAATTTAAATTTCGAATTTAAATTCAAAAATTGATTCAACCCGGTGCGCTCAGATTTGGATTCGGGACTTGAGTAATCGACTCTCACGAGTTCATCTAGATTCCAGTCTGGAACTTAGCCCCAATCCACCTGTTGCACCACCTCACCCGGATCCAATGGGTGAGAACGTATTGGACCCGCCTGTTGCACAACCTATAACTCTGAGGGATCGATGCTATCCAGCGATGGCTGCTCAGCCATCGTGCATCGTTATGCCCACCATACCGGGTCGCGACTTCGAACTTAAGGCACAATACATGAGTATGTTGCCTAAGTTCACCTCTAGGGAAGACCCATATCTCTTCCTTAGAGAATTTGAGGAAATCTGCTCTCTTATGCAATACCAGCATATCCCTGAGGAGGCAGTGCGTCTGAAATTTGTGCCTCTAGCACTAAAGGACGACGCTAAGAAATGGCTATATAGTCTAGCCGAAAGATCTATTAGGAGTTGGGCTGAGTTTGTTCAAGTATTCCTGAAAAAATATTTTCCCAACCATAAGACTATGAGGATTAGGAATGAAATTGTTGCATTCGTTCAGTCTGAGAGCCAGCCATTCTATTCCTACCTAGAAAGATTCAAAAGTGTTCTGACCCAATGCCCTCATCATGGAATTCCGAGATGGCAATTATGCCAAATTATTTATGAGGGATTGACACCCACATCTAGGGTTATGGTAGAATCCGTAAGCCAAGGGAACTTTATGTCGAAAAATGAAAATGATGCCTGGACTTTTCTTGAGGAATTAGCTGAAAACAATATGCAATGGGACAATGCTAGAACACCGCTTAACTCAAGTATTGGATCTAGAATAGCAAGCCAACCCAAACCAGGTGTCTTAGCTGTAGATGCCAACATAGCGGCTGAAGCAAAACTAGCTACCCTTATGCTCAGAATGGAAAGTTTAGAGCTACGAACCCAAAACCGAGTGAATCAAGTCTCGTCTATCCCTTGCTCTAGATGTGGTCAGACTGGTCATGTAATGGAGGATTGTGCGGAATGGGACCAAGTTAATGCCATGTATAACCATGCTAGAAATGACCCATACGCATCAACCTATAACTCGGGTTGGCGTAATAATTCCAATTTCTCATCAAGCCAACAAGGTCAACCTCCTAGACAACAACCAAACCCGTATAACCAAAATAATACATCATCTGGGTTTAGTAACAATAACGATCATGAGGTTAGGTTGACAAGCTTGGAAAATTTGATGAAAACCTTTATACAAACAACCAACCAAACCTTCCAAAGGCTTGAGACACAAGTCAGCCAACTAGCACAAATAGTAGGTGAAAGAGAAAAGGGTCGGCTTCCAAGTCAATCTGAGGTGAACCCTAGATCTAATAATTCATATCAATCCTATCAAGCACCTTCAGGAAATAACAACCCTAGACCGGTTCAAATGGTTAATGAGGAAGGACCGTTCCAACAAATAAATGTTGTAGTATCATTACGGTCCGGAAGACAAGTTGATAACAATGTGGTAAATCCTAGAACGTCTAATCAATCTAGCCATCAAGCTACCACATATGACCTAACCATTGAACCCGACGTCCAATCTGAAACACCCAACCCACCTACTCAACCTGAACCCATAGCTCAACCTGAACCTGAGCGAGTCTATGTTCCTAAAGCCCCATTCCCCAATAGACTCAAAAAGAACTCAAGTGCACAAATAGAGAAAATCTTGGAAGTATTTAAGCAAGTTAAGGTGAACATTCCACTCTTAGACATGATTCAACAAATACCTGCTTATGCTAAATTCTTGAAAGATCTGTGCACTAAAAAGCGAAAAACGAACGTACCAAAGAAGGCATTCTTAACTGCAAACATAAGTTCTATTTTGTCCAACACATCTCCCATAAAATATAAGGATCCTGGGTGTCCCACAATTTCATGTTCAATAGGAGATACTTTTATCAACAGAGCCCTTCTAGACCTCTGTGCTAGTGTTAACCTACTCCCGTACTCTGTCTATGAGCAAATGAACCTTGGTCCACTAAAACCCTCTAAGACAACCCTTCAATTTGCTTATTGTTCTATTAAGAAACCAAGAGGTATAGTGGAGGATGTTTTGATCAAGGTTGGTGACTTTATTTACCCAGTGGATTTTGTCGTCCTAGATACCGCACCTGTTGTAAATCCTAATCGACAAATCCCTGTAATTCTAGGCAGACCCTTTTTAGCCACTTCTGAAGCATTGATAAACTGTCGAAATGGGCTCATGCAATTATCTTTTGGGAACTTAAAAGCTGAATTTAATATCTTTCATGTTGATAGTGAGCCCGAAATAATCTGCAATCAAAGTGATGTTGTGATGAGAGCACGTATCTATAAGATTTCTGAATCAAATAAATCATCACAAAATCAAAAAGGAAGTGAGAAAAGGAGTAATTCTTCTACACACCCACCATCACTCGAGCAAATAAGAGAACCTATTTATGTGAGGGGTGTGGAACCTGTGACTCAGGACTCTCATTGCAACATGGGGAACAATTCAACTGGATACATGCACCAATATGGTGTCATTCAATCCAGTTCTGACTATGGTTGACTTTGAGCAAATCCCATCCTTCCACCGCAGTTCACCAAGGTAATAAGTGCATTTGCTTTATATTTGCATACATTGAGGACAATGCATGATTTAGGTGTGGGGAAGTGTTTATATATATATTTATCTATATAGCTGTCTTTTATCTAAAAAAAATTAATCAATGTTTCATGACATAGCTTAAGATTGAACTGTCAAAACCCGTGTACAAATTGCATTGGGTTTTTGTTCCTTATTATATAGTTCTGCTTGTAGAAACTATGACATAAATCTAAGTTCCAAAGAAATAACTCAGTGCCCTTTAAGACATGTATGCACTTAAATTGGATGAATCAAATCTTTGAAGTGGTTGATAAAAAGCAGAGGTTGAGGAAAATATACCGGGAAGTGTGGACTTCTAATAGCAATTAAGCCTTGAGGAAAATAAAATTAAAAATAAAGGAATAAAGTGAGGAAACACATTTTGCAAAATGACTACAAAAGCCCAAGCCTTTGAGTCACTGGTCCGTAGGGGTATCTTGAAACCCGGTAACTTGAGTCTACCAGCTCGGGATTATTGACCAAACTCGCTACACGAATGCAAAAAGGGTAAAAGTGTCAAAAAGCAAATGTGTTGAATCACGGAAGAAAAAGAAAAAAAATATAATACTCAAGGCCCAAAGCTAAAAGAATGATTCATGCCATGGTTGATCCGAATGATACTTCACCACCAGAGGAGGCGTGCAAAATAATTCAAGTGATAAACATGTGTAGAAGGGTTAGTGGTGTGAATGTTGGAGGAACAAAGACCAAGTCATATTTTTAATGAGTTAGATTTATATAATGAGCATGCAAGAATTCTTAGTGAGATGTATAAGGTTGAGGTAGAGATATCGAGAGCTATTAATGAAATATTGAATTAAGACTTTGTGGGTGTGTCAACTGAAAAACCTCACGAGACAAAACTCGTCCTCCTTGGCAACAAGGAGGTTTAAAGGCTTATTGCACATGCTAAGTATAATCGTGATTCCTACGAAAGTGAGTTAGGATTTCCCTGTTTTCATTTTTCTTATATTCTGTTTTGCTAGGGACTAGCAAAATCTAGGTGTGGGGGTATTTGATGCATTGCATACATTGCATCATATGTCTTTCATTTAGATCACTTTTATATCAATAAATGCTACTAAGGTATGTGTTTAGTCTTATTTACAGAATACAGGGACCTGAATGCAAATTACCCACATCCCGAGCATAAACGCGTGCAAAAGACTCATTTCTATCATAAAGACCAAGCTCAAGATTATCGGGTTACGAATGGAAATGTATCCAAGCATAAAAGCATTCAAGTCCTAATTGCAAAAAGAACAAGGACTTAAGCACAAAAGTAGTCGGGGACTTAATTGCAAAAAGTCAAGGACCTAATTGCAATTCTCGAGTAGCTTTTATTATCTTGGAGAAAATCTAAAGAAAAATCAATGTGAATCTCCAAATATATGAAGGAAATAATTCGGAGCTCAAGAGAACGGAAAGAAATCATCTAGACGCGCAAAGGAGGATCAAATCATACCATAAACACTCAGCAAAAATCCGGATTTAATCTGACATGATTATGCGGCATTTTCGCCGCACAACACCTACAATTTGTGGCGATTTCGCCGCCCCCTTAGTGATCGTGTGCTCCAATTTTGTCCAATCGTGTCTGGACACGTGTACTCTCCAATTCTATACTTAGGTCTCTTGTAACAACTATAAATAGCCCCGAGAACGATGTTAGAAGGGTCCTTAGTCTTTGGTGGTAGTTTTTATTCTTAATCTTAGTTTTGTATTCTTCTTTTCATTAATAAAATTCTGTCTTTTATTTCTTACTTTTAGTTTTCTTTTGTAATGTCTCAAGGACCCCTTCTTCCTCCCTCTATGAGTTTCTAACTCCTTCCAAAGGGTGGAGGTGACAGATTTAGGGTGAAGAGAAGACGAATAAAAGTTATTATTTTAATTTTGTGTTAGTATATTTTGATTACTTGAGTTTGTGTTAAATCATTTATCATGTAATGCTTCATAACTAACATGATTTATTATAAGTTTATGAATTCTCTAATCTAAACCCTAAATCTAAACCTCCACCCGACGGAATTCACCTCTTTGTTCTTGTTTAATTTTAATTGTTCTTGTTCTTGCTTTAGATAATTAAAACCCAAAAATCTCAAAACCCAATTATTTCTTCTCTCCTTCTTCCCCTTAATCGAAAATCACACTAATAACAGAATCTCTCCCTCCTTGTGTTCGACCCGTATTTGCCACGTCTTCATTGACGTCGTGCACTTGCGGTATAAATTTAATTCTCATCAGAAGGAAAGGAGGTGGAGGACGACTGGGATAGGGTTGTGCTTTTGTTCCTAGGAAACTAACACAAAAGGAATAGGGTTGCTAAATAATTCTTCATCATGACTTACCTAAAAGTGCACAATTCAAACTTACTTGCAATCCCTCCAGATCTCCTTGCTGACATGGCAGCCATGTCATCCCACCCCTACACTCAACCCTACACGCCTCTCCCAAGAACAAGCCCACTCGCACGCTCCACCTGCACCTAATCGACCTGATTAAGTCAACCAATTGCAAAACCGGCAGACAGGTCGAACCCGTATACGAGTCAATTTAACTCGCCCAAAAAGGAAACTTTTCCGAAACCAAGCACAAAATTACAAACACACATAAACTTAGCACACGACACATAAAAAGAGTATGAGAGTGAATAAGACTAAATAAAGTGGCAGGAGGGAGGGTCTTACGTTTAACGCCAGAGTTGAATCTAAGAAACCTTAGTTTTGTCATAAATTAATTAGATGTGGATATAGTGTTTTTAGGCTATTTATCTGCATAACAGCAAGTAGAAATGGGTATCTATAAGGTTGTAGGTCAATGATACAGTTGGATGGGTGTCATTTAAAGAACAAGCACAAAGGGGCTTGCCTTGTAGAAATGTCAATTGATAAGAATAATGGCATTTTGTCATTAGCATTTTCTATAGTTCAAGTAGAGAATTTTGTGAACAATAAAGGGCAATATGTGATGTGCCTGACCTTGTCCTTATAAGTAATACTGCAAAGGATTGGAAGGAGCAATTGCTCAATGAATGACATCATTTCATGCTTATATTTGTATCTTATATCCATTATCTTACACCTAAGCAATACTACGTGACGAGTTTTATGTTTAGTTTTCAGGAATAAAGAGCTTTGACGAGAAGAGCCATGAAAGGACCCAAAATCAGGAAAAAAGACTTAATTGTGAGACCTGGGGACTAAGATGCAAGGGAGAAAGCCATGATCGTAAGACCGAAGGACCTAAGAGAAAAACAGGAAACTCCACACCATCATGGGGAGTATGTTGGCAATTTGATTCGGGTCGGAGCTCCAACAAACCAAGTAGATGCATCCAAGACCAAGAAATACTTCAAGCAAAGCCCAATACAAAAAGCAGACAGATTTGGACCTTATAGACCGCCAATTGGCGGTCTAGATCATCCCAGATCCGCTAATATTTCTCCTGGACTTGTATTAATGTTTGTTTAGGCTATTTTTGGTATTGCGTTAGTCCCACATCGGGGGATTGTCCCGGATTACCTTTTTCCATGCTTATAAATAGAACTCTTCACCTTCCATTGTATCCATCTCTCTCTTTGGTGGACATCTTCCCTACTAAGAGTGAAGCCTTGAAGCAAAACTCTGGTGGAGGAAGGGCTGCTTGTAATTTGAGTGAGTTAATAATAGATGTTTTCATTAGCTTGTTAATTCTTACTTAGTTAATTTCCTTTAATGTGTTTGCTTTGGTGCTTGTTTTGTTTTATGCTTCTTTAATATTTCTTGCTTGATTAGTGTAGTTTTATTTCAGTATAATGCTTCATTTTGTTAGAGTAGTTAGTTTAAATATGTGTGAGTAGTTCCATCCCCTTTGGGGGGTGGAGTAGATGTGCGTACATGTTATGTAGATGGTATGAATGCTTGATATAAATGTTTGTGAGAAATATTAGTATGCTTTCTTTAATTAATAAGGACTTTACTTGATGGTTTTTACCATAGTTAGGTACACTCCATGCTTGTTATGTTCTTAATAACAACCTTGCATTGCTCATATTAATCACATTAGTCTTAGTGTTGTAAATGATAGGTTTTGCCATTAGGTACCTCTTATGCATGAACAAATACTAACTAACTTGAGCTTATTGTATGAATTCAACACCACACTTATTTCATGTGCACACACACTACACCCCTTAGGGGTTTTCATTCCTGTGTTTTTATCTTCTTCATTAGTTGTTTAGCTTAGTTGTTTAGTGATTTCATTTCAGCTTGCTTGTTTACTACTTTAGATTAGTGTAGTGTAGTGTAATACATCTTTCTTCCCTTTCTTTCCACTCGCCTTCGCACTTTCTTCCCTTTCTTTCCACTCGCCTTCGCACAAACCAAGCGTCGACACACCTCCCAGTGGACGACCCGTATTTGCCACCGCTTCAACGCGGCCGTGCACTTGCGGTTAATATAAAACGATCAATCAAGTTTTTGACGCCGTTGCCGGGGAAGTGCTCTGTCCAGACGTTGGTTTGGACGATTCGAGTGGTTTTTAATTTTTTGTTTCCAGTGTTACTTAGTTTCAGGGAACCATCGGATCAAGGGGAGGCTAATGGACAAGTTTGAGGAACAGAAGCTCCAAACTGACCGCCAATTGGCGGTCTGGAACCGCCAACTGGCGGCCTGGTGAGCTGGTCTTCCTCTCAATTTTGTTCTGGTAGTTAGTTCTGTAATTTGCATTATCTGGGAGCCCCATTTTGCATACTGTGACTTCTATTTCGCTCCCCATTAGAGATCATTAATCACTTCCCCATTAATCAACTTGGCTTAAAATCCAAAGCAAAAGACTAGACATTCTTATTTGTTTAGGTCACGCATCATGTATTGACTTAGGCACGTAGTTGTCTTTTCTTTTAGCTTATTTTAAGTTGTTGAGTGCTGGTGTGAGGCACACAATTTCCTACACTCATTCATTCATCTCGTATGCCCATGCATTAGTTAGTAGGAATTGCATCAGGACAAGAGTGAGCGAGCATTTGATTGGAGCGATTGATTGCTAGATTAGGATCAAAATGAAGGGAATGTGTTCTAAAAGTTTTACTTTTAAATGTCAATTATTATGAATTGAATGAGAAATCATTTTGTTCCTTGTTTATGTTATTCGTCTTTTAGAAGTGTTAAGGAAGAGGCTCTTGGTCCTTAACCGTAGAGCTCTAAAAGATATTGGTTTACATAAAACAAAAGATATTCGCAATTATGGTAATTAACATGGGACATTGATTACCGAGTTAAGATTGTCGTGTAGGTCATAGATCATTGTAGCTTGACAAATGAGTGACAACACGAGTATGCAAAAGAGGAAAATATTACTTTTGTATACTGAATAGACCTAATAAGTAAAATATTATAGAAATGTGTTTCTGTGTCATTAATATTTTACTGTGTCTTTGGTCCTTTGATATGAGACTTATATCTGATCACTTAAGGAATACTTAATTAGATCAGTGTCTTGAACTATCGATAAGTGTAGTGTAAAGGCATTGGTTGGTTAAGTACAACTTTTGTTGGAGAAGATAGTTAGTCAAAAGACTATCATTGCCCCTCTTAATTGAGTGATGATATTAGTGGGCCCCTTGATAAAGCAAAGTTGTAATGTGCACAATGTGATTTGAGTTAAGTCACATATTTATAACTAGCTTAAAGAGATCAAGAAATGAATACTAATACAAAGATGACACAATACTACTTTGTGTGTATTCTTAATATCATGAGGCAAGGGACGGACACAAGTGGTGCACTCCATCACTAAATGGATCGGGATTTGGTTCGAGTGGAATTAAGACATCTAACTAATTGGGAGCTATAATGTGTAGCTAGATACCGCTTATAGCTTGTGATATTACGCTCTTAATATCACTGCCAACTTAGTTTAGATCCTTCCATAGGTCACACCACAAAACTGGGAAACAAGAAATTGAGATTTTAAGTTCATAAGATGTGTCAGGTTTCATGTAGAAAATATGACACATGGGGTGAACAAGCAAAATCAAAATTATGTTGTGATTAATAACATAATTAGAATCTAAATTAAATTCATATGTGATGTAAATATTATGGGGTGTAATGATTGATCATTACATAGGATAATATGTTACATAAGTTGTGAATTTACTACTAATCCCGAAATGTCAAATTTTGTAGGGGTTAAACTGAAATTTGACAAGTCTGTAGAATAGTGCTCCAACGGTCGACCGGTTAGCAGTAAACGGTCGACCGGACGTGTCTCGACCGATAACAGGGAATTTTCATCTGTTCGAACGGTCGACCGAATGTGATCGGTCGGTCGACCGAACATTGCGATGGAATAGTTCCTGTTACGAACGGTCGACCTAGTTATTGAACGGTCGACCAAAACCTGGTTCGAGCGTTCGATCGGACCACAAACGGTCGACCGGTCCAGACAGTTTTCAGCAGAATTAATTTAAGAATTAATTAGATCATGCATGGAATTGGTCCATAATTGATTTAATTCGTGGCTAATATTATTTATTATTAAATAATGGATGGTTAGATGGAATTTTGCATGAAATCATGGGCAAGAGGTTGCACATGAATAGGTAATTTGGAGAGAACTTATAAATACAAGTTTATCTCATTACCTCATTAATTCATTCATTGCTTTCTCATGCAAAAATTCTCTCTCCATAATTCTCTACGAAAATTCCTTAATTCTTAAGTTTAGTTTTAGTTCTTAAGAGATCATCTTCTCAAGGGAATTAAAGAGGGGTTAGTAATTAGATTCTAAACCCTATCGGAGATTGAGAGACTAGCTTCCCTCTCTCCGATCTTGTTTAGAGTTTGGTGAATACTCGGAGGCATCCGGTGCAGCGAGGAGCATCCCTAACGTCTCCGAATCTTCAAGAAGTTTTAGAGAAATTCTAGGTATGAATTTCGGAGCCCATATTTGTTTTAATAAAGTTTTGAAACTAGTTATTGAAACAAATTAATGCATGCATGAAATAAATCATAGAAAATTGTAAATTAATCCTTATTGTGCATAAAAATTTCGAAAATAAATATGTACAATTAAACATGAAATCCTACACAAAACGCTATTAAGGAGGGGTTGTCCCATAAAAGATAAGGTGGGGGATTTCATCACCCTTTCCTTTGGCCCAAAAAATCACTCTTAATCAAGCCTTAACTAAAAGCAAGTAGACTTGGCCCTAGGATTGCGGGCGCACTAGGAGAGTAATCTAGTTGAGACCGTCATGGCCTGATCGGTGTTGCCTACCTTGTCGATAGTAGGAGGTACTGGATCTACGGATCTGGTATCACTTGCTGGGCATTGTGGTCTTCGTTGTAGGGAGGTGAGACGTGTCGAGGCTAGTGACCTCGAAGTTAGGCGTCGTCTAGCCTAAGGACCCATTGCCTTACATTGTTTGAGTCGTGCTTGCTAGTTAGGCTTCTACCTGATTCAACTACCCACGCTAGCTCTAGGGATTCTTCCTTCCTCACCTGAGTCCTCTCCTCATCTATTCTCTACGTATAGTCTCCTCCTCTAGTACACCTTCTGTTGTGTGTTATTTTAGAGTCGAGTCGAGCATTTTATGTGAGGTTGGGCTCGTTTTGGTGAGAGCGCTCGACTTGAGAGAGTGCATTCTTCTGAGATGGACGGTCTTGGTGATTGACCATCTCCGCCTCGTGCTCCTTTGGAGCATGAAGCCGAGTCGTCTCGCGGTGACGGGGGAGACCGGGTTCCATACATGGAATACCTCGGTCCGCTTCCACCACCACGTAGACCTCCTTCTCCTCTTCCTCTGACTCGAGAGGAAGGGAAATTCGGTCAGGATCGAGTTCTTGGTGCACCACCACCTTTAGCTCGACAGGATAGACTGATGACTTTGTGGGAGCGGACCCATCCTGTTCGGGCCGCGCATCCTTCTTGCATAGTTGTTCCCCGTGCTCGCGGGAACAACTATGAGCTGAAACCTCAATATGTGAGCATGCTTCCAACCATTACTGCCAATAAGGAGGATTCATATATCTTTATACGCGAATTCGAGGAAGTATGCTCCATGTTCAAGCTTCAACAACTTGACGAGGATTCAGTCCGGTTGAGGATGATTTCTGAAGGATAATGCGAAGAAATGGATGTATAGCCTGCCGACGAGCTCGATTCGGTCATGGGATGACTTTGTAACCGTCTTTCTGAAGAGATTTTTCCCTCAAAGGAAAACTCAACAGATACGGCACCAGATACATCAAATGTATCAGACCGAGACCGAATCGTTTCATGGTTTCTTTGAGAGGTTCAAGGACCATCTCCAGCAGTGCCCTCATCATGGATTTGAGTTATGCTGTGCCAAATTTTTTATGAGGGCATCAACTACAACACCCGCACATTGTTGGAGTCGATGTGTCAGGGTGACTTCCAAATGAAACCCATCGAGGAGGCATGGGATACTTTTGAATCTATGCCTGAACGTACCTTCGAGTGGGACACCATGAGAGAGCCACCAGCCGCCAGGTCTTCTGGTCGAGCTGGATCATATCATGTTGAGTCAACTATCGCGTCTGAGGCGAAAATGGTTGCTCTCATGCGTAGGATTGAGAGTTTGGAGTTGGACCGAGCTCCTATAGCTCAGGTCGCTACTCCTGGGTGTAGAAGGTGTGGACTTACGGGCCGTGATGACTTGGAGTGCGCCTACGCTCCAAGGGATACTGAGCATGCGAATACGATGTATCAACAGAGGCCCCGTAACGACCCGTACAGTCACTCCTACAACCCGGGATGGCGTAACCATCCTAACTTCTCTATGGGGCCTAGTGGGGGTCACGGTCAGAGCTCGCACGCTCAACCTCAACTTACACCTTATCAACCTCCACGCCCATCGACGACCTACCAACCCCCATATCAAAGGTCTCATCACCATAATTACCAACCTGCTCATGCCTCATCGTCGGGTTATTCCAACCAGACTCCACCACCCCAGCGGGTTGACCCCAAGGACCCTTCTTGTGATCTGACCCTTCAAGCGTTGCAAAGTACAGTCAAGGCTTTGGAAATGCAAGATAGCCAGTTGGCTCATCAATTCCATGAACGCGAGAAGGGTTAGTTCCTGAGTCAACCTGTGGTAAATCCCAGGGGTCAACCTGCTCATGCTAGGTAGAATGTACACAATGTTGAAAGTGACCCTTCCCAACATACCAATGTTGTTCATACCTTGAGATCGGGAAGGGTCGTTGACAACAATGTGGAAATGCCTGAAGCCAACCCTGTTGGCGAGACTTCCGAGGAGAGTCTTGAGCCTATTAAGGAACCTAATTCTGAGACTCCTCCTCGTGATACTTATGTCCCCAAGGCACCATTCCCTCATCAGTTGACGAAAAAACGTGATGAGCATTGGGACAAGATCGTTGAGTTACTTAGGCAAGTAAAGGTGAACATCCCGTTGTTGGACGTTGTTCAACAAATGCCACCGTATGCCAAGTTCCTCAAAGACCTTTGCACCACCAAGAGAAAAACAAATGTGCCCAAAAAGACCTTTTTGGCCGCCAATGTGAGCTCAATATTGACACAACCCATGAATGTCAAGTACAAGGATCCAGGTTGTCCAACTGTCTCTTGCATGATTGGGAATGTGACAATCGCTCAAGCTCTATTGGATTTGGGGGCATCTGTGAATCTCCTGCCTTACTCTGTCTATGTCAACCTTGGAATAGGCGATCTTAAACCAACGAGGACAACCCTCCAGTTGGCTGATAGATCCATCAAGATTCCACGAGGAAGTGTGGAGGATGTCTTTATCAAAGTGGGTGGGTTCGTATTTCCAGTTGATTTCATCATCTTGGATACTGAACCCGTGTCCAACCCACGAGGACGAATTCCGGTGATCCTTGGGAGGCCATTTCTTGCGACGTCTAATGCTTTGATCAATTGTCGCAATGGCTTGATGAGGTTGTCTTTTGGAAACCTCACGGCAGATTTCAACATCTTCACTCTTGGTAAGCAACCCGGGCTCTTCGACGACACTGTCGGAGCCAATTTCATCCAGGACACGGATGAGCCCAAGTCATTAGGCATGTTCGACTCACATCGACATATTATTGAGGTGCCTAATGACCATGTTGCGAGTGAAGAGGATCTTGAGGAATCCGCTAGCATTTCTCGGGACGAGGAGGCACATCTGGGTGCTTGCTCCTCTTACCCCCTGGCCCTTGAGCCACTTGAAAGTAACTCTGAATCCGACAAGGACCCACCTCTTGTCGAGCTTAAACCGCTCCCCGATAACCTAAAGTACATCTTTTTAGGGGATAATGAGACCTTGCCACTCATTATTGCTTCTGATCTTGCACAAGATCAAGAGGTTGCCCTCAAAAGAGTACTCTTTGAAAACAAAGAGGCGATGGGGTGGTCTTGAAGGATATCAAGGGAATTAGCCCTGGTATTGTTCAGCATCGGATCCACATGGAAGAGGATTCTAGGCCCCGCAGGGACCCACAACGGAGATTGAATCCTGTACTGAAAGAAGCCGTCCGAAAGGAGGTTCTTAAGTGCTTGGATCATGACATAATCTATCCTATCTCTGATAGTTCGTCGATGAGTCATGTCCATGTGGTTCCTAAGAGGTCAGGCGTGACAGTTGTGGAGAATGAGCATAATGAGCTTATCCCGACACGCCTGCAAACTGGCTGGCGAGTTTGCGTTGATTATCGCAAGCTCAATGTGGCAACGCGGAAAGATCATTTCCCATTGCCATTTATTGATCAGATGTTGGAAAGGTTGGCCACATATTAGTTTTATTGTTTTCTTGATGGATACTCCAGTTACAACCAAATTCCCATCGCCCCAAAGATCAAGAGAAACTCACATTTACTTGTCCCTTTGGCACGTTTGCCTACCGTCGCATGCCCTTTGGGTTATGTAATGCGCCGACAACGTTTCAAAGGTGTATGATCAGCATCTTCTCCGATATGGTTGAGTGTTTCCTTGAGATCTTCATGGACGACTTTTCCATATTTGGCGTTTCCTTTGATGAGTGCCTTCATCACTTGAGCCTTGTCCTCAAGCAATGCCGTGACAAGAACCTCGCTCTCAATTGGGAGAAATGTCACTTCATGGTGAAGTGAGGGATTGTACTTGGACATGTGGTCTCAAGTAGGGCAATTGAGGTCGATCCCGCCAAAGGGGGTCTTATTGCTAACCTCCCACCGCCACGTAATGTGAAGGATATCCGCGCCTTTTTGGGGCATGTTGGATTCTATCGGCGGTTCATTCGGGATTTTAGCAAAATTGCTCGACCTCTCACCGCCTTGTTGGCTAAGGATGCCATTTTTGAGTTCACACCGGATTGCCACCATGCCTTTTTGACCTTGAAGAAAGAGTTGACTTCAGCTCCCATTATTAAGGCACCAGTGTGGACTGAACCCTTTGAATTAATGTGTGATGCATCTGACTTCGCTGTGGGTAGGGGTGAGCAGAAAAATCCGAATAACCGGATAACCGCATTTCCGATCCGGTATCCAGTTTATTAAATCCGAATAATCGGATATCCGATCCTAATATTCCGGATCGGGTATCCGATCCGCTTTACTACACATATTTTCGGACCGGATTCGGATAGTAATTTGGGAAAATTCGGATATCCGAATCCGAATTCTTAACCAAATAACCCCTAAATCAACACCACCTCCCCAACCCTAAATCAAAACCAAAAGCAAAATCCCCTCTCCCAGTCGTCATTCCTCTCCCTCAAAACCCAAATCCCCTTTCGCCCGTTCCTCTAACCCTCGCGTACCGACCACCGTCTTCCCTCCGGCAAGCACACCTTCCCTTCGGCGACCTCTGGAACTCCGACGGTACCATTCTCTCCCCTTTTACGCCTTCGAACTGTCATTTTTGGATGATTTGGATATGTTGTGCTAGATGGATTTGGTGTTCGAACTTCGAAGTGGTTTTGGTTTTTTTTTATTTGGGTTTGGTTTTGGATTCTTGAGCTCTGCTGATGTGTGTTCGGCTAGTTGGTGTTTGCATGTGTTTGGATTTTGTGTGACAGAAGTAAGAAGGTGCTTCTGATAGTGGACTTGGAATTGGATTTAAATGATTAAAGAATACAATCACAGTACTAGTTGGTGTTTGCATGTGTTTGGTTTTAAATGATTAAAGAATACAATCACAGTACTTGTGGATTTGGATTTGGTTTGCTCGAAGTGGTTTTGGATGGATTTGTTGTGTTGATGGTTTCAGTTTTTTCTTCTTAATTTAGTTAGTTAGCCTTTTTCTTGTTTTGTCTAAATGACTAGGCTGCAATTCGCACACCCTTCACACTGTTTGCTTTTGACGAGTTTGTAAATTAGAGATTAAGATCTTTTTGTTGATAACGGTTTATGATTTAATGTAGGTTGAAATAATGTCATCAAGTTTAAATGACAATCATGAAAGGGTGGAGGATGATATGATGGATGATACTTTCATTGAAGCTAGTGACATTCAAATCATTGAAGAAGAGCAGATTTCTCGAAAGGAAAAACCACCACGTGCCCCCAAGTCCAAGTCCAAATCCAATGTAAGTGATAGCAACTCTTCTATTGGTAAAAGAAAGAATGAATCTCCATGGTGGTCTCACTACAACAAAGTAAAGGATTCACTTTTTGCTGAGTGCAAGTATTGTGAAGCCATGATTAGTTGTGATTCAAAAAATGGGACTAGTGTGTTAGCAAATCATACAAAGAGGTGTAAGAAGTTGCCTGCAAATCTAGATAAAAAACAAAAGCTCATTTCCGTTGATGCAAAAACTGTTGTTAACAAAGATGACACTCTTGAAACTGTTCATATTCCAAAACTGTGGCAGCATGATCAAGATTTTATTAGAAAACAACTTGCAAGAATGTTGATATTGGATGAGCTACCTTTTATGATTGTAGAGCGAGAGGGTTTTCTTGGTTTTTGTGAGGCTATTAATCCACAATTTGTTGTTCCATCCCGTTTTACTGCTGCTAGAGATTGTTATTCTCTTTATATCGAGGAAAGGAGGAAGTTGTTTGATTTCTTTAAGCAATTGCCTTCCAAAATTAGCCTCACTACTAATTCGTGGACTTCTGCGCAGAATTTGTCTTACATGTGTCTTACTTCACACTTTATTGATGATGATTGGAATTTGCATAAAAGAGTTCTTAATTTTTGCCATGTTGCTGGTCATTCTGGACAACTTATTGGTAGAGCAGTTGAAAAATGTTTGAGTGATTGGGGATTGAAAAATGTTATTGACGAGACTATCGATACATCTGATTCTGGTGAGTGAATGTTGTGTTGTTTTACACTTTTACTATAAGAATACTATTAGAACATTAACTTTGTATTGGATTCCTGAATTCCAAAGTAACTTTATGGTTTTTATTTGTTACAAATCATTTGTTTTTTTCCATGTGTATGGTGGTAAATCGGTTTTGTGAATATTTTGGCGATTATGATTTCTTTATGAAAATATGTGCAGGTATTTATGGGAACAATAACTGGAAATCCGGTTTCCGAAAATCGGATATCCGAATTTTCGGATATCCGAAATCCGGATATCCAGTTTAATTCGGATCGGATTCGGAATGATATTTAGGTGATCCGGAAATCCGGATATCCGGATTTCGGGTATCCGAAAATTCGGATATCCGGTTTTGCTCACCCCTAGCTGTGGGAGCAGTGCTTGGGCAACGATTGGACAAATTGCCTCATGTGATCTACTATGCTAATAGAACACTCAATGATGCCCAATTGAACTGCACTGTGACCGAGAAGGAATTCTTAGCGATCATAATTGCTTTGGAGAAATTACGGTCGTACTTGATTGGCTCCCACGTGATTATCTATTCTGATCACACAGCCATCAAGCACCTCATGGCGAAGAAAGATGCAAAATCCCGACTCTTGAGATGGATCTTGTTGTTACAAGAATTCGATGTCGAGATTCGGGACAAAAAAAGGTGTGAAAATGTTGTAGCTGACCACCTGTCTCGTCTAGAGACGACCAACCCACAGGACCAAATTATTGATGACAAATTTCCTGACGAGCAGTTGTTCAGGATCGAAGATAACCCTTGGTTTGCCGACATCGGGAACTACCTCGTGACCGAGCAACTTCCTGTCGGTTGGTCAAAATCTGACCAAACCAAATTTAGATCTTATGTCAGATTCTTCCACTGGGACGACCCCTACCTATTCAAATACTGGTCTGACCAAATTTTCAGGCGGTGCATCCTAGTTACCGAGTTCCAAAGTGTGCTCCACTTATGCCACTCCAAGGCATGTGGAGGACACTTTGGAGCAAAGAAAATTACTGCCAAGGTGCTCCAATCTGGATTCTACTGGCCCTCTCTTTTCAAGGATGCTTACGACTTTTGTAAGCAATGTGATAGGTGCCAGCGCCTTGGCAGGATTGGTCGACGTGACATGATGCCTTTGCAAAATGTCCTTGTTGTCGACATCTTCGATGTGTGGGGCATCGATTTCAGGGGTCCCTTCCCGAACTCGTTTGGGAATGTTTACATTCTGGTGGTCGTTGACTATGTGTCTAAGTGGGTTGAGGCTATACCCACAAAGACCAATGACAACAAGGTGGTCACCAAATTCCTGAGGTACATTTTTGCGCGATTTGGTACTCCTCGTACCATAATCAGCGATAGGGGTACCTACTTCTGTAATCGCTCCTTTGAAGCGCTTATGAGGAAATATTCGATCACCCACAAGCTTGCGACACCATACCATCCGCAAACTAGTGGGCAGGTCGAAATCTCTAACCGTCAATTAAAGCAAATTCTTGAGAAGGCGGTTAGTTCCTCGAGGAAGGATTGGTCAACTAAGTTGAATGACGCGTTGTGGGCCTTCCGCACCGCGTACAGGACCAATTTGGGTATGTCTCCATATCGGGTAGTGTACGGCACGACTTGCCACCTACCCGTCGAGCTTGAGCATCGTGCTTTCTGGGCGATCAAGAACCTGAATATGGATCTTTATCAAGCAGGAGTACAACGTAAGCTCGACATTGGGGAATTAGAAGAGCTACGCAATGATGCGTACGAGAATGCCAAAATTCATAAGTCCCGAGCCAAGATGTTTCACGACCGCATGATTATGCGAAATGTGTTTACAGCCAGGCAGAAGGTGTTGCTCTACAATTCCCGACTTCATCTGTTTGCGGGTAAGCTCCGCAGTCGCTGGTCTGGCCCGTTTATTGTCCAAACCGTCTATCCTCATGGAGCGGTTGACATCTTGAACCCAGGGAATGGGGACGTGTTCAAAGTTAATGGACAACGCCTCAAACCCTACTTGGAGGGGGCACCAGCCGAAGTCGCGGAGGTCATGTTCCTTCATGAACCTCCCTCGCACTCAACCATTCATGCTCCTGCATGAGTGGTTGAGCTTTTACGTTTGTTAAAAAAAAGAAAAAAAGAAAAAGAAAAAAAGAAGACTCCTTCAGTGAGCATCGTTTGTTGTGGGCCCCAACCCTTGAGTATTTGGGCCCCAATTCTTTCACGTATTTGTATCCCTTCCTTAGCATCTCACAGGTTTTGAGGGAATTTGGGTTGTGTCCATCAAGATATCCAAAAACTTCCTTGTGTACTTCACGTTGGTGAGATCTATTCTTTTTCATGCATAACTCCATGTAGTATCTTGCTCGCATTCATTGAGGACAATGCATGAAGTAGGTGTGGGGGTGTTTTTACGTGTTTATATAGTCCAGTCTTTTCCTTTGATTTTGTTTTCTTTTGTGTGTATTGATAGGGTCATGTTAGTGTGCTGCATTTAATATCGATATATCTGCTTGCCATGATCCTTGGGTGACTTGTCTTATTTTGCTTGCTTAGTGCTTTAAAATTTTCACATTCCTTTCAAAATATTCATGTGTTTGCGAAAGAAAATGTTTTGTGGGTTTTGCGTGTGTTTAGCATGTGCAAAACCATTGAGAGGCAAAGTAAAAAGAAAGCTCCCAAAATTGTCTTGAACTTGATGCATTAGGATATCTAGTACAGTGGCTTTAGGATTTATCGAGTCGTTAGGATGCATCCCAGTTTTCCTTTGGGGGTGAGTAATCATAGGGTTTCAGTGCTCAAACATTTAAGGAAGTTCACCCTAAACCTAGTGAGTCAATAATTCGTGTTTATTAACTTAAGGAAGTTTGTTGTACTCAAGGACCCTTTAAATCTTGTTGTGAGACATTAAGTGTAGGGGTTTTGGTTCATGTGTAGATAAGAAATAAGTGAGTAGGTGTTCTCTCTTCTCGCACGGCTCCTATCACTCGGGAAAGTAGGTCTGAGGGGACTTTGTGCCTGGTGCTTTCGAGTCATCTAACTTGGGATGCGCCGACCGAACTCTCGTTACACGGGTGGTAGGGATTGCCCTATGTGAAGATTTGGGGAAAGGTGTACGTGATAGTGTAAGTCCTCAAGGGCAATGATGAACGAAACCTGACCCTAGGAGAATGAAGCTCCAACTAATAAAAAGAAAAAGAAGAAGAAAAAAAGAGAAAAGAAACAAAAGGAAAAAATGGTAATGCAAATAAGAACCTTAATGGACCTTACACTTTGTATCACTTGAGCATGTTGAGGTTGTCCATGTCTTTCATTTAATTCCTTATTTAACTTGCACGAATGGTTCATTAGGCTAGGTGTGGATTGATTACCTATATAGAGTCGACCCGTAAGATTACCGCGTCCAATGATCGACAAAATATTTCCAACGAGTCGAGTGTCTAGATTGAATAATGCATCTTGTTCGGATTTTGTGGGTATATCCGCTGAAAACCCCCAGGAGACAACACTCCTCCTCCTTGGCAACAAAGAGGTTTAACGGCTTATTGCACGTGTTAAGTGAACCGTTATTCCTACGAAAGTGAGTTAGGATTTCGTGTTTCTTGTTTGCTTTTCTCTTTCTTTGTTTTGCTCGGGACTAGCAAAAACTTAGGTGTGGGGGTATTTGATTGACATCATTTCATGCTTATATTTGTATCTTATATCCATTATCTTACACCTAGGCAATGCTACGTGACGAGTTTTATGTTTAGTTTTCAGGAATATAGAGGTTTGAAGAGAAGAGCCATGAAAGGACCCAAAAGCAGAAAAAAGACTTAATTGTGAGACCGGGGGACTAAGATGCAAGGGAGAAGGACCTGATCGTAAGACCGAAGGACCTAAGAGCAAAATAGGAAACTCCACACCATCATGGGGAGTATTTTGGCAATTCGATTCGGGTCGGAGCTCCAACAAAGCAAGTAGATGCATCCAAGACCAAGAAATACTTCAAGAAAAGCCCAACACAAAAACCAGACGGATCTGGACCTTATAGACCACCAATTGGTGGTCTGGATCATCCCAGATCCGCTAATATTTCTCCTGGACTTGTATTAATGTTTGTTTAGGCTATTTTTGGTATTGCGTTAGTCCCACATCGGGGGATTGTCCCGGATTAGCTTTTTCCATGCTTATAAATAGAACTCTTCACCTTCTATTGTATCCATCTCTCTCTTTGGTGGCCATCTTCCCTACTAAGAGTGAAGCCTTGAAGCAAAACTCTAGTGGAGGAAGGGCTGCTTGTAATTTGAGTGAGTTTATAATAGATGTTTTCATTAGCTTGTTAATTCTTTCTTAGTTAATTTCCTTTAATGTGTTTGCTTTGGTGCTTGTTTTGTTTTATGCTTCTTTAATATTTCTTGCTTGATTAGTGTAGTTTTATTTCAGTATAATGCTTCATTTTGTTAGAGTAGTTAGTTTAAATATGTGTGAGTAGTTCCATCCCCGTTGGGGGCTGGAGTAGATGTGTGTACATGTTATGTAGATGGTATGAATGCTTGATATAAATGTTTGTGAGAAATATTAGTATGCTTGCTTGAATTAATAAGGGCTTTACTTGATGGTTTGTGCCATAGTTAGGTACACTCCATGCTTGTTATGTTCTTAATAACAACCTTGCATTGCTCATATTAATCACATTAGTTTTAGTGTTGTAAATGATAGGTTTTGCCATTAGGTACCTCTTATGCATGAACAAACACTAACTAACTTGAGCTTATTGTATGCATTCAACACCACACTTATTTCATGTGCACACACACACTCCACCTCTTAGGGGTTTTCATTCCTGTGTTTTTATCTTCTTCATTAGTTGTTTAGCTTAGTTGTTTAGTGATTTCATTTCAGCTTGCTTGTTTACTAGTTTAGATTAGTGTAGTGTAGTGTAATACATCTTTCTTCCCTTTCTTTCCACTTGCCTTCGCACAAACCAAGCGTCGACACACCTCCTAGTGGACGACCCGTATTTGTCACCGCTTCAATGCGGCTGTGCACTTGCGGTTAATATAAAACGATCAATCACTCAACATTTCCCACAATGTGAGCATAACACTTGCATGAGGACTTGTACAGAAACTTTAGAAGGGAATTCAGTGGAGATTCTATGATTGATGTTGTATAGGGAGCTACATGAGCATACAAAAAACAATTCACAAGATTCATGGGAGAGCTGAAACTATCTAACCAAGAAGCATATGAATGATTAAAAATATGTGGGGCGCAAGGACAAATTGTGGTCTAGATCTCGGTTTGCAGTAACTGCTATGTGTGACACAAAAAAACATCTCAGTGTGCTTCAACTATTGAATATCAGATCCAAGACACAAGCATGCTCTAATGTTTTTAAATATAGTGAGGCATAAGTTTATGAAGTTGTTTTATGAGAGAGAAGAAATCCAAAGAGAGGGTTGAGATCTTGGTGCCCTATGCTAGGAAGTGGTTGACTGAGAAATCAAGGAGCTTGGAGGGTATGTATGAAAGGAATGTGTCCTAAAAGTTTTACTTTTATATGTAAATTATTATCAATTGGATGTGCAAATATTTTGTCATTGATTATTGTATTCGTCTTTTGGAAGTGTTAAGGAAGAGGCACTTGGTTCTTAACCATAGGGCTCTAAAATATAATAGTTTACATATATCAAAAGTGACACGTGACTTCATCGCGAAGGCAAAATAAATCTATTATGGGTGGACACAAATAGCAACACAACTGATCCATTCACCAAACCCTTATCCCAAGCCAAGGGCGAAATGCATTTCGAATCCATGGGTCTGAGGAACCATGTGGATTGGCTTGATGAGTGATTTGAGAGGTTTACCCTCGTTATTATTGTTTTATACATTGAGAATGTATGTGAAAGAAAACTTTGATAACAAGTGGGTGATTGAAAGGAATGTGTTCTAAAAGTTTTACTTTTATATGAAGACATTTTGTTCCTTGATTATTGTATTCCTCCGTTGGAAGTGTTAAGGAAGACGCTCTTGGTCATTAACCATAGAGCTCTAAAATATAATGGTTTACATAAATCAAAAGTTATTCACAATCATGGTAATTAACATGGAACATTAATTACCAAGGTAAGATTGTCACGTTGGTCATCGATTATTGTAGCTCTACAAATATTTGACAACACGAGTATATAAAAGAGGAAAAGATTACTTTTATATATTGAATAGACCTAACAAGTAAAACATTATGAAATTGTGTTATGTGTCATTGTTGTTTTAATATGTCTTGGATCCTAAGATATGAGACTTATATCTTTTAACATAAGGAGTGTTTAATTTGATTATTGTCAACAGCTATCAATGAGTATAGTGATAAAATCAATATTTGGTTGAACATGACTTATGCTGGAAAAAATAGCTAGTCAAAAGATTATCATCGCCCCTCTTAATTGAGTGATGATATTAGTGGGACTCTTGATAAAGCAAAATTATAATGTGCAAAGTGTAACTTGAGTTAAGTTACATATTTCTAATTAGCTTAAAGAGATCAAGAAATGAATATAATACAATTGTGACACATTTTTACTTTGTATATATTCTTAATATCATGAGGCAAGGGATAGACACAAGTGGTGCACTTACATCTCTAAATGGATCGTGTTTAGTTTGAGTGGAACTAGACATCTATGCTAGTTAGGTAACTATAATGTGTAGCTAGATACCGCCTATAGTGTGAGATATTGAGTGTTTGTATCACTGCCAATTTAGCTTAGATCCTTTTATGCACCACAAAATTTGGAAACAAGAAGCTTAATTTTTGAGTTCATATGATGTGTCGGGTTTCATGTGAAAATGGACACATGTCGTGAATCAATAAAATCAATATGTCACGAAAAATGACATAATTAGAATCATGAATAAATTCATATAAGATGTATATATTATGTGGTGTAATAATTTAACAATATATAGGATAATATATTACATGATATTTGAATTTGCTAAAAAAACCCAAAGATCAAATTTTGTTGGATATAAATCGAAAATTTGGTAAAAGGTAAAAAAACAGTTAATACGGCTTTGCCCGAATTAATAAGTAATTAGTATTAATCATGTATTGGAATTATTCCAATTGTGGTTAAATGTGGATGTTGATGATTATGTGTCAAATTGTGATTGATTTTAGGGAGATCAAAACAAGAGATCATGGGTTAGTGGTTAGCCCATGATGTTGGTGTTTGGAGACCCTATAAATAGGTATTCTCTCCTTCCTTGTTTTAATTAATGCAAAAATTTCTCTCTCCCTAACCACCCTATTAATCCATCCGAGAATTCCTTAATTATTTCAAGCTTTTCGAGATTAAATTCTCAGACAGAATAAATGGGTTATTAGCTAGATTCTAACCTTAATTAGAGATTGAATTGGCTAGCTCATTTATCTCTAATCTTGTTTAGATTTGGTGAACACTTGGAGGCAGATCAGTGGGCGATTCGACGAGAAACAGAACTTCGGATCTTCATAAAGGTTTTGGAGAACCTTTGGGTATGATCATCTCTTCTTTGTTTATTTTAATATATGCAGATTTGCATGATATTGGAATAAGCACAAAATAATGTACATGAAATCACTGAAAATATGAATATCGATCTTGTATGCATGTAAATTTTTAAATATATATACACACATAGAGAACCAAATCCTATAGTGGTATCAGAGCCAGGTTCATATTTTCAATGATTAGACTATATAATTAATTTTAGTTTACCATCTCCAATCGAAAGAATTCATGTTTTATGTCGTTTTCGAGTTTTCCGACTTTTTTGTTGATTTAATTCTAATTGATTCTTTTGATAGTTTTAAATGATTTGAAAAAGATAATATGAATGTTAGAATTAAGATTTAGACTTATGTCTAAGATATAAAATTTTCGTTTTTATTAAATGATTATTCTATAAGAAATCGACAAAACGAAAAAGACATACGTTTATCTTTCCTTAAAAATTTCTTTTGGAAATTGGATAAACTGCGGTTCAAATGTTTTGTATTTTAAACTAGGGATGTATTAATTTTTTTAATGAATTTCAAATGATTTTGGAATTGTTTGATTTAGAGATGAAGGATAAACTAAATCGAGTAATTTATAATATTTGTACATGCGTTACTCGAGTTCTCTTTTGCAGGGATATGCGAGTTTGTATGTTCCGACGAAGCCATGTGTGAATGAATGAATGTGTATGTTATTATTATTCAATCACAGGGGCTTATGTATATGTAAAAGACTAATTTCTTTATCTATGTATATGCATGCATATGAGAGTTTCATAGGACTTGCACTAGACAATTTTCAAAATTGTGAGATGCATGTTTATATTTTTCAATATCTACATCCATGGTGCAAGAGGAAATCACGGAGAAGACGCTGAGGAGGCACAAATGTCAAGGACACGGGAACATATAAACTCACACCAATGTGTGTGTGAATAGATATATTTATTTTGTGTGTTCGACATGTATGTGGTTGTATGAATGAATGTTAGGATGTGTATAGTGATAAATATGCATGATCACCTAAATTCTAAATCACATATAAATGCTTAATTGTCCAACCAAAAATTAAGAGTATTTTTCTTTCTTATTTCATCCACTAGCAACCATCAATCGAGGGATATTATGCTCGCCCTTAGCGGGAGATAACTTCCTCCATCTTTGGGAATAATGGGAGTTATAAGGTTGTCTATTGTTGTGTCATGAATAGATGTACGAGGTGCAATTCACCCTTAGTGGACACCGAGTGTATTTATTTTTAAATACAGTGGATAAACGTATCTCGTATCAAACAAAATAAGTTTTCTTAACAAGACCCGGAGCCCTAGCTCGGTTTTGAGAAAAAGAATTTTCCTTAGGATGATTAGTTAAATCCCCTCTTAAGAGTTTGAAAATGTAAATGGTGCAATATTTTCTTACCTTGATTTTATAATATATCCGATAGCCCTTAGCTAGTTTGTATTATAATTGATAGGATCTTGAATTGTAGCATTTAGGGATAAATGTTTTATTTGCGGTATTGATTTTCAAACATCAAATTAATATTAAATCTCATATAATTTATTTTGTAGAAATGTCGAATATTCAACCTATTGTGCGATTTATGATTGAAAAACATCCTTTGGTAAATGATGGCTCAAACTTCACAATCTAGCAACTCAAGCTCAATATCGTGTTGAAGTTTGAGAAACTATCTCATATTTTGGATGGTGAAATCCCAAAATTAAATGAGTAGGCAATCGATAGCGAGAGAGAGTCAAAAGCCTAGTGGGAAGACCAAGAGAACCAAGTTCACGGTCTAATGTTGGCATCCATGGAAGCTTTAACAAAGATGTTCATGGATAGTGCTAGAAAAGAGCGTTATAAGACCACCATCGCACTCACAAGGTACCACATGGCGGAGGGAAAATCGGATCTATGCATTTTCTCACGATGCAAGGATACCTTCAGAAGTTGTCGAAGCTCTCTTCCCGATACTCGATGACATTGCGGAAGATTTTGTTCTTGGCTCTCTAGCCCCGTCCTACAAGGACTTCATTATGCACTATCATGTGCCTGAGAAAGAGGTGAGTCTTGAGGAGCTTCACAACGCTCTCAAAATGGTTGAAGTTGACATGGGCAAGGGTCGGGATAAGCACGTCCTAGCCGTCAATGGAGGGAGCAAGAAAATCACCATAGGTAAAGGCAAATTCACCAAAAAGACGCCAATCAAGAGCAAGGGAGTAGGAGATGCTCGTGTGAGTGCCTTGATGGGGAATTCTTCAAAATCTCCGACTCCCAACACGGAGTGCTTTCAGTGCGGTGAAGATGGACACATCCGGCCAAATTGCCCCAAGTACAAGGAGGACCTTGACAATGGAATGATTGAGCGTAAGCGCCCCAAAAAAGCCTAAGGTATATTTGTTATTGAGATAAATTTAGCCACCTTTGTCCATAATTGGGTAATCGATACTAGATCTTGTGCTCATATAATTTCAAATGTGCAGCTACTAAGGATAGGAAGGAACTCGCAAAAAAGAGATGATTTTGAAGGTTCGAAATGGTGCAAGTGTTGCTGCGATTGCACAAGGTTCCGTGGAGGTTCAATTTTCTAGTGGTTTAAATTTATGATTAAAGAACGTCTATTATGTGCCTTCGATTAGCAAGAATATTATTTTTGTATCATGTTTGGATATGGATAATTTTAATATAAATATTTCAAATTCTTGCTTGTCTATATCGAAGAATGGAAATTTCTATGCAAATGCATTCGTGAGGAATGATCTCTATTTGCTTCAATTGAATAATAGACAAATCTTAAACATCAATAACAAAACGCTTAAAACTACTCACGTGAGTGATACACTCTTGTGGAACTATCGTCACGGTCACATAAATGAAAAACACATCAAGAAATTGCAAGAAACTAACCTTCTTGGACAACTTGATTTTAAATCATTGGAGACATGCGAACCTTGCCTAATGGGCAAAATGACCAAGAGGCCTTTCAAGAAGAAAGGTCCGAGAGCGAATAACTTGTTGGATTTGATACAATCTGATGTATGTAATCCGATGAGTACGAGTGCAAGAGACGGTTTTAGGTATTTCATTACGTTCACGGATGACTAAAGTCGTTATGGCTATATTTATCTAATGAGAAACAAAAGTGAATCCTTTGACAAGTTCAAAGAATTCAAGAATGAAGTAGAGAACCAACTCAACAGGAAAATGAAGTCTCTACGAACGGATTGTGGAGGTGAGTACTTAAGTACCGAATTTCATTCGTTCCTAAAGGAGTGTGGTATTGTACCACAACTCACCCCTCCCGGTACACCTCAGTGGAATGGGGTATTCGAAAGGAGGAATAAGATATTGCTCGACATGGTTCGATCAATGATGAGTCAAGCTGAATTGCCGCTTTACTTTTGGAGTTATGCACTAGAAGTTGCGTCTTACACACTAAATAATGTTCCATCCAAATCCTTAGAACAAATGCCTTATAAGCTATGGAGTGGTAAAACACCTAAGCTCAATTTTCTCAAGATTTGGGGTTGTGAGGCCTACGTTAAGAGATGATGTCGACCAAACTTCAACCAAAAGCGGATAAATGCTTCTTTATTGGTTATCCTCGTAAGACAAGAGGATACTACTTTTGGCATATAATCTCCAATCGAGTGATTGTAGAGAGGGATGTCATATTCCTAGAAAAAGAATTTCTTGAAAGAATTAAAAGTAGTGGGAGTAGAGTTGTGCTCGAGGAAACTCAAGACATTCTACAAGATCATGATATGAATGGTGACATTCAAGATCATGAAGGCCCAACCGAGGTTCCTTTGGTTAATGGGAGCGTGAGTGAGAGACCTTCACAAGCAATTGTGAGAGAAACTCAATCATCCCCACCTAGTGTACATTCGAGAATCAAACACGAACCAATTCCACAAGAAATTGTGGAAGAAGTTCAAGAAGTACATGTAGAATCAAAAAAAACTTAGAAGGTCAACGAGGGAAAGGAAGAAACCCGATATGTATTTGGGACTTCATGAGATCATGGTACTTGATACCGATCATCCCTCGACCTTTCAAGAAGCAATGGAAAGACAGAACTCCAAACTATGGTTCAAAGCCATGGAATCTGAAATAGAATCCATGTATGACAATCATGTTTGGAACTTGGTTGACCTTCCTCAAGGAAAAAAAACCGTTAAAAAATGAGTTTTTAATAGGAAGATCGACATGGATGGGAACTTGACAACCTACAAATCTAGATTTGTAGCAAAAGTTTCACTCAAGTTCAAGGAATTGACTATGATGAAACTTTTACACCCGTTGCCATGTTCAAGTCTATTCGGATTATGCTCGCTATTGCCGTATTTCATTATTATGAAATATGGCAAATGGATGTCAAAACAACGTTCCTTAATGGGAACTTGGAGGAGGATGTGTACATGGTACAACGTCATGGTTTTGTAGATACAAAGAATAACGAGAAAGTATGCAAGCTTCAACAAATGAATATAATACAATTGTGACGCATTTTTACTTTGTATATATTCTTAATATCATGAGGCAATGGATAGACACAAGTGGTGCACTTACATCTCTAAATGGATCATGTTTAGTTCGAGTGGAACAAGACATCTATGTAATTAGGTAACTATAATGTGTAGCTAGATACCGCTTATAGTTTAAGATATTGAGTGTTTGATATCACTTCCAATTTAGCTTAGACCTTCTATAGGTCACACCACAAAATTGGGAAACAAGAAGCTTGATTTTTGAGTTCATATGATGTATCGGGCTTCATGTGAAAATGGACACTTGTGATGAACAATAAAATCAATATGTCACCAAAAATGACATAATTAGAATCATGAATAAATTCATATAAGATGTATATATTATAGGGTGTAATAATTTAACATTTCATACGATAATATATTACATGATATATGAATTTGCTAAAAACCCAAAAGATCAAATTTTGTTGGATATAAATCGAAAATTTGGTAAAAGGCAAAAAACGGTTAATACGGTTTTGCCCGAATTAATAAGGAATTAGTATTAATCATGTATTGGAATTATTCCAATTGTGGTTAAATGTGGATGTTGACGATTATGTGTCAAATTGTGATTGATTTTAGGGGGAGAAAAACAAGAGATCATGGGTTAGTGGTTAGCCCATGGATGTGGGTGTTGGGAGACCCTATAAAAAGGTCTTCTATCCTTCCTTGTTTTAATTAATGCAAAAAAATTCTCTCTCCCTAACCACCCTATTAATCCATCCAAAAATTGCTTAATTATTTCAAACTTTTCGAGATTAAATTCTCAGGGAGCATCAATGGGTTATTAGCTAGATTGTAACCTTCATTAGAGATTGAATTGGCTAGCTCCTTTATCTCTAATATTGTTTAGAGTTTGGTGAACACTTGGGGGCGGATCAGTGGGCGATTCGACGAGCAACGCAACTCCGGATCTTTTTAAAGGTTTTAGAGAACCTTTGGGTATGATCATCTCTTCTTTGTATTTTTTAATATATGTAGATTTGCATGATATTGGAATAAACACAAAATAATATACATGAAATCACTGAAAATATGAATATTGATCTTGTATGCATGTATAAATTTTTAAAAATATATACACACATAGAGCACGGAATCCTACAATGTATTGTACATGTTATCAAATATCAAAGCAGAGGTGCACAACCCTATATGGATGTGCATTGTTGATTTGTATTTTGGTGCATGCACTTGTAGAAAATGGTAAATGTTGGGATTGCATGCAACCATGCATCAACCTTTAAAGGCTGCATTAGGGGTACAATGTGGAAGAAATATGTAGATCCATGTTATTACCCAGAGAAGTATAAGCTACCATGTTCAGATAGCTTAGGACCACTTCCAAATTAAGGTGAGTGGGAATGTGTGGAGCCATGCATCACAGTCAAGGCATCAGAAGGGTTTAGGCCTCCAATCTCCATATAGGCCTGAAAAGAAAAGAATGAAGCATGTAGATGATCCCAACAAAATCAGAAGGTCTCACAGGTGTAAGAGGTGCAAAAAGGAGGGTCATGAAGCAAGGACTTGCACGGAAGCAATGGGAAGTCCACCACCTAGTACATGTGTTAACGTTGCTTACTTTTTCCTTTTGAGCAACAAGTTGTACTTATTTTGAACTAACTAAACTTCTTTATAATTGCAGAAATCCTCCCACAAGCTCCACAAGCAGCATCCAAGCCCAAACGCAATGGAAGAAGAAGAAGAAAGTATTTAATTACAGGTTGAATGTAGTGTATTTTGCTCATATTCTTCATAATTTGGTGTATTCTTCACATATTGTTCAAACAAACATTGTGGTGTTTTGGTCATATTCTTCACACATTGTTTAAATATAGGCTCACAACGACGACACCACCAACAAAAAAACCAAGACCAAGCAACATAAGTATCAAACCAAGAAACAAGGTCAACAATAGAAGTAACACAAGCAAGTTAGGCAACACAAGCTGCATGAACATCATAGTGATCACAAGCAACAATAGCAATACAGGGATAAAGAGTAACACCCAGCAAAATCTCACAACCTAGGTGTTCAAAACATTCTGAGATGCAGAAGACTTTCAAGGACTTGATACAATTGGGGAATTCGAGGGAGGAGGCTTTGGTAGCCACCACATTTTGTCACACAATTTAGCTGAAAATGAACACTAAATTTTGTTGGTTGTAGGGTGATGTGTTTTAAACTGAAGGGTGATGTATTAGTTTTGCTTTTATAAACAAATGACTAACATATATGTATGTTTGTGCAATTTGGATTATGTGGAAGAACTTCAACTTCTTTAAGAAAACTTGTGTGGTTGTGATTGTATTAATGTAAGGGTACCCTTGATGTCAATGCATATGATTTGTGTAAGTTAGAGTATATGTTGACTATGTTGAGTATAATTGATGTATCCAGGTATTATACAAAATGTTGCACAACAAATACACACATGTATAAATCATGTAAACATATACCGGTCCACATCTTAACTAAATTCCAAAGCATTAGAAGGCAATGTTCTACCACATATCATTAGACAAATCCACATAACAGTAACAAACTCAAAACAAAATAAACATCAACTTTCATACTGTCTACCAAACAATAACATATTACAATCTACCAAACAAACAACACAAGCACAAGTGACAAACTACCACCAAATGCCATTGCAAGCCAAAAGGGCTTCTCACTCCACCAAGCATTGTCCAGCAGCAGTTCGTAATCAAACTCTTGAAGCTCTAGTAGGGTCATTTTGTTCATCCTTGAATATGGCACCATCGTTTCCATCTTCTCCTCAAGTGGCTCCAACTTTACCGACATTAGTTCTTTATGTTGGCTTTTAGGTCTTAATCTTGTTTAGTTTTAATGATTATTGTCAAACTAATCATAATCCATGTTCAAGTGACGTAGACTCATTGTAAAATCAAATAATCAATCAAATTGGTCAAGCATGATTTCATGTGTTGCATATATACTTGTATTTGTGCAAATAATTTTAATAGGTTGATGAAGATTATCAAGAGAAAAAACATTTAGACAAAGACTCAAGACTGTAACAAAGTATGGACCAAGACTTATAATTTTTCATTTATTAAGTTTTTAGGATTAAATGTAAACTTTAGCATTAGGACTCCGACCCAGTCGAAATTGGACAACTGAATTCAATTAGGTCAACCAAATTCTGCATTCAAATCAGGACATCTGAATCCCTAACGATTAACCCAATTTCACTTCTCAAAATATGTTACATCTTTACTGGATTTGACTGATTGGAAAACTTATTTCATAACGGACAACAAAATTTTATTGGATCAGTTTATTGATTTCAATCTTAACGGTCATATTCTCTTTTGTCTTATGGTCAATTTTAATGTTCAAAATGGACGTCCGATTCTCTATTGAATAATCGATTTCCTAGTTTCTTGGTGCACAACAAACTTTTCTAGGTGCCTTTGAACTCTCATTTTACATGTAAATTATAGTTGTTGGCACTAAACATAAATCTTTGAATCCAGACAACAAATTGGTTCCAGACGATCAAATTACATTTGACATAACTCGACCAAATCTTTACTGTTATTTTGGATCAGTTTACCATGTCATTTAGGACAACTTAACTCTTGATTTTTTACCAAGTCAACGCCAAGAATTAGGACAACATTAGATTGAATTTCCAACTTTCTGCTCGACCTTAAGTCACTTCATGTCCTTTCTTGCTTCATCTTTCTCCCACTCATTCATACGGCTATATTGGTTTGAGAGCTTATAAATAGGAGTCCATACATGAGTTTTATTTTATCTTGAACACTTTATTGATCCATACTTTAGAGACAAACTTGCTCCACTTTCAATCTCTCATTCTCCACACTTAAAGCCTAAACTTGACCACTTGTGTATCCATTACATATCATATCCATGTGTGCTAAAGTCAAGATTGTAATTTGTGATTCCAACTTCAAAGGGTTGTGAGGCTAATTGAGCAAGACAAAGGGTTGTTTGCAAAGGCTCATGTTCTAAAGGAGAAAATTGTAGCCCAAAACGAAGACCAGTTACTGGAAACTCAAACGGGATTCGGAGGATCAAGTGGGGCATGAAATAGAGAACTATGATGCGGTTGGCGTGGCAAACCTCAACAAAGATCTAGTGTTGACTTGTGTTTGATTGTTCTGACTCTTTTATCTCTTAGTTTAATTTCACATTTTTTACAATTTAATTTGTAATTAGATGGTCATTCCTCCTAATACTTTAAAATTCTGCAAGCCATCTCTAGATGTGTCGAAATCAATCATCAATCCATTGGAAGAAACAACACACACCACCAACCTATTTTACACCAACAATTATGTCTTCGGCATTTCAACAAACAGTACTCAAGGCACAAAAGAACACCACTCAAAAAATAGAGGAAAGGAACCATATAGGAAAGTAAGGGAATTTGTAAAACCTCCTCCATATGCTCTGTTGTATTTCGTCCCAAGCTTATGTGTATATTTTTTGAAAAATTATAAAAGCAAGCAATTGTTTTCATATTTTTCAACAATTTTATGCACAAAAACTTCCCTATAGCATTTCAACATATGATATACATTAATTAATATTGAAATGTATAAGTTGATCATACTTAAAAGAGTCGTCAAACTCTTTTGAGTCGTCAGAAGTCAAGTTGCACTCGAATCGCCTCGGAATTCATCCAAGTGTTCACCAAACTCCAAACAAGATTAGAGAGATTGAATCTAGTCAATGGATCTCTAATGCTATGTTAGAATCTAGTTAAGAACCCCTTTATGCTCCAAAGAAATTAATCTCTAGCACAAATTAAAACTAAGAGAATTTCGGATGCAATGATAAGAAAATATGGAAAGAAAAGAATTTTACATAAGAAACAAAAGGAAGGTGGGATGGACCTATTTATTGAAGGGAATGTGTTCTAAAAGTATTCTTTTTTATATCAATTATTATAAATTGAATGTACAAACATTTTGTTCCTTGATTAATGTATTCGTCTTTTAGAAGTGTTAAGGAAGAGACTCTTGGTCCTTAACCGTAGAGCTCTAAAGGATAATGGTTTACATAAATCAAAAGTAAATTCACAATCATGGAAATTGACATGGAACATCAATTATCGAGATAAGATTGTCGTGTTGGTTAAAGAGTATTGTAGCTTTATAAATATTTAACGACACGAGTATATAAAAAAGGAAAATGGTTACTTTTATATATTGAATAGACCTAGCAAGTAAAACATTATAGAATTGTGTTATGTGTCATTAATATTTTCATTGTGTCTTGAATCCTAAGATATGAGACTTATGACATTTCACATAAGAAGTGTTTAATTTGATTATTGTCAAAAATTGTCATTGAGTATAGTGATAAAGGCAATAGTTGGTTAAACATGACTTATGCTGGAAAAGATAATTCGTCAAAAGATTATCATTGCCCTCTTTACTTGAGTAATGATATTAGTGGGTTCCTTGATCAAGAAATGAATATATAATACAAAGATGACACATTTCTACTTTGTATAATATTCTTAATATCATGAGGCAAGGGATAGTCACAAGTGATGTTCTTACATCACTAAATGGATTGTGTTTAGTTCGAGTGAACAAGACATATTTGTTAATTGAGTAACTATAATGTGTAGCTAGATACCACTTATAGTTTGTTATATTAGGTATTTAATATCATTGCCAACATAACTTAGATCCTCCTATAGGTCACACCACAAAACTGGGAAACAAGGAGTTTGATTTTATGTTCATATGTGTATCGGGTTTCTTGTGAAATAACATACATGTGGTGAATCGATAAAATCAATATGTCGTGAAAATGACATAGTTAGAATCATAAATAAATTTATATGAGATGTATGTATTATGGGTTGTGATGTTTCAACATTACATATTATAAAATATCACATGATATGTGAATTTGCTAAAAACTCCAAAGATGAAATTTTGTTGGATATAAATCCAAAATTTGACAAAGGTAAAAATAGGTCAAAACGGTAGACCATTTTGATATCGGTCGACCAGATGCTTCAGAACGGTCGATCAGATAGAGATCGAGTATACATGCGGTTCGAACGAAAATTTCCAGGATAATATCTTGCTAATAGAATGGTCGACCAATGTAAGGACACAGTCGACCGAAAATTATCAGGAGAAATTTTGATAACGAAACGGTCGACCGGAGTGAGACGTGGTTCGACCTAAAATTTTCAGGGACTTTTCCTGATGGGAATTTGGTCAACCATTTGGCTCACGGTCTGACCGAACTTGTCAAAGATTCAACCATTTGGTCGACCGAGTGGTTATTTCGGTTGAACGTTGACCACGATTCTGCCATGGATTCATTAAGTGATTAGTGTTGATAATGGGTTGGATTTATTCCAATTGTGGTCAAACGTGGATGAGGATGATTATGTGTCAATTTGTGATTGGTTTTAGGGAGAGCAAAGCATGAGATCATGGGTAATTACCATATGATGTGGGTGTTGGGTCTCATCTCCCTACTTGTTTTAATTAATGCATAAAATCTCTCTCTCTAACCTCTACACTAATCCATCCGAAAATCTCTTAATTAATTCTACTCTTTATTTAGAGATTGATTGGCTAGCTCCTTTCTCTCTAATCTTGTTTAGAATTTGGTGAAAACTTGGAGGCGAATCAACGAACGATTCAACGGGCAACACAACTCCAGATCTTCATAAAGGTTTTAGAGAACCTTTGGGTATGATCTTCTTCTATTTATTTTAATATATATGTAGATTACATGATATTATAATAAATATAAAATAATGTACATGAAATCATCAAAAATATCAATTTTGTATGCATGTATTTTTTTTAAAATATACACATACATAGGGGCACGAAATCCTACAGTGGTATCAGAGCATTTAATCCATATTTTCAGTGATTAGACTATATAATTAATTTTAGTTCATCATCTCCAATCGAAACAATTCATGTTTGATGGCTCTTTTAAGTTTTTCGGTAGTTTTGTTGATTTAATTCTAATTGATTCTTTCGATAGTTGTAAATGGTTTAAAACATGCCATATGAATGTTAGAATTAGATTTGGACTTATGTCTAATTGCGTAAAAATTTTGTTTATATTAAATGATTATTTTACAAGGAATCGACAAAACGAAAGAGGCAAATAAGTGTGTTTCCCTTAAAGTTTTTTTTTATTTTGGGATTTTAGATAAACTTTGCTTCAAATGTTTTGTATTTTGAACTATGGATGTATAAATCATTTTAATGGATTTCAAATGATTTTTGAATTGTTTGATTAAGAGATGAAGGATGAATTAAATAGTGTAATATATAGTATATGTACATGCGTTGCACTTGTTCTCTTTTGCAGGGATAAGTGAGTTTATATCTTCCATCGAATCCATGTGTGAATGAATGATGTGTTTGTTGTTATTATTATTATTCAATCATATGGGCTTATGTATATGTAAAAGCCAATTATTTATGTATACATATACATAAATTGAGAGATGGACATGTAAATTTTGTTCATGAATACAATGGACAATCGTATCTCGTATCAAATGAAATAAGTTTTTAACAATATCCGGAGCCATCGTTCGGTTTTGACAAAAAGAGTTTTCTTTTGGAGGATTAGACAAATTCCTTCTTAACTAAAACGATAAGAATCATAAGAGTTTGAAAATGCAAAAGTATGCAAAATTTCGAAATGGTTATGATTAGAAAATATTTCTTACCTCGATTTTATAATATATTCGATAGCCCTTAGCTAGTTTATATTATAATTAATAGGATCTTGAATTACTGCATTTATGGACATATTTATTTATTTGTGGTATTGATTTCCAAACTTAAAATTGACATGGACACCCTTATAAATTATTTTGTAGAAATGTCGAATATTCAACTTATTGTGCGATCTATGATTGAAAAACATCCTTTGGCAAATGATGGCTCCAACTTCATAAGCTGACAACTGAAGCTCAACATTGTGTTGAGGTTTGAAAAACTATCTCACATTTTGGATGGTGAAATACCAAAATTAAGTGAGAAGGAAACCGATGATGAGAAAGAGGCTAAGACAAGTGGGAGGACCAAGAGAGCCAAGTTCACGGTCTAATGTTGGTCTCCATGGGTGACTCACTTCAAGCAAAATACTTGGATTCAAAACCCAAGAAGACCATGGAAGCCTTAACAAAGATGTTAATGGATAGTACTAGAAAAGAGTGTTATAAGACCACCATAGCTCTCACAAGGTGCCACATGACGGAGGGAACATCGGTGTCCATGCATTTTCTCACTATGCAAGGAGACCTTGAGAAGTTATTGAAGCTCTCTTCCCTCATGCCTGATGACATTACGGAAGATTTGATCATTGGCTCTCTAGCCCCGTCCTACAAGGACTTTATTATGTACTATCATGTGCGTGAGAAATGGGTGAGTCTTGAGGAGCTTCACAATGCTCTCAAAATGGCTGAAGTTGACATGGGCAAGGGTCAGGCCAAGAATGTTCTATCCGTCAGTGGTGGGCGCAAAAAGATCACCAAAGGTAAAGCAAAAGGTAAGAACAAATTGGAGAAAAAGGCGTTGAAGAGAAGTGGAGTAGGAGGGACTCATGCGAGTCCCTCGAGGGGAATTCTTTGAAATCTTTGACTCCTAATACAGAGTGTTACCACTGCGGTGGAAAATGACACATCCACCCGAATTGCCCCAAGTACAAGGAGGATTTTGACAAATGGGTGATTGAGCGAAAATGCCCTAAAAGGCTAAAGGTAGGTTTGTTATTTAGATAAATTTAGCCACCTTTGTCCATGATTGGGTAATTGATACCGGATCTTGTGCTCACATAATTTCTAATGTGCAGCTACTAAAGGATAGGAAGGAACTCGCAAAAAACAAGATGATTTTGAAGGTTGGAAATGGTGCATACATCACTGCGATTGTGTGGATCTTCAATTATCTAGTGGTTTAAATTTATGTTTAAATAACATCTGTTATGTACCTTTGATTAGCAAGATTCCACTTTGAATTACAAAGTTTACCTCTCATGATAAGGGAGCAGATAATATCTTTTGCCTTCTTCTTTCATGAGAGTCCCAAGCTGACCCGATTTATCATCATTCCCGTATATATATGTAGATGGACTGATAAATCCAAATACTTGATCGTCGGGAATGACTGACCTTCTGGCGTCATAAAGGTGTCTACAAGAGTAAAAATTACATTTTATTACAGTTACGATAAAATTATTTGATACATTTCATATTATACCAAAGAAAATACTTACTTCACTTGGACGTCGATAATCATGATACACAATGAATCCATCACCAAGAACTGCATGACAACATCTTTCATGACGTACAAAGCCGAAGGAAACCCTTTAACCCCCTCCTCAAAATCCAAGGTACATAAGGATTGTGATTCCCTACCTACCATACATTGATATAACAATTTGCACCTACTTGGAAGCAAATTAATATTGATTGGAGATTACTTGTTTAAGCCTTTGCTCCAGGGGCTTGACACCTTACAAATATATATACAACCGTTAAAAATACAATTGTTAACAAATTTGAAATTGAAAGTCTTTCAAAATTAGAGTATACCTCATGTGTGTCATTTAGCTTTACTAAATAACTAGGCCACCTCACGAACCCACCGATAGCATCGCCGAGGGTAACAATCTCTTCTTCGTAAATGGAACCAAAGCACCAACATCTAAGCAACTCCCCACTGCAACCTTCACTTCTTCCTCTCCCACCTCTGCGAAGTGGTGTCTGGAAATGTTATAAACTTTCCTGTGTCCCACCAATCTTAAATCAGGGTCTTCGACAAATAAAGCACATCTAGATCCACCCTCGAACTTTCCAAACGAGGGATCGCCTATGAGGGCCAATTCTCGAGAATTAGCCACAAAATCATATTGTTGATCAGGGTTGAACACTGGCCGCACTGGAAGAGTGGTATCCGGGGAAGAAGCGGTCCTACGATGAGTAGCAGAAATAGGCAAATCCCGATCTAATCTCTCTAAAACAAGTTGCAAAGTATTCTTCAAATCTGCGATCTCTTGCTGGATTTAGTATGACCTGTCGACAAAGTAGACCATTGAGTCTTTCCATAATATTGTCGCAGTCCAACTCTACTCCCTACCCCCCCCCCCCCCCGCACATGACCGGTGTGTTCCTCGTTTCCCAAGGCCTCGCGTAGAATATCATTCCGACCATCTGAAGCAATCAACTTCAGAGAGTCCTAAAGTTAAGTTTTTTACCAACAATTGAAAAATATAAAATTATTGAAAGTGAATTAATACATATGCAACTGATACAACTTACTATCTTCGAGCCGATCGCTTGCGACTCGTCTGTGATGTACTCCCCTCTGGAGTTTACTGATTGACATCATTTCATGCTTATATTTGTATCTTATATCTGTTATCTTTCACCTAAACAATGCTACGTAATGAGTTTTATGTTTGAATTTCAGAAATAAAGAGGTTTGAAGAGAAGAGGCATGAAAGGACCTAAAAGAAGGAAAAATGACTGAGTTGAGAGACTCAAGGACTAAGATGCAAGATCGAAGGACCTAAATGCAAGATAGAAGGACCAATGAGCAAACAAGAATACTCCACACTATCATGGGGACTATTTTGGCAATTCTATTCGGGTCGGAGCTCCAGCAAGCGAGGTAGATGCATCAAAGACCAACAAATCCATTCAGAAAAGCCCACAACAAATTCCAGCCGGATCCAGAATTTATGGACCGCTAATTGGCAGTCGGGATCGCTCCGTATCCGCTAAGACTTCGCACAGACATGTATTAGTATGTGTTTAGGCTATTTTTGGTATTTGTTTAGTCCCATACCGGGGCATTGTCCCAGATTACCTTTTTCTATGGCTATAAATAGAACTATCCCTCCTCTCTTGTACCCCATCTCTCTCTTGGTGGTCATCCTCTCTACTAGGAGTTCAAGTCTTGAAGCAAAAACCCTAGTGGAGAGAGACTACTTGTAATTGAGTGAGTAATAATAGATGTTTTCATGTAGTTATGTTGTTTCTTTCTTAGTTTAATTTCATTTTATATGCTTGCATGCTTCTTTAGTTTTATGTCATTTTAGCTTCTTTAATATTCCTTGCTTGCTTAGTTTAATTTCATTTCAGTAGAATGTTTCATTTTAATTTAGGTTGTAGTGTAATGGTTAGTGAGTAGTTCCATCGTCATTTGGGGGTGGAGAAATATGTGATATGATCATGTGGTGTATAGGTGTGTGTTATCTTAATCCCTTGAGCCTTATACTATTTCCATAACAATCTAATGGTATTTCACTCTTATCTTTCGTATGCTAATGCTTTTGAATGAAGCTTAGCTTATGCTTAGATTAGTGGACCTATTTTATGGGGAATGATGAGGTGAGGATATGGATGGAATTAATATTGGAAACACAATTTGTAGTGTATGTACTCTTGTTGCCTTTACCTTGGTTAAGGTCTTGTATGTTTTAATGATAATGTGTTATCTTAATTCATGTGGAGGCATAGTAGGGTCTAGTCTTTATACATGAGTTCATTTAGCTTCATTCCACTTATTGCCTTGTATGTTTTAATGATATGAGCTTATCGTATTTCATGTGGAGGCAAAGTTGGATTTAGTTTTATGATTTCATGCACTACATGTTGTGAGGAGCATAATTGAACACACATACACACATCTTTATATTCACATTGTTTCTCTACCCCCTATGGGGTTTAGTTTTATTGCTTCTCTTTTATTTTCTTTTTGCATTGTAGTGTAGTTTGATCATCAATCCTTTCTCTCCTTTCTTTCCGACTCGCCTTCGAACAAACCAAAAGTCGACACACCTCCCCGTGGATCGACCCGTATTTGCCACCGCTTCAACGTGGTTGTGCACTTGCGGTTTAATTAAAACGAATCAATCAAGTTTTTGGCACCGTTGCCGGGGAGGTGCTTTGTCCAGACTTTGGTTTGGACAATTCGAGTGGTTTTAATTTTTTTTTAGTTTTTGTTTGTTTCAGGGATCCTAGAGCTCAAGGGGAGGCCACCGGCGAAATTGGAGGAACAGAAGCACCCAACGGACCGCCAATTAGCGGTCTGGAACCGCCAAGTGGCGGCCTTGTGAGCTGCTTCTGTTCTCAGTTTTGTTCTGGTAGTTGTTTGCTTCAGTGTAGTTGTATGGGAGCGCAATTATTCATGTTTTGACTTGTAGTTTGCTCCCAGATCATTAAATCAATCCCCATTAATCAACTTGTCCTTAAAATTCCAAGCAAAAGATTAGACATTCTTACTTGTTTAGGTCACGCATCATGTACTTGACTTAGGCATGTAGTTGTCTTTTATTTTAGCTTTATTTTTCAGTTGTTGAGCGATGGCGTGAGGTACGCATTTGCTACACTCATTCATGCATCTTGTATGACCATGCATTAGTTAGTAGGAATTGTAGCAGGACAAGAGTGAGTTGAGCATTTGATTGGAGCGTTGATTGCTAGATTTAGGATCAAAACGCAACTAAGGAGGGGTTGTCCCATAAAAGATAAGGTGGGAGATTTCATCACCCTTTCCTTGGCCCCAAAAATCACTCTTAAGAAAGACTTAATTCTAAAAGCAACTAGACATTGGCCCAAAGGATTGTGGACGCACTAGGAGAGTAATCTAGTTGAGACCGTCAAGGCCTGATCGGCGTTGCCTACCTTATCGATAGTAGGAGGTATTGGATCTCCGGATATGGTATCACTTGCTGGGCGTTGTGGTCTTTGTTTTAGGGAGGTGAGGCGTGTCGAGACTAGAGATCTCGAAGTTAGGTGTGCTCTAGCCTAAGGACCCATAACCTTAAGTTGTGTGAGTCGTGCTTGCTAGTTAGGCTTCTACCTGATCTCATTACCCACGCTAGATCTAAGGATTCTTCCCTCCTCATCTGAGTCCTCTCCTCATCTATTTTCTGAAGTAGTCTCCTCCTCTGAGTACACCTTCTGTTGTGTGTTTTTTAGAGTCGAGTCAAGCATTTTATGCGAGGTTGGGCTCGTTCTTGTGAGAGCGCTCGACTTGAGAGAGTGCATTTTTCTGAGATGGACTGTCTTGGTGATCGACCATCTCCGCCTCGTGCTCCTTTGGAGTGTGAGGCCGAGTCATCTCGTGGTGACGGCGGAGACCGGGGTCCATACATGGATTACCTCGGTCCGCTCCCACCACCACGTAGACCTCCTTCTCCTCCTCCTCTGACTCAAAAGGAAGAGGGATTCTGTCAGGATCGAATTCTTCGTGCACCACCACCTTTAGCTCGATAGGATAGATCGATGACTTTGTGGGAGCGGACCCATCCTGTTCGGGCCACGCAGCCTTCTTGCATAGTTCTTCCCCCAGCTCGCGGGAACAACTATGAGCTGAAACCTCAATATGTGAGCATGCTTCCTACCTTCACTGCCAATAAAGTGGATCCATATATTTTATACGCGAATTCGAGGAAGTATGCTCCATGTTCAAGCTTCAACAACTTGATGAGGATTCAGTCCGGTTGAGGATGATTTCTTTCGCGTTGAAGGATAACACGAAGAAATGGATGTACAGCCTCCCGGAGAGCTCTATTCGGTCTTGGGATGACTTTGTGACTGTATTTCTGAAGAGATTTTTCCCTCAAAGGAAAACTCAACAGATACAGCACCAGATCCACCAAATGTATCAGACTGAGACCGAATCGTTTTATGCTTTCTTTGATAGGTTCAAGGACCTTCTCTTGTAGTGCCCTCATCATGGAATTGAGAGCCTCAACTACAACACCCGAACCTTGTTAGAGTCGATGTGTCAGGGTGATTTCCCAATGAAACCCATCGATGAGGCATGGGCCACTTTTGAATTAATGGCTGAACGTACCTTTGAGTGGGACACCATGAGAGACACACCAGCTGCCAGGTCTTCTGGTCGAGCTGGTTCATATCAAGTTGAGTCAACTATCGCGTCTGAGGTGAAAATGGCTGCTCTCATGTGTAGGATTAAGAGTTTAGAGTTGGACCGAGTTCCTGTAGCTCAGGTCGCTACTCTCGGATGTGGTAGGTCTGGACTTACGGGCCATGATGACTTGGAATGCGTTTACGCTCCAAGGGATACTGAGCATGCAAATGCGATGTATCAACAGAGGCCATGTAACGACCCGTACAGTCACTCCTACAACCCGGGATGACGTAACCATCCTAACTTCTCTTGGGGGCCTAGTGGGGGTAATGGTCAGAGCTCGCACACTCAACCTCCACCTTATCAACCTCCACGCCCATCGACGACCTACCAACCTCCACATCAAAGGTCTCAGAACCATAATTACCAACCTCCTCAGACCTCATCGTCGGGTTATTCTGAACAAACTTTACTACCCCAATGGGTTGACTCGAAGGACCCCACTCTTGAACAAACCCTTCAAGCGTTCATTCAGAGCATACAATCCATGTTTGCGTCCAGCAACAATTCGGTCAAAGCATTGGAAATGCAAGTTAGCCAGTTGGCTAATCAGCTCCATGAACGCGAGAAAGGCCAGTCACCGAGTCAACCCGAGGTGAATCCTCGGGGTACCCATTCTCAAGGAAGGCCACATGTACCTCATGCTACCTCTGAACTGACCCATCATATTAATATGATTCATACTTTGAGGTCTATTAAGGAGGTGGACAAGCACATTGGGGTGCCTTCCTTGTCATCACCATCTCTGAGGGAGCCAGATCCTGAGGTTCCTTCTATATTTCCTTCGACAAAGGGGTCGATCCCTGAGGTCCCCTTGTCTCCTCTAGTGTCGAAGGAATCAGATTCTGAGTTCCCCACTCATGCTTCTTTGGACCAGAATTCTGAGGTTCCTTCGCAACACCCTTATGCCCCGAAGGCGACATTCCCTGAGCGCCTTAAAAAGAAAACCTCAGATCAGCATGACAAGATGCTTGAGATGGTTCGGCAAGTTAAGGTGAACATCCCTATGTTGGAGGTGATTCAGCAAATTCCACTTTATGCCAAGGTTCTCACGGACTTATGCACCAAGAAGAGAAAAACTCATGTCCCAAAGAAAGCTTTTCTTCCGGCTAACATGAGTTCTTTGTTGGCACAACCCATGCAAGTCAAATACAAGGACCCTGGTTGTCCTACTATCTCTTGTGTGATTGGTGATGTGTCCATACATAGAGCCTTATTGGACCTTGGTGCATCTGTTAATCTTCTGTCATATTCTGTCCACGTCCACCTCGGTCTTGGAGACCTTAAACAAACAAAAACCACTCTTCAATTGGCTGATAGGTCTATGAAGACACCGAGGGGTGTGGTGGAAAATGTGCTGATCAAAGTGGGAGAGCTCATTTATCCAGTCGACTTCTTTGTTTTGGATACTGAACCTGTGTCAAACCCACTTGGACAAATTCCGGTCATTCTGGGGCGACCATTTCTTGCGACTTCCAATGCCTTGATCAATTGTCGCAATGGTCTGATGCACTTGACTTATGGTAGTCAATGCGCTGATTTCAACATCTTCACAATCGGCAAGAAGCCAGGTGCCTTCAATGACCCTGTTGGGGTCAACCTTATCCAGGGCTTGGATGAGATTGAAGTTGAGGGCACCTTTAAGTACTTCAGAGAATTGTTCGATGGAGATCCTTGTTGAACGTTTTATATTTCTAACGCAAGTGCACGGCCGCAATGAAGCGGTGGCAAGTACGGGTCGTCCTCAGGGAGGTGAGCTTGCTCTTGCTTATCAGAAATCAAGTGGCAAAGAAAGATGGAAGAAAGTTGTTTATGCTAACCTAAACTATGGTAACACGAAGAAGCAAATGCGAAGGAAACAAAACAAACGAATACTTCAACTAAGCTAGAGAAACTTGACACTACGGAGAAATCAGTAAGAGAGAGAGACCCCTTAGGGGGTGGAGTGACTACACATACACAATAAGGAGGCAAGAATATCTTCCTATAGGCACAAGTGTAGGTAGTGTTTGCATGTATGGGAGGTGTCTACTTATCATGGCAAAACCCATCAATTAAATCACTAACCTATTTTGATTAACATTCATAAACACAAGCTGGTTATTTAAGAAACTAAACAAGTATGGGAGGTGTCTACTTATCATGGCAAAACCCATCTAGTGAAGTGTTCTATTCTAACAAGCAAGTATGCATTCATATTAATCAACACATTTCAAAATACACATCCTTCCTTCCTTAATTGTATATATGATAATCATCTCCACCCCCCAAAAGGGGAGTGGTTTTACTCACTACACATTACACTAACTATTACACTAAAATAAGAAGGCATATTAACTAAGCTAGATTTAATAAAAAACAATTAAACTAAAGCATGCACCAATAATAAAAGAAGCACAAAACAAAGAAAATTTTATTAATTGAAGACTCACAAGACCAGTAGCATCTCCCTATTGAGTTTCTTGCTTCAAGGCTTCCACTTCAATTAGGGAGAATGGCCACAAGCATGGAGTGATTACAATGGAAGGTGAAGAGTTCTATTTATAGCCATGAAAAAAGCTAATACGGGACAATCCCCCGATGTGGGACTAAACAAATACCATAAATAGCATAAGAACGCTCTAATACACACACCAGAAAAAGATAAACGGATTCGGATCCACCTGGACTGCCAATTAGCGGTTCCAGACCGCCAATTGGCGGTCTACAGGGTCCGGATTCGTCTGGGCTTTCTTGGAGGCTTTCCTGGATGGTATTGTTGGTCTTTGATGCGGTTACTTGACTTGTTGGAGCTCCGACCCGAATCGAATTGGTAAAATACTCCCCATGATGGTGTGGAGTATTCTGTTTTTCTCTTAGGTCCTTCTGTCTTGCAATCAGGTCCTTTTTCCTTGCATCTTGGTCCCCAGATCTCACAATTCAGTCCTTTTTCACAGCTTTTGGGTCCTTTTATGCTTCATCTCTTCAAACCTATTTATTCCTGAAAACTAAACATAAAACTCATGACATAGCATTGTTTAGGTGAAAGATAATGGATATAAGATACAAATATAAGCATGAAATGATGTCAATCAAATACCCCCCCCCCCCCCACACCTAACTTTTGCTAGTCCCGAGCAAAACAAAGAAAGAGAAAAGCATACGAAAAAACAAGAAATCCTAACTCACTTTCGTAGGAATCACGGTTGCACTTAGCACGTGCAACAAGCCGTTAAACCTCCTTGTCGCCAAGGGAGAGGAGTGTTGTCTGAGGGTTTTCAGCGGATATACCCACAAAATCCGAACAAGATGCATTAATCAATCTAGCTACACGACTCGTTGGACTTATTTTGTCGATCATGGGATGCGGTAATACTACGGGTCGACTCTATATATGTAATCAGTCCACACACCTAGCCTAATGAGTTATTCGTGAGAGTTAACTAAGGAATTAAGTGAAAGACATCGGCAACCTTAACTTCTGAATGTGATACAACGTGTAAAGTCCATTTTGGTTCTTATTTGACTTTTTTTTTCTTTTTTTCTTTTTTTTTCTTTTTTTTTCTTTTTTTCTTCTTCTTTGGAGCATTTTATTGGTTGGTGTTTGATTCTCCCAGGGTCAGGTTTCGTGCATCATTGCCTATGAGGACTTACACTATCACGTACACCTTCCCCCAAATCTCCACATAGGGCGATCCCTACCACCCGTGTAACGGGAGTTCGGTCGGTGCATCCCAAGTCAGATGACTCGAAAGCACCAGGCACAAAGTCCCCTCAGACCTACTTTCCCGAGTGATAGGAGCCGTGCGAGAAGAGAGAACACCACTTATTTACTTATCTACATGGGAACCAAAACCCCTACACTTAAGTTTCACAAAAAAAGATTAAGGGCCTTTGACTACGACAAACTTCCTTATACTAACAGACACGAATTATTTGACTCACTAGGTTCAGGGTGGACTTCTTTAAATGTTTGAGTACTGAAACCCTATGATTACACGCCCCCCGAGGGAAAACCGAGGTGCATCCTAACGACTCGATAAGACCTAAAGCCAGTAAACTAGAAATCCTAATGCATCAAGTTTAAGACAATTTTGGGAGCTTTTTTTTTACTTTGCCTCTCAACGGTTTTGCACATGCTAAACACACGCAAAACCCACAAAAACATTTTCTTTCGCAAACACATGAAGATTTTGAAAGAAATGTGAAAATTTTAAAGCACTAGGCAAGCAAAAGAAGACAAGTCACCCAAGGATCATGGCAAGCAGATATATCGATATTAAATGCGGCACACTAACATGACCCTAACAATGCACACAAAAGAAAACAACAAAACAAAAAAAAACAAACTATGTACAAACGTGAAAACACCCCCCCACACCTAATCCATGCATTGTCCTCAATGTATGGCAAAATGGTGCCAATGCATGGATAGGGTGTACCGGACTAATGACGACGGCCAGAAGTGCCTGAAGAGGCACCTCTCTCCAGAGCCGACAACTTCCTATAGATCTTCCGGTTTTGCTTGGCTAAGATGACGTTCTGCTGCTCGACCGCCATCTCAGAAATGTCGGTGTTAAAGAGCGTTCCTGAGCTCACAGACGAGCTTGAGGAACTGGCCCTAACATCCTCTTCCATATAGTCAGGCACCCATGCCTCAGGAAGGCAATGGCGAAATGACGGGGTCATCTTCGCTACCTCGAGGTCGGTGCCTTGGCGCCTCAGCATGCGCTCAAATCGTGGGGTGTCCAACATGCCACACAATTTGGTAACCAGAGTCGGCAAACAGTGTATATCTTTCAGCCTGGCGTTCACTAAAACGTCGAACAATGTTCGACAAATGCAGTGGGGTGAACCGTCCATCAGACTATACACGATTCGCAAACTAGGTGTGAAAAATATGGAGGTCCGCTCTTGGCCCAACACATTTCTACATACCCACCTGGCTACAATGTGCACATTGGAGTAAATGTGCGCATTAGGTACTCCCCCATGTGATGAAATAGGCTGACCACGCCCAAGCATAGATCGATAAAAATTGATATCGTGGGTGGGTGCGAACTCATCAACCAAGGGGATCCCAGTCGCGTCGGAGATTAGCTGGGGTGTCACGGTGTGTTTCACCCCTCTGAGAGTGATACTGAACTCGAGTGGACCGGTCTGGTCACGCTCGAGTTTAGCAAAGAATTCATGTACGAGAGGCTCTACGTACATGGATTCATCGCCCTCATACAATAAATGGTACCACCCTTTAGCTACGATTCGATCGTAGAAGGGTTCTCCGAATTCACGAATCAGGGAGGCAAAATTGAGTTCTGGAATTAAATGATGGCTGGCCATACCTGAACCTACCTTGGCGAGCTTTAGCGGCGAGGCACACGACGGCGAAGACGAATCACGGAACGAGCGGAGAGAAGACCAGCCCACGCTGATTCCAGAAGCAAAACAGACTCCCAACCACGCACAAAGCTAATACTCCCCAAAACAAACCCCCAGACGAAGAAAACAATGAAACGAAGAACAACAGACCGCTGAACGGCGGTGCCAAACCGCTAATTAGCGGTCCGTTCAGCGGATCTGGGGAAGATGTTTCGGTGGAGGCGCGATCTGGAAGAGAAACACGTTTTCTTCTGCTGGAATAATGCGTAGGGCAGGAGAAAATGCGTTTTTAAACAAGGGAAAGGGCAAATATCACAAAGGTCTTCCATTTTTTTTAGCACAAAACAAAGATATGTACAAACTAATGGAGGGATGAGCCACATCAAGTGACCATATCCGTAGGGAGTTCGTGCAAAGGCACGACTTCCACCTCGACCTCTGCCGTGGTCCCTTCCAAGTATGGTTTGAGGCGTTGTCCATTAACTTTGAACACGTCCCCATTCCTAGGATTTTGAATCTCAACCGCCCCATGAGGGGAGACGGTTAAAACAATGAAGGGACCTGACCAACGGCTCCGCAGTTTCCCCGGAAACAAGTGGAGGCGAGAATTATACAACAAGACCTTTTGTCCCACCTCGAAGGTTTTGATTCGCACCAAGCGATCGTGGAAAATTTTAGTGCGGGACTTGCAGATCTTGGCATTCTCATAAGCTTCATTTCTCAACTCCTCCAACTCGTTGAGGTCTAACTTGCGATTGGCACCGGAAACATCAAGACTCATGTTAAGATGTTTGATTTCCCATAATGCCCGGTGCTCAAGTTCTACCGGAAGATGGCAAGCTTTGCCATAAACTAGCCGGTAGGGGGACATGCCAAGGTCGGTTTTAAATGCAGTGCGGAAAGCCCACAATGCATCATTAAGCTTGACCGACCAATCTTTCCTTGAAGCATTAACCGTTTTCTCAAGAATTTGCTTGAGTTGACGGTTGGAAATTTCCACCTGGCCACAGGTTTGAGGATGATAAGGTGTGGCCAACTTGTGCGTGATGGAGTATTTCCTCAGCACTGCCTCAAGGGATCGGTTCACAAAGTGTGTCCCCCGATCACTTATGATACAACGAGGTGTCCCAAACCTCGCGAAGATGTGTTCTTTAAGAAATTTGATCACAACCTTGCGATCATTAGTGCGAGTGGGGATTGCTTCAACCCACTTTGACACATAATCGACCGCCACCAGGATGTAAGTGTGACCATGGGACACGGGTAAAGGACCCATGAAGTCAATTCCCCAAACATCAAAGATGTTAACCACTAAGATGGGATTGAGTGGCATCATATCTCGTCTACCAATGCGGCCCACACGTTGGCACCTGTCGCATGCTTTGCAAAATGCAAAAGCGTCTTGGAACAACGTGGGCCAGTAAAAACCACATTGGAGTACTTTGGCAGCGGTTTTCTTGGCACCGAAGTGCCCACCACATGCCTCCTTATGGCAAAAGGACAAGACACTCTAAATCTCGTCGTTAGGAATGCACCTCCTTATGATTTGATCAGCACAATACTTAAATAAGTATGGATCATCCCAATAGAAGTGCTTGACTAACGACTTGAACTTCGCTGTCTCACTGTGTCTCCAATGAGCCGGCACCTCCCCGGTTGCTAAATAGTTCACAATGTCAGCGAACCAGGGAGGTGAGGCTATTGCCATAAGGTTCTCATCAGGAAAAAACTCATTCACCGGTGGATCCGGTGAAAGATCGATGGGGATGCGAGATAGGTGATCAGCCACGACATTCTCGCATCCCTTCTTGTCCCGTATTTCAAGGTCGAATTCTTGTAACAACAAGATCCAACGCAGGAGACGGGGTTTCGCATCCTTTTTAGACAAAAGGTAGCGAAGAGCTGAGTGATCAGTGTAGATGATGACATGCGACCCTATGAGGTACTGACGAAATTTTTCCAACGCAAATATGATCGCGACGAACTCTTTTTCAGTAACGGAGTAGTTGAGTTGGGCGTCATTGAGAGTACGACTTGCATAATAGATCACATGAGACAATTTGTCGACTTTCTGACCCAAAACCGCTCCTATCGCGTAATCAGAAGCATCACACATCAGCTCGAACGGTAGAGTCCACACCGGTGCCTTAATAATAGGAGCGGAGGTCAACTCACGCTTCAGAAACTCAAAAGCAGTCAGGCACTCGGGTGTGAACTCAAAGGAGGTTCCTTTAGCAAGCAAGCTCGTCAAAGGACGAGCTATCTTGCTGAAATCCTTAATGAATCGCCGGTAAAAACCGGCGTGTCCAAGGAATGAACGGATTTCTTTTACCGAGGTGGGTGGCGGAAGCTTAGAAATAAGCTCAATCTTTGCCCTATCCACCTCGATACCATCACAAGATACCACGTGACCCAACACGATGCCTTTTGTGACCATGAAATGACACTTTTCCCAATTAAGGGCTAAGTTCGTTTCCGAACACCTTTTGAGAACAAGGCTCAAGTGGTGCAAGCACTCATCAAAGGAGGTGCCATGAACCGAGAAATCATCCATGAAGATCTCAAGGAAGTTCTCGACCATATCGGAAAAGATACTTAACATGCAACGTTGGAATGTTGTAGGTGCATTGCATAGCCCAAAACGCATCCGTCTATAGGCAAACGTCCCAAAAGGACAAGTGAACGTGGTTTTCTCCTGGTCTTCGGGGGCGACTGGGATTTGATTGTACCCCGAATAACCATCAAGGAAACAGTAATAGGCGTGCCCGGCGAGTCTCTCCAACATCTGGTCGATGAAAGGTAGAGGGAAGTGGTCCTTACGCGTGACCGCGTTCAACTTCCTATAGTCAATACACACTCGCCACCCAGTTTGAAGTCGTGTGGGTACAAGCTCATTGTTGTCATTCTGGACAACGGTGATACCCGACTTCTTGGGCACAACCTGGACAGGACTTACCCAAGTACTGTCCGAAATGGGAAAAATGATGCCATGATCTAAACACTTGATGATCTCTTTCTTAACTACTTCTGTCATGGCTGGATTTAAACGCCTCTGTGGGTCACGACGTGGTCGTGCCTCATCCTCCATAAAGATGTGGTGTTGCACGTCGTCGGGACTTATCCCTTTGATGTCCCTCAAGGACCACCCAATGGCTGATTTGTGCTCCTTTAGGACTTGAATCAACCGTTCTTCCTGATCACCAGTCAACGTCGATGAAATAATCACCGGAAATGACCTATCGGGACCAAGAAAAACGTGTTTCAATTCCTTGGGGAGTTCTTTGAGCTCAGGTGTGGGTGGCTCCTCCAGGCGAGGCGTGATATCTAGCTCGAGATGTAAGATAGGAGGAGCTCGCATGTACTGAACAGCATGCACATCATTGCTCAACTCACCCCCGTCCTCTTCATGATCAGACTCATCCATGAAGTAATCATTTAAATTCTCATGAATCAGGGGGTACTCTTCTTCCAATTCTTCTTCCAAGTCCCGGATAAGATTGACTTCCATGGGGTCCTCGGAAGATGCCGGCTGCCTAGCCATATTGAACACATGGAATGTCGCGGTCAAGTTCCCGAACGACAATTTCATGAGTCCAGTACGACAATTGATCAAGGCATTTGACGTCGCCAAAAAAGGTCTACCCAAAATCAATGGAATCTGAGAGTGGGTAGTCTTAATTGGTTCGGTCTCAAGGACGACGAAATCAACAGGAAATATGAAATCACCGACCTTGATTAGGACATCTTCAATGACCCCCAACGGGACTTTGATCGAACGATCAGCCAACTGCAAAGTTGTTTTCGTAGGCTTGAGAGTGCCTAGGCTTAATTGTTGATACACAGAAGCAGGTAAGAGGTTAACGGCCGATCCTAGATCTAGCAAAACTTTGTTAATGCGAGAGTCCCCAATGATACATGAAATTGTTGGACTGCCCGGGTCCTTCAATTTTATGTATGTTGGGTTCGAGATGATTGAACTCACATTAGCCGCCAAAAAGGCTTTGCTAGGGACATTGGTTTTCCTCTTAGTTGTACAGAGATCCTTCAGGAATTTTGCATATGGAGGTATTTGTTGAATCATGTCTAACAAAGGAATGTTGACATTCACTTTCTTAAATATCTCCATCATCTTATCCACATTGTCACTCTGTTTCTTAGACAACCTACTAGGATAAGGAGCTCTTGGTAGGTATGTCTTGGGCGGAGCCGGAGAAGGAGGCTTTGGTGTATTACTCTCACCCTCAGCCTCTTCCTCACCATCATTCCCACAAAGGGGTGGCACAGATGGATTTTCTGGCAATGATACGTGGTTGTTGACCTGCTTCCCATTTCTCAGGGTCACAATGGCATTAACATGGTCCACATGTTCTTCCACGTAGTTCACTTGCCCCCCCTGTGGTCTTGAACTTGCATTTTGCATGTTCGAGTGCTGTTGAGCACGGGGGTTAGCCACAGGTTGGCTGGGCAGGCTCCCTCTCTCTCTCTCATGTACAGACTGAGCCAACTGACCCATCTGAAGCTCGAGAGATTTGATGGTCTGCTGATTCGAAGTGAGAACTTGACTCGTGGATGACATAAAGTTTTTTACAGAGTTCTCAAGTCCACGAGTTAAGTTCTCAAGCGAATTAAACCGGGTTTCCAAGTTGTTAGAATTTGGGAAACCTGGTTGGTTGGTATTCTGACTTTGGGGTGGCTGATGAGACTGTGAATGCATGGGAGGGTAGTGTGGTCGGTTAGGTGGTCGAGAAAAGTTTGAAGGACCACCTGGGGCATTGTTATGGTTCCATGAAAAATTATGGTGGTTCCTCCATCCAGGGTTATATGATGATGAATATGGGTCATTCCTGGATCTATCATAGATGGCATTTACATGTTCCATCTCAGGAGGAATGGATGCACACTCACCCCCTATATGACCTATCCTACCACATAAATGACATGGAACTGAACCAGATGCAGACACATGAGAAACATCGTGCTGGTTTTGGAGCTCAATCGAATCCATACGGCGCATTAAGGCCGCCATGCGCGCCTCGGTGGCCGTAGTGGAATCGATAGCAAATGCGGAACCCGATCTAGTCGAGTTTGCATTCGCGATCCTCGCTCCTATACTAGATGATGCAGGTGGTTCTCTCACACTCTCCCATTGCATTGTTTTCTCGGCGAGGTCTTCTAGGAAAGCCCATGCCTCCCTTTCATCCTTTCCCAAGAACTCTCCTTGACACATGGACTCAAGGAGCGTTCTAGATGGAATGTGAAGACCCTCGTAGATAATCTGACACAGGCGCCACAACTCAATGCCATGGTGAGGGCATGAGGATAGTAGCTCCTTGAACCTCTCTAAGTATGCATGAAATGATTCGGTCTCATGTTGATAGAACGAATTGATTTCGTTCCTCAATTTTTTGAGTCCGATGATTTGGAAAATACTTTTTGAGGAATGCAGACTGAAACTCATCCCAAGTCCTGAAGGCATTCGCCTGGTTGCTGTACAACCACTTCTTGGCGTCATCCTTAAGCGCAAAGGGGACAAGCCTAAGATGAATGGAGTCTGTGCTAAGTTGTTGCAGTTTGAACATAGCACAGACCTCGTCAAATTCCCTGAGAAAGATATAGGGGTCACCTTTCCCAGTGAAATGAGGGAGCATGGAAATAAACTGAGGCTTGACCTCAAAATGGTTCCCATTTGCCTCTGGCAATACGATGCATGAGGGCTGAGCTGTACGGCTCGGGTAGCATCGATCACGAAGAGGTATGGGAACGACAACTCGAAGCACAGGTGGAACAGGTGGGTCCAGCAACTGCTCCTCCTCACGGAAATTAGCAGCCATTGGACCCGAACTACGTGCGACACGAGAGGAGGAAGGTGTCGAGAAATCGATGACCAAAGCCGGATTGAAAATGCTCCTCGTCAAACGACCACTCTCGTCTCGTGTCCACGAAAGCATGCACAAAGGTGCACACACAAACCACAACTTTTTTTTTTTTTCAAATGAAGAATGTACGTAGAAGAGAAGACGAGGGAACACAGGAGAGAAAGAATGACTCAGGAGAGAAGGGAAGAAGTCCTTAAGCTACGGCGGATGGGTACAGGTAGAAGCACACAAGCAAACAAGGCTCAAACAATCCTAAGGTCGCTATAGGTCCTTACAGCTAGACGACGCCTAACTGCGAGGTCACACGGCCTCAACACGCCTCACCTCCCTACAACGAGGACCACAAAGCCCAGCAAGTGAGCCAAGATCCGGGGATCTCGTCTCTCCTACTATCGACAAAGTGGGCAACGCCGATCAGGTCATGACGGTCGGGACCGGATCACTCTCCTAACGTGTCCAAGATCCTTAGGGCCAATGTCTACTTGATTTTAAAATCAGGCTCTTGATTAGTGTGGTTTTTGGGGCGAAGGAAAGGGTGATGAAATCCCCCACCTTATCTTTTATGGGACAGCCCCTCCTTACTAGCGTTTTGGAGTCCTAAATCTAGCAATCAACTCTCCAAACAACGCTCAACTCACACTTGTTGCAATGCACTTCCTACTAACTAATGCATGTTCATATGAAATGCATGAATGAGAGTAGAAGGTGCGTACCTCACGCCAGCTCTCAGCAACAGAAAATAAAGCTAAGATAAAAGACAATCTAAATGCCTAAGTCACATACATGATGCATGACTTAAACAAGAATAATGCCTAATCTTTTGCTTTGAGTTTTAGGGTCCAAGTTGCTTAAAGGAGGTTTGATTCTTGATCTGGGAACAAACTATAGGTCAAGACATGCTAAATCGAGTCCCAGATCACTATAACAGATAAAGAAATACTCCACAAAAATTTAGAGGCGAAATGAAGCTACCAGACCGCCAGTTGGCGGTTGAAGACCGCTGATTGGCGGTCTTCTTCTCTCAGATCACCTCCAAACTTGACCAGATGCTTCCCCTTCTCAATGTGAGTCACCTGCGACAATGAAAACTACAAGACAAAAATTAAATCCACTCGAATCGTCCAAACAAGAGTCTGGACTGGCACCTCCCTGGCAACAACGCCAAAAACTTGTTGAACGTTTTATATTTCTACCGCAAGTGCACGGCCGCGATGAAACGGTGGCAAGTACGGGTCGTCCTCAGGGAGGTGAGCTTGCTCTTGCTTATCAGAAATCAAGTGGCAAAGAAAGATGGAAGAAAGTTGTTTATGCTAACCTAAACTATGGTAACACGAAGAAGCAAATGCGAAGGAAACAAAACAAACGAATACTTCAACTAAGCTAGAGAAACTTGACACTACGGAGAAATCAGTAAGAGAGAGAGACCCCTTAGGGGGTGGAGTGACTACACATACACAATAAGGAGGCAAGAATATCTTCCTATAGGCACAAGTGTAGGTAGTGTTTGCATGTATGGGAGGTGTCTACTTATCATGGCAAAACCCATCAATTAAATCACTAACCTATTTTGATTAACATTCATAAACACAAGCTGGTTATTTAAGAAACTAAACAAGTATGGGAGGTGTCTACTTATCATGGCAAAACCCATCTAGTGAAGTGTTCTATTCTAACAAGCAAGTATGCATTCATATTAATCAACACATTTCAAAATACACATCCTTCCTTCCTTAATTGTATATATGATAATCATCTCCACCCCCCAAAAGGGGAGTGGTTTTACTCACTACACATTACACTAACTATTACACTAAAATAAGAAGGCATATTAACTAAGCTAGATTTAATAAAAGATAATTAAACTAAAGCATGCACCAATAATAAAAGAAGCACAAAACAAAGAAAATTTTATTAATTGAAGACTCACAAGACCAGTAGCATCTCCCTATTGAGTTTCTTGCTTCAAGGCTTCCACTTCAATTAGGGAGAATGGCCACAAGCATGGAGTGATTACAATGGAAGGTGAAGAGTTCTATTTATAGCCATGAAAAAAGCTAATACGGGACAATCCCCCGATGTGGGACTAAACAAATACCATAAATAGCATAAGAACGCTCTAATACACACACCAGAAAAAGATAAACGGATTCGGATCCACCTGGACCGCCAATTAGCGGTTCCAGACCGCCAATTGGCGGTCTACAGGGTCCGGATTCGTCTGGGCTTTCTTGGAGGCTTTCCTGAATGGTATTGTTGGTCTTTGATGCGGTTACTTGACTTGTTGGAGCTCCGACCCGAATCGAATTGGTAAAATACTCCCCATGATGGTGTGGAGTATTCTGTTTTGCTCTTAGGTCCTTCTGTCTTGCAATCAGGTCCTTTTTCCTTGCATCTTGGTCCCCAGATCTCACAATTCAGTCCTTTTTCACAGCATTTGGGTCCTTTTATGCTTCATCTCTTCAAACCTATTTATTCCTGAAAACTAAACATAAAACTCGTGACATAGCATTGTTTAGGTGAAAGATAATGGATATAAGATACAAATATAAGCATGAAATGATGTCAATCAATCCTGAAGGTGGTGAAGTTGTTTCACCTGGGCTGGCACAAGACGGTGCCTTATCTTCTGATCACGTGGCCGTAGAGCCACATCCTTTTGAGCACGTGGCCTTAGAGCCACATTCTTTTGATCACGTGGCCGTTGAGCCACATCCTTTTGATCATGTGGCTCTTGAGCCACAAGATACCATTTTTATGGCCTCTTGGCCACATGCTCTTCATTATGTATCTGCTAAGGACTCCATGTGGGTTAAGAATCAACCACCTGATACCCTACATTTCAAACAACCAGACAGAGGTTTACCTCTCGTTCATGCCTCCTATCCTGCTCACTCTCAAGATGCATCAAACGACCACAACGTTTATAAGGGTATTAGGTGGTCTAGCAATTCTACTTTGTATGTTGCGAGCCCATGCACGTGCATTTTTGGCTCGAGAGATGGCGGGTTCCCATTTGATGTCCCTTGACATATGAAGATGGGAGCCCATTTTTGTACATAGTTAAAAAAAACTCCTTCAGTGAGGATCGATTGTTGTGGGCTCCAACCCTTGAGTATTTGGACCTCATTTCATTCGCATATATGTATCCCTTCTTTAGCATCTCACAGGTTTTGAGGAAATTCGGGTTTGTGTCCATCAACATGACCTTGAACTTCCCTTTGTACTTCATGTTGGTGAGATCTCTCCTTTTTCATGCATACATCCATGTAGTATCTTGCTCGCATTCATTGAGGACAATGCATGAAGTAGATGTGGGGGTGTCTTACGTGTGTACATAGTCGAGTCTTTTTCCTTTGATTTTGTTTTCTTTTGTGTGTATTGACAGGGTCATGTTATTGTGCTGCATTTAATATCGATATATCTGCTTGCCATTATCCTTGGGTGACTTGTCTTCTTTTACTTGCCTAGTGCTTTCAAATTTTCACATTTCTTTCAAAATCATCATTTGTTTGTGAAAGAAAATGTTTTGTGGGTTTTGCGTGTGTTTAGCGTGTGCAAAACCGTTTAGAGGCAAAGTAAAAAAGAAAGCTCCCAAAGTTGTCTTGAATTTGATGCATTAGGATATCTAGTACAATGGCTTTAGGACTTATCTAGTCCTTAGGATGCACCCCAGTTTTCTTTCGAGGGCGAGTAATCATAGGGTTTCAGTACTCAAACATTTAAAGAAGTCCACCCTGAACCTAGTGAGTCAATAATTCGTGTCTGTTAATTTAAGGAAGTTTATTGTAGTCAATGACCCTTTAAATCTTGTTGTGAGACATTAAATGTAAGGGTTTTGGTTCATGTGTAGATAAGAAATAAGTGAGTAGGTGTTTTCTCTTCTCGCACGGCTCCTATCACTCGGGAAAGTAGGTTTGAGGGGACTTTGTACTTAGTGCTTTCGAGTCATCTGACTTGGGATGCGCCGACCGAACTCCCGTTACACGGGTGGTAGGGATTGCACTATGTGGAGATTTGGGGAAATATGTACGTGATAGTGTAAGTCCTCATGGGCAATGATGGGAAACCTGACCCTAGGAGAATGAAACTCCAACTAATAAAAAGAAAAGAAAAGAAGAAGAAAGAAAGAAAAAAATGCAAATAAGAACCTTAATGGACTTTACACTTTGTATCACTTGAGGATGTTGAGGTTGTCCATGTCTTTCACTTAATTCCTTTTTTAACTTACACTAATAGTTCATTAGGCTAGGTGTGTGGACTGATTACCTATACAGAGTCGGCCTGTAGGATTACTGCGTCCAATGATCGATAAAAATGAGTCCATCGAGTCGAGTGTCTAGATTGAATAATGCATCTTTCGGATTTTGTGGGTATATCCGTTGAAACCCCTCAGGAGACAACACTCATCCTCCTTGGTGACAAGGAGGTTTAACAACTTATTGAATGTGCTAAGTGCAACCGTGATTCCTACGAAAGTGAGTTAGGATTTCTTGTTTTTCGTATGTTGTTTCCTTTCTTTGTTTTGCTCGGGACTAACAAAAGTTAGGTGTCGGGGTATTTGATTGACATCATTTCATGCTTATATTTGTATCTTATATCCGTTATCTTTCACCTAAACAATGCTATGTAACGAGCTTTATGTTTGAAGGACCTATTTTATGGGGAATCATGTCTTGCATTATATCCATCTTTTGTTGCATTCCGTTATCTTTATGACTGAGTTGAGAGACTCAAGGACTAAGATGCAAGATCGAAGGACCTGAATGCAAGATAGAATGACCAATGAGGAAACAAGAATACTCCACCCCATCATGGGGAGTATTTTGGCAATTCTATTCGGGTCGGAGCTCCAGCAAGCGAGGTAGATGCATCAAAGACCAACAAATCCATCCAGAAAAGCCCACAACAAATTCCAGCCGGATCCAGAACTTATTGACCGCCAATTGTGGTGGGGATCACTCCGGATCTGCTAAGACTTCGCGGGAACATGTAATAGTATGTGTTTAGGCTATTTTTGGCATTTGTTTAGACCCATACCGGTGGATTGTCCCGGATTACCTTTTTCTATGGCTATAAATAGAACTCGCCTTCCTCTCTTGTACCCCATCTCTCTCTTGGTGGCCATCCTCTCTACTAGGAGTTCAAGCCTTGAACCAAAAACCCTAGTGGAGAGAGGCTACTTGTAATTGAGTGAGTAATAATAGATGTTTTCCTATAGTTATGTTGTTTCTTTCTTAGTTTAATTTCTTTTTTTATGCTTGCATGGTTCTTTAGTTTTATGTCATTTTAGCTTCTTTAATAATCCTTGCTTGCTTAGTTTAATTTTATTTCAGTAGAATGTTTCATTTTAATGTAGGTTGTAGTGTAATGATTAGTGAGTAGTTCCATCCCCATTTGGGGGTGGAGAAATATGTGATATGATCACGTGGTGTATTAGGTGTGTGTTATCTTAATCCCTTGAGCCTTATATGATTTACATAACCATCTAATGGGATTTCACTCTTATCTTTGATATGCTAATGCTCTTGAATGAAGCTTAGCTTATGCTTAGATTAGTGGACATATTTTATGGGGAATGATGAGGTGAGGATATGGATGGAATTAATATTGGAAACACAATTTCTAGTGTATGTACTCTTGTTGCCTTTACCTTGGTTAATGTCTTGTATGTTTTAATGATAATGTGTTATCTTAATTCATGTGGAGGCATAGTAGGGTCTAGTCTTTATACATGAGTTCATTTAGTTGCATTCCACTTATTATCTTGTATGTTTTAATGATATGATCTTATCTTATTTCATTTAGAGAAAAAGTTGGATTTAGTTTCATGATTTCATGCACCACATGTTGTGAGGAGCATAATTGAACACACACACACATCTTTATATTCACATTATTTCTCTACCCATTATGGGGTTTAATTTTATTGCTTCTCTTCCATTTCTTTTTTGCATTGTAGTGGAGTTTGATCATCAATCCTTTCTCTCCTTTCTTTCCCACTCGCCTTCGAACAAACCAAAAATCGACACACCTCCCTGTGGATCGACCCGTATTTGCCACCGCTTTACGTGGCCGTGCACTTGCGGTTTAATTAAAACGAATCAATCATTTACTCTCGCTTTCTTCCAAGAATCACAACGAGCTACGGGAGAAGGAGGAGATAGGTTACTTGCTTGCTCCTCACTCATACCGGAGTCAATTGTCTCTTGTTTCTTCAGAGCAATTTTTTTAACCATCATTTGTGCTTCTAAGTTTTGGTACCCCGCTTGAGACATACGATGTGTATACTCGTTAGAAGACCTAATCTTTTGGGTTTTTTATCGGATGGCCTAAAAAAAGTTTATTAGATTGTCATTTAAATCAATAACTTAATAAGTTCATATTCTAAATTAAACTCAGTTACCTCAAACTCTGGGCTATCTCTGGATTTTCTGAATTGCTCTCATTGATTCAGAATGATAAAGTTATAGACATCGCATGGATTTCTATCTTGGTAGTCTCTGAATATGTACTTGTTCGTTAAGTTTGTTTTAAAGTCCCTCCAACGAACTGACATGTATGTCGTCAACTTTTTATTCAACTTGTCAGTGGATTGCAACTCAAAAGATGCCTACATGTTAACAACTTTATATATCTCAAAAGTTCGACTAAAACTACAGAATTCTATAATGGAATCATTACCTGCACGTTATCCCATATTGTGTCCTTCAGCTTCTCATCTACATCGGCCCAACTCGACAAACAAATGTCAACTTCGGCCCTCACTAGGCTACCCAGATAACTTTTCCAATTATCGACAACATTCCTATTGGCTCAAGACGGTCATCAAAGTGGATTAGAACTCTACCGTCTCTTTTTCTTCTCCCCACGAATTCTTTCATGAGACAAGGACCTCGTGAACTATATTTCTTCAACCCTTCAGACTCTGATGGGGTAGGTATCTTTTTCGGAGCCATGATACTATAAAAGGAAAACTCAAGACATTAACAATTAAAAATGTCTGTATTACAAGAAAATTTGCACATTTACTCTTTTTTTCCTTAATAATTTTTTTCAATCCATATACCTTCACCGTGGTCATCTCTAAACATACAAGTCTCAACATTTATTTCCTCATCTACTGAGTTCAACTCAGGTGCTTTCTTTGAGAAATGTGGTGTCTCTTCATATTCGATCAGACTATCATCTGATACAATTTTTTCTTCCCTTCCAGAATTATTGCCCATTTCTTGTCATATGATCAGACACATAGAAGACCTATTTTGCTTGGGAAGCGAGAATAAAAGGTTATCCTTTATATTTTTTTTGAAAAATCAATTAAAGTGAACCCATATTCATCTACTTGAACTCCAGTTTTATTATCAGCCCACTTGCATCTAACTACAGGTACTTTGAATTTAACAAAGTCTAGCTCCCATATGTCTTCAATTACACCGTAATAGGACATGTCGGCGTATACAGAATTCTTGTCTTTAGAACTAGCAATGTAGAGACTCTGTTATTAAGGTAACAACACTGTTCTGAACAACACTTTTGGAATCTTCACAGAGTGTGTAGAAAGAATATCCATTGATATCATAGCCACAGTAACTTATAACAGCATAATGCGGACCATAGGCCAACCACTGTATTGTCTCCGAAACATCACGCTTGTAACCCACATTTTTTAACCAAGAGATGAAATGTTTTTTTCTGACTATTTATTCTTTGTTGATTACTCCACAAAGGATTTTGTTCCTTTAGAAACTTCATGTGTTCATTTAGGTAAGGTTGAACTTCATTAGAATTGCACAACACATAAAAATATGCTCTCATTAAGTCCTCGCCATTTGGATTTAACATTTTCATCTCACGTGTCCCTTTACCATCGGCACATTCATCATGACGATTCTTCAGAAGTCCAACACTTTTGGTGTTTGCTAGGTATCCAGTGCAAAACTCGATAACCTCCTCAGCTATGTATCCTTCAACAATACTATCATCTGGCGTTTGACGATTTTTACAATAACCATTCAACACTTTCATATAACGCTCGAAAGGATACATCCACCTTAAAAAAATTGGTCCACACAATTTAACATCTCTAACCAAATGAACAACTAGATGAATCAAATGTCGAAAAAAGTAGGGGGAAAGAACATCTCCAACTGACATTATGTCACCACAATTTCATTCTGCAACTTATCTAACTGCACGGGATCGACCACTTTACTGCAAATCTTATTGAAAAAGGAACACAACTTTATTATTGCATGTCTAACATCTTTCAATAATATGGATCTCAGTGCTACAGGTAACAACTGTTGCTTTAAAGTGTGACAATCGTGAGACTTCATCCCCACAAGTTTCAAATCTTTCATAACAACAAGACTACTGATATTTGAAGAATAACCTTGTGTAACCCTTACATCGTGCAAACACTGGCAGAAAATTCTTTTCTCGTTTCTACACAATGTATAACTAGCTGAAGGTAAGTAATTCCGATCTCCTTTCTTCTCTGGTGCCAACATTGCTCGTATACCAAGGTCAACACGATCATGTCTTGTATTATATCAACCTTTTGTTTTACCAGGTATGTTCAACAGAGTGCCAACAAGACTATCACTAATGTTTTTCTCTACGTGCATCACAACACAATGTCTAACTTCTAAAGTTTTCCAGTAAGGGAGATCAAAAAATATGAAATTTTTTTCCAAAGACTTTTGTCATTTGCTCATTTGTACAATTTTCCAAATTCACATTAACCGTTCATACACCTTTTCCACATTGATTTCAACGGCAGATTCTGAAACTCATGTCATCCGTTAAATGCATTCTTCAACCATTTCTATCTGGCAACTCATTATCATCTGGAAGCATCTCTTTCAATAGCTTCAACAATGATGTGAAACTGACATCGATCCAACAATTTCCTGCTTTTAAATTGTACAACTTCAATACCACTGACAATCTAGTGAATTTGGTACAACTCTCATATATGGCTTCTCATTGTCACTCAACAAACTACCAAGTAAATCAGACTTGGACGAAAACTTTTCAGCCATATCTTGAACCATTTCCTCTAAGTGATCTTCCACACTTACATTGTCTCCGTCATTCTTGGAACAACTACATGATTCATTTTTTCCGTGCCATTTCCACCATTTGTAATTTGGGTCGAAACCTTTCTCAAACAAATGATCTTTTATTTTCCGAAAAGTCAGCACTGACATATTATGACACTTATTGCACGAACACTACGCCATGTCGATGTCTTTTTTTAATGTTTTTTGGCAACCTCTAAGAACATATTCACTCAGTTCTCATACTCATCACTCAATCTGTTTGAAAGAATCCACTCTCGATCCATTTCAATCTATACATTAACAAAAATGATAGTTATTATTGAGGTCCATAAATAAAATTTCAATTTAAAAGAAGGTGTTCGTAGATGAGAAGATGTGGAGACATGAGGATGAGAAAAGAACGACCGAGGAGAGAGGAGATGAAGTCATTAATCTAGTGTGGGAATAAGAAATATTAGAAACCTAACTAAGCAATCAAAGCAAAAGCAAGGCTAAAGTTCACTATAGATCCTTAGTACTATATGACGCCTAAATTCGAGGTCCCACCGTGGACCACTAGTCTGTAGGAAATCAAGAACCCGGAGGTCCCTAAAATCTCAGGGAGACTAGATGGGCAATGGTGTTCATGCCGAAACATTCTTAAACATCGAGGACCACTAATCTGAAGGAATTCAAGAACCCGGAGGTTCCTAAAAGATGGGCAACAACGTTCGGGCCATAACGGTCTTAAACGGTTTTCTCTCCTTAATGCGTCCGGAAATCCTAGGAGTCAACGTCTAATTGATTTTATTAAGGCTCTTTTATTAAGTGATTTTTGGGCCAACGAAAGCGTGATGAAACCCCCACCTCATCTCCTATAGGTGACTACCCCCTAAGTGTTTTTCATACCTTAATCTAAGAAACAACACACCAAACAAACACTCACCTCACTCTTGTTCCAATGCAAGTCCTACTAACTAATGTGTGCTTTCTAATGAATGATGAGTGAAACAGATTATGTTCCTTAAGCCAACAATCTACGACAGAAATCATAAAATAAATAATAAATACGATGAATGGAAATCCTATATGATGAATGACTTAGCAAATATTGTCTAAGCTTTTGCTTTAGGTTGTTAAAGGCCAAGTTGCTTAAGGGGGTCGATGAATTATTATCATAATACTAGCATATTTACAGACAATATATGTAAATAATATTGAAATTTAAAAAATGCAAGGCAATAAATATTTTAAATATTAAAAGCAAGTTGTAAAAACAATTACTTGGATTGACGAAAAACTTGTTAAACACAAAATATCATGTTATTAATATCTATTGAGATTAAAATTTTATTGAAATTTTGGCAGAACCTCCCCTAAAAATTTGATATGTAAAATTCTTCAATTCCTGGGATTAACAAGAAAGATGTATAATTAATATTCTTCACTACATCACATCACATTAAAAAATTCTGTTTTTTTCACGTATAGACCTATCAATTCTGGACACGACACAATTACACGACAAAGACACCACACGATAAGAGGACACGACTTTACACGAAAGTTTTTGTATGACTGAAATGATTTATTATGATGTTTTGTGAGCATACAAATATAAAATAATTGATACACGATTTGACACGAACACAACACGATAACACGATAACTTGTTTTTGTACACGAAACTGTCACGAACTGCGTCTTTTGTTAGATAATCAATTGTTTTTACTTGATAATAGTCAATTAAGATGGTATTTAGAATGAAAAGTATCAATATAACATGTCACTTAACTATTTTCAATCTAAACAAGATGAAATCTTTTCAATTTATACTATACACGATAACACGAAATCTTGACACGAATTCAGAACTGTCAAACACGATAGTACACGAACACAACCCAATTGACAGGTCTAATCACGTATAATGTAAATTTATTTGGGTATAGTAAAAATGTGAGAAACAGAAAGAATAAGTTCAAGTGTACGTACAACAACATAGTTTAGAGATAGTTCATATTATACGTACAACAGCCATGTTCATATTATACAAGTAGAAGCTAGTGACTTAAAGAAAAGAGTTCCAAGGGAGGAGAGAAGAGAGTCAGGGAGCATGGGGGAGCCTCCTCCATGGCCTCCTTTGGCCACCACAACTGCTGGTCGGAGCTCCTTTACTGACCCTAAAGGACCACCACCCCCGGACAGCAGGAAATCTGGCGAGGTCGATAATAATGGAGCAAATGCTATGAACATGGGGATGAACATCAGCCATATGGAGATATCAAGAAAAGATCAAACACAGCCAAGGAAATGGTCTGAATTGTTTTCACAGCAGAATCAGCTATCAACCTCCCTTGCTTTTGTGTCTCCATTGAAGGAAGGAGTGGCAACTATCACGAGCAAGGAGCAAGAGGAGGCTTTAGGGGCATGGAAGAGTGTTTTGATGGGGCATTTTGTGGGGTTTAATCCTCACTTACCTACACTTGAGAGGACTTAAAGAAGGTATGGCGTCTAACAGGAGCATTGGACATCGTTCGCCGACAAAACAACATTCTCATTTTCAGATTTACGGTAGATGCTGATCGCACATTTGCACTAGAAAATGGACCATGGTTCGTTAGAGGAGCTCCACTCCTACTTCAACCTTGGTCGGCTGGAATCAAGGCTCAAGAAAAGGTGTGTTCCATTCCAATTTGGGTTAGGTTTCCGGATCTAGATCTTAAGTTTTGGTCGAGGAAATCGTTGGGAGTTCTTGCTAGTGTGTTGGGGATTCCGATTTGCATGGATGAAAATACAACCTTGGGACGAAGGCTAGCTTATGCTCGTGTTTGTGTGGAGATTAGTGGTGACTTCGCATATCCTCAACACATTATAGTGCAAAATGAGAAAGAGGAAGTGGAGAGGGTGCGGGTGGAGTATGAGTGGAAGCCTTTGTTTTGTGAGACATGCTCTTCCTTTGGCCATGGTGGAGGCCGGTGTAACCAAGAGGTGACAGAGGTGAGGGGGGCCAAGACTAGGGTATGGGTTGCAAAGAAGAAGGGGAGTAACATTGAGGTGCCGTTGATACATGTTGAGAGGGATGAAGCACACTCGCCGGAGATGCTGGAATTGTTGGAGGAGGAGGATGGTGTTAGCGTAACGGAGATGATGGGATTAAATGGTGTTAGTGGTTGCAATGGAAACCAAGTGATGGGGGCTAACAGAATAACTAATCTTCCGTTAACTAGGAATGGTCAAAACCCTACAATTCCGTTGGATATAAATGGCAAGGAGGGAGAATATTTTTTGAATATGACTCAAAATGGCAATGAAGTGCAGCCAATGAGACTAGATGGAAGTGGGGTGCATGAGGAGGGGCCAATGAGAAGTGAAATTAGTGCCATGGACAAGGGACAACCAATGGAAGTGGAGGTAGGTGGGGTGCATAAGGGACAACCAATGGGGAGCAGTGTTAGTGGGACACAAGGGACAAATGTGATTGAGGAAGGTGTAAGTGGAATGTGTGAGGAAGGCTCACAAATGGTTACCCAAATTGGGAAAGTCGTTATTCATGGGCTAGATGGTAGTGGGGTGCATGAGGGGAGGCCAATGGGAAGGGATGTTAGTGCTATCGGCAAGGGACAACCAATGGAAGAGGTTGGAGGTGGGGTGCATAATTGACAACCAATGGGGAGGAACTTTAGTGGGACACAAGGTACAAATATGATTGAGGAAGGTGCAAGTGGAATGTGTGAGGAAGAATCACAAATGGATGGCCTAACTGGGGAAGTCGTTACACATGTGCTTGATGGAAAGGAGAACTCTTCAAAGAGTGTCTTGGCAGCAAATTTCGTGGCTCCACAAGCTCAAGTTGGGACTGCCAGGCATGAGACTCCAATGGTGACCTCACCAAATAGATTTGATGCCCTCTCATGCGGTTATTGTTGTTAGCAATCTACGATTGAATCTACAGGTTCAGAATTACCTTTGGTGGAGAGAACCTGTGGCAGCGGAATGGATCGATGATCACCTCACGGAATCCTCTGGAGCACCGGTCGGTCTTCTACTCTCTTGGAGAAGAAGCACAAGTCCACAACCGAAGAGTCTACGGATTGGCTTGGTGGATGTGGAGGGACGAATGGGAGAGAGAGGGAGAGGGCGGCTAGGGTTAGGGTGGAGGCTAGGGTTTGCACACAAGAATATTAGTCCATCCAATGGGGGGCTCCCCTCCTTATATAGATGGCCCCACCCTAAACCCTAATGTGCAGCTAATGAGAGTGCGCCACATGTCAGTGCTTTGGGCAAACATCATCTTAATCCTTAGATTAATCCAATATCTCCCACTTGCACAACAGCACGTCAACAACACGTCATCTTCTTTTGTGTCCCTGACACATACGTATATATCCCTGATACATACAATCATAAGATGACAATGTGTCACCTCTTCATGTGTCCCTGACACATATGTATACATCCCTGATATATACAACTATTTCTCTCTTCCAAGAATGCATCCACAATACGCAAGTCTCTGATCATGTATCCCTGATACAAGACCATATGTGTCCCCGACACATGTACTGTTCCGATCATACGGACAAATGGGTCGTGCGACCGGTGATGCACCTGCAATTTAGGAGTCTCAAACTAGAAATCTTACTAGAAGGCCAGAATGGCAACATCCTCAAAAAATTAACAATTAAGCAGTCAAATGCACATCACTGTTCCCCAGGTTTACTCAGAATCTCACTTGACATGAACGGAATCTCGATCCCTCGGAGAGAATACCTTCTTGTCCTCAAGGTACTTGCTACTGTATCCAATACAGTTGGGCCCAGCAAATACTTTTAGTGCAGTCGAGTCAAACCTTTCCCTTCACCCCAGACCACCATTACACTCAGAGTTGACTCCTTTCCCGAAGATGCCTCTTTAGACCGAATCTCTCATGGTCATAGATAACATCCCAAAGTAGCCACATCAACTCTTTGCTTCATGGTGTCGTCAAAGGTCACTGAGGGCAACTAAATGACAATCAAGTCTTGGACTCACACAGTGAAGGAGCAGGGATCCATCCTTTCACTTCCAAATGGTCGCGCAGCACATGTTATATGACAAACATGCTATGGTGGATCATACTGTACACAACAGTATGTCTTTCTCTCAACACTATAGAAGTCTTAGTCCAGTTGCACCCCCTCTACGCCTGACCCGAGCTTCATCATTGTCACCTTAACACCATACAGGTGTCACCTGGCGCCACATGCGATGCTCGCACTTGGCTTCTATAGGTCACATGAATCGTGGGAACATTCATGTCAATCGTCACCAACATAGAGGATCTCATCTTGATTCCTAATCAAGGCGACTGTCCTATCATGAACTATTCTGGATCTATCATACAAGATCTCCTCATGATCAGTCTCATCTCTGCTCGCTACCAAAAGCGCCAGAGGCGAATGCTCGTGTGAGTAAGCATTCTTCAACCTATTGACAGAATAATATTTTATGCTAGAACAACTACATCAACCAAACAGATATAGTCGAAACGAAAAACACAATCACTCATAAAAGGAAGTTAGACATGCCAACACATCAAAGTCTATGTAAGCCTAAGGACTTCACATGAGACACAAACGAGTCCTTAGCTATAGCCTTGGTAAGAAGGTTAGCTACCATAAGACTAGTAGATAGATGTCTTAACACAACTTCCTTTCTCGCTATGATGTCCTTCACAAAATGATACCTAACCTGTATATGTTTGGTCTTTCCATGATATTTGGGGTCTTTCACATAACAAAGGGCAGCTATGCTGTCACAATAGACAACAACAGGCTCATCAGATGTCTCTACAAGCCCAGTGTGTTGTAAGAACCTCCTCAACCAAACTGCCTCTTGTACTGCTACAGAGCATGCAACATACTCTGCTTCCATAGTCAACAGGGCTATACAAGTTTGCTTCTTGCTGGACCATGAGATGGCCCCATTAGCTAGCAAGAAAGCATAACCAGAGGTAGACTTCCTTTTATCAATGTCTCCAGCCCAATCGGCGTCACTATAGCCAATCAGGCGGAGATCTGATGCTTGGTAACACAGCATGTAGTTACTCGTTCCTCTGAGGTATCTCATGATTCTCTTGACCGCCTTCTAGTGCTCCATGCTTGGGTTGGACTGGTATCGACTCACCATGCCCACAACATAACAAATGTCTGGCCTGTACACATCATAGCGTACATAAGGCTTCCCACAGCATTGGAGTATGGAACCTTGCTCATTTTGGCCTTCTCTTCAGGAGTCTCAGGATGCTTATCAAGGCTTAAGTGTAAACCCTTCTCAACAGGAGTGTCGATTGGTTTGCATTTGTCCATGTGTTATTTCTTCAAGACGTTGTTAATGTAAGCCTCTTGAGACAATCCCAGAAGTCTCTTGGACATATCTCTAACTATCTTGACACCAAGGACGTAGCTAGCTTCACCCATGTCCTTCATATCAAATGTGGAGGACAACCACTCTTTAGTGGATTTCAGCAACTCTTTGCTATTGCCAGCCATGAGTATGTCATCAACATACAAGTTTAGAATGACAAATTTACCATTGGATCTCTTAACGTACACACAGTGATCTTCCTCAAGCATAGAGAACACATTCTCTGATATAGCTTGATGGAAGCAAATGTTCCACTGTCTAGACGCTTGTTTTAAGTCGTTCAAGGACTTGTTGAGCTTGCACACTTTGCGCTCTTGTCCTTTGACTTCAAAACCTTGAGGTTGATATATATAGATCTCCTCCTCAAGTTCTCCATTGAGAAAAGCAGTCTTTACATCCATTTGGTAAAGCTCTAAGTCCATCTGAGCTACAATAGCTAGTAGAAGGCGGATGGAGGCAAACCTAACCACGGGTGAAAAGGTTTCCTCAAAATCCACGCCTTCTCTTTGGGTGTAGCCTTTAGCTACCAGTCTAGCCTTGAATCTATCAATAGATCCATCCACCTTCCTCTTAATTTTGAGGATCCACTTGGCCCCAATGGCCTTTCGGTTCGGCGGTAAGTCGACCAAGTCCCAGAATCGATTAACTTTCATCGACTCCAACTCTTCCTTTATAGCTTCTAACCACTCTTTAGCATTTGGACCTTCCAAAGCCTCTTTCAAGGTCTCCGATTCTTGCTCATCGATTACTGTCATCCCGGACGATTCATAATCAATTTCTTCTTGAGCTATCATGAGGGTCCCTTCCTCTAAGCGAAATCGCCTACGAGGAATGAGCCCGCGTTTACTTCGACGCAGATGGGTATCTGATGGCTCATCCTCCGTGAGAGCTATCGGATCCTCAGCATTACTGCTCCCACTAGGATCGACTGGTGGAACCTCATGTTCAACTTCGAGATCCTGATCCTGTGGAGTGGCAATGTCCTCATCTTGTTGTTCAAAGAAGTCCACTGACTCTTTGATAGCTCCAGCAAGGGTTGGAAAATCATTTTCCAAGAATGTGGCATCCCTAGACTCCAGTTCCGTCCTTCTTTCATTCTCGTCTACCCCGATAAAAACATAACCTTTGGAGAAATCACTGTATTTTACAAAGATACACTTTTTCCCTCTAGGTCCTAGTTTTCCATATCGGTGACTAGTAGAATGAATGTATGCCGCGCATCCCCAAGGACGCAGCAGACTAAAATCAGGCTTCCGTCCTGTCCATAACTCATATGGAGTTGAGAGAACCGATTTTGTTAGAACTCTATTGAGGATATAGGCAGCAGTCATTAGAGCATCTCCCCAAAACGAAATTGGTAAGCTCGCATGCGCCATCATGGATCTAACCATGTCTAGCAACGTTCTATTCCTTCTCTCGGCAACACCATTTTGCTGAGGAGTATAAGGCATAGTGAGTTGTCTAGATATCCCCTTTTCATCACATAACTCCTTGAACATTATGGAGAGATACTCACCACCTCTATCCGTTCTAAGAGTTTTTATCTTATTATCCAACTGATTCTCAACTAAGCTCATGAATTTCTTAAAACATTCTAGAGCTTCTGACTTGTGAGAAATAAGATAAATATGACCATATCTCGTAAAGTCATCAATGAATGTGATGAAATAACTTTGTCCATGTCTAGTACGCACATTCAAAGGTCCACAAATATCTGAGTGAATTAGTTCTAAAGGAGAAGTAGCCCTAATGGCTTTTCCGAACGGTTTTCTAGTTGCCTTTCCAGCTAGACAAGGTTCACAGGTCGGCAATTCAAATTTGGAGCATTCTCCTAATACCCCCTCCTTTGCCAACATGTTCATCCGGTCAACACCAATGTGACCTAGTCTAGCATGCCACATAACTGAATCATTATTCATGGAACTTTGGCTCATAAAGTCACTAGCGTTATGATTGAAATCATAAATTGCGTCCAACACAATAAAACCGTCAGAAAGAAAAGCATGTCCATAATAAATGTTAGAAAGGTATAAACTCATATCATTGTTCTCAAAAAGAACTTTAAAACCATGTCTCATCAAGACAACAACAGAAATAATATTTCGCCGTATAGCTGGTGCATACAACACGTCGTGAAGTAATAGGATCCGGCCACTTCGCAAAGCCACTTTGCATGTGCCAACTCTAAGAACTTCAATGCTAGTGTTGTTTGCCATTTTATTCGCCTCCCACTTGGAACACGGCGATATTCCACGAAGGCAGAGCGATCTTTTGTTACGTGGTCTGTGGCACCTAAATCCATAATCCACACAGGAGAATGATGAGTGAGCATCACAGAACTAGTCACGTTACAATTCGAGGGATTACACACAGTAATTACCTTTTGCTCAGTGCACTCACGAGCAAAATGTCCAGTCTTTCGGCAGTTAAAACAAGTCACATTAGACTTATCTTTCCCACCTCTGGATCCTCGAGGTCGTTTCTTTCCAGCTTTGTTTTCTGTTTTGTTTGCATTCGCACCCTTCTTGCCTTTAAAACCCTGAGCTCTATCTCTTTTCCGCTTAAAACCTGCACTCCTCCGAGGAGCGCCAGCCTCAGTAGCAAATACTTCAGTTAGAGGGGCTTCCGCAAGCATGCGGTCCTCCTCCAGCTCTAGGTGTTTTGCGGCCTGGTCAAATGTCCTGATGTCATCAGCATGAGTCAGATGGACCTTCATATGCTCCCAATTCTTTGAAGGCAACGATCTGATAAGCGCAGATACTTGTTCCTCATTGGTCTTAGCACGACCGGCAGCGCTCAGCTCGCTTATCATGTTTGACATTGCGGTAATATGCTGCCTCATCGTGTGACCTTGGCGCATTTTATACCCATCAAACATGAGCCCAAGCTGGCGGGCCCTTGTGGCGGAGGTCACTTCGTACTGAAACTTCACAGCTTACCACAAGGCCTTTGCAGTTCGAAACTTTTCGAACCGCAGTAACAGATCGTCCCTCATTGAACTTAGAATTGTGATTCGAGCAATTCAGTCTTTCTTTTTCCATGCATTATAAACATCCAAGTTTATGCGATGTTGCGTAGTATTCCCCTCCTCGGGGGAGACAGATTGGTTTATGTTTTCTAACATGTCCTGATCCTCTAAGAGATACTCAATTTTACGATGCCACAGATCGTAATTTCTTTCATTGAGTTTATCTCCTCGACTCAGATCAGCGACAATGCTTTTGGAAGCAGCCATAAAGAATCTAGGACAATCAAAATACATAGCGATACATGAGTTCTAGCATAAAATATAACGAGCTACAATAATCATAAAGAATAAACTGACTTAATAGCTATAGCATTCAGACCAAAAGAAAACATAAAGCATTCGATCAAATCCTCATGCAATAGTTAATAAAGCCATTTTACTAATCTAGATATTGAGCTCCATCATGATATAATGACCCTAAAAAAACGTTTTAAATCATGGTAAATCAGCAAATAAAAAATATTTGCTGCCGGTTGCAAGGTGGTTTACACAAAACACTTCAACCTTGCAACTCCCACTAGGCATGCGAGTTCCCAAAAACGGTTTTAAAAAAAAAATCCAATCAACATCACACAGATATGATTACTACATTACTTCCATATCGAGCTAATGATCCCCATTAGGGATTTAGCCTCGTCGACGGGAACCTGCATGAGTCTTATAGCAATAATATCGCAATAATAAAAATAAAGGAGCCCCTCGTCTCCTTGGGCAATAAACAGTCCACAGTCCATAATTATTATAGTCCCTAATTATTACAGTCCATTGCGATAACTATTGCAAATGGAAATAAATGAATGAAATTACACTCATCTCTCAATAAGGCAGTAAATAAAATCAGCAATCATTCATTCCACATAGCCACAATCTTTCCATACGTTAGCACAATCCGACGTATGAAAAAAAATACCATAAAGTGTGCACCTCATTCAAACAATAAGAAAGTAAGGCATAAGGAAACAATGCATGAATTGGGCACGAAAATAGGCCAAAAAAACGTGTTAGGTAATGACAACCAATCTCCACAATAATCATTCTCAAAACAGAATTTTTTTCTTCTTTCCCTAATCAATATAATCATGATAGAACAAAAATTATCCTACTTTGATTAGGAAAGAAAAATCCGAAATTATATGGTGGAGAGCAACACATATTTTTGCATCAAAGGAAAGCATCCAAACATATTTTTAAGGCAATAAAATTCCAGCCCATAATATCTTCCAAAAATTTCAGAATTAGACAATCTTTCCATAATCAATATAAGCATGCAATCAACAATAATTATGCTACTTGTAATGGAAAGAAAATGTAACGCCCCCGATCTCGCGGGTACGCACACTGGGAAAGACTACAAGTGTCACGATCAGAGACCTCCGCGACGACCGAAGGAGTTACAAAAGATAGACCAACAACGACTCGACAATACGTAGAGAGATCATACATGGATAGACTAACATAAAACATGGCTAAAAAGTGAGAGATTATCCATATATGGTTACAAGGTCAAATACATTACATCAAGTTCAAAAGGGAAATACACCATAAACAATGCGGAAGCAAAAGACAAACTGAAGAATCTGGTCGACGTGTCCCTCGTGTACAGAATCTTCGACTACTCGTCCAGTCTACCCTGTAGGAATCTAAGTACCTGCAAGCACCACATCAATATATGCGTGAGTTTTCTATAAAGAAACCCAGTATGCCCCTGGCCCAATCGGAGTTATATGGAAGAATGCATGCAAGCTATCTAAGACAAAAGCATCCGAAACAGAAACAGAAAAGCACATAATGCAACAGAAGGCTACGACTTCATAAGCCGTACCGGTCGGGTGCACCCGAATCATTCCTCAATAGGAACCAGAACACCAGCCTTGCTGGTCAAAGGCGGTCACTCGACAATGACCCACCGCTCGGCACAAAGCGGTGCGCCGGATAAGTGTCCCAATTCGCGGCAAGTGACCTACATGGTGCCATTGCGAACTTGGGAATACCTACCCTGAGACAGGATGGCAGCGCGCCTGCCCAGGACTTATCTTATGCCTGGCCTCCCAACGTGAAGGTCTTATGCGAATGGCCTTTCTAGCTAGAGGACCCACTCGTGGCCCGTCGGCCCAAAAACAGAATGTGCCCAGAATTATTAATCAGATTAAATGCGATGCAAGCTACTTAAGCATCTAAAATCTAATGCATCTACAGTGTATGGAATGAGCTCAAGGAAAGGTATCCGGATACCCTCCTAACAGCCCCCAAACAAATCAAATCAGAACATCCCAATCAGGAATCAAATGAAACTCACAACAGCAAGCAATCATAACCGGATCAGCAAATCAAGATAATAGATAATCAAGTCATCTACGGGTCATGATAAGGATGTTAAAAGGTCTGATATCCTAAGGGTCATACATAACCATTGTAAGCAAATAACGATTCTACAGGTTCAAGAGTACCTTTCTTGGAGAGAACCTGTGGCAGCGGAAGGAAGATCGGAGGTCACCTTACGGAATCCTTCTCACCGGTCGGTCTCCTACTCTCTTGGAGAAGAAGCACGTGTCCACAACCCAAGAGTCTACGGATTAGCTTGCTGGATGTGGAGGAACGAATGGGAGAGAGAGGGAGAGGTGGCGGCTAGGGTTTGGTGGGGCTAGGGTTTGCACACAAGAATTAGTCCATCCAATGGGAGGCTCCACTCCTTATATAGATGGCCCCACCCAAAACCCTAATGCGCAACCAATGAGAGTGCGCCACGTGTCAGTGCTTTGGGCAAACATCATCTTAATCCTTAGATTAATCCAATAACCATATCATAACACATCACTTCAGTAACATATAGACTTGATATACGCAATAGAATGATGCAGTACAACTAGATATATCAAAATCAAACTCCACAATAATCGGTAGCATGCATCCTTAATTTCAGAGTTTATATGCGATGATAACTGAAATCTCAGAGCATGATCAGAGTTGATATGGGTATGTATTACATGTATATTAGTAGGATAATCATATTGGAACATGCATAAAATATCAGTAGACGATATAGATCTCTAAACTAGCATACATGCATGCAACGGGTTAATATGTTGCTTTAGAACATGACACGATCAGCACATGATATGAAAGAGCCCGTTTACATTCATAAGTGCATGCATGACTACAACATCAGGAATACACACACATCAGATCATATAACCATGTTTTATCTGCTACTGAAACACAACAAGTCATATAAAGCAAAACACATTCAACACATAGAGCACGATAACTAACAAAAGACAAGCTAACAAGTTCAATCGACTCAAACAGATGCATGAGCCATTGACCACTCCATCCAAGCAGCTCAGCCCAACAACCGAGCAAGTTGATGCACATGGTGCACTAACCGCATGGCTAGCCCATTCAAGTACATGCTGCTCAGACCGAGCTAGCCCATCAAGATCCCCCTCACCCTTATCATCCCTAGGTTTGTTCCACACCTTTTCCTGACCTTTTCCACCATCTAGAAGAGCTGGACCAGCCAGCCGATCCAAACAAAGAGTCAAAAGGGTGGAAGACAAATCCTAGTCGGATCTTGTGTGCACCAGCCACACCCAATCAGATCCGTGCCCACCCCAAAACTCAGCCCAGAAGAAACCTCATCACTCCTGATCGGACCTCACCAGAGCTCACTGGAACCCCGGTCCCTCTGGCTTCCCCACAGCCAGCCCCATCTAGCGCATGCTCCATGCGCACGCTAGAAGGGAACTCGGTTGTTGGTGCAACTGATTGCACCAACCACCAACATGGTGCTGGCTGGTCCTCCCGCCAACACCCCCTCCTATACAACTCTTCAAGGGTCAGGAGCATACCTGATCATCAAGGAAGATTGCTTGAACTTAGCCGGAGATTCTGCCCACCACTCTTCTAGTCGCACCGAAAGTTGCACTAGATGTTGCTTCTAGTCTCATCAGATTTGAAATTCATCGGAGCACCACTTGAGAGGCTTGACCACGTGGCTTAGGCATGGAAGAGGTGGAGGAGACGTGAGGAAGAGGAATGGTTGTGCAAGGGTCAGCTGGAGGGAGGCCTTTTGTTTGCTACAACTCTCCAACTTCCATACTCTTCATGGTTATTCAAACCCCCCTCAAGCATGCCAAAATGGCACCAAGAAAAGGCATCCAAAAGGCACCAAATTATCTATATCCAAACCCCAAGTGCAACCCTTCCAATTCCATATCACCCTAACATGGGCTCAGCCCAAACTCGCACCATAGGCTCACTCGGACCCAAATTGAGTCGATCGAGTCAAACCACCGTGCACTAGCCCGATGTGTCGCACACGATCGACCAATGAAAAACTCGATCAAATATACTTAAACAAACATACCATAACAGAAATTGACATTCTAAGAACTAAATTTTGCGAAACGGAGGAGAGTGGGCTTATTAATATTATAGAAGGAGAGCGGTTCTTACAACCTACCCCCCCTAAATAAATTTCGTCCTCGAAATTTGCTACCCCTAACTCTTAATAAGAGCTATGGATACAAACTCCTTACATCATCCTCCGGACCCAAACTTTGCAGTAACAAGAAAAACAAGGGTCACTGCAAAAACATTGCCAACAATGTCCATAAGACAATGAAATACAAGTGTCATGATAGCCATAGATTCTGAGAATTAATCATGAACAAATCACATGAATCCAACAACTAACAACCTATATACGTATGACCTAACAACAGCAAGCTAATGATGCATGATCATATTGTCTATTGACAACAAACTAATTAGGAATGTCACACAAAATACGGTCACTGAACATACATGGACATATAATATATTTATATCTATATGCACAATGTGTATGAGAACAGCAAATAAAACATGGAATTAATGACAAGATCTCGATAGGCAATATTCATGCACAAGATATATCTAGGCAGCAATTAAATCATGTGCTAATAACAAGATCTCCATGCGTTTATGTATGTACATGCACATGATGTATGAGGATAGCAATTAAGACGTGTAATCATAATAAGATGTCGATGGATAAATATATATGGGCATGATGTATCTACACAACCAATAAATCATGGAATCATAGTCATAATATCACAACACGAACTTACTTGCATGCACGACATGCACTCACGTCATGATGCACACAACAGAAGCAACAACAATTATAATAAATTAGGTAAAACACATGCCATGATAATCATAGATCATGAGAATTAACCATGCAACCTGTGGGAGCTGTGGTCATGTTGAGATGATTACACAACACTTCACTCTACTATAACGCAATCGTGGGTTTAGAATTCATTTCTGCATGAATCTAGGTATATTTAGGGGATATATGTGACCATATGCATAATATAAGATCCCACGATGGAATCATGATAATACAAGTGACAGGCATGCATGCATGAATGGATGGCAAATCACTTCTGATTCCAACATTTTAGAGCATAGCATCATGCACATAGTTGAATTAAAATGTTCGGTTAGCCCTTACATGTAGTGCAATTTCCTGGTTCCAGCGATGATGTCATGCGTACAAGTATAGCTTCCTAAAAATAATCTAAACATGAATATTCCCATAAATCTAGTAGCTAAATAATACATAGGCATGCAACATCTTAACAACCACTTAGTTAGGAAAGAATCACATGTATTTAGCAACTAAAGATATATTAACATGTAGCACCTTCCCAACAGTTAAATTATGGGATAAAAATAAACAATAAAATTAGCTCTCAATGGATAATTATACAAGTATCCGATGTACCTATTTAACAGAAAATGAAACTCACACAATAACATGTATTCAGTATGAGAAACACATCGATAACAAAAAGAGGTATCACAAAAGGGATACTACAAGCATTATATGACAGGAACATTAAATTTCAGACCACATGCACATTAGTTCTAGCCACACTCAACATGATCAGAGATGATATGAACATGCACAAGTATATAACAATAAGATAAGGTTATGAAACATGCTTGTGATATCAATAGTCCAAACCGGTTTATAAATTGATCTACATGCATGCATTCAGATTTGTTTAATACTTATAAGCCATAGAATGAGTTGCATAAAACATGGATGAGTTCTGATTTCATTTTCGTGTGAGAGCATAACAAGACATATCAGAGGAGGTATACGAAAATTAGATTATATATGTGATATGGCTACTGCTGGAACGAAATCAAACTAGATTAGCAATCATAGCAATCGACACATATCTGCCCTACCGATTGCATTATCAACCATATGGAATTATGCAACTTATTCTCAGATGAGATGTCATGAATATATCTTAGGAAATAGTCTGATCAGAGCGTATACTTGTATTGGTTGTTAGTGGACTAAAATCAGAATGAGTCATTCTGTATTATTTAGACTTATTAGCTAGATCATGCATAGATATAAGGTCTGAAATCAGTGATGACTTATAAACTACTGACGTAACTAGTCATGAAATCATGCAAGATTAGGTGACCTAAAATAGTAACAATTCATGTAACTAATGTCTGAATGAAATTATAAATCCATACATGAATATAAGACCTAAATCAGCAAGCACCTCATGCAAGGAAATCTAGACTCATTGCTAAGTCACGCATAGACCTAGGATTAGTGATCAGTAATGATTCATGCAAATATCATCTTAACTAAGTCATGAAATAATGAAGGAGCATGAGTTCTAAAATCAGTAACACCCTACAAAAATCGCATGTTACAGTATGTTAAATACATTAACAGATCAATGACGAAATCATAATTTCAACCACAAGAGGTGGTAGCAAATCACGCACAACATGCATGCAAACACAACCCCGACTTGCTCCCCACAGCCCAGCCTCATCCCTTCTGGTTTCTTCATCAATCCAACAAGGAAAGCATGAAGCAAGGGTCGTGCTAGTGGGAGAAAAGCCCAACCAACCTCTGAAATTCGAATGGTGCTATACAGTCCACACTATCGGGTGGATCTCCACTTGTGCACTCCGAACCTCAGGTCGGCTAACCCAATGGGGCTGGACTAGACTTCATCCAACACCCACTCTACATCCTCTTATGCTAAGGGGGTAGAAGCATACCTGAAACTGGTGGAGAAGAGCCTTCGATTTTGCGGGAATCCCGCTGCAATTGCCTCCCATGCTTGCTAGCAAGTCGCCTCTTGCACTTGCACTTCTTGCTTGCTTGACCGACTGGACTTGTTGGTGATCTCGACACCAAAACAGAGGAGAAGGCAAGGGAACTAACAAAGGTAGATAGGGCTGGGTGGTTTGGTCTCCATGCACACAAGGCAATCCACAAGAAAGCAATTTAACCAATGCAAATATGATCTATCACAATCAGAATGCAATTCTAAAAGATGGGAAATTACCGACAGGATTTGGGCAAGATGCCCCACTGGTGAGTCTCTGGATTTTGTACACTTTAGGGACCGACCTGCTCTGATACCAAGTTGTAACGCCTCCGATCTCGCGGGTACGCACACTGGGAAAGATTACAAGTGTCGCGATCAGAGACCTCCGCGACGACCGAAGGAGTTACAAAAGATAGACCAACAACGACTCGACAATACGTAGAGAGATCATACATGGATAGACTAACATAAAACATGACTAAAAAGTGAGAGATTATCCATATATGGTAACAAGGTCAAATACATTACATCGAGTTCAAAAGGGAAATACATCATAAACAATGCGGAAGCAAAAGACAAACTGAAGAATCTGGTCGACGTGTCCCTCGTGTACAGAATGTTCGACTACTCGTCCAGTCTACCCTGTAGGAATCTAAGTACCTGCAAGCACCGCATCAATATATGCGTGAGTTTTCTATAAAGAAAACCCAGTATGCCCCTGGCCCAATCGGAGTTATATGGAAGAATGCATGCAAGCTATCTAAGACAAAAGCATCCGAAATAGAAACAGAAAAGCACATAATGCAACAGAAGGCTACGACTTCATAAGCCGTGCCGGTCGGGCGCACCCGAATCATTCCTCAATAGGAACCAGAATACCAGCCTTGCTGGTCAAAGGCGGTCACTCGACAGTTACCCACCGCTCGGCACAAAGCGGTGCGCCGGATAAGTGTCCCAATTCGCGGCAAGTGACCTACATGGTGCCATCACGAACATGGGAATACCTACCCTGAGACAGGATGGCAGCGCGCCTGCCCAGGACTTATCTTACGCCTGGCCTCCCAACGTGAAGGTCTTATGCGAATGACCTCTCTAGCTAGAGGACCCACTCGTGGCCCGTCGGCCCAAAAACACAATGTGCCCAGAATTATTAATCAGATTAAATGTGATGCAAGCTACTTAAGCATCTAAAATCTAATGCATCTACAGTGTATGGAATGAGCTCAAGGAAAGGTATCCGGATACCCTCCTAACAGCCCCCAAACAAATCAAATCAGAATATCCCAATCAGGAATCAAATGAAACTCACAACAGCAAGCAATCATAACCAGATCAGCAAATCAAGATAATAGATAATCAAGTCATGTACGGGTCATGATAAGGATGTTAAAAGGTCTGATATCCTAAGGGTCATACATAACCATATCATAACACATCACTTCAGTAACATATAGACTTGAGATATGCCATAGAATGATGCATTACAACTAGATATATCAAAATCAAACTCCACAATAATGGGTAGCATGCATCCTTAATTTCAGAGTTTATATGCGATGATAACTGAAATCTCAGAGCATGATCAGAGTTTATATGGGTATGTATTACATGTATATTAGTAGGATAATCATGTTGGAACATGCATAAAATATCAGTAGACGATATAGATCTCTAAACTAACATACATGCATGCAACGGGTTAATATGTTGCTTTAGAACATGACACGATCAACACAAGATATGAAAAAGCCCATTTACATTCATAAGTGCATGCATGACTACAACGTCAGGAATACACAAACATCAGATCATATAACCATGTTATATCTGCTACTGAAACACAACAAGTCATATAAAGCAAAACACATTCAACACATAGAGCACGATAACTAACAAGAGACAAGCTAACAAGTTCAATTGACTCAAACAGATACACGAGCCATTGACCACTCCAACCCACGTGCTTAGAGTATCCCTCTCAGACCATCTATGGGGTGAGAGGGTCAGTAGAGATCCATCCAAGCAGCTCAGCCCAACAACCGAGCAAGCTGATGCACATGGTGCACTAACCGCATCGCTAGCTCATTCAAGTGCATGCTGCTCAGACCGAGCTAGCCCATTAAGATCCCCCTCACCCTTATCATCCCTAGGTTTGTTCCACACCTTTTCCTGACCTTTTCCACCATCTAGAAGAGCTGGACCAGCCAGCCGATCCAAACAAAGAGTCAAAAGGGTGGAAGACAAATCCTAGTCGGATCTTGTGTGCACCAGCCACACCCAATCAGATCCGTGCCCACCCCAAAACTCAGCCCAGAAGAAACCTCATCACTCCTTATCGGACCTCACCAGAGCTCACTGGAACCCCGGTCCCTCTGGCTTCCCCACAGCCAGCCCCATCTAGCGCATGCTCCATGCGCACGCTAGAAGGGAACTCGGTTGTTGGTGCAACTGATTGCACCAACCACCAACATGGTGCTGGCTGGTCCTCCCTCCAACACCCCCTCCTATACAACTCTTCAAGGGTCAGGAGCATACCTGATCATCAAGGAAGATTGCTTGAACTTAGCCGGAGATTCTGCCCACCACTCTTCTAGTCGCACCGAAAGTTGCACTAGATGTTGCTTCTAGTCTCATCGGATTTGAAATTCATCGGAGCACCACTTGAGAGGCTTGACCACGTGGCTGAGGAGTGGAAGAGGTGGAGGAGACGTGAGGAAGAGGAATGGTTGTGCAAGGGTCAGCTGGAGGGAGGCCTTTTGTTTGCTACAACTCTCCAACTTCCATACTCTTCATGGTTATTCAAACCCCCATCAAGCATGCCAAAAATGGCACCAAGCAAAGGCATCCAAAAGGCACGAAATTATCTATATACAAACCCCAAGTGCAACCCTTCCAATTCCATATCACCCTAACATGGGCTCAGCCCAAACTCGCACCATAGGCTCACTCGGACCCAAATTGAGTCGATCGAGTCAAACCACCGCGCACTAGCCCGATGTGTCGCACACGATCGACCAATGAAAAATCTGATCAAATATACTTAAACAAACATACCATAACACAATTTGACATTCTAAGAACTAAATTATGCATAACCGAGGAGAGTGGGCTTATTAATATTATAGCAGGAGAGCGGTTCTTACAGAAAAATTCGAAATTCTTTGGTGGATGGCATCACATATATGCACATTTGATGAAAAGGAAATATTTCAAATGAAATGGATTCAATCATTCAAAAAGAAATCCGAAAATCCTTAATGAGATTAACATATATGTGCATTCAATCATAAAGGAAATATTTCAAATGAAATGAATGCTCTCATTCCAAAAATCCGAAATATACAATATGGCAACTCAATATTCATGTATGTGCATGATTTTGCAATCAACATCTAATCCTAGATGCATGCACATGTGATTAAAAAAATACATATACATGAATAAGGCAACAAGCATCTAACCTTAGATGTATGTACAAGAGTTTTAAAAAAATGCACAATCAAATCATACCATCCGAAATATATGATCACATTATATGATACATGCAATAATTAACTCTTGTAAAATTATCATCATATTTCAAACAACATATATGCGCAAATAATCAAGAATTAACCAACTCTAGCCATAAGCTTTGGTTGAAAGAAATATGCGCAACAAACATAGATTAACATGTAACCCTAGGTACATGCATAAAGTGAAATTTAAGCTATGCTCAAGAATGAAATAATGATGAAACTTGTAATACAATTCGCATGTAATGAAATGAATCAAGAAAAAACATGCGCAAGGGTGAGAAAAATGCCATCAAACCCTAGGCGCATGATGAAGAGAAAACAAAACTACACATGTATGTGATTTCTCTCAACAACTACCGAAATTATTTCAACATATATGAAATAAGAAAGTGCTCAAAAAAATTCGGAGGTGACCAAGATGGCTCTGGTACCAATGTTAGAAATCTACGATTGAATCTACAGGTTCAGAATTACCTTTGGTGGAGAGAACCTGTGGCAGCGGAATGGATCGACAATCACCTCACGGAATCCTCTGGAGCACCGGTCGGTCTTCTACTCTCTTGGAGAAGAAGCACGAGTCCACAACCCAAGAGTCTACGGATTGGCTTGGTGGATGTGGAGGGACGAATGGGAGAGAGAGGGAGAGGGCGGCTAGGGTTAGGGTGGAGGCTAGGGTTTGCACACAAGAATATTAGTCCATCCAATGGGAGGCTCCCCACCTTATATAGATGGCCCCACCCTAAACCCTAATGCGCAGCCAATGAGAGTGTGCCACGTGTCAGTGCGTTGGGCAAACATCATCTTAATCCTTAGATTAATCCAATAATTGTGATAGCGTGCAAGAAGGTCCCCACGATGATACAATGGCTGAGGGTAGAGAGATGGATGGACGTCCACCCCCATCGGTTGATCTTGTGGTTGCCACCCCCTCGGAGATGATGCATGACGTGGAAGTTGTCAATCAAAGGAAGGGTACTAGAGGGAAGAAGGTGCCCCGAAATGTGCATGATACGGAAATTGCAAAGCAAAGGAAGGGTACTAGAGGGAAGAAGGGGGCCTGCTCCCTCTACCAAGATTATGAAGCTCTTGAGTTGGAATGTGCGGGGTGCAAATACCCGGGGGCACCCGTACATGATTCGTGACAAGATATCTCGGCAGAAGGTAGATTTGTCTTGTGTGCTTGAACACAAGGTGAAGAATAAACGTTTGGCAAGATTTGTTCACATGATGTGGCAGGATCAGTGGATATCTAATAGTGAAGTGGTTGATTCCGGCCGGATTCTTGTGTTGTTGAAGGATTCAATGTATGCCATGAGGACGAGGATGATGACGGAGCAACTCATTCACATGGAGGGATATATAAGGGCATCGGGGGAGCAAATTCAGATCACTTTGGTGTATGGAGACAATAACTACATTGCGCGGAGAAAGCTTTGGGAGGACCTTAAAACATGCAAGCTAAATGATGGAGTGACTTGGCTGATCATGGGGGATTTCAATTGTGTGCGCAACCAATGGGAGAAGAGGGGTGGAGGAGGCCTAAATGAGGTAGCCGTTGCAGAATTCAACTCATGCGTAGACGACTTGGAGATAATGGAGGCCCCGACAACCGGAAAGGAGTTTACATGGTCCAATTCATCACGAGGCTCCGGGCTGATTGAAACCAGAATAGATAGAGTTTTTTGCTGTTCCTTATGGTTGGAATTCTTTGCGGAATCTGTATGCTATGTTGGGGACAAGGAGCTAAGTGACCATTGCCCTCTTGTTATCAATCTCGAGACTAATGGGGAGAGGAAGAAGAAGATCTTTAGATTCTATAATGTATGGGCCAAGCATGACCAATTCGTGGAGGTGGTTAACAAAGGGTGGGCAAACTATGTTGAAGGCACACCTATGTATAGGTTAATGCGAAAGCTTGATTATGTGAAGGGGGCTCTTAAGGAATGGAGCAAGGAGGTCTATGGAGACACAAATGCTAAACTATCCGAGGCTAGGGAGATGCTCCATAATATTAGAGATGAGTTGGCGGAGGATCCGGAGAATAGCTCCTTACATGCAAAGGAGGTTGAAGCTTTGGATATATTGTCACATACTCTTGCTATTGAGGAATCGATTGTAAGGCAAAAATCGAGGGTTCAATGGTTACGTGAGGGAGATTCAAATTCGAGGTTTTTTCATGCAGCATTGAGAATGAGGAGAGCCACAAACACCGTGCGTAGGCTCGTTGAGGGTGATGAAAACATTGAGGATGAAGGCAGGATTCGGGAGGCCTTTCGCCTCCGTTTTGCTAACCTTTTTTCTTGTAGTGTGCAGGAACAACCCATTGATCCAAACCTGACCTTACCAAACCTATATAGTGGTGAGGCGGATTGGTTGACGTGCCCCTTGACTATGTTAGAATTGGAGCAAGTTGTTATGCATTCCAAGGATGATAAGGCTCCTGGACCGGACGGTTTCAATGCAAGATTTTTCAAGTCAGCTTGGGAGGTACTCAGAGGTGACCTTTTCAAAGCCATAGACTCTTTTATGCGTGGGGGAAAGTTGCTTAAAAGAACAAATCACACGGCTATTACCCTTATTCCCAAGAAGAAAGCTCCTACAACTATGGATGATTACCGGTCGATCTCTCTATGCAACATGGTATATAGATATATATCCAAGATCCTAGCAAATAGATTGAAGGAGATGATGCTGCGATTGGTGGGGGAAAATCAAAATGCTTTCATCCCGGGACGTCGGATTGGAGATAATATATATTGCTCGCTCATGAACTTTGTCATAATCTTCATCGTGACAAGGGCATTGGGAGGATGTGTTTGAAGATTGACTTGAGGAAAGCTTATGACACGATTTCGTGGAAGTTTCTGGATGAAACACTAGCGAGATTTGGCTTTAATGGGAAATGGAGGAAGTGGATGAAGGCTTGTGTTAACGCCACCTTTGTGGTGAATGTCAATGGGGCATTTTCCAGCCCATTCAAAGCATCGAATGGCCTACGCCAAGGGGATCCACTCGCGCCATACTTGTTTGTGTTGGGCATGGAAGTGCTAAGTGCTATGATAAAGCGGGAGGCGAATGGAGGGTATCTCAGCCTAGCTAGGTATGGGGAGGTACGAGTATCACATCTTATCTTTGTGGATGACATCATGTTATTTTCGGGTGCTACAAAGGATGATACTCGTACAATTAAGCGTACACTTGAGGAGTTTACAAAGTGTTCCGGTTTGAGGTTGAATCCATTGAAGAGCCAAATCTTCTTGGGAGGCCGAGTAATGCATGGTGATTGGATATGGGCACACCTTGGGATGCCGAAGTGTGACCTTTCGGTAACCTATCTAGGTCTTCCTTTATTCTCATCTAGGTTTCCCAAACGTCATTGTACAAGTTTACTTGAGAAAATCCGTGGCAAGGTGAGTGCTTGGAAGGGGAAATTTCTATCCAGGGCTGGCCGGCTCGAGCTTGTTAAGAGCGTCCTCACCTCGTATAGTATTTTCTGGATCTCAGCTTTCATGCTCCCTAGGCACATCTTACTTGAGATTGAGAAGATACTAATGCGGTTTCTTTGGGGAGGGCCAAAGAAAATGATCACGATATCGAGGAAGAGTATTTGCCTACCAAAAGCAGAAGGTGGATTAGGGATTCGCAGGCTTGTGGATTGGAATGATGCAGGACTTCTCCGACTATTTTGGCTTGTGGCTTCGGAGGATGGTGCTTTGTGGGCTCGATGCATGAGGAGCAAATATCTTCGTAGTAGATCCATTTGGATGGCCCCGGCCACCTTCGACTTCCTCATGGGCTTGGCGAGGAATTTTACAGGTACGACATATTGCAAGGGAGAAAATGTGGTTCAGGATTGGAGATGGCACTTCGGTAAGGTTCTTTGAAGATCCATGGTGTGGACCACCACTTATTTCTCTTCCACATGGAGACCGTCTCCGGTATGATCTAGGTGTGCATCAGAATATTCGAGTCTCTTATTTCATCACGAATGGTCAATGGAGACTTCCCCCACCGCGCTCTAGGTCGTATGAGATTATGCAACTATGGGCACGGCTGCCTACAATACCGGTGGGACAAGGAGATGATGTACTTACATGGGAAGGTGCATCTAGGAACAAACTCACGCTGCGAGACACTTGGAGGTGGGTGAAGCCGGCAAATGCGAGTATCATATGGACACCGGTTGTATGGCACAAGTGGGCTGTCCCAAAACATGCTCTGACTCTTTGGAGGGCTGCCCATGGAAAACTAGTCACGCATGATTTTATGAGGAGAATGCGCATCACTACCACACCTATTTTGGGATTGCAACTTTGTTCGAGTGGTCTAGATGGAGGTCCGAAGGATAGTGGATTACGATAGAGATGTGGGCACGAGCCTTATAGAGGAGATTGAAAAAATTCAGCAATGGAAGGCACCCTCAAAGCATGCTTCTCTCACAATTAAGCTTGCCATAGGAGCTACGGTCTTTGAATGCTGGGCGGAAAGGAATCGGAGAATGATAGATGGAGAGGAAGGTCGGTGGGAAGAGGTCCTTACTCGGGTTAAAGAGATGGTGCGCATAAAGGCCATGGGAAAGCTACAACAAAACGAAGACAATCATCTACCCGAGCAAATTAAGCTGAGATGGAGTTAATGTGCTGAATGTAACGTGCTGTAATGTTGTGATGAGATATGAGTCTTGTGTATGGTAATGTATGAGTGTGTCTAAGCTTGCTCTCAGCAAGCTTCGAGGTCTTTATTGTTTTCTCCGTTGGTTTGTTGTACATACTACAAATCAATAAATTAGAGGCTATGCCTTCCTTTTTGCGTTGCAAAAAAAAAGAAAGCATAAGTTCATCTATGATGGTTATAAGTCCAATTTCTTGTAGTGGCTTGTGCTTCAGTTAGACATTCAAGAAACAATGTTGTCTTGATAATGTGTTTTGAAGCCAAACTTTCGACAATAGAAACGCTGACAAATCTTTTGAGATAGGGTGAACAATTCTCATTATTATCACGGAATTCCATTACGATCATAAGCTCCTTTTATTGATCTAAGGAGATAATGTAGAATACGAAATTCCTTACTGCGACGGCATCCCTAAACAACCACAAAATAAATTACAACAACAAACCGGTATGTTCGAGTTGTCCATCTGGCAGCAGCAAGTGAGGCAGTGGAAACAACTCCCGCATATCTCGTCACAGAAACAACAACAGCACATCGTAAAGCAGTTGCACCAAGCACATATGTTTAATTCTATCAATCCTGCAAAGTAACAAAAAATAATAATATCCAAAGTAATTAACCAACCACGCAACGATGTAACCCTTCTTTTCGTTCTCGCTCTTGACTTTATCGAAGTAAGACGTTCGTTGAGGCGGTGGTGGTGCTTCCATCTTCTTCTGTTACTACTACTACTACTACTTTTTCTTCTTCTTATTCCAATGGATACTTAAATAGCCTGTGACTCATTTGGGGATACGCATACACGACTATTAATCAGTCAACGTTGCAAAGTAATATCAAATGTACCTACAAATACACGGTAATGCAACTTGTTTATCAAAGTAGAAATGTCACCATGTACGGATCTGAATGACTGAATGTATAGACTTAGCAACTTGCAAGTCCTCTTCATTGACTTTATAAGGTTTCGACTCACACGGTCAATTGTTCTTGTAATCCTAATGTTGGAATTCAATAATTATTTGTTTTGCAACTTCATGTATTCTAATTATACCTCAATACTGAATCTGTATCTATAGGGGTTCGATCTGTGGCCTCATTTTCTTCAATGGTGGGTGAGGGTATCTACCAAAGTCGACTTGGTACAACAGTTAGCAAGTTTTCCTAACAACTTCAATTAATAATTACTAATTAATTCAATATATTTATTTAAGGGGCTTATCTTTTGAGTGTTTGATTCGTTTTCATACTTCTATGTATAAATTTTAGAATTATTTTCTACACCAAACTTCTTCACAAAATTTTACTAAGTCATATTGTTACAAAGACACAATGACAAGCTGTAACATTCCGAAACAGCGGAAATTTTAAAAATTTAAACAATCAAGAGAATGTCACTCAATAAATCAACGGGAATGTCACTCAATAAATCAACCGTCGGTGCACCAATAATACAACAGAGTTTGTCAAAAGGCATGATTACAACAGTATAATGAAAAGAAAGATAAAGTAATCACGACGACCTCGAAGAGTCCGTTGAGGATCCTGACCCCAAAATGTGTGCGCCCGCGGTCACCACCCGACAGAACCTACTGCGGTCCTGAAACAAGAATCAAACAACGATGCCTGAGTTTCCCATTAGGAAACCCCGTATACCAAGCTCACCTATATGCATGCAATAGTACGGTAAATGAACCTATCGTACTAGTTGCATGTCATGTCACATCTGCAATGCATCAAGTCCCTCAACAGGGTAAACGGGACCTAAGTCCAACAACCACGACCCTCAACGGGGTCCACAAGGACATCAGTCCAGCAACAACAACAACGGGTCTCCCTCAGAAACCTACCGTAGGCACATACGGTCTTACGCACAGTACGCGACGCGTCCCCCCACACGCGACTACTCAAGCCAAAGGGATCGGTGAGGAGCGTCCGCACTTCCGTGCAAAGAACCACGTGGTCTACACCACCTTCGATGGAGTCATAGCCGGGTCGGTCAACATCCAAGGATAGGTGCCCAATCGGGGATCATCGCTGGCACAACCTCACCGGCATCGCTGGTACAACCTCGGCGTTACAACATACGTCCGACACAACATTGGACGACACAACCACAAGTCGGAACATCGTCGGCACCATCATCAACGGCAACAACCTCGGCGGCATAGCCGACACAACATCGGCGGTACAACATACGTCCGGCACAACATCGGACGGGTCCAGACCGTAGTCTGCAGGGTCGTCATGCTCCACGAGCCATGCGTCAACACGCATTGGGATCCGCGATCCCTCAGGTCTGCTACTCTACAATGAGTCCAATCAATCCATCAAAAATAGTCACGATCCATACATGGAGGTGACACGTCCCGGACACCCACACTCTTACACACGGCGGTCCCTGGGCAGGCACGGATAACACGCCCACCGTCACCTCCCGGTTCACGCACAAGGCGAGGACACGGGCTTCCGTGGACAGAGTTGGCATCCTAAATGCAACCAGGAATTATGTCCTGTGCAAAACGGTCGACCGAAAGAGACAACTCGGTCGACCGTTTTCCTCAAGGGAATCGGTCAACCGAAGTGACAACCGGTCGACCGCTTCCACAAGGGAATCGGTCGACCGAAAGTGACAACTCGGTCGACCGCTTCCACAAGGGAATCGGTCGACCGAAGCGTCTGCAACAGTCGAACTATTTGCGCAAAACATAAGTCCTAACGGTCTACCGAAGGTCTAAAACCGGTCGACCGAACAAGGTCAAAATCCGGAGTCTGGTCAACATGAATTTCAAAACTATCGGTCGACCGACTCAGGGGTCTCGGTCGACCGAACACTAACAGGGTCAACCTATTATTTCTACGTCAAAACGGTTGACCGCAAACACATGCATAACACCAGTACACTTAAGTTCCGTTCGACTGAACACAAGGAACTGGTCGACCGAAACACAACAGACAGTCAAAAATGCACTACTTCGGTCGACCGTTGGTCGTCTTCTACCTCGCGCCAGCCGAGGTTTTTCACGGAAAACAACGCCAAAGAGGTCTCTGACCTCCCCGTCCGACCAACATAACCCTCCCACGAGGGTGACCAACAACAAATCAAACTAAAAACCGGCATACCTCAAGAGAACGACGAAATACGCCAGCGCACCGCTCGCGCACGCCGCCTCCGCACCTCTCGCGCGTCCACCTCCTCGGACGAACGCCTCCAGATGCTTCACACCGGAGCCTACTCCTCTGGTCGCCGGAAAGGAAAGGGAAGGAGTGAGTGAGAGGGAGCAACGAATGGGAGAGAGAGAGAGAGAGATTTTCGTTATCAAAACCCACCACCTCTCACCTCACCATAACTCTACACCATCACCCTACCCACAACCCATACCTCCCACGACCCCACTGTTCACGCACCTCTTCCCCATGCAAACTCATTCCTCTAATCACCATTAGCACCCTAAAAGGGTTAAGGGTTCTAACAATCCACCCAACTTAAAAGGATTTCGTCCCGAAATCAAAGCAACTACTCACCGAAAAGCTCTGGATACTGCCTTCTGACTTCCTCCTCGATCTCCCAAGTGGCCTCGCGCTCACCGTGATGCTGCCACCTGACCTTCACCATCGGAATGGTCCTCCTTCTGAGCTGGTGATCCATGCGATCAACGATCTCTGCTGGCCTCTCCTCGAGTGACAAGTCATGCTGGATCTCTGGTACTGTAATCTCAATCACATGGGTTGGATCTGCAACATACTTCCTCAACATCGATACATGGAAGACGTTGTGAAGACCGGAAAACTGCGGTGGCAATGCAATCCGGTAGGCAACCTCTCCAACACGGTATAGGATCTCGAACGGCCCAACGTACCTCAGACTGAGCTTCCCCTTCTTCCCAAACCTCATCACTCCCCGAGCTGAGGAGATCGTCAGGAACACATGGTCACCGACCTCAAAGCTCAACGCTCGTCTGCGTGTGTCGGCATAACTCTTCTGCCTGCTCTGCGCTGTGGCCAATCTCCTCCGGATCACATCCACCTTCTCTGCATACATCTGCACGAGCTCTGGCCCCACTAACTGCCTCTCACAAGGCCTCGTACGGTGTCATCCCAATTCTCGAATGGTAGCTGTTGTTGTAGGCGAACTAGATCAGGGGCAGGTGCTCATCCCAGTGTCCTGACCAATCCAAGGTGCATGCTCTCAGCATATCCTCCAGGGTCTGGATCGTCCTCTCTGATTGACCATCTGTATGCGGGTGAAACGTTGTATTGAATCTCAGTCGTGTCCCCAATGCCTGCTGCAGACTCCCCCTAAAACCTGGACGTAAATCTGGGATCTCGATCAGAGATGATGCTCACTGGTACTCCGTGCAGCCTAACTATCTCCTCCACATACAACTTAGCTAGACCCTCCAGAGGCAACGTGGTCCTGATCGCTAAGAAGTGCGCCAACTTGGTCAGTCGATCGACTATCACCCAAATCGCGTCGTGGAATCTCCTCGTCTTCGGCAGCCCTGTGACAAAATCCATCGTCACGTGCTCCCACTTCCACTTAGGAAGCTCAATACTCTGCATCGGTCCCGTCGGTCGCTGATGCTCAATCTTCACCTGCTTACAGACTAAGCACCGGACCACGAACTCTGCGATATCTCTCTTCATGCCCTTGCACAAGAAGTTCCGTTGCGGGTCCTTATACATCTTCGTACTCCCAGGGTGGATGGTATACCTCGCTCGGTGTGCCTCCTCCACGATGTCATCTTTCAGTCCATCAACCTGCGGCACCCAGATCCGACTCCTGAACCTCAGACCACCATCAACCCCCACACTGAAGTCTGATCCATCTCTGACAGCCAACTGTAACAGACCAGCTAACTCCTCATCACCATGATGAGCCTGCACAACACGTGAGACGGTGTGCGGCTCTACCCTCAGCCCAGCAATCACTGCTCCTTCGGAGCCCTCTGTGAACGGCCTGCACTCTGACAATGTCTTGAGTAGCCTCCACTCCTGGATGCACAAACTAGCAACTGACACCTCAACTTTCCTGCTCAGTGCATCCACAACCGAATTCGCCTTCCCCGGATGATAGGAAATGGTGAAGTCGTAGTCCTTAATGAACTCAAGCCATCTGCGCTACCTCATATTCAGCTCCCTCTGAGAGAACAAATACTTCAGGCTCTGATGATCGGTGAAGACCTCGAACTGCTCGCCACAAAGATAATGTCACCAGGTCTTCAACACGTGAACCACCGCTGCAAACTCCAGATCATGAGTAGGGTAGTTCTTCTCGTGTACCTTTAGCTGCCTAAAAGCGTACGCCACCACCTTCCTGTGCTGCATCAGAACACAGCCCAAGCCAATCCCGGACTCATCACTGTAAATCACGTAGCCTCCGCTGCCACTCGGTAGCGACAGAATCGGCACTGTTGTCAGTCGCCTCTTCAGCTCCTGGAAACTGTCCTCGCACTTCTAAGACCAAACGAACTTGACGCCCTTCTACGTCAACGCTGTCAACGGCGAAGCGAGTTGGGAGAAGTCCTGAATGAAACATCTGTAATACCCAGCGAGTCCCACGAGCCTCAACCTTTGCTGGATCCACTGAAATCCCATCTGCTGACACGATGTGCCCCAGAAACGCCACCTGATCCAACTAAAACTCGCACTTCGTGTACTTGGCATACAACTCCTTCGGGGGGCGTGTAATCATAGGGTTTCAGCACTAAAACATTTAAAGAAGTCCACCCTGAACCTAGTGAGTCAAATAATTTGTGTCTTTTAGTATAAGGAAGTTTGTCGTGGTCAAGGTCCCTTAATCTATTTTTGTGAAACTTAAGTGTAGGGGTTGTGGTTCCCATGTAGCTAAATAAATAAGTGGTGTTCTCTCTTCTCGCACGACTCCTATCACTCGGGAAAGTAGGTCTGAGGGGCCTTTGTGCCTGGTGCTTTCGAGTCATCTGACTTGGGATGCACCGACCGAACTACCGTTACACGGGTGGTAGGGATTGCCCTATGTGGAGATTTGGGGGAAGGTGTACGTGATAGTGTAAGTCATCATAGGCAATGATGCACGAAACCTGACCTTGGGAGAATCAAACACCAACCAATAAAACGCTCTAAAAAAGAAAAAAAAGAAAGAAAAAAAGAGTCAAATAAGAACCAAAATGGACTTTACACATTGTATCACATTCAGAAGTTAAGGTTGCCCATGTCTTTCACTTAAGTCCTTAACTAACTTTCACGAATAACTCATTTGGCTAGGTGTGTGGACCTATTACATATATAGAGTTGACCCGTAGTATTACTGCACCCCATGATCGACAAAATGAGTCCAACGAGTCGTGTAGCTAGATTGATTAATGCATCTTGTTCGGATTTTGTGGGTATATCTGCTGAAAACCCTCAGGAGACAACACTCCTCCTCCTTGGCGACAAGGAGGTTTAACGGCTTGTTGCACGTGCTAAGTGCAACCATGATTCCTACGAAAGTGAGTTAGGATTTCTTGTTGTCGTATGCTCTTCTCTTTCTTTGTTTTGCTCGGGACTAGCAAAAGTTAGGCGTGGGGGTATTTGTTTGACATCATTTCATGCTTATATTTGTATCTTATATCCATTATCTTTCACCTAAACAATGCTATGTTACGAGTTTTATGTTTAGTTTTCAGGAATAAATAGGTTTGAAGAGATGAAGCCAAAAAGAACCCAAAAGCTGGGAAAAAGGACTGAATTGTGAGATCTAGGGACCAAGATGCAAGGGAGAAGGACCTGAATGTAAGACAGAAGGACCAAAGAGCAAAACAGAATACTCCACACCATCATGGGGAGTATTTTACCAATTCGATTCGGGTCGGAACTCTAATAAATGAAGTAGATGCATCCAAGACCACCAAATACACCAAGCAAAGCCCAGAACAAGATTCAACTGGATCCGGACTTTTTAGACCGCTAATTGGCGGTCTGGATCAGCCCTGATCCGCCAAGATTTCTCCTGGACTTGTATTAATGTTTGTTTAGCGTATTTGTGGTATTGGTTTAGTCCCACATCGGGGGATTGTCCCGGATTAGCTTTTTCTCTAGCTATAAATAGAACTCTTCACCTTCCATTGTAATGACTCCATATTTTAAGTGGCTATTCTTCCTACTAGAAGTGAGGCCTTGAAGCACACACTAAAGTAGGAGGATGCTACTTTTAATGTGAGTCATTTTAATACAAGTTTTCTTTATTATGTTGTTTGTTTTATGTTTCTTGTTTTGCTTTGCTTAATCTCATTTCATTAGTTTTATTAGCTTAGTTAATATGCTTTCTTTGTTTAGTTTAATAATTAGTGTAATGTTTAGTGAGTAGTTCCATCCCCTTTGGGGGGTGGAGTAGATTTACATACATGCAAATGTGAATGGATTGAATGCTTTATTTCCAATTGTTGATAAAACATGAATGTATGGTTGCTTGTTTAGGATAGAATTTATAACTTGATGAGTTTTGCCAAAATGATTAGACACCTCTCATGCTTGTTTAGGTTCTGAAGTAAACATCTTGCATATGTAAATGTTAATCAACTAAGTTGGTGAATAGATTGATAGGTTTTGCCACAACATTTAGACACTTCCTATGCATGATAACACAACCTTAATTTGTGCTTAAAGAATGTGTTCAACACCCACCTCTTTGCTGGTGTGCACTCACTCTACCCCTTAGGGGTTTTCCCATATCTGTATTCCAGCATTCTTCTTTTGTTCTTAGCTTAGTTGTCATTTCATTGGTTGTTTGTTTCGTTCACATTTCATACTTCTTAGCGTAGTTTAGTGTAGAGTAGCATAATCAATCTTTCTCCCCCAATTTTTGCCACTTGATTTCTGATAAACAAGAGGCTGCTCACCTCCCTGAGGACGACCCGTACTTGCCACCGCTTCATCGCGGCCGTGCACTTGCGGTTTAAATAAAATGTTCAACAATGGGCGTACTGACTTCCAACAACTCGCCAGCAAACTTCTCCGAAATGAAGGAGTGTGTGGCACCGCAATCATATAAAACACGAGCAACCAAACCTGAAATGACAAGGGTACCTTCCACGACAGTGTTGGAGTCCACCGCCTCCTCATCCCGGACAGTGAAGACTCGCCCTGCTCTCCTGGTCTGGCTCTGCGGAACAACGAACCTGCTGCCTCCGCTCCTCCCTGAGACCGGTGGTCCTGGCCTCCTGCTCGTCTCTCCCTGGCTGCTCGGGCAATCTCGGATGAAATGGCCCATCTGACCGCATCCCAAACATGCACTTGTACGTCAGGGGCACTCCTGACCCGGATGAAATCTCCCAAACGTACCACACGCACCAGACTGGCGTGATCCTCCTCCATCAACCCGGGGCCTCTTTCTCGGGTTCCCACTGGAACGTCCGACTGCACGTCCTCCCGTGCTCACTGGCGGCTTCCGCGCCTCCTGGTAATTCTCTTGATCGATGAGAGTCGCATACTTCACCGCATCCGCCAGGGTCTGCGGCATGCTGGTAATCACACGCGACCTGAGATGCTTCCTCAACCCTTGATGAACCTCCATGCACGCTGCTTGATGCATTGCATACATTGCATCATATGTCTTTCATTTAGATTAATTTTATATCAATAAATGCTACTAAGGTATGTGTTTAGTCTTATTCACATAATACAGGGACCTGAATGCAAATTACCCATATCCCGAGCATAAATGCGTGCAAGAGACTCAATTCTATCATAAAGACCAAGTCAAGATTATCGGGATTCAAATGGAAGTCCATCCAAGCATAAAAACATTCAAAGACTTAATTACAAAAAGGCCAAGGACTTAAGCACAAAAGTAGCCAGGGACTTAATTGCAAAAACCCGAGGACCCGAATGCAAATTAAAGTACCAAAATATTATTTTGGAGAAGTTCTAAAGAAAAATCAATTTGGATCTCCAAATATATGAAGAAATTAATTCGGAGCTCAAAAGAAAGGAAAGAAATCAATCAAGACGCGCAAAGGATAGTTAAATCATACCATAAACACACAGGAAAAATCCGGATTAAATCAGAGCAGATATTGTGGCGAAATCGCCGCATCTTACATGTATTGTGCGGCGGAAACGCCGCACACCTTGCGATCCGTGGCTCCGGATTTTGTCTAGTCGTGTCTTGACACATGTACTTTCCTATTTTATACTTAGGTCCCTTGTATCGGCTATAAATAGCCCCGAAACGTTGTTGTAAAGGGTCTTAGTTTTTGTTCCATATTATAGTAATAAAATTCTGTTCTTTTATTTCTTGTTTTTAGTTTTCTTTTGTAGTTTCTCTAGGACCCCTTCTCCTTCTCTCGAACCATGAGTTTCTAACTCTCTCCAAAGGGTGGGGGTGACAGATTTAGGGTGATGAGAAGAAGAATAAAGTTATTATTTTAATTTTGTGTTAGTATATTTTGATTACTTGAGTTTATGTTGAGTCATTTATCATGTAATGCTTTATAACTAATATGATTTATTATAAGTTTCAGAATTCTCTAATCTAAACCCGATATCTAAACTTCCACCCACTGGACTCCCATCCATCTTTACTTTATTTATAATTTATTTTTGTTGTTCTTGCTTTAGATAATTAAAAACCAAAGATCTCAAACCAAACATATAACTCTCTCTTTCTTTCCTTAATTGAAAATCACAAAATAACAATATCTCTCCCTCCTTGTGTTCGACCCGTATTTGCCACGTATTCATTGACATCGTGCACTTGCGGTATAAATTTAATTCTCATCAAGTATTTGGCGCCGTTGCCGGGGAGGCGACGAAGATTTTTGTTTATTTTAGTGATTTTGATTTTTTCTGTTTATCGTGTGCGCGATCTAACTATTTGGATTTGCATTTCAGGAGACAACAGAGTGCGCGGCGAAATCCGGGCACATTCGGAGTTATAAGGGCGGCGAAATCACCACATCTTAAGTACAACCTGCGGCGGATCCGCCGCACATCTGAAGCATCTGGGCTTCAAATTTTTCTGGGGTCGTTTCCATCTCTGGGTGGACACGTAGAGCATCTGGGAAGTTTCGAGAGCGGGCGGAGGTAACTTTTCTTGCCTTTCTCGTAAAATCTTAATTTTCGAAAAGTTCCCTTTCGTAGAACTGCACGTGTTAGGGCAAAATTCCATAATTGGCAATAATTCAACTCTGACCTAAAAATTGGCAAAATTAGAAGGACTTAGTGCATGCATCATATAGTGTTTTGTTTGCATTATTCTTGCTAAATTCTTGTTGAAGAGTGCTGGAGGCAAGGTACGTTCGCGGTTTTTTATCGATTGCATTTAAGCATATAATCTAGTTTGCATAAAACATGCAATTGCCCCCACTAAGAAGACCAATGTTTGACTATCTTTGCTAGATTTAAGTTAAACTATCTTAAGGGCAACTCCGTAGGAAAAGATACGGTGGTGATTTCATCACCCTTCCGTGGCCCACAAATCAGAATCCTAAAGTGTCACCCAAGCCTTAATTTAAAATCAATTAGACATTGGCCCCTAAGGATTCAAACTCAATTAAGGAGAAGATTGGTTTGACTTGCTATGACTTGAAGCTGATAGAATTTAATTTGGTGTCTAGAAAGTGTTTTTGTGTTGACGTAAGTCTTCCAAGCGAAGTGGTTGTCTAATTGGCACCGACTCTGTCGGAAGCGCCCCCACTAGCTATACACAGCCTGACCAATTTGGTTTGATTAGTGAGGGAGGTGAATCAAGCGAACCAATTCGACTCAACCAGTTAGGAGTCGTTTAGATTTAAGCTACATTAGGTATAGGATTGTTTGAACCGTGCTTGTTTAGGAAACTTCTGACCAACCCTCTCATCTATCTTTTAGAGTTAAGTTTCCCTTCTCATCTGAGTCTTCTTTCTCTTCTCACCTCAATTCTCTAGATTAGGATTCCTTTCTCGTCTTTCCCCTTCTATTGTTTGTTTCCATTTTTTTTTTAAAAATTATTACAAAAAAAAATCAAAAAAAAATTCAATTGATTCTTGAGCAATCGACTCTCAGGAGTTCATCTAGATTCTAATCTAGAGCTCAGCCCCAATCCACCTGTTGCACCACCTCACCCGGATCCAATGGGTGAGAATGTAGAGGACCCACCTAGGACTTTGACGGATCGGTGCTACGCAACGATGGCTGCTCAGCCATCGTGCATCGTTATGCCTGTCATACCGGGTCACGACTTCAAACTAAAGGCACAATACCTGAGTATGTTGCCCAAGTTCACCTCTAAGGAAGACCCATATCTCTTCCTTAGAGAATTTGAGGAAATCTGCTCCCTTATGCAATACCAGTATATCCCTGAGGAGGCAGTGCGTCTTAAATTCGTGCCTCTAGCATTGAAGGACGACGCTAAGAAATGGCTATATAGTCTAGCCGAAAGATCTATTAGGAGTTGGGCCGAGTTTGTACAAGTTTTCTTAAAGAAATATTTCCCCAACCATAAGACTAGTAGGATTAGGAATGAAATTGTTGCATTCGTTCAATTTGAGAGCGAGCCGTTCTATTCCTATTTAGAAAGATTTAAAAGTCTGTTGACCCAATGCCCTCATCATGGAATTCCAAGATGGCAATTGTTCCAAATTATCTATGAGGGATTGACACCCACATCTAGGGTTATGCTAGAATCTGTAAGCCAAGGAAGCTTTATGTCCAAAAATGAGAATGATGCTTGGATTTTTCTTGAGGATTTAGCTGAAAACAGCATGCAATGGGACAATGCTAGAGCACCGATTAACACGAGTATTGGATCTAGAATAGCAAGTCTACCCAAACCAGGTGTCTTAGCTGTAGATGCTACCGTAGCTGCTGAAGCAAAACTAGCTACCCTTATGCGTAGAATGGAAAGTCTAGAGCTAAACACCCGACCCCTAGTGAATCAAGCATTTTCTATCCCTTGCTCTAGATGTGGTCAGACTGGTCATATAATGGAGGATTGTGCGGACTTGGAACAAGTTAATGCCACCTTTAACCATTCTAGAAATGACCCATACGCATCAACCTATAACCCAGGTTGGCGTAATCATCCCAATCTTTCATGGAGCCAACAAGGTCACCCTCCTAGACAACAACCAAAGCCGTATAACCAAAATAATACATCATCTGGGTTTAATAACAATGGAGATTATGATGTTAGATTGACGAGCTTGGAAAATTTGGTTAAAACTTTTATGCAAACAACCAACCAATCCTTCCAAAAGCTAGAAACACAAGACAGCCAACTAGCACAAATAATAGGTGAAAGAGAAAAGGGTCAGTTTCCAAGTCAACCTAAGGTGAACCCAAGATCTAATCATCAATATCAGCCCTATCAACTGAAGGGAATGTGTTCTAAAAGTTTTACTTTTAAATGTCAATTATTATGAATTGAATGAGAAATCATTTTGTTCCTTGTTTATGTTATTCGTCTTTTAGAAGTGTTAAGGAAGAGGCTCTTGGTCCTTAACCGTAGAGCTCTAAAAGATATTGGTTTACATAAAACAAAAGATATTCGCAATCATGGTAATTAACATGGAACATTAATTACCGGGTTAAGATTGTCGTGTTGGTCATAGATCATTGTAGCTCTACAAGTGAGTGACAACACGGGTATGCAAAAGAGGAAAATATTACTTTTGTATACTGAATAGACCTAATAAGTAAAATATTATAGAAATGTGTTTCTGTGTCATTAATATTTTACTGTGTCTTTGGTCCTTTGATATGAGACTTATATCTAATCACTTAAGGAATACTTAATTAGATTAGTGTCTTGAACTATCGATCAGTGTAGTGTAAAGGCATTGGTTGGTTAAGTACACCTTTTGTTGGAGAAGATAGTTAGTCAAAAGATTATCATTGCCCCTCTTAATTGAGTGATGATATTAGTGGGCCCCTTGATAAAGCAAAGTTATAATGTGCACAATGTGATTTGAGTTAAGTCACATATTTATAACTAGCTTAAAGAGATCAAGAAATGAATACTAATACAAAGATGACACAATACTACTTTGTGTGTATTCTTAATATCATGAGGCAAGGGACGGACACAAGTGGTGCACGCCATCACTAAGTGGACCGGGTTTTGGTTCGAGTGGAATTAAGACATCTAACTAATTGGGAGCTATAATGTGTAGCTAGATACCGCTTATAGCTTGTGATATTAAGCTCTTAATATCACTGCCAACTTAGTTTAGATCCTCCCATAGGTCACACCACAAAACTGGGAAACAAGAAATGGGGATTTTGAGTTCATAGGATGTGTCGGGTTTCATGTGAAAATATGACACATGGTGAGAACAAGCAAAATCAAAATTATGTTGTGATTAATAACATAATTAGAATCTAAATTGAATTCATATGTGATGTAAATATTATGGGGTGTAATGTATTATCATTACATAGGATAATATGTTACAAAAGTTGTGAATTTATTACTAATCCCGAAATGTCAAATTTTGTAGGGGTTAAACCGAAATTTGACAAGTCTGCAACACAGTGCACAAACGGTCGACCCCTAAACAGTAAACGGTCGACCGGATGTGGGACGGTCGACCGCAATATTACACGGTCGACCGGATGTGTGCACATCGTAACAGGGAATTCGTCTGTTCGTTTTCGGTCGACCGAATTTATCGGTCGGTCGACCGAATTTATCGGTCGGTCGACCGAACATTGTGATGAAATATTTTAATGTTGCGAACGGTCGACCGAGTGCCTAAACGGTCGACCGAAACCAGGTCTAAACGGTCGACCGGACCTCACAGAAGGTCGACCGGTCAGACGGTTTTATGCAGAATTAATTTAAGAATTTATTAGATCATGCATAGAATTGGTCCATAATTGATTTAATTCGTGGCTAAGATTATTTATTAATAAATAATGGATGGTTAGATGGAATTTTGCATGGAATCATGGGTAAGAGGTTGCACATGAATAGGTAATTTGGAGAGATCCTATAAATACAAGGTTATCTCATTACCTCCTTAATTTTCATTCATTATTTTCTTGAGCAAAATTCTCTCTCCATAATTCTCCACGAAAATCCCTTAATTCTTAAGTTTAGTTTTAGTTCTTAAGAGATCATCTTCTTAAGGGAATTAAAGAGGGGTTAGTAATTGGATTCTAAACCCTATCGGAGATTGAGAGACTTGCTTCCCTCTCTCCGATCTTGTTTAGAGTTTGGTGAATACTCGGAGGCATCCGGCGCGGCGAGAAGCATCCCCAACGTCTCCGAATCTTCAAGAAGTTTTTAGAACTTCTAGGTATGAATTTCGGAGCCCTTGTTTGTTTTAATAGAGTATTGAAACTAGATGTTAAAACAAACCGATGCATGCATGAAATAAATTATAGAAAATTGAAAATTGATCCTTATTATACATAAAAAATTTCGAAAATATATATGTATAATTAAACATGAAATCCTACATCAACCACCTTCAGGAAATAACAACCCTAGACCGGTTCAAATGGTCATGAGGAAGGACCGTTCCAACAAATAAATGCAGTTGTATCATTACGGTCTGGAAAACAAGTTGATAACAATGTGGTAAATCCTAGAACTCCTAATCAATCTAGCCGTCAAGCACCCACATATGACCTGACCATTGAACCTGAAGTCCAAATTGAAAAGCCCAACCCACCTACTCAACCTGAACCTGAGCGAGTCTATGTTCCTAAAGCCCCATTCCCCAATAGACTCAAGAAGAACTCAAGTGCACAAATGGAGAAAATCTTGGAAGTATTTAAGCAAGTTAAGGTGAATATTCCACTCTTAGATATGATTGAACAAATACATGCTTATGCTAAATTCTTAAAAGATCTGTGCACTAAAAAGAGAAAAACGAACGTACCAAAGAAGGCATTCTTAACTGCAAACATAAGCTCTATTCTGTCAAACTCGTCTCCTATAAAGTATAAGGACCCTGGGTGTCCCACAATTTCATGTGAGATAGGAGATACTTTTATCAACAAAGCCCTTCTAGACCTTGGTGCTAGTGTTAACTTACTCCCGTTCTCTGTCTACGAGCAACTCAACCTTGGTCCACTAAAACCCTCTAAGACAACCCTTCAATTTGCCGATTGCTCTATTAAGAAACCAAGAGGTATAGTAGAGGATGTTTTGATTAAGGTTGGTGACTTCATTTACCCAGTGGATTTTGTCGTTCTAGACACTGAACCTGTTGTCGATGCTAAGAGACAAATCCCTGTGATACTAGGCAGACCCTTTTTAGCCACTTCTGAAGCTTTGATAAATTGCCGAAATGGGCTCATGCAACTATCTTTTCAAAACTTAAAAGCTGAATTTAATATCTTTCATGTTGAGAATGAGCCAGAAATAGTATGCAATCAAAGTGATGTTGTGATGAGATCACGTATTTATAAGATTTCTGAATCAAATAAATCATCACAAAATCAAAAAGCAAGTGAGAAAAAGGGGAGTGATTCTTCGACACACCCACCATCACTCGAGCAAATAAGAGAACCAATACATGTGAGGGGTGTGGAATCTGTGACTCAGGACTCTCATTGCAACATGGGGAACAATTCAACTGGATACATGCACCAACATGGTGACATTCAATCCAGTTCTGACTATGGTTGACTCTGAGCAAATTCAATCCCTCCACCACAGTTGACGCAGGTAATAAGTGCATTTGCTTTATCTTTGCATACATTGAGGACAATGCATGATTTAGGTGTGGGGGGATGTTTATGTATCTATCTATATATATATATATTCTTAGAAAAAAAAAATATAAATTCAATGTTCCATGACATAGCTTAAGATTGAACTGCCAAAACCCGTGTACAAAATGCATTGAGTTTTTGTTCCTTATTATATAATTCTGCTTGTAGAAATTATGACATAAATCTAAGTTCCAAAGAAATAACCCATTACCCTTTAAGACATGTATGCACTTAAATTGGATGAATCAAATCTTTGAAGTGGTTGATAAAAAGCAGAGGTTGAGGAAAATATACCGGGAAGTGTGGACTTCTAATAGCAATTAAGCCTTGAGGAAAATAAAAGTAAAAAATTAATAAAGGAATCAAGTGAGGAAAGCACAGTTTGCAAAATGATTACAAAAGCCCAAGCCTTTGAGTCACTGGTCCGTAGGGGTATCTTGAAACCTGGTAACTTGAGTCTACCAGCTCGGGATTATCGACCAAACTCGTTACACGAATGCAAAAAGGGTAAAAGTGTCAAAACAAGCAAATGTGTTGAATCACGGGAAAAAAATACTTTATGATACTCAAGGCCCAAAGCTAAAAGAATGATCCATGTCATGGTTGATCCGAATGATATTTCACCACCAGAGGAGGCGTGCAAAATAATTTAAGTGATAACAAGGGTTAGTGGTGTGAATGTTGGACGAACACAGACCGAGTCAGATTCTTTATGAGTTAGATTTATATAATGAGCATGCAAGAATTCTAAGTGAGATGTATAAGGTTGAGGTGGAAATATTTAGAGTTATCAATGAAATGTTGAATTAAGACTTTGTGGGTGTGTCAACTGAAAAGCCTCACGAGACAAAACTCGTCCTCTAAGGAAACTTCGGGGTTTAAAGGCCTATTGCACACGCTAAGTGCAACCGTGATTCCTACGAAAGTGAGTTAGGATTTCCCTGTTTTCATTTTTCTTACATTCTGTTTTGCTAGGGACTAGCAAAATCTAGGTGTGGGGGTATTTGATGCATTGCATACATTGCATCATATGTCTTTCATTTAGATTAATTTTATATCAATAAATGCTACTAAGGTATGCGTTTAGTCTTATTTACATAATACAGGGACCTGAATGCAAATTACCCATATCCCAAGCATAAATGCGTGCAAGAGACTCATTTCTATCATAAAGACCAAGTCAAGATTATCAAGATTCAAATGGAAGTCCATCCAAGCATAAAAGCATTCAAAGACCTAATTACAAAAAGGCCAAGGACTTAAGCACAAAAGTAGCCAGGGACTTAATTGCAAAAAGCTGAGGACTCGAATGCAAATTAAAGTACCAAAATATTTTTTTTGAGAAGTTCTAAAGAAAAATCAATTTGGATATCCAAATATATGAAGAAATTAATTCGGAGCTCAAAAGAAAGGAAAGAAATCAATCGAGACGCGCAAAGGATAGTTAAATCATACCATAAACACACAGGAAAAATCCGGATTAAATCAGAGCAGATATTGCGGCGAAATCGCCGCATCTTACATGTATTGTGCGGCGGAAACGCCGCACCCCTTGCGATCCGTGGCTCCGGATTTTGTCCAGTCGTGTCTTGACACATGTACTTTCCTATTTTATACTTAGGTCCCTTGCATCGACTATAAATAGCCCCGAAACGTTGTTGTAAAGGGTTTAGTTTTTGTTCCATATTCTAGTAATAAAATTCTGTTCTTTTATTTCTTGTTTTTAGTTTTCTTTTGTAGTTTCTCTAGGACCCCTTCTCCTTCCCTCCAACCATGAGTTTCTAACTCTCTCCAAAGGGTGGGGGTGACGGATTTAGGGTGATGAGAAGAAGAATAAAGTTATTATTTTAATTTCGTGTTAGTATATTTTGATTACTTGAGTTTATGTTGAGTCATTTATCATGTAATGCTTTATAACTAATATGATTTATTATAAGTTTCAGAATTCTCTAATCTTAACCCGATATCTAAACATCCACCCACTGGACTCCCATCAATCTTTACTTTATTTTTAATTTTTTTTTGTTGTTCTTGCTTTAGATAATTAAAAACCAAAAATCTCAATCCAAACATATTACTCTCTCTCTCTCTTTCCTTAATCGAAAATCACAAAATAACAATATCTCTCCCTTCTTGTGTCAGACTCGTATTTGCCACGTCTTCATTGACACCGTGCATTTGTGGTATAAATTTAATTCTCATCACTGCTCCGGCGTCACATAGGTCTCAGAACAATAACGCTCAAGGGCGTTAAACGTGCTGATGTAACTTGCCAAGGACATCTCCTTCTGCTCGAGGGCCAAGAACTCCTCCTCTTTCCTGTCTCTGGCGTGCTGCGGAAAAAACTGCTGGTTGAACTCCTCAAGGAATTCCTCCCAGCTCACGTCAACTCGGTCAGCAAACACCACCGCAGATGTGGTCCTCCACCAGTTTGCTGCCTCTCCATCCAACACATAGGTGGCCAGGCTCACCATCCCCTCCGGTACACAACCTATTACCTGGAAAATCCTCTAGATCTTAAAGACCCAGTCCTCCGCAGCCTCAGGGTCACTCCTGCCGTCGAAACTAGGCGGGTACTGCCTCATGAAGCGATCATGCTTTGCACATGTCCCTGTCTGCTCTGCCCTCGCTGCCTAACGCTCAAGGAACTCGCGCAACTTGTCCCAGGTAGCGCCCTCAG